>CM060921.1:573845751-575095751 GCA_030737875.1 Allium sativum | reverse complement strand
TTTGATGCACACAAAACTAAATATTTTGATCTATTTCTTTTTAGTGTGCACAAATATTCATTTTGATCTACTTCTTTTAATGTAAACAAAATGATTATAAAAATATAACCTTTTATACTAATCCTTCCTATATAACAAAATGACTATAAAATAAAATATAATCCTTTACTCTAATCTTTTCAATGAAATCTAATCTACATTGAAAATGTAATTTTTAGTGTACAATCTTTTTTATTGAATATAATGAATAATAAAAATAAAACCTTTTATGTTACTTCTTTTTATTGAGATCAAAGTGTTATATCTAATCCTTTTTGCTTCAACTAAAATGATACTAAGAACGTAACTTTTATTTCTAAAAATAAATTGGTAAAATCTCAAGTCTCTTTTAGTTGAAAACAGTTTGCCACTAAAAATGTATTCTTTTTAGTTGTGATAAATTGACGCTAAAAATATGTTTTTTTTTTGTTGATCCATTATGACACCAAAAATATGATCTTTTTATAACTACACTTTTTACATGACAAAAATGAAATTTTTATTCAATTTTAATTGACCAAGGTGAATGTTTTAGTCTCTTTCTAATTAAATAACAAAAATGAATGTTTTATTTACATTGTTGTAAAATGACCAAAAAGAAATGTTGTTTTTATTCCTATAACTCTATTTTGAAAAAAATGAAATTTTTATTCCTATAACTCTTTTTAAATAAACAAAAATGTGAATTTTTACTTCATTCTTTTTAATTAGACAAATATGTCCATTTTATCAAATTAACATTTCTAAACAAAATATTTCTTTTATCACATTTAACATTTCTAAACAAAATGTTTCTTTATCACATTTAACATTTCTAAACAAAATGTTTCTTTTATTTTTCTAATGACATTTCTACAAAATGACATGTTTATTTACTAAAATGACAGGTTCTAAATAAAGGACATATTTAATCCACAAAATATGTTTTAATCTAAATGACATATTTGTTAACAAATATGTATTTTAATCTAGATGACATTTTTGTATAATAAAACCTGATTCTAAATGAAGGAATAAGTTTCTCTAGCATACTTCTCACTAAAAATGATGGCAATTCTAATGTGATAAAAATGACATTTTAATTAATTCTAATACTACAAACTTGACATGTTTATACTAATATAATATTCAAAATAAAGTGACAATTCTATTTCGTCATTTCCTTGAATTCTAACACAAATGACGTTCTTGAATTCTAACATAAATGACAACTTTTAATTAACATAAATGACAACATTTTATAATAACATTTATGTTTGCTTTAATTTCTAACATGAATGACTACCTTTATTCTATTTCAACATTTCCTTGAATTCTAACATAAATGACGTTCTTGAATTCTGACATAAATGACAACTTTTAATTAACATAAATGACAACATTTTATAATAACATTTAAACTACTTCGCTTCATATGCAAAAAGTATGACCTTAACCATATATTTTATTTCATATGCCATATATGACATTACTAATATATGTTATTTCATATGCAGTATATGACATTAACAAATAAATGTATTTTGTTTCATATGCAGTATATGACATTAACAAATAAATGTATTTTATTTCATATGCAGTATATGACATTAAACTATAATTTTATTTCATATGCAACTCAATGCAACTCTTTTATTTCGCATGCAATGTTATGCAACATTAAAACTATAATATATTTATTACACTGTTTCAACTACACACTAAAATAACGTTATGTCCATATCTTAATTACAATGCTAAAATATGTTACGTCCATAATTTCTAATCACAACACTAAAAATTTCATTTGTCCATAACCTTAACGACAACACTAAAAATATGTTGTTTACATTTTCTAACTATGACGCTGAAAATATCGTTATGTTCATTTTCTAACTATAGCGTTAAAAATACCGTTATGTTCCTTTCTAACTATAATGCCAAAAATGTCGTTATGTTCTCATTTCAACTTAGACACTAAAAACATGTTTATCATCATGTCTTTTCATAAGCATTAAAATTATGCCTATTTACATATTCAAATAAACATTAATAATATGTTCATTTTTCTCCGTTTCATCTTGACAACAAAAATACATTTATTTTTGTCGCTTCATTTTGTCAACAAAAATATGTTCAAAATCACATCTCTGTATCTTAAACAATATTAAAAATCTAATCTTTAAGTTAGGAAAAATGTTAAAGTCCAATCTTTTATTTATTAACAAAATAAAAATCTAATCTTTATAAACAAAATAAAATCTCATCTTTATTTCATAAAGGAAACAAAAATCCAATCTTTTAAGTTAATAAACGAAGATAAAAATCAAATCTTTAATTCATAAATAAATAAATAAATAAAAATCAACTTTTCACTTCATGAATAAAAATCAAATCTTGACTCGTCACATTCAGTATTTCCTGATCTATACAAAGGCGGCTAAATTAAACCATATAAATCCAACCATCGCATATAATCCATGACATCACAATTCGTAAAAACAATCAACAAACAAGAACCAATCTCAGATCTATCATGATTACAAATAATGAATTCCAAACGACTCATAAATAATTTAATATTCAATTAAATTTCAGATCAGAAAATCTCACCTTGATCGGTTTCAGAAATCGTTTGAATAACGATTGTTTTTGGAAAAATTAAACAAAAGTATAATTTTATCAAAAATTCTAGCAGCTCCAAAAAGCTTTCAAATCTTTTTCATACATAATACTCGTCAATACGATTCCAGCGCACCTGAGTTTGCTCCATTCTGAGCTCGTATGTCAAAGTTATGGTCAAAACAAGCTTTTAAACACTAATCGGTTATTAGTGGGGTAATTAATTAAATTAATTAACTTCTTAATCACCTTCCTCTCCACTAATTACTCTTCCCACCATGGATGCGAAAAAAGACCAGCAAACGCAGCAGGCTTATGGCCCCAATCCGGCTCCAACACCCCCACAAACTCCGGTCATACCCGTATGGATTTAAAGCTCGTTGAAATCTCTTGAATTTCTGTTTTGATTTCATTAATTAATTTGGCTTGGATTTATAGAAAAAGAAGGAGGAATGAGAGAGCATTTCAGCCATTGGTTATGAGGGTGGCGGCTGGTTTTGGGTAGTGAAGGATTAGGTTTAGAGATTAGTGCCTATATTTATATTGTTTAATTAGCTACATTAAGGTCCGATTTGGCCCGAACTCAGAATTAGGCATGCTTACTGTCTGTCTTAATGTTTTGACATTTTCTGAACGCAATGGCGCTAGTGGCAAGGCCCAATTTCGAAGTCTACAGCAAGTTTACTTTATTTTTAATATAAATCACTTAATTTTTAATTCAACCGTACATGAAAATTCACCGGGGTCACAAATTAACTTCAAAAATTCCCGAAAAATATATTTGGCTATGTTTTGATGTTGCGGACCTAGGAAAATTAATTTCGTTCAATTCTGAGCCCGTATGAATTAATTTTTAAAGTCAAAAATTGTCAATTTACACTGAAAAATCAATTATAATTATATATTAATTCTAAAAATTACCGAAAAATCATTTTTAGCTTTGTTTTGACGATACGAACCCAAAAAAATTAATTTTGTTCAATTTGGAGACCGTTTGCAAAATTTCAATTTTCAAGGCGTATATATTTAATATTAAAGATAAATTTTTATACCAATAATTTCCGTAACTCGAAATATATAAGTGTTTACTATTTTTCAATGTAGAAACATCATTCTGAACTCAATGGAAGTGGTTTTGAGTCCAAATTCCTTCGTATGTGAAAAGTAGCCTTTTGGTCCATATATATTATATATAAATTCTACAGCGACCTTTCTAAATTTTAATTTTAACATAACTTACAACTTATAAACTGAAATTTAAATTTCTTAAATTCATTATAAAGATATCTTCAATACAATTCTAGCGTTTTGTGTTTCGTCTAATTTTGACTTATAATGAATTTTATATATTTTCCAAAGTTGAAAATTGAAATATGAAATTACCGCGCCATTTCAGGCTCGGAATAGAATTAATATAAATTTTAAGTTTTACTTCAAATAAAATAAATTTTTAATCGTTATTATTTAAAATAAATTATTTCAAATAGCCAAAACTCACTAAAATTACTTAAAATAAAATTTTAAATTTACCCCAAAATTCCGGGTTGTTACAACCTCCACCCATTTCGTGAAATAATCCACAGCCATGATCGCGTATTTAGCTCCTCCTTTAGCAATCGGTAAGGTCCCGATGATGTCTAATCCCCACATTGTGAACGACCATGGACTGACCATTGATTTGAAATGTCTTGGGGGTGCTCTCGGAACTTTGGCGAATCTCTGGCATTTTTCACAGCGTCGTGAATGATCAACTTCATCTTTATTCACGGTAGGCCAAAAATAACCATATCGTAATACTTTCTTCACCAAAGTTTGACCCCCGGTATGATCCCCACACTTACCTTCATGTATCTCTTTCAGTACGCGTTTGATGTCTTCGTGTGCTATGCACCGTAATAGAGGCATAGAAAATCCTTGACGATAGAGAACGTTGTCCTGTAAAACGTATCTTGCAACATTATGTGTTACAACTCGTCTCTCGCTCTTCTTTAACGGGAGTTTTCCACTTTTAAGGAAGTTCTTAATTGGTGTCATCCATGACTCCCTTTCTGGCTCAGCTTCCAGGGCTAATTCGACTTCCATTTGGTCAAAGCTTGGTGATTCCAATATCTCTATTGGAACCATTTCGGTTTTCTCAGAGTGGTTAGAACTTGCTAGCTTAGCCAGTCGAACTGGCTTCCGATTTTCTGCTCTCGGAATGTGTGTTATACAGTAACGCTCCAGGTTTCCCAGTAACTCCTCTACTTTTTCAAGATAAGTAACAAGTTGGGGTCCCCTGGTCACAAATTCCTTTCTAACTTGGCAGATAACTTCTGGAGTCACAGAATATGTCCAATGTTTTTACCCCTAATTCCTTAGCGAGTCTCAGCCCAGCAATCAGGGTCCCATACTTGGAATCATTATTGGTGGCAGAAAATTCCAATCGCAGGGCATAGTAAATGGATCATCCTTCAGGAATGGTTAAAACAACTCCAGCGCCGAATCTTCGATCGTTCTTGGCCCCGGCCGTATATAATTTCCGCGGACTAAGCTCTAACTTATGCTCTGAAGTAACGACTTTGTCATCCGCTGTTTCTTCTTCGGGAATCGTGAATTCTGCTATGAAGTCGGCTAAGTCCTGCCCCCTTATTGACTTCCTTGGTTGAAAATTCAAATCAAATTAGCTCAACTCGATATTCCACTTAAGTAATCGCCCTGATGCTTCGGGTCTTTGTAATACTTGTCTTAGAGGTTGATCAGTATATATGACTATCGGGTGAGCTTGGAAATAATGATGGAGCTTTTGAGAGGCAATCAAGAGGCTGTAAGCAAGCTTTTCTATTCTTGGATAATTGTGTTCCGCAGTTGCTAACTTCTTACTTACATAATATACTGGCCTCTGGACCTTGTCTTCTTCACGTACCAAGGCTGTGCTGACAGCTTGAGATGACACTGCTAAATAAACGAACAGATCTTCATGATCCACCGGTTTCGACAATATCAGGGGCTTCTCCAATAAGTTCAATAGATTTTGGAAGGCCTCTACACAGTAGGGAGTCCATTTGAAATTACGCTTTCCCCGTTTGATTAAATCAAAGAATGGGACACACTTTTCCATGGCTTTGGAAATGAATCTGCTTAATGCAGCAACCTTCCCTACCAGGCTTTGAACGTCCCTAATCTTCCGTAGCTCTTATATATTCCATATTGCTGCTATCTGGCTAGGATTAATCTCAAACCCTCGAGAACTTACGATGAACCCGAGGAATTTCCCTGATGCAACTCCAAATGAGCATTTTAAGGGTTCAACTTCATCCCGTATCTCCGTAGGATATCAAACATCTCTGCTAGATCTTGTGCATGACTGGAGGAATGCCTAGATTTCACGAGCATGTCGTTTACACAAACTTCCATGGTTTTTCCAATTTGGTTATAGAACATTTGATTCACTAGGAGCTGATACGTGGCTCCGGCATTCTTTAGTCCGAACGGCATTACCACATAGTAGTACAATCCCAAGTTTGTTATA
This sequence comes from Allium sativum, assembly GCA_030737875.1. Taxonomy (NCBI): domain Eukaryota; kingdom Viridiplantae; phylum Streptophyta; class Magnoliopsida; order Asparagales; family Amaryllidaceae; genus Allium; species Allium sativum. Next base: position 575,089,603 of record CM060921.1, on the reverse strand, counting down.
AAACTCGTGTGCTCTTGATCTGACACATGCATGGGGATCTGGTTATATCCTGAGTATGCGTCCATGAAGGAAAGAAGTTCATGTCCGACTGTTGAGTCCACTAGCTAGTCAATCCTAGGAAGTGGGAAACTATCTTATGGACAGGCCTTGTTTAAATCCGAAAAATCAATGCACGTTCGCCATTTCCCATTTGATTTCTTTACCAAAACAGGATTCGATATCCAGTCGAGATACGTCGAATCTCTAATGAACCCATTATCTTTCAACTTCTCCACTTCTTTCTTTAGGGCTGCCGACCTCTCCGGGCCTAACATACACCTCTTCTGTTTAACGAGTGGATGCTTTGGATTAATGCTCAATGAGTGACTCATAATGGAGGGAGATATCCCACATATGTCAGCATAGGTCCAGGCAAACACGTCCAAACTTGCCTTCAAAAAGTCAGTCAATTCCTTTGCTTTGAGCAGATCCAGCTGGGATCCAATCTTCAATACCTTTTTCGGATCAATATAGTCAATGGGTATATCCACAGTCGTTTCATTGGGGATTGCCTTTCTATCCTCAGGCTCTTCATCCTCTCTGGGATCCAGGTCCTCGGGCAGTCCTTTGGGCGACTCCCTTGGGGTTGGTCCCTTTAATTGCTATGCTGAACCCTCCTTCGCAGGGAAGGAGGCGTCTTTAACTTCGATTCTAAGTACCTTCATCAACGCAATTAGTTCGACCATGTAACAGGCTCCTCCGGTGACTTGATCACCCCTCATCACTACCACACCTGATTCATTTGGGAATTTCAGCAATAAGCACTAGGGCACAATACAAGCCCTAAATTCCGCGAGGGCTGGTTGACCCAAAAAGGCGTTATATGGTGATTTAATATCCAAAACTACAAACTGGAGAATTCTCACTCTTCGGCGATCTCCTTGTCCCAATGTCACTGACAATTCTACGTATCCCATTGGAGCAGTCGATGCTCCATTGAAGCCACGTATCCACCCCTCGCAAGGCTTCAAGTCTTTCGCTTCAAGTTTCATCTGATCAAATGCTTTTTTAAAGAGAATATTAAACGAACTCCCATTAACCAACAACACTTTGTGAACCAGAGCTGGGCTGATTGTTATGGTGATCACCAATGGGTCCTCTGTGGGTGATTCAATTCCAGAATCATCTCTATTACGAAATATGATATCATATGACATCATTTTTTGTTGCTTCACCAGGGAGATGTCTTCGAGGTTGCTACACTCTCCCACTCCAAGGTGCTTAACCGCATTGACGTATTGGTCCATAGCCCTATAACTATAGACAGCGGGATGAGGTCCTCTGATTGTAGTATTAATAATGATCCCTTTTCCTTTTTGTTGAGAGGTGGGCTTGGGAGCAGGTTGATTTTGATTCGGGGCTTGCCCTCCTTGCCCCCTGTCCCTTGGGGCAAACCCTGTATTCGTCTAAATTTCTTTCCCACAACAGCTTTTTGACAACGTCTCTCAAATGCCGACATTCATTAGTAGAATGTCCGTGGGTTCCACGAAACATGCAAAATTTTCCAGTTGCCGCCTCCTTCTCCGTAGAATCTCAGGGCGGAGGCTTTTTATATTGTAAGACGTTGTAAGTATCCAGGTAGATGTTTTCCAATGTGTCATTTAGTGGTTTGTAGTTTTCAAAGGTCTGGAATCGAGGCCTTTTGCCTGAGTTATTTCCTCGGTTCCTATTCCTCCTATTGTCGTTTCCATTCCTGTTGTTACTTCCTTCGTTTTTGCTACCAACATTTTCGTCAACTTTTCCTGAATTGTCACCAGACTGCTTCATAGCAATGTTACTTTGAATATCTTCTCTCGAGGCTCCATCAGAAAATCTCTTTCGATTGGCGTACATCTATTCTCGCCGTAGACGGATATTGGCCTTCTCATAGAAAGCCTCTCTAGTCAGTGGTGGCTTCCCAGCTAAATAACCTCTGAATTCCGTATCTGGATCGACTTCTTCAATCAAGGCCATCAAAATAGTTGGTTTGTGGGGTCGCTTATTTCAGTTACTGCTAAGTTAAAGGGATCCAAATATGATTTCAGAGATTCTCCAGGGGCCTATTTAATTCTGGACAGTTCGATAACACTTTTAGCTCTTTGGGCATGGAGTTAGAACTGTTTTATAAAAAGCTCGCTTAGTTCTTGAAAATTTGACACTAATCGCGGGGGAAGTCGTGTAAACCACATTAGTGCGACATCTTCTAGATATATTGGGAAGGCTTTACATTTTACGGCGTTAGGTGCAGTTGCAGCGTTCATATACCACACATATCTCATCAGATGTTGTTCGGGTATGTTCTTGCAGTACATCGATCCATCTGTGGCAAATTGAACCGTCGAGGGAATTGGAAATTCAGGATGTCATCTGTAAAAGGAGTATGACTGCGTTCAATACCCCAGTCTTCATTGGTATATTGGTGACTATCAGCCATGATTTGATGCACCATTGCTTCTACTTCCACGTTGGTTAAAGTCGGTTCAGGATTCCTGCTTCTTTCTCTCCTTATGCGCCCACCACCTACTTCAGGTGACCCCTTGGGTTTCGGTTGGTAACAGAACCTCACCATCTCCTGTGGTCCTGTCACTCATAGGACGAACAAGCTAAAGGAGTTGTCCCTGGGTAGGATTGGTAATATTTGGATCCCTGGGCAGGAGATGTGATCCTCGCATCGGTAATAACATTGGTTCCCTCAAACTAGGATCATCGGGTCTCAGAACACGGGATGCATCTTCACGAGATCCCAATGATCCGAATGTCAGTTGGTCCAGATTTTCGGGTCTTTCGTATGGCCTCCTTTCACGCGGGCACTCTTCATCAGAAGATGATGAATGGTCCATAGTAGGATGAGAACCATAGAGGAAACCCTTTGTCTGCGAAGCTCGCTTATTTCTTCATTCATAACCCTCATGTTTTCCCTCATGAGAACACTATCGCATTTGTGATCCTCCAAAACATCCCTAGTGCTCTAAAGCATATCAAGCAGATAGGAAAATCCCCCATGGGTTACGAGTGCAGAAGGTGTAGGCTGATCATTAGTTGCCACAGTTTGTATCGGAGCATTTGTAGGAGCTCGAGTAGAGGTACCGACTTCAGCCACATTCAGTTCGGATCGGTATCCCCCTGCTTCTACGGGGCAAATCGGTGGGGAGCTGCTAACAACATTCTAGGGAGCAGATCGGATCAGTTCAAAGCATTCAGTTCAGATTGGAGCCTACTCAGATAAAGTTGGAGATGTCCAGCCAGATCGGTTAGCTCCTGAACCCTGTCCTCTTGACCTAGTAATAATTATAGCTTGCTGCTCTTCACCTACTCCGCTTTCCCGCGCATTCTTCTTTTCCTTTTCCCTTGGTCATAATATCTAATTTATCGAATTTTTTTGAAGAGAATTTCAGAAATATTGACTGTATGGACTGTCTTCTTCGGATATGCAAACCCAAATAGTAAAACGGTAGCCCAAAAAACATAGAGAATTCATAACTTCTCAGTGAAAGCACCAAAATGTTAGATCCAAAAGTGGTTCTAACACCCAAAATGTTGATCGTTCTAAATGAAAAGAGAATAAAAATGAAAATGAACACACGATTAATAGTGGTTCAGCATTAAAGAGCCTACGTCCGCTCTGAATTTCTTTAATTGATCATAGAAGTACAAATACAATGATTGTTTTCACTCAATTTCGCTTCTGCAATGAATAATTTCACTCAATCTTTCCTGAACAATGCTCTAAAGGTTGATGATGATCTGAATCAAATAGTGGAATTCGGTTTCTATGGTGGAGAGGATTAGTAATTTGCCTAATGATCCTTTCAAATGAGGTTTGGTTGTGTATTTATAGGCAGAAAATTCCTTTGGAAGACCGCCGGTTTGGGTACACACGGCAGCTATCCCTTTCGGTTCGGAAGTGAGAGCTCTGGATGTTTCCAGCACACAACGTTCATGGGTGAACATGGGATATGGTATGTGTAACCGCTCCACACTTTATGGACTTGTGGAGTTCAACCGCCCTGGGATCGGATCGAGAGTGCAAAGTGAGGGGTTCGGATTGGAGAGGCCCAAACCGATCCGATTAGCCTACTCTTTACCATTTCCAAGACTGGCTATCTTGAAGCGAAGGTGTTCGGATCAGAGTTTTCTAATCCGATCTGAATGCTTGCCGATGAATCTTCTTTCAGACCTATTTATCGAGCAATCTTTTAGTTTTATGTAGCCTAATCACAAAGTAGGCTAACATGAAACACTGTAATTCTTGGTATTCTTTACTAATTTCTGCAATTTTTTTATTTCTATTGTGAAGTTTTTGTTGAATTTCATTCATTTGGGTGTTTAAATTGAGAGCAACAATTTTCAAGTTAACATCTACATTTTGATATATGGGACGACCTATTTTAGTATGGCACTGGAAACGAGCTTTTAGGCTGCTGTAACTGCTTTGCCACAACAATCCAATCGTTATCTACATGTATATTATCTCTAAGAAAACCTAGCAGCCTCAATCTCAACCATAACACCAAATTTTGACTCTAAATACAAAAAATAAATCACTTGTCAATGGTGATTATTAGATCAATTTAAACTAAGTTAAAAATTTAACCCCTCCAAAATATATCGAATTTGTTATTGTCGGAAAGCTCTCAACAAATAGAATTAGAGGCTGGTGTTCGCTTTTTGATTTGAGGCTCGATCCATTCAAGAATCATGGTCAAAGTAAGAAATTGTGAAATCCTAAGCATCGACTTAGGTGTTCTCAATTCGGGCATTAATTAACGATATAGAGTTATGTGCATTGAAGAGACTGTCAAGTGGAGTTAGCGAGTGGTGGTCGTTTTCCTCGAGATGTCTAAGTGGCAGGAAAAAGCTTTAGTGTTTGAAACCCAGGTGTATATGGGCAGTGCTGTGTAGTTAAATCGCTCTGCTGATCGAATGCAGCGAAGATGCAAAAAGCTACAGTGATGACAAAGCGAGGAAATAGCGGGGTACAACGGATGAGTCTAAAATAGTGTATAAAACTCGTATTCTATGACTTTATATATACATGATAAATTAATAGAAAATTAACAATCTACTTAATTATAGTTAACGCATTCTTTGTTTTAAATAAAAGCATATGCAACATATGTAAATAATAATGTTTTATTTAGCTTGATTAAATTTAATAGAATATTGTTGTATTTTCTATTCTGAAAAATATGTGTTAAAATTATATTAAAAAACTAATTGTATAAATGTCACTTTTTTGAGGAAGATGGGTGTGTAGCGTGATACTACACAACCGGTTATAAATGTCACTTTTAAATTTATTTCTTTTAGAATATATAGCGGAAATTGCAGAATCTAGTTGAACTAATAGGACATATCAGGAATATCCGGAATATAGAGGGGATTAAAGTGGAAAGGCTATTTGGAAATAGCATAGTTACACGATATAGCGAGAAATGGCAGGGTAATAGAGATGCATTAACTCCACAGGGGTTGAGGCACAGGGAATCTCGGGCGATCAAAAAGAAAGCGAAGAGGTGCTGAAGGTTGAGCCCGTCGAGGCATGTGGATTGGTAATAGCGCAATACCCTATAGTAGTCGGAGGCGCCTGAATTTGGTCAGTCAAAGTTTAGGGTTTGTTGCGTTTTTGGGTTCGGTAGGCTTAAGGTTATTATAGCAACATGAATGCAGACCGAAAGAAAGTGTTAGGGACTGATGTGTCGTAGATTGGTTGGTCTGTTTTATTTTTGTTTATTTTAGTACAAATTTATATCCTGAAATGGATAATTTTTACATATACGCTTCGATTGATGCATGGTTGACTTCGCCGAATTTGTATCGAAAATTCGGATAAATGAAACTGATTTAGCTGTAATGGGAGACAACTAAAAGTTTCGCGTTCATTGCGATTTTTTTGGACTTAAAGTCAAAGATGAATGTTTAAACTCAATTACGACTGATTAATTTTTAATTACTAATTAAATTTATGATATTATATGATTTATTTTACTATTATTTGTTAATTTAAATTGACATCTGAATTAGATATAACTGCAAAATGACACTAGATATGTGATAATTGACATTGAAGTAAATTTATTTTGGTTGACTATTTGGGATTTAAATATTCATTTAAATTGAATTTGAATGGATTAAATTTGGAGGGATATCAAAATGACGTTGATTTGGACTGACATTTAAATATCACTAAAATTGAATTACTAGATAAACATTGACATTGTAATTATTGTGATATATTGGTTGTTTCAGATGACCATTGTATGTATATGCTTATTGGTCGATGTGATTATTAATTAGATGTCGTTCTTGATAGCCGACTTTGATGTATCGATGTCATCTTCTTTTGTATGTTGAAATTGTATAACCTGTGATATACATCTATTAGACATTGAATACTTGAAACTGAGAAATAGTTTCAAATATTGGATTGTTAACAGATGCAAATGGATGCGAATATGGCTGTATCCACATGTGCATCCAAAAATTTAAATCCTCATCTGAATCTACATTCAATATCCAAAAATGTCAAATAATTAACATCTGTATTCAAATCCATGGACTTTTTTGGATATCCAAAAATATTCGCATTTGAAAATAGGATGCGAGTATTTTTAGATTTCCAAAAATATCTGAAATATCCATATCTGAAATTTAACAATTTTTTTGCTACACTGAAATCTATGAACCAAAACATCACATTTTAAACATTCTTTTTCTCAGATAAAGTTCACACATAAACTACAACACCTCATTGGTTTTCCTAATGAAAAAATAGCAATACGCATCATAAGCTAGGACACCAATCATTTTCGAAAACAAATCTTTTTACTCTTTTACAAATTTAACTCTTATTATGAACAACAACAATCATACAACAATATTTTTTACTCATTTATAAGTTTGACTTATTTTCTTAACAACCATCATATAACAGTCTTTTTCCAAATAAAGTAACTCATTTTTATATAAAAACACTATATTCTAAACAAATTTATAATCAATCTATAGTAATGTGTTTGTAGTGTTACACTAAAAAGTTTCTAACTAATCTAAATCCTAAACAAACCCACCTTCGTTCATATCCTAGAAGCCAAGACTTTGATCATAAAAGACTATTGATGACGATGATACCAAGACCTTGATCATAAGGAGTCAACACACATAGAGAAACATGCAACAGATGTTTGAGAGCAAGATAATACATGAACATCGACCGAATAGGAGTGAGATGATACAAGGAATGATTTGGGGTTTGGGGTCTTGAAATTTTTCTAAAAGTGAAAGTAGTTGAAATAAATAAAAAAATGAAAGGAAGAATAGATGTGTGTAGTATGTTATGGCTTTTTATATGTTTTCTTAGTGTAGTTGTGGATTAGAAAAATTAACGACCCATATAAATTTCCTAATAAGTGGTCAAGAATAGTTAAGATTTAATATGGTTGTACACTTCAAATAATAATTATTATGAACATACTTACTTTCGGATCGGACATATATTTTTTAGATACAGATGCACCCATATCTTCATATGCATCTGGAATTCTTTTTGGATTTCAGATAGCCATGTCCACTTTTCGAATACCAGTTAATATCCGTATTTTTGTATTCGGATTTGAATGAATTTCAAATTTTCGAGTATCCATTGACAGACCTATTAAAAATATATATAGCCACTACTTTCAATTGAGTTGAATGATATATATTAATCTAATTGAAATTTAAATTAATTGATCACTTGGACATATAATAGAAAATTAAACAATAAACAAAATTTGTTAAATGAAATGTTTTCAAATTTATAAGTTTAAATTTGTTAAGTGAAATGATAAATAATTTAGCATAGATCGATTTGGTTTAAGTCTTAAAAATTAAAATTAATATTTAATTTGAATTTATCAAAAGTGAATTATTTTAAGGGTTGAATCTAAAAGTGTGACATTTAAGTTTAAAATGTAACGACCTAGATTTTTGTTGTTCAAATCGATAAAAGTCTACAAATGTCGACTTAAACGAATCCAAAATACAGATAGTTATTGGAATTAGAAAAAGAAGAAAGAAGAAAAACAATAACAGATTCTCGCAGCGAAAGGAGAAAATATAAGAATAAATAAATAGCAGCTCATGAAGTTGTTAAAACATATATTTCATTATACATCACAACAATTATTAGAGTTAACTATCTCACAACATCCCAATATATGCAGCGGAATAAGACTAATAAATATGTCTGTCAACCTCCATCTTCATCTTCATAATGGTGTCTTCAGTAACTAAAAAAATTAGGCTGACCCGAGCACAAATGAAAAGAAAAAAAAAACTCTGATCAAAACTAAAAAAAAGTATCATATCACTCAAATCAAAACCATGTAATAGTATACAATAATTCACATCTCATATCCAATGTGATCGTGAGTGCAACAACTTAAGAGATGTTACGAGAATTTCCATCTCCTAAGGATACGTTAAACTGGATAATATATAATATAGGATGCTATTATAATAGTGTCTATGGTAAATATAAAATATTATAATAGCGTAAGTGGGATTACATTTTTACCCTTACACCGTTTATACATTGTCATAAACATTGCATATAAAACACCAGTAAGCTGTCGATGGATAGGGATGCGCCGCTATATGAGAACGTTAAATCAAAATCATAGGAGGCTCGATCAGGATAATACAACAAGGCATTGAGGCAATACTCATTAGTAAGATTCTATTGGATAAGGACTCAGGTTGGCGGTAACACATAGCCGCAAATATCGCCCACCTCAGACAATACTCCGAAAAATCAAAGGCATGCCAATCAATCACAAAGTAATATATATGGTATCGAAGAAGCATGTTCGCTAGAGAATCCAATTCATTGGCCTGGGTATGGCTCCTATTTTAGTCATTTCAATTATGACCTGAAGGTCAAGGCTATCTATCATCGTGCTTTTTCTTCAAATCCAGTAGTCGCCTCCAAATCTGTCCTACTTCATTCTAGATTTTCCACCACGTGCACAATTATTAAAGTCGTTTTCATTATTGGTAGAGAGTATGACAATATCCAATCCTGAATCAGTCTCATTGACAACTAAACCTTTTCAATTTTCACACTAGTTGGTTCTTTTACAATTAAAAGGGGTTCATATTTCACATCAAAATATCAGATTTTTCTTCAGAATCATTTCATATCCAAGATAAAATATGCTTTTATATGATAATCTCTATTTAGAACCAAACACAGAATCTTGAAACGATTAAATCTTAAAATAATTTGAATATTTAAAATATTTGAAATGTATATTTAAATAGTTTTAGATATATATTGGAAACAATTTGAAGATAAATAGTTAGAACAATAAAAGTTTATAAAAATTTATTTAAATATGTATATGTATATAGTTAAATATTAAAGAAGTTTATAAACTAGATAGTTGATGGTTAGAATAGTTTATTTAAAATAATTTTTTTTGGCAAGGTATGCCGTTTTTATAATGGACGAACCACTTGATTATAGAAAGGAAAACCAACAGGTACTCTGCACGTTCACAGAGTAACTAATTCAGTTTGAAGTGTCCAGTCACTGTCAATACAACAAAATAGCAAAGATCCTAATCAAAATACAATACAACAAGGTTAACAAAATGATCTGAACCACATCACAATTAGAAAAAACATCATAAAAGGAACCCGTGAATGGTGTCATAATCCTCCCAAAGTTCCTATTGTGTCCCGAAATTCCGGTACAATTTGAGCTAACCAAATAACACAAATCCAACCCAAATTACACTGGAAACCGGAAAACTAATAGAAAGAAAATAGAGGGTGAGAAAAGATAAAATAGAAACTTAGAATAGAAGAAGAACACACAACATCAGAGTAACACGAATCTCACAGCGGAACAAATAAAATATAACATAACTCTGAAATAAAAGATTGTACTTGAATATACATATCATTATCAAAGTACAACACTTACAACATAGCGGAAATAAACAATAGCTATAAAAACGCTGCTGAAGCCTCCTGCTCCAGCTCCTTCTAGTGCACCTGTAAATCCCGACTACTTGACTGCTCGTACAAATTTGAGCACCCAAGAGTTTAGGGAAAACAAAACAAACTCCGGGTCAGTCATGGGACTGGTACGAGTAAACAATTTAAAACAGTTTGGAAAAATAACGATATTTCATAAGACCACACCGTATAACGGAACGGGTTTTCCCCTTATGAGAATCCAAATCAATTTGATTTAACTATCAAATCATTTTGAAAGAAACAATGATCTTTTATATCAAAACTCTTTTGATATTATAATAGTGTCTATCAACCACAATATAATAATCATCTAGCAGAACGCTTTCATCTCACGTTCCACATATATAGTATATAATCAAAACCGCGAGCACTTAGTGGGTAATGGATTTCCAACTATGACAAGATATGGAACCACCTTCCAATAGTGTACCTCTAGAGAGGAATACACTGGGTTCAACAAGAACATCTTGCAACCCGGCCACACATGACTGACCACTCATTTCGCTTGAGTGTATCGAATGTATATCACCAACGATTGGGATCAGCAACTGTTTCCCGAATGGGACAACATCGACAATAGATTATAGAATGAAATGAATATCTCTAGATAGGTGATAATACACCCTAATTGGCTGCCAAGCACTTAGCCATACTACCTGCCCATTTTTGTTATTTCCCGGTGGTGAGGCTAGAGGCCACGCTTATCTCTGACAGATCACACATTTATTCACTTTGAATGTCACATTGTCATACCCGCCAAATCACAAATTGATTTCCCCAAAAATACAATGGGTATACAGCTAAGAGAAACGAATTCCTCCGCCACCAAATGTAAATACGTTTGAAGAGATCAAATTACGTGATCCATTAAATATACTCTATCAGATATTCTTCCATATAGGTTGTCCTGGGACTGGACAAACCGAAGGCACTATTCTGTAAATAGGACAACCCTTGCATAACACCGTCTTCAATTATCTTCATCATATTTGATCGCTATGCTAACATCCATACAGAGTGGTTTTCAGGTCATGAATCTGATCCCGGTCTCTCCGTATTGACGAAGGAAAAATGATCAAAAACTTCGATAGTTGGTGAGCTAACTATCAAAGAAAGACACATGTGCAAACAACGATATTATTTCCAGATACTCTACCGATCAATCATCATTTATCTCTTAAATTAATTTATTCATTTCCTGTTTCCATATATTCAACATTCCTTATTTTCTAAATTTAGAAAATATACATTATTAATCATTGGAAACATTTCCATCTCTTTTTCATGTATCACTGTCATTCTTGTATTCTTCATCATCAAACATTTCATTTTCTATGATTAGAAAATATCTTTGATTATATTTGGAAAATGTTTCCAAAACTCATTCGTTGGATTTAAACAGATGTTTGAATAAAACATCGCTATGCCAACTCGAACCATTAACACTCATTAACTAAATTCACTTAACCTACCTTTACTATCGAACCTTAACCATTCTTTAGTTAAAAACGAAGCCAACCAAGTTGGGGTATAACTACCTCTCAGACCTTAACTGAACAACATTTCTAACTTCGAAATAGACATGATTCACCTTCTAAATATTTAACAAACTTCCTTACGAAACTCTTGGATTCTATTTACGAATCCACTTCTTTATTGAAAAACATTGATTATAACTATAGCGTTAAAATCCCTACTTCTGAAATATCTATCTCAAAAATATAACTCGATTAACTCAAATCAATTAATCCTAACTCCATTAACTTTAACCCTATTAACTTTAATTCATTAACTCTTATCACCTAACTCCTTTCGAATAAACTATATTCGATTAACTCCTTTCAAATAAACTATATTCGATAACTCCTTTAACTCTATTCGAATAAACTATATTCGATTGAATCCTTTAACTCTATTCGAATAAACTATATTCGATTAACTCCTTTAACTTTATTCGAATAAACTATATTCGATTAACTAATATTCGACTAACTCTTTTTCGAATAACTAATATTCGACTAAAACTTATTCGAATAACTAATATTCGATTAACTCTCTTCGAATAACTAATATCCGACTACCTCTTATTCGATTAACTAATATTCGATTAACTCTCTTCGAATAACTAATATTCGACCAACTCTTATTCGAATAACTAATATGCGATTAACTCTCTTCGAATAACTAATATTCGATAATCTCTCTTTCGAATAACTAATATTCGATAATCTCTCTTTCAAATAACTAATATTCGACAATTCCTTTCGAATAAACTATATTCGATAATCTCTCTTTCGAATAACTAATATTCGATAATCTCTCTTTTGAATAACTAATATTCGATAACTCCTTTCGAATAACTAATATTCGATAACTCCTTTCGAATAACTAATATTCGATAACTCCTTTCGAATAACTAATATTCGATAACTCCTTTCGAATAACTAATATTCGATAACTCGTTTCGAATAACTAATATTCGATAATCACTTTCTTCGAATGAACAATGTTCGAATAACTCTAATTTGACTAACTCTAATTCAATTAACTCTATTCGATTAACTCTATTGGATTAACTCTATACGATTAACTCTATTCAATTAACTCTATTGGATTAACTCTAATTCGATTAACTCCAATCGATTAACTCCACTCGATTAACTCCTTTCAATTAACTCTAACTGACTAACTCTATTTCGATTTAACTCTAATCGATTAACTCTAATTGATTAACTCTAACTGGTTAACTCTAATTGATATATTCTAACTGATTAACTCTAGTTGGTTAACTCTAACTGGTAAATTCTAGCTGGTTAACTCTAACTGATTTATTCTAACTGATTAACTCTAGTTGGTTGACTCTAACTGGTTAACTCTAACTGATTTATTCTAACTGATTAACTCTAACTGATTAACTCTAGTTGGTTAACTCTAACAGATTAACTCTAACTGATTAACTATAACCGATTTACTCTATCGATTAACCCCTTTTGATTTAACTCCTTTTCGAATAAGTAATATTCGATTAACTCCTTTCTTCGAATAAACTATATTCGACTAACTCTATTTGATTGCAAATACTTCCTTTTCTATTTGTTTTACAAATATTCCCTTTTCTGTTTGTTTTACAAATATTTCCTTTCCTATTTGTTTATTTAACAAATAAATATTCCCTTTTCAATTCTATTTATTTTCTACATACTTCCTTTTCAATTCTATTTGTAAATATTTTACAAATATTTCTCTTTCTATTTTATTTGTAAATGTTTTACAAACATTTCCTTTTATATACTCTTATTTATTTACCAAATAAACCCCTTTGATAATTCTATTTATTTATCAAATAATTCCCTTTTTATCTTTACTTATTTTCTAAATAAATATTTCTTTTATCTCTATTTATTTCCTAAATATATTTTTCTTTTCAATTCTATTTATTTATCAAAAAATATTTCCTTTTTGAATTCTTTTTCTTTTATATATAAAATCCATAGATTTTATATAAATAATTTATTTTCAAAATATACTTTGAAAATCCCCTTTTTTACATCCCAGTATTTCTTACGGTATTTAAAATATCAAATCACAGTGATCAATATCATTCAAATGCGCATAATCAACAACAGATTATATATCACATCATATATCACAATATATGAAATAAAACAGTATTTTATATATTGAGGAACCCAGTCGGATCCCTTTAACCTGTTTTACTGCATTCATGGATGTTAAACAATATAATTAACATCAACTTTATTTCACTATGAAATATGCTGATAAACAGAATCAATATTTGATTAGCGATTTATATATATATATATATATCGTTATCTACAATTTCAACCAATACATAAGCAATTCAACCAAACAATTAACACATAGCAATCAACAGATAATTATCAATTCTAAAAATATATTATAAAAATATGAACTGATAGAGTTGGTGAGTTTTACTCACATTGGACAGTTATCGTTAAATAACGATTAAGTATCTTTGATTGTGACGGACAATTTATTTTGTAATAAATTGTAATAAGCTCCAATTCACTCCAGTCGGTTCCATCGTGTAGCCCTCGTCAATACGATCCTATCAGATCTTGTTTTGCTGAATTCTGATATCATATAAGGTAGTTATGATTTTTACAATATATTACGCACATTAAGGATATTAACTAAATAATTAATTATAAATGTTAACCTTAATTAACTGCTTAACCCAATAATTTCTGCTTAAAAATCGATGCTCATCTCTTCTTCAAGATGAAAACTCCTGCTCCAAAAATGGTTAGCCGGTACTTCCTCCTACCAGTACCTTCCACCACTCGACACAAATCCAAACCATACTAATTATTTAATTAAACTCTTTACTACTAATCACCCTTGTATATTAGGGTCCCTTCCTTTCTTCTTCAGTTATCAAATTCAGCTCGCACAGAACCCCAACACCATAAATGATCCGCGGAAACAGACCACCTTCGACTTCGAGTTCGAACTTCTCCAATACTTGCGACAGTAAACAATACAGAACCCAACAAAACTCTATAGCTTGAACTCAACAATTGCAGCATCGCACCAAGGTGTGATTCAAAATCAAATGGTATTTCCTAAAAAACAACTTCTCATAATCTCAGAAGCACACAGAACCTACGGTGACCCTTTTTCCCTCTTCGTTAGACTCCAATAATATGAATTAAACCAATAATACCGAAATACTCATCTCCGCATCCTCTACCAAATCGCGACATCCACCCAGACGCTTCATCGTTGCTGGTCGGCTCCCCCCTCCAATCAACACGAGCCACTCCAACATTGAATTCGACGTCCATATCCTTAAAAACGAAACCCTAACTCACGGCTACCTTTAGTTGAGAGCATCGAATTGAAAAAAATGTATACATGACTGAAGAAAGGGACCCTACGAGTCCTAAAATCCAAGTTTTCCATTTTATTGAATTTTATTTGAATACGTCTTGAATTAAATCTCACGGTTTTCTTTTGTGTTTGGTGGCGGCTCACAATTTGACCGGAGAGATGAAGTTTTAGGGTTTAGGACATTAAAAGGGTATTTATAGAAGTAATATATTATTTTTATATTCAATATTTATTTTATATCTAAGCAACCGCTACTTTTATTTGTCCCTTAAAAATTCCTGTGATCACACACAATACCCAAAAATCACGAAAATAGACATGCAGCTAGAGTTCGACATTACGGACCCAATGAAACTTGTTTCGTCGAATTCCGACTCTGTTTGCTCACACAGTGTATTTTTAACCGTTAAAATACTGACTGTTTTTCACATTAAAATCCCGTACGGCCACATACCGACTTCAAAAATCACGAAAATTGAAATCTAACAATAATTTAATATTACGGATCCAAAAAATTTGGTTTCGTCGAAAATGGAGGTCATTTGCAAAACTGGCTATTTTTAAAGCTCTAAAGAACCTTGTTAAATATATAAATATATTTAAAAATAATTAAATTAAATATCAATAAATATATATTATCGTATATATTCACATAGAATACCACATAGCTCTATATCGGGATTTATAACTCGATATTCCAAATCCAGTGTTACATCGATATTCGATTTATATTTAAAATCCATTTAAAATATAAATAAATCGATATAAATTATAAAGGAATTCCATAGCGACTATTTTTGAAACGACCCGAAATCCCCCTTACGGGAAATCCTGGATTGAGTCGAGAACAAGCCACAAAAAAGCGCAGACGGAAGAACTTTCCTTGTATATTACAACAATTCATCAGTGATTATCCAAACGATGTGAAGATTTCCGGTCTTCGACCACCGTCATCTTCTTCGACTTATCGTCGAATCGGTTATTCAGAATGGGTATAAACCCGGCATTTCTGAACAACCCGCATATATTATAAATAAATGTTACACAAACACAACATACGCCCCATTCCAATTCAGCAGTCACTAACCGTAAATTAGCAAGAGAACAATTTCCCAAATATTAACCCCGAAGGCCGAAACCAACATCAGATCAATACCCAGGAAACCATCCTTCTTAGCTAACCTACAGTTAGTTTCTAAATTTCACGTTCTTAGGGAAAGGTTCCCTTTAATTTTATCAAAGATAAATTCTTTAAAATTTATTCTTTAATCTTCCTTTGGATATCATTTCAAACCAAATTATGGTTTTCCAAACTAGTCGGGATTAGCGAACCACACCGAAGTAATTATTTATTTTATTTCCCAATCCCAACCTATTCATCCCATGAAGCAAAACTGGTAATACTCCATATCTAATACCACGGTGTTATCGGTAAAATTAATTACCATTCCACGTCCAAATCTAATTAAAGATTTAATTATCGCTTTGGAGCAAAACTGGTGATACTCCATTCTCGATCTTTTCAATCTAATTAAAGATTCATTAAAACTCCACTTAGTTTTAATCTTTAACTGGGTTAAAGAATCAGTGTCATTTAAAACACGGTTCACTATAAACCCAAAATCACATTACATTTCAATCAGACCCTAACCATAAATTAGCAAGTGAGCAATTCCCTAAGTATTAATCCCGAAGGCCGAAACTAACATCAGATCAATACCCCGGAAACCATTCAACTTAACTAATCTCCAGTTAGTTTCTGATTTTCTTAACTGCTTTGGGTCTAAGAACAGTATTATTGAAGATACCGTTCACGACAACCCAAAATCACATTCTATTAATTATCGGGTTAAAGAACAAGTGTTATTTAAAACACTGTTCACGATAAACCCAAAAATCAATACCAATTCAATTCCAATTAAATATTATTTAATTGGTATACTTCATTAAATCTAACTAAAAAGATTTAATCATTTTCTCAACTGGGCTTAAGAACAGTGTTAATGAAGACACCATTCACGACAAACCCAAATCTCATTTGATATTCAATATAAGGCTCTGAATAGAAAATATCGGCTTATATTCAATATCAAATTCTACGACCAACAAATATCGTATTGGAAATAACGATATAAATATATCTTTCAAATTTCCATAACAATATCTGTGTAATCACGAAATCCAACATCGAAATAATCCAAAGACAATTTCGATTCAAATCCATTCCAATTCAATTATTGGAAATTCTGGTCACTTTTAAAACCCTTTTCAAATTCAATTCAATTTCAATTCGAATTCATTTATATTCAATTCGAATTCATTTCTATTCAATTTCAATTCGAATTCATTTCTATTCAATTTCAATTCGAATTCATTTATATTCAATTTCAATTCGAATTCATTTATATTCAATTTCAATTCGAATTCATTTCTATTCGAAATATCAGATTTTGAAATCACTTTCGATATTCATTATAAAATGATTAAAATCGATATAAATATCGTTCACGTCCAAATGGCGTCAATCTAATCGACACGGCTTCATATATTTCTATTTTCAAATATTCTATTTCAAATATTGAATGAGGCCCAATCAATTACCATATAATGTTAATTATATGGATTTTCTGCAACACATGTATACAATAACAACAATGAATAATCAACCATCATCCAAAGTGCATTCTACACTATATAAGCATCGAATATAAATATTTAACGCTTATAACAGTCTGTCAATCAATCAATCGACATACAACTAACTATTGGGATTAGTGTATGTCATATTTTATCCCAATACCCGTGTGGGGTTTTCAAACAATCAAACACAGATTTTATTTGTGCAGTTGGGCGATGTGTAAAATTTATCGTCCCAATCAATATCTGTCAAATGTGTGTATATAAACAAATTGTCCGATTTGTTTATTTTTATTTCATTTCATATACACGTTAAAAATTCTATTTTTAACTATAAAATATTTTCCACTATAAAATATTTTATTTCATTTCACATCACATCACACAATCAACTACACATCAAAATCAAACAAACAAGCATACAAGCCGTCCATGGTCTGTGGACGACGGGTGTCGGGTGCTACTAAACACCGTCTGCATCCTAGTATATATTTTAACTAGAAATAAATTAAAAAGTGAGAAGTTCTCACCAAAGCTATCCCAACCCCACGACACTTCTAATGTAGGGAATCTTCACCATTCTCGCCTTTTACCACTTTCGTTGACCGTAGCCACTACATATATAAAAATAACATTTTTATATTCTTGCCATGTATATAAAAATCATATTTTTATAATCACTCCATATGGATAAAAATTCTATTTTTACATTGCTACTATATAGATAAAAATTCTATTTTTACACCGGTGTTCATATAATAAAGATTATATTTTTATCACGCTATTCTCTATATAAAGATTTCGCTTTTTCAAATATAAAGATTTCGCCTTTTCAAATATAAAGATCACATTTTTAATACTACTACTTTAATAAAAATCATATTTTTATTATCTCTATTCTATAAAAATAACATCTTTAATATTTCTACTATATAAAAATATAATCTTTCTTATTATCAAAACCATGTCCTTTTTATATTTTTCAAACAATCATAGAGTATATTTAAATTTAAAAACATATTTAAATTTAAAAGCATATTTGAATTCAATGCTTATTTTTATACAAAAAAATGATTTATAAACTGATTTTTTTTTAACTGAAAAGACACAATGTATATTCTAATTTTAGAAACAAATGTATATCTAAATTTTAAAACAGAAAATTAAACAATGTTTTTCTATATAAGAAAAATCACCTTAATGTATAGCGTCTCCTTTCAGTTGCCTGTACCCCTCGTCGAAGCCCAATTCGCTTCATAGGGTTCCCATTCGCGGCAACCAGAGTGGCCGTGACGATGGTCAGGCGCCACTGCGAGAGCTTCCAGTCGCCACCCAGTTGGTCCAACTCGGTGGACCCTACAGCGGTGAAGACAAGGGCGAGCGACAGTGGTGGTCTGGTATGGGTGCGACGCGGTCTTTGGGTTCGGAAAACTTCGTGATGGAGCGATGGCGAGGGGGAAGGAGGAGGTGACCGGACTGGGCGCGACGACGTTGGCTCTTCCTCCAGCAGTGGCGGCGCGATACTAGAAGGGGCAATCGGGTTTTTATTTTATATTTTTTTTCTTTGAATGTCGGGTTTGACTCCGGATCTGGGGGAAGAGAAATAAAAGGAGAGGGCCCAATATATTTATATATTTTAATATTTTAATTCTGAAATATGTGCTTTCACATACAAACTCAAAACCGGACCCAACGACTGTCGCCCCTAGCTAATTACCCCCATTCCGAACACAATGGGATATGTATCGTAGGCCCATTCGATCGTTTCGATCAGTTTTCATTTAAATCAAAGTATAATTCTTTGTATATTCAATTTAAACATACATTTCAAATTACCGAGGCCACATACAGTCCCTAAAAATTACAGAAATTTTTTTTCTAGCTTCGTATTGACGCTACGATCCTAACAAAACTAATTTCGTCGAATTCTGAGACCATTGGAAAAATGGCCATTTTCCAGTCGATTAAAATCAACTGAAACTGGTCAAACGCGTTTTCCTTTGCCACACTCACATATTGATTCAAAAATTATGAAATTTAAAACCTAGAAATAACTTGACATTACGGTTCCACAAAAGTGGTTTCGTCGAAATCCGAGGTCGTTTGCAAAATTCCCATTTTTAAGGGCCTGAATTCCATAGCGACTATTCAGAATTTTCAACTGGACGTATCTTTTGATTCCCGCTATGAAATTTCAATTTTTCGGATTCGTTGGAAAGATATTCACAAATAGATTCAAATATTTTTGGTTTCACTAAAATCCGGTTTATTTTGCACCCGGTACGTTCAATTGAAGTTTGAAATCGAATTATCGAACTACCGCGCCATTTGCAATTCCTTTTATATATATAAATAAATATTTATATTCTAACAACGATTCGAATAAAATTGCCAAAATAAAATTTTTAAACTGGCCCAGATTTCCGGGTTATTACAATTTTAAAATTTGATTTGGACAAAAATCAAATACTACCCAACGAAATCCTGATTTTTCTCCTCCATTAGAAAAATATACTTCACCAGCTCTGAACGTTTCTTGTTTCACAGAAATCCAATTTAAAACGGATTCTGTATATTCAATTGAAGTTCAAATCGCCAAATAGCGAACTGCCGCACCATTTCGAGCTTGATTATATTTATAATATAATTTATACGTTCAACCACCGTTGGTTAAATATATTCGTTATCGTAATTCAATTTCAAACTGAATTATATGTATTTTGAATTGTCCAATTCACACGATATTGTCAATTCATTATTTCCAACTATTTCAGAATTAAATATATTATTCTATTATTTATATTAATTAAATATTCCATATTATTTAATTGAACGACCATATAAATCTCTAAACCATTATTTAAATAATTAAATAAATTTATTATTACACCGTAAAAATATGGGACATTACATTCTTCCCCCCTTAAAATAATTTCGTCCTCGAAATTGCCAAGGTAGAAAACAAACCCTATTGACTAGTTAGAAATTATTTGTTCACTTCTTAACATCAGTTTCAACTGAACCAATTTAATTTCAATTAAATATTTGTTCATTCCTACTAACGAAAATTTTCTAACACCTTAATTTTACGGAAAATTTCGCCAGCACCTCCTTTGTACCGGTCAATAGCTCAAAGTCCAACTCGCCTCTCTGGGCCTTCTCCAACCCAAAAGAAAATCAAACAGCCAAGCGGCTTGCCAATTCATCTCATCAAAATCTTATATCCAATCAGAATATAAACTTGTACCTTTTTGTCGGGCATATCAACTTTATCACTTTCACCTGTTATCAATCCAACATATACCAATGTCATCTCAACCAATTTCCAATCAATATCTGTTCAACACAGCTATTCGCTTATATCCAAGCCAAATTCAATTTCAAATTCAAGTTACAAATTCCAACCTCTTAATTTATCAACTCAATTCCATTCCAGATTACTCTGTAATCAAATCCAGTTTCTATTTAACTTATTTTAAGTTAAATTTTAATTCATATATTCACCTTTTCTATTTGAATCTATTTAACTTCTTAAGTTAAATTTTAAAATTTCAAATTTTAGAAATTTCAATTTCTTGGGTTTTATTTCAAATTGAATTCGAATCATATATGGTAACAGCAATTCAAAACATTTGAATTTCTAAACAACTCATTTCCTCAAAACCATTCGAAAACAAAACATTTTTGGTAGTAATCTGTCACTTAGAAACTCGAAAATCACATCGATGATGCTGCGCAGTCAACATCGGAATTATTTTCCAATGATCGTAGTGAGTTCAATACTATATCACTTTCAAAACCATTTCTAAACACTACCATTTTGAAATACATTTCAAAATACCATTTGCAATGCTTTAAACAATTTAAAATCTCCCAGGATTTTAAAATTCTTATATATTTAATCCAAATCCATTTACAACACTTATTCAACTTCCCAGAGTTTTAATTTTAATTCTGATTTAAATTCAGATTTAATTCATCCGATTTCACGTATTTCACTTATATGAATTTTGATTGGCTATTTACATAACCATTTCAATTATAATCTCATTTGATTATAATAACAACCAATATATCCAATATTTTATAATCATTCCAATATAAATCCTTTATATCAAAATATAATTTGGGTAAAATTATTTCGTTTACCCTCTTTTCAAAACATACTGTGTCGGTTCATTGTATTCAAGTGTTTAGAAACTCCTACTGATTCAGTGGATCAAACTGATCGATCAGAACCCATAAACAACTCAATCAATAAATCTCCGCAATATAAAACCATTTGTATATCAAATAACAAATTCGCGCTCATATATACACTCAAACTCAATCTAGGGTATTACTAAACCCATCTTTACTGAGTCACGCCACATAGCCAAGGAAATTACTTAACCTTAAGCTCTGATACCAACAGTAGTGTCCCGAAATTCCGATACAATTTGAGCTGACCAAATAACACAAATCCAACCCAAATTACACTGGAAACCAGAAAACTAATAGAAAGAAAACAGAGGGTGAGAATAGATAAGATAGAAACTTAGAATAGAAGAAGAAGAACACACAACATCAAATATAAAATAACTTTGAAATAAAAGATTGTACTTGAATATACATATCACTATCAAAGTACAGCACATACAACATAGCGGAAATAAACAATAGCTATAAAAACACTGTTGAAGCCTCCTGCTCTAGCTCCTTCTAGTGCATCTGTAAATCCCGACTACTTGACTGCTCGTACAAATTTGAGCACCCAAGAGTTTAGGGAAAACAAAACAAAACAAACTCCTGGTCAGTCATGGGACTGGTACGAGTAAACGATTTAAAACAGTTTGGGAAAATAATGATATCTCATAAGACCACGCCTATAACGAAACGGGTTTTTCCCTTATGAGAATCCAAATCAATTTGATTTAACTTTCAAATCATTTTGAAAGAAACAATGATCTTTTATATCAAAACTCCTTTGATATTATAATAGTGTCTATCAACCACAATATAATAATCATCTAGCAGAAAGCTTTCATCTCACGTTCCACATATAGAGTATACAATCAAAACCGCGAGCACTTATTGGGTAACGAATTTCCAACTATGACAAGGTATGGAACCACCTTCCGATAGTGTACCTCTAGAGAGGAATACACTGGGTTCAACAAGAACATCTTGCAACCCAGCCACACATGACTGACCACTCATTTCGCTTGAGTGTATCGAATGTATATCACCAACGGTTGGGATCAGCAACCGTTTCCCGAATGGGACAGCATCGACAATAGATTATAGAATGAAATGAATATCTCTAGATAGGTGCTAATACACCCTAATTGGCAGCCAACCACTTAGCCATGCTGCCTGCCCGATTTTTTTCATTTATCGGTGGTGAGGCTAGAGGCCACGCTTATCTCTGATAGATCACATATTTATTCACTTTGAATGTCACATCGATATACCCGCCAAACCACAAATTGATTTCCCCAAAAATACAATGGGTATACAGCTAAGAGAAACGAATTCCTCCGCCACCAAACGTAAATACGTTTGAAGAGATCAACTTATGTGATCCATTAAATATACTTTGTCATACATTCTTCCATACAGGTTGTCCTGGAACTGGACAAACCAAAGGCACTATTCTGTAAACAGGACAGCCCTTGCATAACTCCGTCTTCAATTATCTTCAGCATATTTGATCGCAATGCTAATGCCCATACAGAGTGGTTTTCAGGCCATGAATCTGATCCCGGTCTCTCCGTATTGACGATGGAAAAATGATCAAAAACTTCGATAGTCGGTGAGTTAACTATCAAAGAAAGACACGTGTGCAAACAACGATATTAAATCTAGATGGAAATTCTATCGACCAATCATCAATCATCATTTATCTCTTAAATTAATTCATCATTAATTTATTTATTTCCTATTTCCATATATTCAACATTCCTTATTTTCTAAATTTAGAAAATATACGTTATTAATTGTTGGAAAACATTTCCATCTCTTTTTCACGTATGACTGTCATTCTTGTATTCTTCATCATCAAACATTTCATTTTCTATGATTAGAAAATATCTCTGATTATATTTGGAAAATGTTTCCAAAACTCATTCATTGGATTTAAACATATGTTTAAATTAAACATCGCTATGCCAACTCAAACCATTAACACTCATTAACTAAATTCACTTAACCTACCTTTACTATCGAACCTTAACCATTCCTTAGTTAAAAACAAAGCCAATCAAGTTGGGGTATAACTACCTCTCAAACCTTAACTGAACAACATTTCTAACTTCGAAATAGACAAGATTCACCTTCTAAATCTTTAACAAACTTCCTTACGAAACTCTTGGATTCTATTTACTAATCCACTTCTTTATTGAAAAACATTGATTATAACTATAGCGTTAAAATCCCTACTTCTGAAATATCTATCTCCAAAATATAACTCGATTAACTCAAATCAATTAATCCTAACTCCATTAACTTTAACTCGATTAACTTTAATTCATTAACTTGTATCACTTAACTCCTTTTGAATAAACTATATTCGATTAACTCCTTTCGAATGAACTATATTCGATAACCCCTTTAACTCTATTCGAATAAACTATATTCGATTAACTCCTTCAACTCTATTCGAATAAACTATATTCGATTAACTCCTTTGACTCCATTCGAATAAACTGTATTCGATTAACTAATATTCGACTAACTCTTATTTGAATAACTAATATTCGACTTACTCTTATTCTAATAACCAATATTCGATTAACTCTCTTCGAATAACTAATATTCAACTAACTCTTATTCGAATAACTAATATTCGATTAACTCTCTTCGAATAACTAATATTCGACCAACTCTTATTCGAATAACTAATATTCGATTAACTCTCTTCGAATAACTAATATTCGATAATATCTATTTCGAATAACTAATATTCGATAATCTCTCTTTCGAATAACTAATATTCCATAATTCCTTTCGAATATACTATATTCGATAATCTCTCTTTCGAATAACTAATATTCGATAACTTCTCTTTCGAACAACTAATATTCGATAACTCCTTTCGAATAACTAATATTCGATAACTCCTTTCGAATAACTAATATTCGATAACTCCTTTCGAATAACTAATATTCGATAACTCCTTTCTAATAACTAATATTCGATAACCCCTTTTGAATAACTAATATTCGATAATCACTTTCTTCGAATAAACTATGTTCGAATAACTCTAATCCGACTAACTCTAATTCAATTAACTCTATTCGATTAACTATATACTATTAACTTTATTTAATTAACTCTACTAGATTAACTCTAATTCGATTAACTCTAATAGATTAACTCCACTTGATTAACTCCTTTCAATTAACTCTAACTAATTAACTCTAGTTCGATTTAACTCTAATCGATTAACTCTAATTGATTAACTCTAACTAGTTAACTCTAACTGATTTATTCTAACTGATTAACTCTAGTTGGTTAACTCTAACTGGTTAACTCCAACTGGTTAAATCTAACTGATTTATTCTAATTGATTAACTCTAACTGATTAACTCTAGTTGGTTAACTCTAACTGATTAACTTTAACTGATTTACTCTATCGATTAACCCCTTTTGATTTAACTCCTTTTCGAATAAGTAATATTCGATTAACTCCTTTCTTTGAATAAACTATATTCGACTAACTCTATTTGATTGCAAATCCTTCCTTTTCTATTTTTTTAAAATATTCCCTTTTCTATTTGTTTTACAAATATTCCCTTTCCTATTTGTTTATTTAAAAAATAAATATTCCCTTTTCACTTCTATTTATTTTCTACATACTTCCTTTTCAATTCTATTTGTAAATGTTTTACAAATATTTCTATTTTATTTGTAAATGTTTTACTAATATTTTCTTTTATATAATCTTATTTTCTAAATAAATATTTCTTTTATCTGTATTTATTTCCTAAATATATATTTCTTTTCAATTCTATTTATTTATCAAACAAATATTTCCTTTTTCAATTCTTTTTCTTTTATATATAAAATCCATTAATTTTATATAAGTAATTTATTTTCAAAATATACTTTGAAGATCTCCTTTTTACATCCCAGTATTTCTTACGGTATTTAAAATACAAAATCACAGTGACCGATATCATTCAAACACATATAATCGACAACAGATTATATATCACATCATATATCACAATATATGAAACAAAACAGTATTTTATATATTGAGGAACCCAGTTGGGTCGCTCCAACCTGTTTTCTTGCGTCCACAGATGTTAAACAATATAATTAACATCAACTTTATTTCACTATGAAATATTCTGATAAACAGAATCAATATTTGATTAACGATTTATAGATATATATATATATATCGTTATCTATAATTTCAACCAATACATAAGCAATTCAACCAAATAGTTAACACACATCAATCAACAGATAATTATTAGTTCTAAAAATATGTTATAAAAATATGAACTGATAGAGTTGACGAGTTTTACTCACATTGGACAGTTATCGTTAAATAACGATTAACTATCTTTGATTCTGACAAAAAATTTATTTTGTAATAAATTGTAATGAGATCCAATTCACTCCCGGTCGGTTCCATCGTGTAGCCCTCGTCATTACGATCCTATCGGATCTTGTTTTGCTGGATTCTGATATCGTATAAGGTAGTTATGATTTCTACAATATATTACACACATTATGGATATTAACGAAATAATTAATTATAAATGTTAACCTTAATCAACTGCTTAAACCATTAATTTCTGCTTAAAAATCGACGCTCATCTCTTCTTCTAGATGAAAACTCCTGCTCCAAAAATGGTTAGCCGGTACTTCCTCCTACCTGTACCTTCCACCACGCGACACAAATCCAAACCATACTAATTATTTAATTAACCTCTTTACTACTAATCACCCTTGTATATTAGGGTCCCTTCCTTTCTTCTTCAGTTATCAAATTCAACTCGCACATAACCCCAACACCATCAATGATCCACGGAAACAGACCACCTTTGACTTCGAGTTCGAACTTCTCCAATACTTGCGACATTAAACAATACAGAACCCAACAAAACTCTATAGCTTGAACTCAGCAACAGCAGCATCGCACCAAGGTGCGATTCAAAATCAAATGGTATTTTCCAAAAAAACAACTTCTCCTAATCTCAGAAGCACACAAAACCCACGGTGACCCTTTTTCCCTCTTCATTAAACTCCAACGGTATGAATTAAACCAACAGTACCGAAATAATCATCTCCGCATCGTCCACCAGATCGCAACATCCACCCAGTCGCTCCATCGTTGTTGGTCGGCTCCCCTTTCCAATCAACACGAGCCACTCCAAAATTGAATTCGACGTCCATATCCTTAAAAAACGAAACCTAACTCACGGCTACCTTTAGTTGAGAGCATCGAATTGGAAAAATGTATAAAGGACTGAAGAGAGGGACCCTACGAGTCCTAAAATCCAAGTTTCCCACTTTATTGAATTTCATTTGAATACTTCTTGAATTAAATCTCACGGTTTTCTTTTATGTTTGGTGGCGACTCGCAATTTGACCGGAGAGATAAAGTTTTAGGGTTTAGGTGATTAAAAGGTTATTTGTAGAAGTAATATATTATTTTTATATTAAATATTTAATTTATATATCTAAGCAACCGCTACTTTTATTTGTCTCTTAAAAATTCCTATGATCACATACAATACCCAAAAATCACGAAAATGGACATGCAGCTACAGTTCGACATTACAAACCCAACGAAACTTGTTTCATCAAATTCCGACTCCGTTTGCTCACACAGCGTATTTTTAACCGTCATAATACTGATTGTTTTTCACATTAAAATCCCGTATGGCCACATACTGACTTCAAAAATCATGAAAATTGAAATCTAACAATAATTTAATATTACGGATCCAATAAAATTGGTTTCGTCGAAAACGGACGTCGTTTGCAAAACTGGCTATTTTTAAAGCTCTAAATAACCTTTCTACATATATAAATATATTTAAAAATAATTAAATTAAATATCAATAAATATATATTATCATATATATTCACATAGAATACCACACAGCTCCATATCGGGATTTATAACTCGATATTCCAAATCCATTGTTACATCGATATTCGATTTATATTTAAAATCCATTTAAAATATAAATAAATTGATATAAATTATAACGAAATTCCATAGTGACTATTTTAAAATTTGATTTGGACATAAATCAAAATCTACCCAACGAAATCCAGATTTTTCTCTTCCCTTAGAAAAATATACTTCACCAGCTCCGAGCGTTTCTTGTTTCATAGAAATCCGATTTGAAACGGATTCTGTATATTCAATTGAAGTTCAAATCGCCAAATAGAGAACTACCACGCCATTTCGAGCTCGATTATTGTAACGACCCGGAATTTTGGGGCAAATTTAAAATTTTTATTTTAGTTAATTTAAATGATTTAGTATATTTAAAATAATTTATTTTAAATAATAATGGCGAAATAATTTATTTTAAATCGAAGTTAGAACGTCTAATTTATAGGATTAATTGACATAAATAATCCAAAGTTTAACTGGTCCGCCCATATTAATCCCAAGTTTGCGTTATTTAAAAATAATCCCAAGTTAGGGGTGTCTCTTCCGATATTGATCCCATTTCTTCGATGACCTGTTATAACCAGTAACTTTCCCAAATCAATTCTAATCTCCTCTGTTAAAACCATTTCTTTCCCAATCTTCTTTCGCTGCAAAAACCGATTTCAAAAAATTCTGAATCTTTATTGCTAATCCAACAAAAGGAATGAATCTCCAATCTTTGCTTCAAAAAAAATTGGTGCAAAATCGCGCGTTCAAGCTCCTCATCTCTTCATCTCTCTGTCCTCATCTCTTCATCTCTCTGCGTTCAAGCCGAACATAAAAAAAGGGGAAGAAAAGAATTTTTTTTCACCGTTCCCAAATGCCTCCATGAAGAGTGACGTCTAGACGGTTATTCCCAGAAAATTTGCAAGGCGTGGCTGTAAGTAGTTGTGTTGTGTGTGCTTTCGATGTCAAATAGGGCTGAAATCGGGTGGTTTTTGATTTGAATTGGTAGGAAGAGCGCACAGGGTTTGGAAGAATCGATGACTGAGTGGAGGAAGGTGTCGATTTCGGCTATTTAGGAAAGGGAGTTCGGGATTTTGGTCGGGATTGGTTTCTGCAGTACTTTGGGCTGGCTGCTTGGAACTTTCGTCATGGTCAAGTAGGAGGACTATAGCTCGGCGGTTTGGCGCAGATGTGCCCAGGTCGTCGCGGTTGAAGCACATCGCATGCGCTCAACGCTGTTGTATTTTAGAGTCGAGTTTTTTGATTAGGTATGTTGGTGTGGTGGTTTGTGTATTTGGTGGAAGTGATAATAGGGGGAGCTAGATGTGAGTGGTGATATGGTTTGCCTGTAGGTGACAATCGATTGTTCGCCATTTTTGAGGAATAGGCATGTGTATAATGGTATGGCAACAAATCATGCTGAAAGTCAGGGTTTGTCTGGGGAGTGTGAGTTGTATGTGATGGGGTGGGGAAGGAAGGACTTGCGGAGAGAAGAACGATGGAGGTGGTGGCATGGATTTTAGTGGAGTATTGAAGGAGGAAGTGAAGATTGAAATTCATGGCTGAGTTGGGTTTGGAATAGCTACAGGTCGCGGGTTTACGGTCGGGAGGAAGAAGATTAAGAAGGGAAGTTTAATGACTTGAACGAATAAAATGGGTTTATCAAGTTAACAAAGGTTAATAATTAACAAAGGTTATTAATTAACAAAGGTTATTAATTAGCAAACAATTAAAACTTGAAACCTGCTATAACAGGTCATCGAAAAAATGGGATCAATATGGGAAGAGACCCCCCAAACTTAGGATTATTTTTAAATAACGCAAACTTGGGATTAATATGGGCGGACTGGTTAAACTTTGGATTAATATGGGTTTTGTTCATCTTCTTATCCTCTATCTACCACGAAAAATTCAAGATCTATCGTCGCACGGATTCGCCGGGATCTGAGTTTGATTGCAAAAAGTCAGTTTCCGATTTTGGTGTTTTCTGGCCAAACCGTGAAGAATTGGAGGATGGCGCAATGGAAGAAATTGTAGAGGAGACAAAGATCTACAATTTTGCTGCGGAAATCGAGAAAAACTGAATTGGAGCAAAATAGAAATTCCGGCGAGCTCAGAACATAGATGATCAATTTTCGGCCAATCCGGGAAGAATCAGGCGAAGGGCCGAACACGAAAGTTCTTTGTCTAACAAGGAGAAGGTGCTCAGAAATTTTCAGGTCATTTGGATAAGAGGTGTGGCCTGTGGATCCCGCGAGGCGAATTTCCCTTTCTGGCGAAATTCCGGCGATCAGAGCATCAACGGTGGCGGCGGCTTGGAGCGTGGGTGCGCCTCTCGAAGACGAAGAGGATGGCGGTGGTTTAAGGTCAATCAGAGGTTGGAGGAGGGAGAAAAGTGCGGTCAAAGGTAGCGAGCTCAGGTTTGACCGAGATTTGCGGTAGTTTTGTAATTCAAACTTTGAAATTGTATATCTCTCTCACACGAACTCAGAATCGGATGATTTCAAACTTTGGGTATTTTCGGTAATTTTAATTAATTATTTAATTCGTTCAAACTTCAGAAATTTTTAACTTGTTGTAACGAACTCGAAATCGCGCAAAACAGGGTTTGCTGTGATCAGTGAGTCAAGACCTTCGCATAGACACTAATTTTGCCAAATTTGGAGCAAGTTCAATTTTGGGCCAAAATTGGGCCCGAACAACATTTAAACACCGACAAAGTACAAACCAAGGTGAGAACTCTTTTCTTACTCAAAAACTTTTACCGTATTTATTTATTATTATAAATGAATGTGATTTAAATGCCAGTGGTGAAATAATTGTTTGAAATTATCTGATGCATGTATGTTGTGTTGTACGTTATGTTATGTCATGATATGATTTGTTATGTTATGTAAATTTTAGCTGTATGCAACGTATGTCAATAATATTGATTCTTATAGAATTGTTAAAAATTAATGTTACATCATGTACAAGTTACCTGACTTGTATTTGTTGATTGGGTTGATAATTTTCACACATCGCCCAAATGCACAAATAATTATATATATTATTTGAATGTTAGTTGGTTGAAACCCCACACGGGTCTTGGGTTGATAATTACACATCGCCCTTGTGATTAGTTATAAGCATTATTTATTTGACGTTATGCAGTACAAATATACACTTTGGATGATTGGATGTTTTTAATGATTTACCATTAGTCTAGAATAACATGGGATGTATGAAAACCGTATAATTATAATTATATGGTAAATCGTTTGGGTCTCATTCCAATTTGGAAAAGAAATTGTCAAATAAGATTTGCAATTTAATTTACATTTTTAATGTAAATAAAAGAAGCGATTTTGACATTGCAATTTAATTTACATTTTTAATGTAAATAAAAGAAGAGATTTTGACATTGCAATTTAATTTACATTTTTAATGTAAATAAAAGAAGAGATTTTGACATTGCAATTTAATTTACATTTTTAATGTAAATAAAAGAAGAGATTTTGACATTGCAATTTAATTTACATTTTCAATATAAATAAAAGAAGAGATTTTGACATTGCAATTTAATTTTCATTTTTAATGTAAATAAAAGAAGAGATTTGATTTTGACATTGCAATTTAATTTACATTTTTAATGTAAATAAAAGAACAATTTTGACATTGTAATTTAATTTTCATTTTTAATGTAAATAAAAGAAGAGATTTTGACATTGCAATTTAATTTACATTTTTAATGTAAATAAAAGAAGAGATTTTGACTTTGCAATTTAATTTACATTTTTAATATAAATAAAAGAAGAGATTTTGACTTTGCAATTTAATTTACATTTTTAATGTAAATAAAAGAAGAGATTTTGACATTGTAATTTAATTTACATTTTTAATGTAAATAAAAGAAGAGATTTTGACATTGCAATTTAATTTACATCTTAGAATGTAAATAAGAGAATGTGACTTAACGTAGTATTTTTAATTTACATTTTAATGTAAATGTAAGATAAGAATATGAAATATGTATAAAATAAAGGTTAATCTTTTATTAAAGTGAAATTTATGAAATATGCCTAGAAAATAAAAGTTAATCTTTTATTAAAAGTAAGAACATGAAACATATTTCAATATAAAAAGTTAATCCTTTTATTTAGGAATATGAGTTTACATTAAATGATTAGCGCTAAAAAGTTATTCTTCTATTGTAACGTATGAATATGAAAATGCTTTAAAATAAAAGTTATTCTTTATTTTAATATAGAATTATGAAATTTGTTTTAAATTAAAAATGCAACTTTTTAATGTCATATAAAACATGGAATTTGTTTTATATTATAATTGCAAATTTTCAATGCCGTATAAAAATGTGAAATTGATTTACATTACAATTTTATATTTTTAATGTAACGAGGGAACACGAAAGTGATTTAAAATGAAAATTCATCTTTTTATTTAATGAGGGAAAAATTTGTTGAAACATTTAAATAATTAAAATAGGGAAAAATTATGTGAAATCTTAATAAATGTTTTAAAAGAGTTTTGGATGTGAAATTCCAAATTTATTAAGAGGAAAGATATTTTTATTAAGTTAAATAGTTTATTTATTTCTATAAATAAATAAAAGAGTGGAAAATGGTTTTATTAAAACCAAGTATTTCAAGTGAATAAATTGGATTGGAATTTAAGAAAGGAATGACATTTTAATTAAGGGAAAGAAAAGAAAAAAATATATGAATTTTCCAATATTAACATTAATTGGAAGTTGATTTGGGTTTACCATGAAAAATGTTTTAAATGACATTAGTTCTTAAAACCCCAATTAACGATGAAGTGATGATTTGTAATTTATTAATCTTTTAATTAATATTTAATGAAATATTCTAAAGAGAAGTTTTCAATTTAATATATTAAATTGGAATTAATTGAGATATGATTTTGGGTTTATCGTGAACGATGTTTGAGCGACATTTGTTCTTTAACCCAGTTAAAGACAAGATTGTTTCTTGAAAGTTAAATAATCAATAAATAAGGATTTTAGAGGACTAAAACTAAATATAGTTTTTTTAATAAATCTTTAATTGGATTGGAATGAGGCGTTGGTTGTGTTTAGAGCACATAATTTTAAATTGCGCAAATTATTCAGAAAGACCGGTTTAACCCGTTCTAAATAATTGATACGACGATTGAAGGTGGACGATGAAGACGGTTATTGAAGACCGGGAAATTTCCACATCGAATGGATGATTATTTGTATCTTGATTGGATGTACAACCAAGACGATGGAATTATTGATCATCCAGATGTACGTCTAGATCTACCGGATAAGGTTTCGTTCAGACCCAGAACGGAATTTTAAATAGATTGTGTGTCTAACATCGTACTCCGTTATATATTATAGTTGTTGATCCCTGCTGAATGTGTAAATGTTGGTGGCGGAGAATTTACTCTTTTTGCTTAACACCCATTTTACATATTTTAGTAGACGATTAAATACTTGGTATGGATTGACGATGTGGCATACTAAGATGCAATGATCAAGGCTTTTGTTGAAAAGCAGAGCCTGGTGGATGATCAAAGCACAACTTTAATTAGCATAGCTTTGTGTATAGCGTAACTTCACGAGCCTCACAACCCGGTGGAGTCTAAAACGAGAGAAGGGAACGCAGGGAGAGCAGCACATTTCTTTCTAGCTAGAAGTAGTGTGGTGCTTAAACTGGATGATATTTTACTTATGTGGGTGATGGAATGAGGCGCCTCAGATGATAGGTCCTATAGGATCGGGAAACGTGTGTTCAGGAATAACTAATCCACGAAGCTGTATGTGTGGACCGGCCCTGCAGGATCCAAGGGTTCACTGCGGGGGGATCCTGAGACATTAGCTAGAGTGTCTCGAATTGGTAAGGAGCTCCTCCCTAGCCTTGACTCATGATGGATCCCAAATTCCAAATACGACCTACGGATTTGATTGTATTACTAGTATGGAGGCATAGTATATGGTAGCTATTCTTCCTAGGATTGGTACATTTATTTTGAAATGTTTTTATATACACTAATAATAATATCAAATT
This sequence comes from Allium sativum, assembly GCA_030737875.1. Classification (NCBI taxonomy): domain Eukaryota; kingdom Viridiplantae; phylum Streptophyta; class Magnoliopsida; order Asparagales; family Amaryllidaceae; genus Allium; species Allium sativum. The sequence goes on along the minus strand of CM060921.1, from coordinate 575,055,877 downwards.
CGTTTTTATCGTACCAAGCATGTTTAGTCACCATAAGGTAAAACTCTATCCTCTGGTTTGCGTTGCATTGTGTGATGGGACTTGAGTCTTATGGTGATTCCGTTTTTCCAAAAGCATTGCGTTGTTTTACGATTTACTTATTTGTTTGTTCTATCACTTTAAATTATGCACTGCAATCCATTGGAATAAACCCGTTCCGCGTTAGCGGCGTGGTCTTTGGATTTGCCTTATTGCTATCAGTTAAATTAATTAAGATTTCTCATACCAGTCCCATGACTGACCCGTTGTTTGTTTCCACCTCTGCAAACTCGGGTGCCCATATTTTTCCACACGGGCAGTCGAGTAGATTGTTTTGCAGATATTTATCTCTTTAGCAGGATCCTGGATCGAAGCCTAAAGCTGTGTCCAGAGCATATTAGTCTTCCGCTACGCATTTATATTATATTTTCCGCTGCATTGTAAATCTCTGATGTTGTATTTTCGTTTATTTATGCTCTTATTCTTGTACTCTGATGTAAATTGTTGCAAAAGTAATGGAAATGTTCTTTTATTTGTGTTCTGATGCGTGTTGTTCTCAAAACAATCCGAGATTTTCCGAAAGGAGAATTTTGGGTCATTTCATTTTGGTATCATAGCTTTGGTTTACAGAGCTCAAGAACAAAACACATTAGAACCGAACGAAAGAATTCATCTGAGATTGGATTAGTAATATCCAATAAGAATAACTCGTTAGAGATAGGATCAGAAGTATCCTAGAACGAGTGTGAAGAGTATTATTTTCTTTAAAATAAATAAGAAAACAAATTTAATATTTTGAAATTTTTTATCTTAAAAATACATATTTGATATATTATTATATTTTATTTGGACAATCGAGTATATATAGATTTTGAATAGACGAGTAATTAACGGATATTCGAAGTTTTAATATACTGGATAGATATAGAATCACACTCTAGTCGCCCGGAGATGATCCTGATGATTGCTAGCGTCATCAGTGCTTATGTTCGAGTTTCGAAAGTGGGATATCTATATATTTCCATTTGACTGGTATCAAAACTAGATAGGGTTATTTGCTGTGATTTGCACTAAAAATATGATTTTTTTTTTCTATATATATTAAAGCTATATATGTTTGAAAAGTTAATCACCTAATTGACTGATGGTCGTGATTTTTGATTATTAGTTTAACTAATAAAATTATTGAAATGGTAATTAACAAAACCAGTATATAATAGAATGATACATTTAACTAGATTGAATTCAATATTGAACTGAATTGAAAATTGATTAGAATGAATATTGAGTTAATTAAGTAAACAACTTTTAGCTTCGTTCCTTTTCGCGGACGAAAAGATTTTAAGTGGGGGAGATTGTAACGACCCGGAATTTTGGGGCAAATTTAAAATTTTTATTTTAGTTAATTTAAAGGATTTAGTATATTTAAAATAATTTATTTTAAATAATAACGGCGAAATAATTTATTTTAAATCGAAGTTAGAACGTATAATTTATATTAATTATATTTCGAGCCTGAAATGGCGCGGTAATTTCAGTATTTGATTTTCAACTTTGGGAAAATATATAAAATTCATTATAATTCAGAATTGGACGAAACAAGAAACATTAGGAACGTATTGACGATGTCTTTCCAATGAATTTAAGAAATTAAGATTTCAGTCTATAATTTGTAAGTTATGGTAAATTTAAAATCAGAAAAACGCTATGGAATTTATATATATTAAAATATATGGCCCAAAAGGCTACTTTTTGCATACGAATGAATTTGGACTCGAAACCACTTCCATTGAGTTCAAAATGACGTTTCTGCATTGAAATAGTATAAGCACTTATATATTTTGAGTTTCGGAAATTATTCATATAAAAATATATTTTTAAATATAAAATATATGCGCCTTGAAAAGTGAAGGTAGTGTTTGGTTTACCATATTAAGTTTTGGGTTTTCGTCCATACAAAAATGTGCACAACGCATGTATATCATGGAAAACAACCATTTTGGAAAACAAAGTTAACACACAAAATAAAAAACAACTTTTTTCTATTTTTCATGTTTTGAGAAATGAGATAAACATAAAGACCAATTCCTTCTTCCGTGATTGCTACATCACCTTCGCAGTCCCCTCCATCTTCCTTTCATTCTACCGTTCCTCCTTTCACATGTTTAATGTTTTGTAATTAATTTTAAAAACTAAAAACCCAAAACTCATTTTAAACCAAACACACCCGAAGTTTTGCAAACGGTCTTCAAATTCAACGAAATTAATTTTGTTGGGTTTGTATCGTCAAAACAAAGCTAGAAATGGTTTTTCTGAAATTTTTAGAATTAATATGTAATTATAATTAATTTTTCAGTGAAAACTTTCAATTTTCAGACTTTAAAAATTCATTATTAATTCATACGGACTCGGAAAATGACGAAACCAGTTTCTTTAAATCCGTAATGTCAAGGAATATTTATGTTTCAATTTTCAATTACAATGGAATTCGTAGGTGTTAACACGAATTTATAAATACGAAAAGCGGACAAAAAATGTATTAATATATGTACATAAGGGTAATTGGGCCTAATTGAGTTTATAACCTACCAACATATTATCTTTTAACAGCTATCAGCTGAACCCTAAACATAACATAGCCTCCTCCATCTTCATTTTCTTCATATTCCATGGCCTCCACTCTAAAAATATTCTTTGCACAAAAGACCCTAAAACTAAACAATTTATAATCCAAATCAAAACCAAATTAGACCAAACCCTTTCTGGGTTTTGTTCATCTTCTTATCCACTATCTACCACGAAAAATTCAAGACCTATCGTCGCACGGATTCGTCGGGATCTGAGTTTGATTGCAAAAAGTCAGTTTCGACTTTTGGTGTTTTCTGGCCAAACCGTGAAGAATTGGAGGATGGCGCAATGGAAGAAATTGTAGAGGAGACAAAGATCAACAATTTTGCTGCAGAAAGTTTGTCTGAAAGTCGATGGAAGGGCACGGAAATCGAGAAAAACTGAATTGGAGCAAAACACTCCGGCAAGCTCGGAACATAGATGATCAATTTCCGGTCAATCCGGGAAGAATCAGGCGAAGGGCCGAACATGAAAGTTCTTCGTCTACACAAGGAGAAGGCGCTCAAAAATTTTCAGGTCATTTGGATAAGAGGTGTGGCCTGTGGGTCCTGCAAGGCGAATTTCGCTTTCTGGAGAAATTCCGGCGATCAGAGCATCAACGGCAGCGGCGGCTTGGAGCGTGGGTGCGCCTCTCGGAGACGAAGATGATGGTGGTGGTTTAAGGTCAATCGGAGGTCAGAGGAGGGAGAAAAGTGCGGTCAAAGGTAGCAAGCTCAGGTTTGACCGAGATTTGAGGTAGTTTTGTAATTCAAAATTTGAAATTGTATATCTCTCTCATACGAACTCAGAATCTGATGATTTCAGATCCGTTGCGATCATGGCGACAAGAGCTTCGCGTGGACACTAAATTCATCCAATTTGGAGGAAGTTGAATTTTTGGGTATTTTCGGTAATTTTAATTAATTATTTAATTCATTCAAACTTCAGAAATTCATAACTTATTGTAACGAAGTCAAAATCGCGCAAAACAGGGTTTGCTGCGATCAGTGAGTCGAGACCTTCGCATAGACATTAATTTTGCCAAATTTGGAGCAAGTTCAGTTTTGGGCCAAAATTGGGCCCGAACATTTAAACACCGACAAAGTACAAACCAAGGTGAGAACTCTTTTCTCACTCAAAAACATTTACCGTATTTATTTATTATTATAAATGAATGCGATTTAAATGCCTATGGTGAAATAATTGTTTGAAATTATCTGATGCATGTATGTTGTGTTGTACGTTATGTTATGTCATGATATGATTTGTTATGCTATGTAAATTTTAGCTTTATGCAACATATGTCATTAATATTAATTCTTATAGAATTTTTAAAAATTAATGTTACACTGCCATGTACAAGTTACCTGACTTGTATTTGTTGATTAGGTTGATAATTTTCACACATCGCCCAAATGCACAAATAATTATATTATTTGAATGTTAGTTGGTTGAAACCCCACACGGGTCTTGGGTTGATAGTTACACATCGCCCTTGTGATTAGTTATAAGCGTTATTTATTTGACGTTATGCAGTACAAATATACACTTTGGATGATTGGATGTTTTTAATGATTTATCATTAGTCTAGAATAACATGGGATGTATGAAAACCGTATAATTATAATTATATGGTAAATCGTTTGGGTCTCATTCCAATTTGGAAAAGAAATTATCAAATAATATTTGTAATTTAATTTTCATTTTTAATGTAAATAAAAGAAGAGATTTTGATATTGCAATTTAATTTACATTTTTAATGTAAATAAAAGAAGACATTTTGACATTGCAATTTAATTTATATTTTTAATGTAAATAAAAGAAGAGATTTTGACTTTGCAATTTAATTTACATTTTCAATGTAATAAAAGAAGAGATTTTAACATTGCAATTTAATTTACATTTTTAATGTAAATAAAAGAAGAGATTTTGACATTGCAATTTAATTTACATTTTTAATGTAAATCAAAGAAGAGATTTTGACTTTGCAATTTAATTTACATTTTTAATGTAAATAAAAGAAGAGATTTTGACATTGCAATTTAATTTACATTTTTAATGTAAATAAAAGAATAGATTTTGACTTTGCAATTTAATTTACATTTTTAATGTAAATAAAAGAAGAGATTTTGACTTTGCAATTTAATTTACATTTTTAATGTAAATAAAAGAAGAGATTTTGACATTGCAATTTAATTTACATTTTTAATGTAAATAAAAGAAGAGATTTTGACATCGGAATTTAATTTACATTTTAGAATGTAAATAAGAGAATGAAACTTAGTGTAATATTTTTAATTTACATTTTAATGTAAATATAAGATTAGAATATGAAATATGTATAAAATAAAGGTTAATCTTTTATTAAAGTGAAATTTATGAAATATGCCTAGAAAATAAAAGTTAGTCTTTTATTAAAAGTAAGAACATGAAACATATTTCAATATAAAAAGTTAATCCTTTTATTTAGGAATATGAGTTTACATTAAATGGTTAGCGCTAAAAAGTTATTCTTCTATTGTAACGTAAGAATATGAAAATGTTTTAAAATAAAAGTTATTCTTTATTTTAATATAGAATCATGAAATTTTTTTTAAATTAAAAATGCAACTTTTTAATGTCATATAAAACATGGAATTTGTTTTATATTAAAATTGCAAATTTTTAATGCCGTATAAAAACGTGAATTTGATTTACATTACAATTTTATATTTTTAATGTAACGAGGGAACACGAAAGTGATTTAAAATGAAAATTCATCTTTTTATTTAATGAGGGAAAAATTTGTTGAAACATTTAAATAATTAAAAAGGGAAAAATTATGTGAAATCTTAATAAATGTTTTAAAAGAGTTTTGGATGTGAAATTCCAAATTTATTAAGAGGAAAGATATTTTTATCAAGTTAAATAGTTTATTTATTTCTATAAATAAATAAAAGAGTGAAAAATGGTTATATTAAAACCAAGTATTTCAAGTGAATAAATTAGATTGGAATTTAAGAAAGGAATGACATTTTAATTAAGGGAAAGAAAAGAAGAAAAAAAATATGAATTTTCCAATATTAACATTAATTGGAAGTTGATTTGGGTTGACCATGAAAAATGTTTTAAATGACATTAGTTCTCAAAATCCCAATTGATGATGAAGTGATGATTTGTAATTTATTAATCTTTTGATTAATATTTAATGAAATATTCTAAAGAGAAGTTTTCCATTTAATATATTAAATTGGAATTAATTGAAATATGATTTTGGGTTTATCGTGAACGATGTTTGAGCGACGTTTGTTCTTTAACCCAGTTAAAGACAAGATTGTTTCTTTAAAGTTAAATAATCAATAAATAAGGATTTTAGAGGACTAAAACTAAATATAGTTTTTTTTATAAATCTTTAATTGGATTGGAATGAGGCGTTGGTTGTGTTTAGAGCACATAATTTTAAATTGCGCAAATTATTCAGAAAGTCCGGGTTTAACCCATTCTGAATAATTCATACGACGATTAAAGGTGGACGATGAAGACGGTTATTGAAGATCGGGATATTTCCACATCGAATGGATGATTATTTATATTTGATTGGATGAACGGCCAAGACGATGGAATTATTTATCATCCAGATGTACGTGGAAATCTACCGGATACGGTTTCGTTCAGACCCAGAACGGAATTTTAAATGGATTGTGTGTCTGACATCGTACTCCGTTATATATTATAGTTATTGATCCCTGCTGAATGTGTAAATGTTGGTGGCGGAGAATTTATTCTTTTTGCTTAACACCCATATTACATATTTTAGTAGACGATTAAATACTTGGTATGGATTGACGATGTGGCATACTAAGATGCAATGATCAAGGCTTTTGTTCAAAAGCAGAGTCCGGTGGATGATCAAAGCACAACTTTAATTAGCATAGCTTTTTGTATAGCGTAACTTCACGAGTCTCACAACCCAATGGAGTCTAAAACGGGAGAAGGGAACACAGGGAGAGCAGCACGTTTCTATCTAGCTAGAAGTAGTGTCGGTGCTTAAACTGGCTGATATTTTACTTATGTGGATGATGGAATGAGGCGCCTCGGATGATAGGTCCTATAGGATCGGGAAACGTGTGTTTAGGAATAACTAATCCACGAAGCTGTATGTGTGGACCGGCCCTGCAGGATCCAAGGGTTCACTGTGGGGATCCTGAGACATTAGCTAGAGTGTCTCGAATCGGTAAGGAGCTCCTCCCTAGCCTTGACTCATGATGGAAACCAAATTCGAAATACGACCCTACGGATTTGATTGTATTACTAGTATGGAGGCATAGTATATGGTAGCTATGCTTCCTAGGATTGATACATTTATTTTGAAATGTTTTTATATACACTAATAATAATATCAAATTCGTTTTTATCGTACCAAGCATGTTTAATCACCATAAGGTAAAACTCCATCCTCTGGTTTGCGTTGCATTGTGTGACGGGACTTGAGTCTTATGGTGATTCCATTTTTCCAAAAGCATTGCGTTGTTTTACGATTTACTTATTTGTTTGTTTTGTCACTTTAAATTATGCATGGCAATCCATTGGAATAAACTCGTTCCGTATTAGCGGCGTGGTCTTTGGATTTGCCTCATTACTATCAGTTAAATTAATTAAGTTTTTTCACACTAGTCCCATGACTAACCCGTTGTTTGTTTCCACCTTTGCAAACTCGGGTGCCCATATTTTTCCACACGGGCAGTCGAGTAGCTTGTTTTGCAAATATTTATCTCTTTAGCAGGATCCTGGATCGAAGCCTAAAGCTATGTCCAGAGCATATTAGTCTTCCGCTACACATTTATATTATATTTTCCGCTGCATTGTAAATTGTAAATCTCTGATATTGTATTTTCATTTATTTTTGCTCTTATTCTTGTACTCTGATGTAAATTATTGCAACAGTAATGGAAATATTCTTTTATTTGTGTTCTGATGCGTGTTGTTTGTAACAACCCGTATTTTCAATAACCTGTTATAACATAAATGGAGGCAGAATTAAACTGTAAAATCTGAATCAAGGGAAACGGGCTATGCCATTGCGTTCGTCTCAGAAAAATACGTGAAATAGAGTCCGAGTTTTCGAAAATCGGAGTCCGTATGACCAAGATATGGCCTCGCGAAGTTTCACGAAAAATTCCCAAATTAAAGTATACTTAATTAAGTGAAATGGGTTGCGCAGAGTAATATATATATATATAATTGAAAATTAAATAAATAAATATGCAAAAATGTTCAAAACAGCGAATTGGGAGAGGGGAATAACCGAACCGGCCGATTTTTGAGGTCGACCCGAGCTTGCTGGGTCGACTAGGGGTTAATCCAGGGTGTTTGGCTGTCAACCCGTGGGCCGATTCGCTCAAATGCAGATTTTGCATTTGGATGGTTCTCATGGTTCATCTTTAATCTAAAGGCCCTAGATGGTTCCTACACTTGACTTCTTCCCCAAGACATGCTTTGATGGCTTTGATTGAATCTAGGTTTAATCCTATGGCCTAAAACACTTGCCTAATCTATAAATAAGACCCTAACCTATCCTAAACCCTCATTATTCATTCTTGCAACTAAACTATGGCAAAATTTTCACTCTCATGGCCTCCACCCTCATTCTAAAATTCCTAAGTAAATTCCTATGAGAGGTTTCATGATCTTGAGAGTGTTAGAGAGTTTCTATGTTAGTATGAGAGCTTCTCAAGTTGATTTCAAGGCTAAAGCTTTGACCTTTGTTCATCAAGATGGGGTTTTTATTGATTTGGAGCTTTCATCTTTGGGTTTTTGAATGATGGCATGCATAGGCTTTGTCTCAATCTTTAATTTAATCGATTTGTGCCTTCATAGCACAGTAAGCCCTTTCCCTACTCTTAGATATTAACTATGAAGTTAAATGTTCATGTTGCAAGTTTGGGTTTGATCATTGAGTATGATACATGCTATCATGTCATACAAGTTTATGAAGTCATTATCTTGATCTTGTGGGCTAAAAGCTACAACCTTTATGTTGAAAGGTTGCATTATGCAACATGAGAACCCTCATAACCTTTATGTCAACTTGCATATGAAGTCATAACCCTTATATGATGATATATGCGAGTTACTAGTCATCATTCCATGTCTTTTGTCACCATGATTCGCTTATGTGCCAAGTTTGGGTTTATGCATGTTTTGAGGCTTAAGAATGTAACATGCAAGTTAATGAACACATTTATGCCTCATTTGCCACCATGATTAACTTGTGGCTTAATATCCATTTTTGTCATGCCTTTGCCAAGTCTTTTCTTTTAATCCATTACGTTGTTGCGAACGTATATGTGAGTGTAAAAGCGTTGGGTTATGTATGGGTAATTTCTAATGGCATGAAAATACAACTTGAAAATATGACTTGAAATATAACATGGAAGTTGACATGTAAGTATGCTTGAAAACATAAGCTTGGGAATTTACCTATTAAGTTAGGTCTACCCTTTGGGAATTTACCTATTAAGTTAGGTCTACCCAAATGCTTGAAAACTTGTAACATGTTTTGGAAACATGATGGACATGACACTTAGATAATATAAGTGTGGCCAACTCGAGGTTGGGTTGAGTTTGCAACGTAAAACTACCCGGAACCGACCGGCCTAACTAGTAGTTGCAAACAATAGGACCCAATGTGAGAAGTTGGTCATGTTGTGCTTGAACCCGAGGTTAGACCAAGTTGTGGTGTAAAGCTACCCGGAACCGACCGGCTTAACTAGTAACCGCAACAAAGTCTAATGTGAGAGGTTGAGGTGCATTAAGTAATTAATGCCACATGATAGGGTTAAGTTAATTTGATTAATGACGCTTAACCAAATATGACATGGACAAATGGGTTAAGTAAATGGTTTAGGCTAATGATACTTAACAAAACATGACAAGGTTGGGTAGGTTAAGTAATTTGATTTGCCTAATGATACTTAACCATTTTTATATGACTAGTGGATGGGGTTAAGTTAACCAACACTTAATCAATCCAACGTGATAACTTGGTAAGGTTTAGTAAGTTTTCTTAATGACGCTTAACCGAAAAATACGGTTAACGAATGGGGTTAAGATTAGACTCAACTAGTCTAAACATGTAAATCGGATGGGGTTAAGTTAGCCTAGACTTAATTAATCCCACTTGGTAGTTTAATGGGGTTAAGTTAAACACTTAACTAATCTAAACATGATGAATTGATGTGGTTAAGTGACCTATACTTAACCAATCTAACTCGTGAATTTATTGAGGTTAAGTTAACCTATACTTAACCGATCTAACGTGAAAACATGATAAGGCTAAGTCACGAATCGCTTGAATACACTTGACCGATTTGACTGAGTAAATTGATAGGGTCAAGTTAATATATACTTAACCAATCTAGAATGATAATTGGACGAGGTTAAGTCATGAATTGCTTAATACATACTTAACCAACGTGAGCATGGTTTGTAGGGTTAAGTCTTGGACTTGGATACTTAGCCAATTTTGACATGATTTGAAGACGGGTTAAGTCTTGGACTTGGATACTTAGCCAATTTTGACATGATTGGTAGACGGGTTAAGTCATGAACTTAAGTGACACTTAATCCATTATGTAAACCCTAGTTCTGAGGATAGGGGATAACCGTAGTTAACAAGGATAACGAGAATAAGGCTAAGTGGTAAACCTTAGTTGAGGAATAACTAAGTAATGATTCTTAGTCAAGGAAATTTAGACCAGTTCATAGATAGATGAGTAACCTGATACGGTAGGTCATCGTTTAAGTATACGAGTAGGAGCAAGTATCTGATTTAGATAAAGGCTCCAGCGAACTGGGTAACGAAGCAGCAGCTTCGGGGAACGTGAGGGTATTCTTGGTATCCCTCTATGAGCTGCCAGGTGATTATACTAGGCGCATGAGAGGTTAAGGTCTGCGTTAGAAGAACCAAGAGTATGCCTTGGTTGCTATGCGAGCGACCTAAAGACGGGGATGGATAGGGGATAGTCGACGATACACGGTCGTACCCTAGATAGCATTTCGTCAGACTACCTACCATCTTTGGTCAAGCGTGTACGTACGGAAAGGCAGAGAACACCCAATAGACCATAATTACTATCTAATTATGGTTGCGGTAAGGCTAGGATTGTGGGTTGGCCAGTAGTGTGTTCTCATATAGGATTTATCCTGTCTTGTCTTTCGCTAGTTGAGGGAGGGGTCGCGTGGGACCATAGCCACGTATAGAAAAACAGACCTTAGCATCTGCATCGGCAGATAAATCGAAAGCTCCCGACCGAGTCCTGTATTTCCTGGTCTGCCCTGTGACAGGACTCGGATGGCACGATGTGATACATGTGCATACAGTCATGGAAAAACGATTCACGATGAATGCGTGGGAAAAAGGGTGCGGTTGACGGTTAGCGTAAATCCTAGTGGCCCTGGGTGGTTGAACCAAAACCGAGATACGAAAACGTGCAATAGGTAAGCGTAATCCCTAGTAGCCCTAGGTAGCATAAGTCCTAGTTGTACAAACGATAATTCAGGTTGGGAGACCCTAGCTAGGTTTAGGGTAACAGTCCAAACCGATCTTAAGGATCACAGAACTATGTTAAAGTAATATAGAATCTCATGGGAAAGCCCGTATGGTCTACGGCAAGGGACTGAACATTTACATGGAAAGGAATATACGAGTTGAGTAACCTATATATGCGACATATTAGGTTGACATGGACCATTATACGACTTTTGAGTAAGGGTCATTCATGGATAACACATGACACGGTTGGGATACTAGTACGGTAGGTGCAGGGCAGAGGTACAGGATAGATACCATGGGCGTTATACGTGATAGATATCTTGGGATATTATACTTGATAGAAACCTGACGATGTGATACCTTGTTTTATCTTGACATCGTAATTTATCATGACACCTTAGTTTATCTGAGTTCAGTAGTTCATCCTGTTATTTTGATTTAGCTCATCTATCTTGTTATCATGCTTATGTTCATCTCAGTTTCTCATGTCAGTTAACTTTACTAGTTTTTATGCTAATAGTAGATAGGGCTTACTCAGTCTTTTTGACTGACCCGTTTTGTTTCGCCTCTTTTCTTCCGCTTCCCCCCCAGGTTACAGGGAGGAAATACTGTTGTTTAGTTCGGACTTCTTCTGCTTGAAGGTCATCATGGATGGCTTGGACTTTTCTTGGCTAATGGCTACTTTACTGTTTTTACTTGGGGAATAATTTATGAAAATGTCTTTATGCTTCTTTAATATTGCAAGACAGGTTTTGATGTACTCTGATGTAAAAGGCTTTAGACCTTATTTATTCATGTTATGAAAGTTTGATTTTACTTCCGCTATTTTATATGTTCTGTCTTGTGATATTTCTGTGCATGTTTACCAATAATGCCCCTCTAAAGCTAGTGCATTCCTTTGCGAGTGACCCTAGCGGAGGCAGGGTGTTACACGTGGTATCAGAGCAGAAGGTTACCAGACTGGGCAAAAGTTTTTAAAGACCTTCTGAAAACTATTTGAAAAAAAAAACCGTTTACAAAGAAGCATTTTTCAAGAAAATTTTCTTTTAAAAGAAAAAGGCTATTCCCCAAAGGCCATTAGCACTATCCTTGTTTCCTTAATTGTGTAACGACCCAGATTTTTGAACAGTTTATTTTAAATATTTAGTATGGTTTTAAATATTGAATTCATAATATAAATGAATTTTATATTGAATTTATCGAATGAATAATCGATATGCGAATTAATATCAAATATATTGGGTATCGTAATACGAAACGATAATAATTTGCAGTTAAAAACTGATTCGAAATGATTCAGTCGATCAATATAATTCTAGTTGAATATAGACGAGTTATTTTCAATGACTTTAATCGTTTATTTGATATTGATAGTCTATATAAGCAAACGAATTAAATTTCAGAATATGCTCAGTTAAGTTTAAAATAACGTAAAAATCTGGTAGCATCGGTCGTTGTGTTAAATAGCGGTTCAGGGTTTTATTTTGAAATAAAATCAAACAAAATCAAATCAGCTGACCTAAAAACTGGAAATCGCGCAGCTACTCCTTCCTCGAGCCAAAATTCTGTCTCCCTACTTTAGTATCAAAGAAACAAGGGATTAATGGCTTTCGTACTATATGTTTCTGTCCACATCTATATAAAATCGCAAGCATCTCCCTTCCAAATCCTTCAGCTCAAAACCAGAAATGGCCGCACCCCCTAAAATCAATCGAACCCCTCTTCTATGAAATCAAAAGCTTCAAAAGGGGCCGCTACTACTTACATTCTTCGATCTCGTATACCATGGATTAGGTGCGATCAACGTCTTCCTTCTAGGGTTCATCGTATCTGGGGTTTTCTCAAGTCGCGATTTAATGGGGAGCGAAGCCTCCTGTTGCGTTATCAAATGGAAAGACGCGATGAAGCCATTCAAATCTGGAGGTGCGAAACTCGAGTTACGGAGGGCGCGATGACCTTGGATGCTCGATCTTCATTCTGTCGATGAGGTGGTGAGGCTGTTCGATGTGTACTGGAGGGGTGGGGTTCAATCTGATTGATGATGGGTTCGGGTGGGTGATGTTAGAAGATGCGCTTACGGAATTTGGGATGACAGCAGACTGATGGGTGCGCAGCATCATCTTGGTAGCACTGGGAGTTGGAGCAGCAACCTAAAGTTGCGATTAGGCGAAGTTAGGGCTCAGTTCCTCTGCTCGATAGTGAGGTGGAGTTCCGGTTTCAGAAATGAACGGTGATCATTAGGACTATAAGAAGAAAAGAGGGAGTGCGGTGCAGTTGTTTGGTGAAATGCCGGAAAGAAAGAAGAAGAAAAATAGAGGGATTAAGGTAATCTAAAATTTAATACCTTAATTTGTTTAATGTTTAGGAATAAATAGGTTTGTTCAAATTAGTTAAGTTAGAATTAATTTAGCGAAAAAATTAGAAAAGTTATTTATTTATTTAAATAATTAATTTAAATGAATAAACGTTTAATCGGTAAATTTAAATAAAAAATTATCGCAGGTGCGAATCCATTCGAGAAGATTAGTAGCCGCTAATTTGAGATTAAAACGGATATTCGACAAAGGAAAATCCCTGGTGAGTAAATCTCACTCACCTTTAGAATTATTTTTATTTCATTAAAAATAATTGTTTGTTGCTTGTGTGAATATTTTCTGGTTGCTTTATATATATTAGTTATTTAGGCTATTATATATATATATTGGGTTGATTGATTGGTTGGATTCCCGCAGTCTCATTAGCGGATGCCCGCAGTTTCATAGCGGATGATTACCCTATACGCCCCACGCTATGATTAGTGGATGACCTTCTATACCGCGATATTCTGCCTCGAAGCAGAATGGGTATTATTTATGTGCTAACATCTGTGGATGCAGGAAAACAGGTTGGAGGAATCCAACTGGATTCCTCAAAAATATATTATCTGTTTGTTTGCTTGTTTGTTTGATTTCATATATATATTCATATATGATGTGTTAAAAACCAAATGATTGAGAATTGGGTGATTTGATTGTTTTAAATATCACTGGGCCGATTAAAAGGAGATTTGAGATTTAAAAAGGAAAGATTCTATCTTTAAATAGAATTTGAATTTTTAAATGGAAATAGAATTTTAAACTTGTTTTTTAAAATAAAAACCAAGTAGTTCTTTTTAAACGAAGTTTAGAAATAATTCTTTTATAACGAAGTTATAAATGAAGTGAAAGAATTATCATTCGATAATTCAGAAATAGAAATACAAGTGTGAAATTTGAATTTGAAATGAAATTTCAAAATAGGATTTGAAATGGAATTTTTAAATATATAACTCAAAAGAAATTTGAGTATAACATTTGAATTTTAAAAGGAGTTTAAATATTTGAATTTTAAGAGGAGATTGAATATTAGAAATTCAAATAAAAGTTCAAATAGAACTCGAATAGAAGAAATTAGAATGAAAAATTGAATTTGAATTCAAGGAATTAAAATAAAATTTGAATTCAAAGGAATTCGAATAAAGAAATTCAAATAGAGATTTGAATATAGAATTTCAAAATAGAATTTGAAATATAGAATTTCAAAGAAGAATTGAAGAGAATTTGAAATATAGTATTTCAAAGAAGAATTGAAATATGAAATTTGAATAGAAATTTGAAATGGAGTTCAAATATGAAATTTGAATTGAGATTTGAAATGGAAATTCAAGTGTTGAATTTGAACATGGAATTGAATACAGAAATTCAAGTAGAAATTTGAATGTGAGATTTCAAAATAGAATTTGAAATAAACTTTGAAAAATAGGATTTCAAAGTAGAATGGGAAATGGAATTTCAAATAGGATTTCAAAATAGGAAATCCAAAAGGATTTTGAAATGGAATTTGAATTCAAGGGAATTCAATTGAATTTGAATATTAGAAATTCAAATGGTGTTAATGAATTTGAATATTAGAAATTCAAATGGTATTGAAAATGAATTTGAATATGAAATTCAAATGGGTTTTAATTATGGAATTCTGAATATAGAATTTAAAAAGGGGTTTGAATATTTGAACTCCAATAGAATTCAAATATAGAAATTGGAATATAGAAGTTAAAATGAAATTTAAATATAGAGTTTGAATAAGAGAATTCAAATGAATTCAAGTATTGAATTTGAATATAGGGAATTCAAATAGAAATTCAAACATTGAATTTGAATATCAAATAGAAAAGGAATTGGAATTTGAATTTAGAATTTAAATAAAAGTGAGATTTGAATTTGAATCAAGGAATTCAAATAAGGTTAAAACGAAGTTGAATTCTTTTTAAAGAAGTTTAGAAGTTTAAAAGTTTTTATATATAAATATAATTAAAACGAACTCGCCGCAGCGCTGCAGTTCGTAAAATAGCGATTCGAACTTCAATCGAGTATACAGGACTCAATTGAAGTCGGAATTCTTCGAAACAAGAAACGTCAGGACCGGTTTGATAATAGTTTTCTAATAAAAGAGAAAAATCTGAATTTCGTCGTATAGATTTTGAGATATGTCAAAATCAAATTTTCAGAAAAACAGCGCCAGAACTATTTAACGACCAAAATGGTTTATTTAATATTATAAAAGGATTTTAAGAGAGAAAATCCGAAGTTTCTTTTTAGAAAATTTCAGAGTTGAGTTGTAAAATATATGCGAATTCAAGTTGTGTAAATGAATATGATTTTTGAAACAGAAACCAGATTTTGATTTATTGAATAGAATTAACTAAATTGGATAGAAATTAGTTAACGAATTTTCGAAGGGGTTTTGGGGTTTTGAATTAGTAAATTCGATTTGAAAATTTATATTCGAAATAGAAAGGAGAACTAGAATTAAAATTGAAATTCAATTTGGTTATGAACGAGTTAAATATTTTGTTGGAACATGTTATGTTCAACAAAGAAGTGAAATAGACAAAAAGGCTAAGTAAAGAATAATTGAGCGAAACTGAATTCAACGATTCAAAATTTGATTCAAACAAATGGATTGAGTTGAATTGAACTGAAAACAGGTGAACAGGTGTTAAACAGATATGGGATGGAGTATATGAAGATTTTTATTTATGTGCCCGACAAAAAGGTACATGTTTAAATTCATATATGGGTTTTATGCGCCGTATCGGCAAGCCGCTTGGCTTCTTCTTTTTCTTTTTGAGATTAGAAGGACCGGGAAAGCTATTTGAAATTTCCCGATGCTCCCGATACAGGGGAGGTTATGGCGAAATTTTCCGGAAATTTAAGGAGTTAGAATATTTTTAAGATATTTTGATAATTAGAGATCATTATATCGACGTATTGAATTCGATAGTAAAGTGAATATAAAAATCGAATGTTGTAAACAAAAAGGGATAGAGATAAGTGATTGGAATTGTTCCCAATTGCAAATAGAGATATTTTCTAATATATAGAAAATAAAAGAAGTTAATATTTGGAAACGTTTTTCCAAATGGCGTAAAGGGCCAATATGATTATTGAAAATATTTGGGTTAACAAATATTGTTAAGGAAATGGAAAGGAGATTTAATTAATGAATATTAATTAAAGAGGCCAGTGATTTGGTTGATATGTTGATTGAACACTTGTTTTTATTCGATAGTTAAATCACAGACTATCGAAGTTTTTGACCATCGTTGTCAATATGGAGAGACCGGTTGGATTATTATCCGAAGAACCACTCCGTATCGGCATAAGCGTTGCGAACCAAGTATGCTGAATATATTGAAGACGGAGTGAAGTGCAAGGGCTTTTCTAGTAATAGAAATAGTGCCTTCGGTTTCGTTCAATCCCAGAACGAATGTCTGACAAAGTATTTCCAATGATCAAATGGGTTGGTCTGTATGAATATATATGGTTGCAACGGATTTATCCCTTAGCATAATATCCAGAATATTTGTGCCAAGCAACTAGTGATTAACGGATCTGACAATGTGGCATTCAAAGTGATTGTGTTATCGATGAATGGTAAGTATTCGTAGCCTCAGGCCTCAACAACCGGGAAAGGACAAAAATCGGGCAGGCAGCATGGCTATGTGGGTCGCACCCATTAGGGTGTATAATCACCTATCTAGAGAAATTCCTTTTGTTTCTAAATCTATCGATTCTGCCCATTCGGGAAACGGTGGTTTGAGTCCAACCGTTGGTGATATACATTCGATACACTCAAGCGAAATGAGTGGTCGGTCATGTGTGGGCCGGGTTACAAGACGTTCTTGTTGAACCCAGGTGTATTCGCCTCTAGAGATACATCATCGGAAGGTGGTTCCATACCTTGTCATGTTGGAAATCCAATCTCCAATAAGCTCCATGCGGTTTTTGATTTTATACTATATATGTAGAGCGTGAGATGCAAGCGTTCTGCTATTTGGTTATTTACTTGATGTAGACATTACTATAATATCACTGGATTTGATATTAAAGTGTTTGGGTTATAGTAAGGTAAAAACCGTCCATGTTTATGTGTGGGCTGGTCTTACTATTACTTTTCTTTCGAAAAGAGTTTTTAAAGTTAAACAAGTGGTTGGAGTTTACTCACACCAGTCCCATGACTGACCCAGAGTTTATTTTGTTTTGTTTTTCCTAAACTCTTGAGTGCCCAAATTTGTACGGGCAGTCAAGTGTTTCAGGCTTTTACAGATACACTTGGGGGAGCTTGAAGCAGGAGGCTTCAACGTTAGTTATTTAGAGTTACTTCCGCTGAATCAAATGTTATGTGTACTCTGATGATGGTATGTATATATGTACAGAACAGATTTGTATTTCAAAGCTTATGTTATATAATATATTTTTTTCGTTCCGCTGTGAGTTTGTGATCTTCGTTTTTCTTCTATTCTAATATTTCTTTCTTTCTATTTCTCATCCTCTAACTTCTTTCTAATAATGGGTCGTATTTCTGTGCAAATTTGAGTTGGACGTGTGGTGTATTTAGTCAACTCAGATAGCACAGATTTGCGGGTCGTTTCAGTTGGTATCAGAGCTTAGGTTGAGCGAATACCTAGGCTTGTTGGGGGTTGTGCTCATTAGAGATAGGGTCAGTAGTACCCTAGAATGAGTTGAGTGTATATACGAGAGAGCGTATTTGTTATTTGATATAAAAGTTGTTTTATATTGTGTTGGCTTGTCTGTTGAGTAGTTTATGAATTCTGGTCGAATCGTGGGACGCCACGAAGTCGATAGGGATTTCTAAACACTTGAACAGAGAAATTCGACACAGTATTGTTTTTAAGTGGGTAAATGAAATAATTTTACCCAAAATTTCTATTTTGATATAGAAGGAATAATTTTCTAGAATTATCATATGGATGTGTTGGATGTTGATTTTATAATCAAACGAGATTATAAAATTTGAATGGGTATTTATAACCAAATAGAATTTGTATGGAGATTAAATATATACAAATGAGATGAATTAGAATTAAATTCAAACCAGAATTAAGAATTCAAAATCCTGGGAAGTTGAAAAATATTTTTCAAAGTATATTAAAGTAATATAGCTTTGTTTTAAAAGGATTTGAGAGAAAATCATGGATTTTGAAATAATAAAGCACTGAACTCACTTCAGTGGCTGGGAAATTATTCTGATGATGATTGCAACATCATCAGTGTTCATTTCCAAGTTTCTAAGTGATGGATTGCTACCTTAGAAAGTTTTGTTGGAAATTTGTTTGAAGGAAACATGTTGTTTTGGGAAGAATTCAAATGTTTTGAATTTGAAATGAAAATAAATATAAGTATACATTTATGGGATTTCAAAAGAATTTGAAAAGAAAACCCAGGGATTTGAATTCTGGAATTGAAATTTAACTTAAACAAGTTAAATGGGTCGAAGTGAATGAATTGATTAGAATCAATTTGAATAGGTTTAATGGAGTATAGATTGGATAAATGGATTGATCGTAGATCATTCGAATTGAATGAAGGAAGACCAAAAGTTTTGGTGGAATTAAATTTGTTGAAATATGAGGAGTTGAATTTCAACATAAGTGAATTTTTGGAAAGTAATAGATTTGTACCATTTTTCCTACTTTAGCAATTTCGAGGACGAAATTATTTTAAGGGGGAAAGAATGTAACGACCCAGATTTTTGAACAGTTTATTTTAAATATTTAGTATGGTTTTAAATATTGAATTCATAATATAAATGAATTTTATATTGAATTTATCGAATGAATAATCGATATGCGAATTAATATCAAATATATTGGGTATCGTAATACGAAACGATAATAATTTGCAGTTAAAAACTGATTCGAAATGATTCAGTCGATCAATATAATTCTAGTTGAATATAGACGAGTTATTTTCAATGACTTTAATCGTTTATTTGATATTGATAGTCTATATAAGCAAACGAATTAAATTTCAGAATATGCTCAGTTAAGTTTAAAATAACGTAAAAATCTGGTAGCATCGGTCGTTGTGTTAAATAGCGGTTCAGGGTTTTATTTTGAAATAAAATCAAACAAAATCAAATCAGCCGACCTAAAAACTGGAAATCGCGCAGCTACTCCTTCCTCGAGCCAAAATTCTGTCTCCCTACTTTAGTATCAAAGAAACAAGGGATTAATGGCTTTCGTACTATATGTTTCTGTCCACATCTATATAAAATCGCAAGCATCTCCCTTCCAAATCCTTCAGCTCAAAACCAGAAATGGCCGCACCCCCTAAAATCAATCGAACCCCTCTTCTATGAAATCAAAAGCTTCAAAAGGGGCCGCTACTACTTACATTCTTCGATCTCGTATACCATGGATTAGGTGCGATCAACGTCTTCCTTCTAGGGTTCATCGTATCTGGGGTTTTCTCAAGTCGCGATTTAATGGGGAGCGAAGCCTCCTGTTGCGTTATCAAATGGAAAGACGCGATGAAGCCATTCAAATCTGGAGGTGCGAAACTCGAGTTACGGAGGGCGCGATGACCTTGGATGCTCGATCTTCATTCTGTCGATGAGGTGGTGAGGCTGTTCGATGTGTACTGGAGGGGTGGGGTTCAATCTGATTGATGATGGGTTCGGGTGGGTGATGTTAGAAGATGCGCTTACGGAATTTGGGATGACAGCAGACTGATGGGTGCGCAGCATCATCTTGGTAGCACTGGGAGTTGGAGCAGCAACCTAAAGTTGCGATTAGGCGAAGTTAGGGCTCAGTTCCTCTGCTCGATAGTGAGGTGGAGTTCCGGTTTCAGAAATGAACGGTGATCATTAGGACTATAAGAAGAAAAGAGGGAGTGCGGTGCAGTTGTTTGGTGAAATGCCGGAAAGAAAGAAGAAGAAAAATAGAGGGATTAAGGTAATCTAAAATTTAATACCTTAATTTGTTTAATGTTTAGGAATAAATAGGTTTGTTCAAATTAGTTAAGTTAGAATTAATTTAGCGAAAAAATTAGAAAAGTTATTTATTTATTTAAATAATTAATTTAAATGAATAAACGTTTAATCGGTAAATTTAAATAAAAAATTATCGCAGGTGCGAATCCATTCGAGAAGATTAGTAGCCGCTAATTTGAGATTAAAACGGATATTCGACAAAGGAAAATCCCTGGTGAGTAAATCTCACTCACCTTTAGAATTATTTTTATTTCATTAAAAATAATTGTTTGTTGCTTGTGTGAATATTTTCTGGTTGCTTTATATATATTAGTTATTTAGGCTATTATATATATATATTGGGTTGATTGATTGGTTGGATTCCCGCAGTCTCATTAGCGGATGCCCGCAGTTTCATAGCGGATGATTACCCTATACGCCCCACGCTATGATTAGTGGATGACCTTCTATACCGCGATATTCTGCCTCGAAGCAGAATGGGTATTATTTATGTGCTAACATCTGTGGATGCAGGAAAACAGGTTGGAGGAATCCAACTGGATTCCTCAAAAATATATTATCTGTTTGTTTGCTTGTTTGTTTGATTTCATATATATATTCATATATGATGTGTTAAAAACCAAATGATTGAGAATTGGGTGATTTGATTGTTTTAAATATCACTGGGCCGATTAAAAGGAGATTTGAGATTTAAAAAGGAAAGATTCTATCTTTAAATAGAATTTGAATTTTTAAATGGAAATAGAATTTTAAACTTGTTTTTTAAAATAAAAACCAAGTAGTTCTTTTTAAACGAAGTTTAGAAATAATTCTTTTATAACGAAGTTATAAATGAAGTGAAAGAATTATCATTCGATAATTCAGAAATAGAAATACAAGTGTGAAATTTGAATTTGAAATGAAATTTCAAAATAGGATTTGAAATGGAATTTTTAAATATATAACTCAAAAGAAATTTGAGTATAACATTTGAATTTTAAAAGGAGTTTAAATATTTGAATTTTAAGAGGAGATTGAATATTAGAAATTCAAATAAAAGTTCAAATAGAACTCGAATAGAAGAAATTAGAATGAAAAATTGAATTTGAATTCAAGGAATTAAAATAAAATTTGAATTCAAAGGAATTCGAATAAAGAAATTCAAATAGAGATTTGAATATAGAATTTCAAAATAGAATTTGAAATATAGAATTTCAAAGAAGAATTGAAGAGAATTTGAAATATAGTATTTCAAAGAAGAATTGAAATATGAAATTTGAATAGAAATTTGAAATGGAGTTCAAATATGAAATTTGAATTGAGATTTGAAATGGAAATTCAAGTGTTGAATTTGAACATGGAATTGAATACAGAAATTCAAGTAGAAATTTGAATGTGAGATTTCAAAATAGAATTTGAAATAAACTTTGAAAAATAGAATTTCAAAGTAGAATGGGAAATGGAATTTCAAATAGGATTTCAAAATAGGAAATACAAAAGGATTTTGAAATGGAATTTGAATTCAAGGGAATTCAATTGAATTTGAATATTAGAAATTCAAATGGTGTTAATGAATTTGAATATTAGAAATTCAAATGGTATTGAAAATGAATTTGAATATGAAATTCAAATGGGTTTTAATTATGGAATTCTGAATATAGAATTTAAAAAGGGGTTTGAATATTTGAACTCCAATAGAATTCAAATATAGAAATTGGAATATAGAAGTTAAAATGAAATTTAAATATAGAGTTTGAATAAGAGAATTCAAATGAATTCAAGTATTGAATTTGAATATAGGGAATTCAAATAGAAATTCAAACATTGAATTTGAATATCAAATAGAAAAGGAATTGGAATTTGAATTTAGAATTTAAATAAAAGTGAGATTTGAATTTGAATCAAGGAATTCAAATAAGGTTAAAACGAAGTTGAATTCTTTTTAAAGAAGTTTAGAAGTTTAAAAGTTTTTATATATAAATATAATTAAAACGAACTCGCCGCAGCGCTGCAGTTCGTAAAATAGCGATTCGAACTTCAATCGAGTATACAGGACTCAATTGAAGTCGGAATTCTTCGAAACAAGAAACGTCAGGACCGGTTTGATAATAGTTTTCTAATAAAAGAGAAAAATCTGAATTTCGTCGTATAGATTTTGAGATATGTCAAAATCAAATTTTCAGAAAAACAGCGCCAGAACTATTTAACGACCAAAATGGTTTATTTAATATTATAAAAGGATTTTAAGCGAGAAAATCCGAAGTTTCTTTTTAGAAAATTTCAGAGTTGAGTTGTAAAATATATGCGAATTCAAGTTGTGTAAATGAATATGATTTTTGAAACAGAAACCAGAATTTGATTTATTGAATAGAATTAACTAAATTGGATAGAAATTAGTTAACGAATTTTCGAAGGGGTTTTGGGGTTTTGAATTAGTAAATTCGATTTGAAAATTTATATTCGAAATAGAAAGGAGAACTAGAATTAAAATTGAAATTCAATTTGGTTATGAACGAGTTAAATATTTTGTTTGAACATGTTATGTTCAACAAAGAAGTGAAATAGACAAAAAGGCTAAGTAAAGAATAATTGAGCGAAACTGAATTCAACGATTCAAAATTTGATTCAAACAAATGGATTGAGTTGAATTGAACTGAAAACAGGTGAACAGGTGTTAAACAGATATGGGATGGAGTATATGAAGATTTTTATTTATGTGCCCGACAAAAAGGTACATGTTTAAATTCATATATGGGTTTTATGCGCCGTATCGGCAAGCCGCTTGGCTTCTTCTTTTTCTTTTTGAGATTAGAAGGACCGGGAAAGCTATTTGAAATTTCCCGATGCTCCCGATACAGGGGAGGTTATGGCGAAATTTTCCGGAAATTTAAGGAGTTAGAATATTTTTAAGATATTTTGATAATTAGAGATCATTATATCGACGTATTGAATTCGATAGTAAAGTGAATATAAAAATCGAATGTTGTAAACAAAAAGGGATAGAGATAAGTGATTGGAATTGTTCCCAATTGCAAATAGAGATATTTTCTAATATATAGAAAATAAAAGAAGTTAATATTTGGAAACGTTTTTCCAAATGGCGTAAAGGGCCAATATGATTATTGAAAATATTTGGGTTAACAAATATTGTTAAGGAAATGGAAAGGAGATTTAATTAATGAATATTAATTAAAGAGGCCAGTGATTTGGTTGATATGTTGATTGAACACTTGTTTTTATTCGATAGTTAAATCACAGACTATCGAAGTTTTTGACCATCGTTGTCAATATGGAGAGACCGGTTGGATTATTATCCGAAGAACCACTCCGTATCGGCATAAGCGTTGCGAACCAAGTATGCTGAATATATTGAAGACGGAGTGAAGTGCAAGGGCTTTTCTAGTAATAGAAATAGTGCCTTCGGTTTCGTTCAATCCCAGAACGAACGTAAATGGACGAATGTCTGACAAAGTATTTCCAATGATCAAATGGGTTGGTCTGTATGAATATATATGGTTGCAACGGATTTATCCCTTAGCATAATATCCAGAATATTTGTGCCAAGCAACTAGTGATTAACGGATCTGACAATGTGGCATTCAAAGTGATTGTGTTATCGATGAATGGTAAGTATTCGTAGCCTCAGGCCTCAACAACCGGGAAAGGACAAAAATCGGGCAGGCAGCATGGCTATGTGGGTCGCACCCATTAGGGTGTATAATCACCTATCTAGAGAAATTCCTTTTGTTTCTAAATCTATCGATTCTGCCCATTCGGGAAACGGTGGTTTGAGTCCAACCGTTGGTGATATACATTCGATACACTCAAGCGAAATGAGTGGTCGGTCATGTGTGGGCCGGGTTACAAGACGTTCTTGTTGAACCCAGGTGTATTCGCCTCTAGAGATACATCATCGGAAGGTGGTTCCATACCTTGTCATGTTGGAAATCCAATCTCCAATAAGCGCCATGCGGTTTTTGATTTTATACTATATATGTAGAGCGTGAGATGCAAGCGTTCTGCTATTTGGTTATTTACTTGATGTAGACATTACTATAATATCACTGGATTTGATATTAAAGTGTTTGGGTTATAGTAAGGTAAAAACCGTCCATGTTTATGTGTGGGCTGGTCTTACTATTACTTTTCTTTCGAAAAGAGTTTTTAAAGTTAAACAAGTGGTTGGAGTTTACTCACACCAGTCCCATGACTGACCCAGAGTTTATTTTGTTTTGTTTTTCCTAAACTCTTGGGTGCCCAAATTTGTACGGGCAGTCAAGTGTTTCAGGCTTTTACAGATACACTTGGGGGAGCTTGAAGCAGGAGGCTTCAACGTTAGTTATTTAGAGTTACTTCCGCTGAATCAAATGTTATGTGTACTCTGATGATGGTATGTATATATGTACAGAACAGATTTGTATTTCAAAGCTTATGTTATATAATATATTTTTTTCGTTCCGCTGTGAGTTTGTGATCTTCGTTTTTCTTCTATTCTAATATTTCTTTCTTTCTATTTCTCATCCTCTAACTTCTTTCTAATAATGGGTCGTATTTCTGTGCAAATTTGAGTTGGACGTGTGGTGTATTTAGTCAACTCAGATAGCACGGATTTGCGGGTCGTTTCAAATTGAGTCTCTTTTCCTTTCTTTCCTCCATCTGTAGTCACAGTAGTCTTAACTGCGACTAGTCTTTTCTACCTACGAAAGTGCTTTCCATACGATGGAGGTGGTTCTCGAGAGACCAGTGGCCGCGTTATAAGAAAGGATCGTGAGAAAGAAGGATAAAGGATACGAGCTTAAGGATGAGAAACTTGTTGGTATGGCTTAGTCCTCAAAGGAGGGAGAAAGATGAACAATGAAACCCATGACGAGAGAGTACCTTTGGCATGGTAAAACGGGGCGGATAGTTAAGTATTATGGGACAAGGACAAGATCATCGGGAGGGCAGTAGTATGCTCTCATTTCTAGAGTACCTCGGAAGGAGGGTAACGATCTTGTTAAAGGTTTAGCTTTTCTTCTCTATCATCCCGTTAGGACTTCGTTGTTCGTATCATTTAAGTCTGCTTCGATAGTTGAGTCTCTGCACCTTAAGTACTAGCGTAATTGAGAATCCCATTTTTGTCTCAAAGTCCTATTGGAGAATCAGTCCATTTATACATGACTTGTTTGGATTTGGGAATGTCTATGCCAAGTGTTGAGCTTGGAAATAATGCTTATGTTTATAAGCTATGGATGGATTCTAGGGATGAAGTGGTTATCCAGTAGGGGGTGCCACTCTCGGTTTTGATAGGAGGGTAGTTAGACCTTTTGACTAGCCTTGGTAATGCCCTCGAAGTATCGGGTAACCTTTTTGAGGTTCTGTCATGACTAGTTACTTAGAATCCCTTGATGCCTTTATTGGAAATTTGAAGCCCGATCGAGTGGTGTTCGCCAATAAGACGGATGGTTTACTTCATTTATGCATGGGTTATAGAGATCACCCTAGTAAGTGCGCATGATAACCTGATTGACATCTGTTTACTTTCAAGAGAAAGTTCTTCTACATGGAATGCCTTATAGTATATAAACGAGATCCAAGATTCACTAGTGAATTTTGGAAAGCTTGCATGAGATCATGAGTACGCAGTCATGTTTGCGTCAAGTATTCTAGGAAAAGGATAAGTGCAAGTGGAACGAGAGGCGACGAAGAAATGAGTTCCAGCTCATGTTATGGAAACAGGAATAAGAAGCTACAAAATCGCGAAGTTAAAAGACGACTTTGATGGTCAAAGACTAGATACGCGCATGATATCTCTTTTTGGGAGTATATCCTTGATCCCTTTTTTCTGTAGAGCTTACTTGTAGGCTATCTTTTGTGGACATCCTCTCGGTCCTATTCTCCGTTACAAACCCTGTAAGGAGTTTGTCCTGTTTATCTTCTCGACCCTGTTTCAGGGAATTCTAGGTAGAACCCTATGGATGTAAACATGTATTTGAAACATGTTATGATTGATATGGTTGCAAGTGGTTGCAAGTGGTTGCTCGTGGATGCGCGAATACACATTAGATACTAGCTCGACTCGGTCACATTTCATATTGCATATGCACGAGTATTTATACTTGTTTATGGATGAAATCGAATGTATTATCATGCGGTTGTTGCATATGAATGAATGATTGTGCACGCATATAGTATCTATATGACTAGGACTATTTGCATACATGTTGGATTCATGGCACTATACATATTTTGCATTAGAAAGATTATTCAGGCCTGATCATTAGCATTAGCTAAGGAACATGTACACACACGTTTTGCATATATTCATACAGCACTAGAAATCATCTAAGGACAACAGTTGCTTGTGGATGATGTTTTGAGTAGATGGATGATGGATGGTAGGATATGTTCTTCCTAACTTGGAGATTTCGGGGACGAAATCCTAAAAGGTGGGGAGAATGTAACAACCCGTATTTTCAATAACCTGTTATAACATAAATGGAGGCAGAATTAAACTGTAAAATCTGAATCAAGGGAAACGGGCTATGCGATTGCGTTCGTCTCGGAAAAATACGTGAAATAGAGTCCGAGTTTTCGAAAATCGGAGTCCGTATGACCAAGATATGGCCTCGCGAAGTTTCACGAAAAATTCCCAAATTAAAGTATACTTAATTAAGTGAAATGGGTTGCGCAGAGTAATATATATATATATTGATATATATATATAATTGAAAATTAAATAAATAAATATGCAAAAATGTTCAAAACAGCGAATTGGGAGAGGGGAATAACCGAACCGGCCGATTTTTGAGGTCGACCCAAGCCCGCTGGGTCGACTAGGGGTTAATCCAGGGTGTTTGGCTGTCAACCCGTGGGCCGATTCGCTCAAATGCAGATTTTGCATTTGGATGGTTCTCATGGTTCATCTTTAATCTAAAGGCCCTAGATGGTTCCTACACTTGACTTCTTCCCTAAGACATGCTTTGATGGCTTGGATTGAATCTAGGTTTAATCCTATGGCCTAAAACACTTGCCTAATCTATAAATAAGACCCTAACCTATCCTAAACCCTCATTATTCATTCTTGCAACTAAACTATGGCAAAATTTTCACTCTCATGGCCTCCACCCTCATTCTAAAATTCCTAAGTAAATTCCTATGAGAGGTTTCATGATCTTGAGAGTGTTAGAGAGTTTCTATGTTAGTATGAGAGTTTCTCAAGTTGATTTCAAGGCTAAAGCTTTGACCTTTGTTCATCAAGATGGGGTTTTTATTGATTTGGAGCTTTCATCTTTGGGTTTTTGAATGATGGCATGCATAGGCTTTGTCTCAATCTTTAATTTAATCGATTTGTGCCTTCATAGCAAAGTAAGCCCTTTCCCTACTCTTAGATATTACCTATGAAGTTAAATGTTCATGTTGCAAGTTTGGGTTTGATCATTGAGTATGATACATGCTATCATGTCATGCAAGTTTATGAAGTCATTATCTTGATCTTGTGGGCTAAAAGCTACAACCTTTATGTTGAAAGGTTGCATTATGCAACATGAGAACCCTCATAACCTTTATGTCAACTTGCATATGAAGTCATAACCCTTATATGATGATATATGCGAGTTACTAGTCATCATTCCATGTCTTTTGTCACCATGATTCGCTTATGTGCCAAGTTTGGGTTTATGCATGTTTTGAGGCTTAAGAATGTAACATGCAAGTTAATGAACACATTTATGCCTCATTTGCCACCATGATTAACTTGTGGCTTAATATCCATTTTCGTCATGCCTTTGCCAAGTCTTTTCTTTTAATCCATTACGTTGTTGCGAACGTATATATGAGTGTAAAAGCGTTGGGTTATGTATGGGTAATTTCTAATGGCATGAAAATACAACTTGAAAATATGACTTGAAATATAACATGGAAGTTGACATGTAAGTATGCTTGAAAACATAAGCTTGGGAATTTACCTATTAAGTTAGGTCTACCCTTTGGGAATTTACCTATTAAGTTAGGTCTACCCAAATGCTTGAAAACTTGTAACATGTTTTGGAAACATGATGGACATGACACTTAGATAATATAAGTGTGGCCAACTCGAGGTTGGGTTGAGTTTGCAACGTAAAACTACCCGGAACCGACCGGCCTAACTAGTAGTTGCAAACAATAGGACCCAATGTGAGAAGTTGGTCATGTTGTGCTTGAACCCGAGGTTAGACCAAGTTGTGGTGTAAAGCTACCCGGAACCGACCGGCTTAACTAGTAACCGCAACAAAGTCTAATGTGAGAGGTTGAGGTGCATTAAGTAATTAATGCCACATGATAGGGTTAAGTTAATTTGATTAATGACGCTTAACCAAATATGACATGGACAAATGGGTTAAGTAAATGGTTTAGGCTAATGATACTTAACAAAACATGACAAGGTTGGGTAGGTTAAGTAATTTGATTTGCCTAATGATACTTAACCATTTTTATATGACTAGTGGATGGGGTTAAGTTAACCAACACTTAATCAATCCAACGCGATAACTTGGTAAGGTTAAGTAAGTTTTCTTAATGACGCTTAACCGAAAAATACGGTTAACGAATGGGGTTAAGATTAGACTCAACTAGTCTAAACATGGAAATCAGATGGGGTTAAGTTAGCCTAGACTTAATTAATCCCACTTGGTAGTTTAATGGGGTTAAGTTAAACACTTAACTAATCTAAACATGATGAATTGATGTGGTTAAGTGACCTATACTTAACCAATCTAACTCGTGAATTTATTGAGGTTAAGTTAACCTATACTTAACCGATCTAACGTGAAAACATGATAAGGCTAAGTCACGAATCGCTTGAATACACTTGACCGATTTGACTGAGTAAATTGATAGGTCAAGTTAATATATACTTAACCAATCTAGAATGATAATTGGACGAGGTTAAGTCATGAATTGCTTAATACATACTTAACCAACGTGAGCATGGTTTGTAGGGTTAAGTCTTGGACTTGGATACTTAGCCAATTTTGACATGATTTGAAGACGGGTTAAGTCTTGGACTTGGATACTTAGCCAATTTTGACATGATTGGTAGACGGGTTAAGTCATGAACTTAAGTGACACTTAATCCATTATGTAAACCCTAGTTCTGAGGATAGGGGATAACCGTAGTTAACAAGGATAACGAGAATAAGGCTAAGTGGTAAACCTTAGTTGAGGAATAACTAAGTAATGATTCTTAGTCAAGGAAATTTAGACCAGTTCATAGATAGATGAGTAACCTGATACGGTAGGTCATCGTTTAAGTATACGAGTAGGAGCAAGTATCTGATTTAGATAAAGGCTCCAGCGAACTGGGTAACGAAGCAGCGGCTTCGGGGAACGTGAGGGTATTCTTGGTATCCCTCTATGAGCTGCCAGGTGATTATACTAGGCGCATGAGTGGTTAAGGTCTGCGTTAGAAGAACCAAGAGTATGCCTTGGTTGCTATGCGAGCGACCTAAAGACGGGGATGGATAGGGGATAGTCGACGATACACGGTCGTACCCTAGATAGCATTTCGTCAGACTACCTACCATCTTTGGTCAAGCGTGTACGTACGGAAAGGCAGAGAACACCCAATAGACCATAATTGCTATCTAATTATGGTTGCGGTAAGGCTAGGATTGTGGGTTGGCCAGTAGTGTGTTCTCATACAGGATTTATCCTGTCTTGTCTTTCGCTAGTTGAGGGAGGGGTCGCGTGGGACCATAGCCACGTATAGAAAAACAGACCTTAGCATCTGCATCGGCAGATAAATCGAAAGCTCCCGACCGAGTCCTGTATTTCCTGGTCTGCCCTGTGACAGGACTCGGATGGCACGATGTGATACATGTGCATACAGTCATGGAAAAACGATTCATGATGAATGCGTGGGAAAAAGGGTGCGGTTGACGGTTAGCGTAAATCCTAGTGGCCCTGGGTGGTTGAACCAAAACTGAGATACGAAAACGTGCAATAGGTAAGCGTAATCCCTAGTAGCCCTAGGTAGCATAAGTCCTAGTTGTACAAACGATAATTCAGGTTGGGAGACCCTAGCTAGGTTTAGGGTAACAGTCCAAACCGATCTTAAGGATCACAGAACTATGTTAAAGTAATATAGAATCTCATGGGAAAGCCCGTATGGTCTACGGCAAGGGACTGAACATTTACATGGAAAGGAATATACGAGTTGAGTAACCTATATATGCGACATATTAGGTTGACATGGACCATTATACGACTTTTGAGTAAGGGTCATTCATGGATAACACATGACACGGTTGGGATACTAGTACGGTAGGTGCAGGGCAGAGGTACAGGATAGATACCATGGGGCGTTATACGTGATAGATATCTTGGGATATTATACTTGATAGAAACCTGACGATGTGATACCTTGTTTTATCTTGACATCGTAATTTATCATGACACCTTAGTTTATCTGAGTTCAGTAGTTCATCCTGTTATTTTGATTTAGCTTATCTATCTTGTTATCATGCTTATGTTCATCTCAGTTTCTCATGTCAGTTAACTTTACTAGTTTTTATGCTAATAGTAGATAGGGCTTACTCGGTCTTTTTGACTGACCCGTTTTGTTTCGCCTCTTTTCTTCCGCTTCCCCCCAGGTTACAGGGAGGAAATACTGTTGTTTAGTTCGGACTTCTTCTACTTGAAGGTCATCATGGATGGCTTGGACTTTTCTTGGCTAATGGCTACTTTACTGTTTTTACTTGGGGAATAATTTATGAAAATGTCTTTATGCTTCTTTACTATTGCAAGGCAGGTTTTGATGTACTCTGATGTAAAAGGCTTTAGACCTTATTTATTCATGTTATGAAAGTTTGATTTTACTTCCGCTATTTTATATGTTCTGTCTTGTGATATTTCTGTGCATGTTTACCAATAATGCCCCTCTAAAGCTAGTGCATTCCTTTGCGAGTGACCCTAGCGGAGGCAGGGTGTTACATTGTTCTCAAAATAATCCGAGATTTTCCGCAAGTGGAATTTTGGGTCGTTTTAATTATATTTATAATATAATTTACACGTTCAACATCGTTGATTAAATATATTTGTTATCATAATTCAATTTCAAATTAAATTATACATATTTTGAACTGTCCAATTCACACGATACTATCAATTCACTATTTTCGACTATTTCAGAATTGAATATATTATTCTATTATTTATATTAATTAAATATTCCATATTATTTAATTAAACGGCCATATAAATCTCTAAACCATTATTTAAATAATTAAATAAATTTATTATTACACCGTAAAAATACGGGACATTACTGTTCCGAAGGCTAATAGCCAAATCATCAACGTAGTAAGAAGCTGTTGGAAAAAAAATAAGGTTCCTATCCCAGTAAGCATACTGCATGAGTTCCAAGTTATAATCACCAATTTCACCCTCATCCTACAGTTTCAGATCATTACCAATAGGCCGATTGAAAAAATGTCGATGATCACCAGCTTCCCCTATAAAGTTGTAGAAATAATGTTGAGTATCATACCACATGCCAAAGGGGGTATGCACCCAAGCTCTGTCCCCTTCAACCCACGAGACATCAGGATCAGGTGTAACATCAGGCAGTATAGCAACAGGTGTAACAACAAGCAGATCCACCACACAATCAATCTTCCTACCAGTTGGGATCCAAACTCGAACAATGAGCCAAGGGGAAGACATCTTAACAAGGAATGCATTTTTGCATCAAGCTGACAAACATCAGAACAATGTCCAAACGATTTACATGCAGTGCAAATATCCGGTTTCCATATATACTTCACATTCACAAGATGTTCTCGATTATCAAAGCAAACTTTAATATGAGAAGGCAATGCTTTATCTGATGTTATCTCAATCAAGGTCCTAGCATATACTAAGTTCCTCTTAGCAACTGTATTGGCATCAAAACACTTAAGCTTTCCAATATGACAAGCAAGCCAATTAAGACCCAGTAGAGGTTGTAGAACAGATAGAATATTAGTAAACTGCGTACAGACAGGAATAGAAAGTACTTGTTCACGAACCCTATCAACCGATACACTCCAGGTAGTTACAATAAAAGGTCTTCCACCAATAATAGACGAGGCAGCTTCTAGTATGCGTAATCTCTCTTCAGCCGATGTAAACTTGAAATAATATAGAACATCAATAATAATCATTCTCAAGGGAGCATGCATTTGCCGGGAGTTACGACAAGCAGTGTGCATGTTAATATCATGAGTTTTGAATCAAGAAAAAAAAACCAACAAGCTGGTCATTCCAAAATTTTGGCGCTTAAACATGGATTGCCGCTGGAGGGATAGAGCCGAGCTCAGCACGATCAAATTCAACAGGTGTGTAATCCCCCACAACGTAGGAAGGGATGCAAACAGCGACATCCAATTCATATGCGCCACATGTCTGGGTGCAGTATTGGCATTTACAGGAGCCATATTGTCATGAATGAGTGCAGTGCTAGCTTAAAAAGGCGTAGTAGGAATTGGACATGAATTAACAGGATTAGTATTCAGTTCGGTTAGGGAAATCTGTCGAGCAGGTGTTGGTCGTTGGAAGTTATCACACATTTTAGGTATTGAGTATCGGAATCCAGAAAAGCCAACATCCAATGGCAGCACAGTGCCACTCAGAACACCACCTAAACCCGAGTCACTATCAGCAGTAGTCGTACTCAAACCCAAATGACCATTCACAGGAAAACACGAGCCTGACACAATTGTAGCCATACTCAAACCCAAATTACCACTTACAAGTACACATGAGCCTGGAAAAGGCCAAACATCTGAAGCTTGTGCGAGATACAGGGGACTTACCCAGAGCCTCAGGAGGCAAAGGCTTGGACATACCAAATAATTCAGCAATTAACGCATTCAGAGGGTGTGAGTTAGGTAGTGTGAATACGAAAGTCGAAGGCACAATGATGAATTTAGGGTCAACATTGGAATCAGAGAGAGAGACTAGAGCAATTTTATGCGGCTACCAGATCTGGTTGTGATGGATGATAGGAAACAACATTTTTGCTTTTTGTTCTTGGCCATTAGGAGGGATGGATGAAAAAACGACGGGAATAGAAAGTGACAAGGAAACAGAGGCGCAAGAACCCTACAGGGTCTGATACGCCGCACTGAAGAAGGCTTCTGCCATTTAAAATAATTAATTGTATATAAGTTGAAAACAAAACAATTTATAAAGTAAAATAGCTATTTAAGTAAAATAGTTATTAAAGTAAAATAGTTATTTATTAAAGTAGTTTAAAATAGTTACAATATATATATATATACCAGTACAAAGACACGTCCGTTGGACGTGTGCATAAACACCTAAAGCAAAAGTGGGTTTTGTGAAAAATGGATGGAGAAATAAGACCAAAACCACTAAAGACATTAAAAACGTGTACCATACCATGTTTGACAGACCAACAACAGGGAAATTATGGAAAGATTAAACTTGCAGGAAATTAAATAATGTACATCAACGTAAAGCTTGCAGCACAATTTTGTTCATGGCTGTTACAGTGGAAGATATGTTTATTTCAAATAAAAATCAGAAACAATGGTTACTTATTTAATTCATAATACGGACAGAAATAAACAATGTTGAACACATAAAACAAACAAAAATAAACAGTGTTGAACAAAGGGAAATGCAGGTAGAATAGGTTGCATGAGCATTAACTTGAACGTTTGGCCAGATACTCTGTCTCGATCCTGTAAGCTTCTGCAAGCTGCGCTAATAATAAAAATGTTAAAAATAGCATTTAGTGTAGTATACTTGTGGAGAAATAAAAGTGATCATATTTGTAATACATTTTTGGTATGGAGAACATAAAAAAATATAAAGCCCAGTGAATGAGGAAGCTGCCTTTGGTACAATAAATTCTATTTGATTATAAAATCATTAAGACTATTAGAAATTGATTAGAAGATGTATATTTCTTTGTTATATGAAAGTCTGGAAAACTAATTCAAAAAATCATATTGAGAATCAAATTAATATACCTTGAATCATGCTGTTAAAAATTATGCAGAAAAGGAAGTCTAACGTCATTGCTTTAATCTTCTCTCTTATATTAAATAGGTTATCCTCCTATAGTAGGATTGATAGATTTATGAATACATATTCAAGCATAATTTCTGTAATGGTTTTAGTAAATGAGTGACTAAACAAAGAAATAATTTTAAAAAAAATACAGAGGGGAAAAGAAAATAAAGAAAACTGCTATGATTCATTTCCAATCGGTACCAAAAGGTGGCCAAATTAAAAATCTATGTTGTGCTTATTTCACTATCATTATGATGTCAAATACAAAACCAAGATCAAGCTTATTTCACATTAAATAATAGAATATACAGTGAGTCATATTAGTAATACATTTTGGTATGGAGAACATAAAATATTATAAGCCCCCATAAATGAGAAAGATCCCTTTGGTACTACAAATTCTATTTGATAAAATATTATAAAATCATTAAGAGACTATTAGAAATTGATTAGAAGATGTAAATTTCATTATTATATGAAAGTCTAAATGCAATATAATTACAGTTAAAGAATGTGCTTCAAAGTAGTTGATGCTTTAATGTATAAAACAAACACATATGGAATAAAACAAACCAAATCTTGATGCATAGCCAGCTGACCATTCCCAACTATCCAAAAGAGACCATGCAAAGTATCCTCTTACATTACAAACATCTTCCCTGATTGATGCAGATAGAAGCAATTATAAGAGCACGCATATGTACCTATGTATATATAGAAGCAAGTTGTGGCACAACACCTTTTACATCATGCCAAATCTTCATCTGTACCTTAATAAATTAAAAATAAGCATACATGAGACATTCAATTTTGACAACTCATTAAATGTTTAACTGACAATGAAATAAAGATTTCATCAACTCATTAATTGTTTGAGTTGAAAAGAAGAAAAAGTTTCGTTGATATAACAAACATCTGTTGCTGCCTCAATTTATGTTCATTATTTTGTCTATGAACATAAACAACATGGATAATTAGTTCATTATCCAAGTTTTGATGCAAAATATTTGAAAATTGTTTTTCTACTATTAGGAACATACGAAGAAGGAATACTGGTATAAAAAATGAAAATCCAACGGAAATTAACAAATATTAAAGAATAAATGGTAATTTGTGCCAGTTTAAATAGAGTAGGGTGAAAATATGTAATATAAATAGCAACAATAAACACCTGAATGTTAAAAACCAATAAAATATTGAAAGAACGAACATAATATTGTAGTGAATACTTCATTTTTGTAATTTTGACAGGTAATACTATCATAGTAAGTTAAGACAAAGGTCAGCGAAGGTACACCAGCCCAGAAGAAATAGTATCACTAATGAACTGAGTGAATTGATTGTGCATAATATTTAGGTTCAGTGAGTATCAATAGTGCGAAAGTGTAGCTAAAATGAATCATGTTGGATAAAAGCTTTGGACAAACACCTTTTGTAATATATTGCCAACACATTTTATGCTATATTAGCATCAGAGTGATGAATTAACAATCAAATTGTCATATCAACAAAACGTTTCAAGGAATGACAAAAATGAGCTCAGAAAATACAAACAAACACGCACACATTTGGCATACTTCAAATGAGCTTTATTGGCTACAGCTACATCTTTCAGCCCTTTGAGCGAAATGGAAAGAGTATTACAATGTTTGACTAATATTTCATATCTATACATGTAAGTATATTTAAGTGCACATGCAGGTGAGAAAACTTGTGGATCACCGGTAAAATGATAAAAACATCGTTACTGGACAATGACATGACAGTTCGTAGAAAAGTATGCTGAAATGTAAGTACAAATATTTTGTAATTGATTGCTACAGTAAGTATTATCGACATCACAGTACGATACCAAGCATAAGTTAGGCATGAAACTAATGTAAAACGATTGGTCTAATTATTTTTAGCATAACCCACTAACAAATAACAAAGGGGAACTCTGAAGCAGCATGATTACAAAATAATGAATACGCAGGTTATCTGAAGAAAAAAAGTGAATGCATCCATTACCTTTTTAACAAAAAAAACATAAAAATGCATCTTATATTAGCTAACATCAATCCAAAAAAAATTCTTCATAGTCAAGAGTTACTTATATCTGCAGAGTGGATTTAGCTGGAAAAAAATTGAATGCATTCATTACCTTTTTAACAAAAAAAGAAGATGAAAATGCATCTTATATTAGCTAACATCAATCCAAAAATAATACTCCATAGTCAAGACCTACTTATATCCGTAGAGTGGATTTATCAGGAATGGATTCATAAAGCATGATCGATTTTCATGTCTACTTATCAGTTACAGAAGAGACTTTTACTATCCTGTGCATGCTTCTGATTTTGGCTCTAATGTCGGATCTAGAATTCACGTCAATTGCTGCATAACGTGCATATCACTTTGTAAAACAAGTAGGAAAAAAAAGTAAACTAAAAAGAATGGACACCCAGAAAAAGGAAAAAAATGTTACAATTAACAAAAACATATATACTTGCACTTAATGTCTTTTTCAATGAGTAACCATAATTCTAACTTGTCATTTACTATATCAGTAATGCTTGGATCTTGTCTATACAAAGGATAAAAGAGAGGTGATTGGAAAGCAGTGAAATATATATGGAGATAGTGAAATATGGATATAAGTTCATATGTAACAGTTACTGATCATAGACTGTAGAACATACAATTTTGAAATTACACCAACAAAAAAAAACCTAGAAATGAAAATTGAAAAGTGTTTTTTTAAGTTATTGGAAACTATTTCCAGATTCGAAAGATCCACCCAATAAAACAGTATTGAATACCTAAAAGAAAAATCCAATACCAAAGATCCATGCATGGATAACTTATCAAGAATGCAAGATCCACCTCTTTGGTAACAACCTGCTTTAACTGACTTTTTTTCTCATAGTCAGTCACCTGAAATATGCAAAGTATTTCATATTTAGCTGAATGAAGTCACGTAAGCAAAGCTGAAGTTAACATAAGCCTTATTATTGCATAAATAAGTACAAATCCGGAATTATTCTATAAGCATTTCAACAAAATTGCAACCCTACATAGAAAAATCAACAAAATAATGCTGTAAAACCCATAAATAATAACAACTTGCCTTATCAAATAGACAATAGTCTGCCTCTTCCAGAATCCAAGGACGAAATATTAGAAATTAGAACACATTTAAAACAAATTAACTACAAAGAATGTAAGATATTGAAACCAAAGCATGAAGAAAATAAAGAATAAGGCTTACTGAAAACACCAAGCTTAAGATTTAGCAATCGGAAAGCCCAGGCCAGCCACTCCTCCTCAAGCTCTTCCGAAAAGCCTTTTCCCGGATTCGAGAATGAAATATTAGAAATCAGCACGCATTTAAACAAATTTACTACAAATAACATAAGAAATTGAAATCAAAGCATGAAAAACATACATAATAAGGCTTACTGAAAACACCAAGCTTAAGATCTAGCAATCGGAACGCCCAGGCAACCTCCACCTCGTAAACCTCTTCCAAAGAGAAGAATCAACCTGACGTGGTGTTATTTTTCCTTTTTATTATCCTTTTGCTTTGTTATATTTTTTCATAAAGAAATGGTAGCATATCGTTTTGGGAAGGAATGGTCTATATTGAGATTGTAGTAGGTGGGTAAGAACATGATAGATTTACGCATGGATCATATGCGAAGTAGACATGATACAGAAACCGCAAATCAAAAATCAAGGTAAATCTGAAAATTATTACCGGTGACGTCGTCGTCGAGGCTAAACACGGTTAATCAATCGCCAGATCTGAGGAGGAGTTGCAGATCTGAGGAGAATCAGTAGTTCAGCGGTAGGTATAAGCGTGGATTGTACGCATGGAGGAGTAAGAAGGAACCGAGTTGATTGGAGAAGCAAAAGGCATGAAGAGTTCAACGTGAAAG
This sequence comes from Allium sativum, assembly GCA_030737875.1. Classification (NCBI taxonomy): domain Eukaryota; kingdom Viridiplantae; phylum Streptophyta; class Magnoliopsida; order Asparagales; family Amaryllidaceae; genus Allium; species Allium sativum. The sequence goes on along the minus strand of CM060921.1, from coordinate 575,017,465 downwards.
CAGTTGAGGGTGGATAGTGGAGAAGAAAGTAGTGGAAAAGGGGGAGAACATGAAGACCGCATGTAATGGCGCGTTTTGATAGCTGTCGAATAATTAATTTATTTAATTATTTATATATCGATTTGGCGATATCGATAACTTAAAGTAAAACGTTCGAACTTATAATTTATAATTATAATTAAAACGAACCTGAAACGTCGCGGCAGTTCGCAATTTGGCGATTTGAACTTCAACTGAATGTACAAGATTCGTTTTAAATCGGATTTCTGTGAAACAAGAAACGTGTGGAGCTGGTGGAGTATATTTTTCATATGGAAGAGAAAAATCGAGATTTCGTCGTGTAGATTTTGAGTTATGTCCAAATCAAATTTTAGAAAAGTCGCTGTGGAATTCCTTTATAATTTGCAACGCTTTATTTACGTTATAAAAGAGTTTTCAATATATTTGAATATCGGGTTTGAATTTAGACAAGGTTCTTTTGGGAAATAGTGATAATTTAATTTTTAGAATTTTATTGTAATTTTTAAATAATTAAATGAGCAACTTTTTATTTGGCATATTTTGCACCCTGAAATCAACATTTTGAAGTTTCAAAATATGAGTCAACCTACCGGTATTATTATATTTTTGGGATCATGGGACGTTGGTCATCTCACCGGTATCTTTATTTCTGTCCGTACGTGAATAGAATTTACATAACAGGGTATGGAAGAAAAAGGAAAAAAAGAACTTAAATAATAAGGTATCAATACGTTTTCCTTTCTCTGATTAAAACAGTGGCCAAGCACTTCATGTTTAAACCACATATGACGTTGGAGCCTCAAGAGACCACGTCCCATTCTTTTCCAACCACCAGTTCTTTGTGAACAAATCCAAGGCCAGGCAGCATGTCTTTCCAACCAAAATTCCTACCTACCAAATGACCAGCCTGTATAACCGCATATAATGGTTTCGGCGTGGCATTTATGTTAAAGGTTAACACCACGTTTGGCACAAATCATCCGTAAACCTAAAAAGTTCGAAGGACATCCTACGGCCTTCCTATTACTTAACGACGAAGACAAATACCCTATAAATACATGACTGAAGCCGCCTCCTCCATTTTTGGGTTTGCTTCATTATGGAACACTGTGTGACGCTAGTGTGGAGGAGTTACAAGGGGAGGTCCTTGGACTGTGTGGGGGTGTTTTACGTAAGGGAAGGAGAGTGGTTGGAATCTTCAATGATTCGGCAGTAGCATTAAAACATGGATGCAAAATTTCAGTCGTAGGTATGGACGGGGAAACTAAAATGAAGCACTGAAGGTTGCGAACTGGAAGATAGAACGTGGAAGCTGAAGTGTTTAAGTGGTCCAGCAGTTTTGAAATTACTGTGTCGAGGGTGGAGCCGTCGTGAAGGAGAAATACTGTGTTGATTTGTATATTTTTACATGCGATGCGAGCTGACCCTGGTACGAGTTGATGAGGGAAAATACAAGGCGGAGTGATGAACGTTGGATGTCGGGTTTCTTTGTGAAGAGATGGGCATCTTCGGTTGTTTCGCTCGTGAAACAGGAGACGGACTATGGGAGTGATGGAGGGAGCAGTACGGATATTTCAGTTTGTAAATGTACGATGAAATGAAATGGTGCAGAACCTTGAGGACCTAATGTTTCAGAACGATGGAGTGGTTCAAAGGAATTTGCAGCAGAAATTGGGGAAGAAGAGGCCGACGGTTTTGGGTTGGGAGGAGGTAAAAGTGTGCGGGCCTTGTACGTTTAAATAGTGTTGGGTCTTGTTCAATTAGGAAGCCCAGAAATCATTTAAAACCTAAGTTTTTATTTGATTTAATTAAAGTACTGACTTAGAAATTGTATATCTTGATCATACATTATCAGAATTTCGAACGGTCGGATCCATTAGGACCGTACGGACAAGAGCTTCACAGTGAAGCTGACTGGAAGTGGATAAGGGCTCGTACGAATTTATGGCGAAATAAATTGTCCGACTGAGTCAAATAACGCAAACCATTATTTAACGGTTAACGCGCAAAAGTGAGTAAATCTCACTAACTCTGAACAGTTTATAATTTCATGTTGTATTGTTAGAACTGTTAAAATTGTCTGTTTGACTGTGTGTTGATTGTTGGATTGAACTGCTAGTCAGTTAGTTAAATTTCTATATTGATTATGTTTAACAGAATATATCTTATGGAACTGAAAGTGATGTTATCTATATTGTCTAACATCTGTGGATGCAGGGAAACAGGTTGAAGGAATCCGACTGGATTCCTCAACATTTATTTTACCGATTTTCATATATTGTGATATATGATGTGTTATGAAATCTGTTATTGATTTCATATGTTTGAATGATACCGATCATTGTTATACAACACGCTACACACCGCAGGTGATACTAGAATGTAAAAAGGGAATTTTCAATATTTATATTGAAAATAAATCTTATTTATAAAATCGATAGGATTTTATAAAATGAAACCATTTATTTATTTAGGAAATAAATAAAGGAACATTTATTTAGATTATAAATAAATGGAATAAAGGAATATTTATTTAGGGAATAAATAAAGGAACACTTGTTCGGAAAATAAATAGAATTATACAAGGATAGATTTAAAACCCGTGCTTCGCACACGGGTACAACACGATATAGATTTAAAGGAGATATTAAATAGGAAATCTGTTTTAAACAGATAAAGTGAGTAGATTAATTTATAAATAATGTTTTATAAATTAAGTAAATTATTTATCGTTGATAAATGGAATATATATAAGTCTGGACTTATATAGAGAAGTAGAAACGTTATTAAAAGGACATTTATAAAGTGAAGAACCGTTACTAAAAGTAAATCTTTATCAATGGATAAACGTTGTAAAAAGGAAATCTTTCGAAATGAGTTATTCGAATTAGATATTTGAATAGAGTTAAACACATTAGAGTGATTCGAATTAGTTATTCGAATAGAGTTAAACAAAGTAATTTGTTAGGTTAACCAAAGCAAGTTAGTTGAGCTAATCAAAGTAATTGATTAAGTTAACCAAAGTAAATTAGTTAAGTTAAACTAAGTGGTGAATCAAAGTGAATTTATTAAGTTAAACTAAATGATTTATCGATGTGAATTAGTTAAGTTAAACTAAAGGATTGATCGATGTGAATTAGTTAAGTTAAACTAAAGGATTAATCGATGTGAATTAGTTAAGTTAACTAAGTGGTTAATCGAAGTAAATTAGTTGAGTTAAACTAAGTGAACCGGCTAGAGTTAATCAACGGGAATTAACTAAGTTAAACTAAGTGGATTAGTTCAGGTAATCGAGACAAGTAAATCAAGTTAGGCTAAACCATTTGAGTTAACCAGTTAGAGTTAACCATTTGAGTTAACCAGTTTGAGTTGATCAGTTAGAGTTGACCAGTTAGAGTTGACCAGTTAGAGTTGACCAGGTAAAGTTGACCAGTTAGAGTTGACCTGTTAGAGTTGACCAGTTAGAGTTGACCAGTTAGAGTTGATCAGTTAGAGTTATCCAAGTAGAGTTAATCGAGTAGAGTTGTCGAATATCACTTATCCGAAGTAGAGTTATCGAATATAGTTTATTCGAGTGGAGAAATCAAATGTTATTCATTTGAGAAGAGTTATCGAATATAGTTTATTCGAGTGGAGAAATCAAATGTTATTCATTTGAGAAGAGTTATCGAATATAGTTTATTCAAGTGGAGAAATCAAATGTTATTCATTTGAGAAGAGTTATCGAATATAGTTTATTCGAGTGGAGAAATCAAATGTGATTCATTTGAGAAGAGTTATCGAATATTATTTAGTCGAAGAGTTATTCGAAGTTAGTTAATCCAAAGGAGTTATTCGAAGTTAGTTAATCCGAAGGAGTTAATCGAAGAGTTAATCCGAAGGAGTTAGTCGAAGAGTTATTCGAAGTTAGTTAATCCAAAGGAGTTATTCGAAGTTAGTTAATCCGAAGGAGCTAGTCGAAGAGTTATTCGAAGTTAGTTAATCCAAAGGAGTTATTCGAAGTTAGTTAATCCGAAGGAGTTAGTCGAAGAGTTATTCGAAGTTAGTTAATCCAAAGGAGTTAATCGAAGAGTTAATCCGAAGGAGTTAGTCGAAGAGTTAATTCAAAGGAGTTATTCAAAGTTAGTTAATCCAAAGGAGTTAGTCGAAGAGTTAATCGAATATAGTTATTCGAAAGAAGGTGTTAATCGAATATAGTTATTCAAGTAAAGTTAAAAGAGTTAATCGAATTTAGTTATTCGAAATGAGTTATTCGAATTAGATATTTGAATAGAGTTAAACACATTAGAGTTATTCGAATTAGTTATTCGAATAGAGTTAAACACGTAAGAGTTAATTGAATTTTAGTTATTCAATTTGAGTTAATCGAATGTAGTTATTCGAGAAGAGTTAGATCGAATTTAGTTATTCGAAAAAAGTTAATCAATTTGAGTTAAGTTAATCGATTTGAATTAAGTTGAATCGAAATGGAGTAAATCGATTAGAATTAAGTTAATCGAGTTAGAGTAAATCGAATATTGGTTATTCGAAGGTAAGTTATTCGAATTAGTTATTCGAAGGAGTTAATCAAATGAGTCGATCCAAAAGAGTTAGTCGAATATTAGTTATTCGAATAGAGTTAAAGGAGTTATCGATTTTAGTTTGATCGAAAGGAGTTATCGATTAGTAAAGCGAAAGGAGATTTTCGAATATGGCATATTCGAAAGAAAGAGATCGAATATTGTTTATTCGAAAGAGAGAGATTTCGAATATGAGTTATTCGAAGAGAGATAATCGAATATGGGTTATTCGAAGAAGAGTTAATCAAATAGAGATTACTCGAAAGAGAGTTATACGTCGAATTCGATTATAGCGAATTCAGGAAAGTACTATTCACTTTCCAGGGTTTAAATCAAGATTTAGTTATTGATTTAGAAATTAGGTGTCTGTTAAATTATTCGAGTTAGGAGATAAAATTTAGGTTAGACATTGCAGAAGTAGGAATTATAACGTTATAGTTATAATCAAACGTTGCCATATAAGAAGTAGATTCGTAACCTGAATCCGAGAATTTGCGTAAACAGATGATTGTAAAAAGTGAGTGATGAGCTTCATCTATTTCACAGTAAAGGACGTTGTTCAATTAAGGTCTGAGAGGTAATTATACCCCAACTTGATTGACTTCAGAATTGACAAAGGAATAGTTGTGGTTCGATAGAAAGGGTTGATTTAAAATATAGTTAAGTAATAAGCGATTAATGGATTAAGCGTAACGATGTTTTATACAACCTTCATTGGAAATCCGTAAATGAGTTTTGGGAACGTTTTCCAAATATAGTCAGATATGTTTTCTAAACATAGAAAATGAAATGTTTTCATGATAAGAATTTAAGAAATAGAGTTAAGCAAATTCAGAAACTGACTGGAGAGGGTAAGTTGAACGGTTTTCTAAGTGACGATCTGATGTTGGTTTCGACCTTCCGAATTGATACTTAGAGAATTGTTCTCATACTAGTTACAGTTAGGGACTGATAGTTGCGAAATAATAGTGATGTGAAAATAAGCTATGGAAATGTTTTCCAATGATTAATAACATATATTTTCTAAATATATGAAATAAGGAAATATGAACATATGATGATTGATCGATCGAATTCCCATTTGGAAATAAGATCGTTGTTTGTACACCGACATGTTTTCATTTGATAGTTAGATCACAAACTATCAAAGTTTTGACCATTTTAATGTTGTTAATATGGAGAGACCGGTTGGATTATTATCCAAAGAACCACTCTGTATTGGCATAAGCGTTGCGAGCAATATCTGCCAAAGATAAATTGAAGACAGAGTAAAGTGCAAGGGCTGTTGTATAAGTCTTAGATAACAGTGACTAAGATGGATATACTGAATAGTGCCTTCGGTTTGTCCAGTCCCAGGACAACGTATATGGAAGAAGGTCTGACAGAGTATATCCAATGGATCGTGTAAGTTGATCTGTTCAAACGTATTCACGTTTGGTGGCGGAGGAATTCGTTTCTCTTAGCTGTATACCCGTGTTATTTTTGAATAAGTCAATTTGTGATTTGGCGGGTATGACGATGTGGCATTCAAAGTGAATGGTGATCAGATGTTCTGAAGATAGACGTAGCTTCTAGCCTCACACCGAGAAGTAATAAAAGTTGGGCTAGGCAGCATGGCTAGTTGGGTCATTCCCAAGCAGGGTGTATTGTCACCGATCTAGGGAATATCCATATTTATACTTCTTTTTGATTCTGTATCTTCAAATGACGGTTTGATGGCCTATAACCGTGGTGGCAATATATCCGCGACACTCAAGCTAAATGAGTGAGCGGTCATGTGTGGCCGGGTTACAAGACGTTCTTGTTGAACCCTGAGTGTATCACCTCTAGAGTACACTATTCATAAGGTGCTCCCATACCTTGTATGTTGGAATCCATTCTCCGATAAGCGCCCTGCGGTTTATGATTTTATACATGTATGTAGAACGTGAGATGCAAGCGTTTCTGCTAGATTGATACCTATTTGTACTTAGACATTATTATAATATCAATGATATTGCTTGTCAAAGTTGTTCAGATACTCATAAGGGAAAAACCCGTTCCGTATTCACGGCGTGGTCTTATGAGGTATCCTATACCTGTTTTAAACTATTTTACTCATACCAGTCCCATGACTGACCCGGAGTTTACTTTGTTGTTTTCCCTAAACTCTTGGGTGCCTAAATTTGTACGGCCAGTCAAGTAGTCGGGATTTACAGATATGCTTGGAGAGCTTGGAGCAGGAGGTTGCAAGATTCTATAGCTATAGTTATTTCCGCTGTGTTGTAAGTGTTGTACTCTGATAAGTGCTATTGTATATATATAACTGTTTACTTCAAAGTTATGTTATATATTATATGTTATTCGTTCCGCTGTGAGATTCGTGTTACTCTGATGATTCTGATGTTCTTCTTCTTCTTCTATTCTATTAGTTCTATCTTTTCTTTCTCACCTTCTAAATTCTTTCACTAACGTCTCGGAATTTCCGACTCCCGAGGAGTCGGAAATTTCCAGCCGTTACAGTTCGTATCAGAGCTTAAGTTAAGTGATTACCTTGGCTCTGTGGCATAACTCGATAGAGATGGGATTAGTAATATCCTAGATTGAGTTTGAGTGTATATATATGAGCGCGTAATTGTTATTCAATATAAAATGGTTTTATATTGTGGAGACTCATGGGTTGAGTGGCTTATGAATTCTGGTCGATCAGTGGATCCACTGTATCGATAAGGGTTACTAAACACTCGAATACGATGAACCGTCATGGTATGTTTTGAAAGAGGGTAAATGAAATAATTTTCCCCAAAATATATTTGTTTATAGAAGAAATATATATCTTGAAATTATTATAGTATATTGATTGTGTTGGTTGTTATTATAATCGAATAAGATTATAAAAGGGTGAAATGGTTAAAAGTGACCAATCAGAATTCATATGAATGTAATATATGAAATAGTTTGAATTAAATATGAATTTAAATCAGATTTGGAATTAAAATAAGGGAATTTTGAGTTCCTGGGAGATTTTGAAAATGTTTTTCAAATTGAAAATGATATAGTATTGAACTCACTTCAATAGCTGGAAAATAGGTTCTGATGATGAATTTAGACATCATCAGTGTTCATTTTCGAGTTCTAAGTGGCGGATTACTACCAAAGGTTTTGTTTTTGAATTGTTTTGAGAAAAACAAGTTGTTTAGAAATTCAAAGGTTTTGAATTGGCATTATGATTTCAAATTGATTTGAAAGAAACCCAGGAACATAAGTTCTGGAATTAAAATTTAACTAATGAAGTTAAATAAAATGAGATGGTAAAAATAAATTGAAATTTAACTTGAACCGAGTTAAATAAAATTGAATTGGATTAGAGATAATCTAGAATGGAACCAAATTGATAAGTCAATAATTTGGAATTTGATATTAGAGTTCGAATGAAATTCGATGTGGATTTGAGGATATGAACTGATTGGAGATCAATTGGAATGGATAACATTGGTATATGTTGAAGTGGTAGCAGATGAAAGCGATAGAGTTAAATTCCCGACAAAAAGGTACAAGTTTGTATCATATATGAGTTTGGATTTTATGAGCCGAATTGGCAAGCCGCTTGGCTGTTTGATTTTCTTTTGGGTTGGAGAAGGCCTAGAGAGGCGAGAGGTGGTTTGTCATATTGACCAATACAAAGGAGGTTATGGCGAAATTTTTCGAAAATTCCAGGCGTTAGAACATTCCCATGATTTATGGAAATTCAGTTAGCCAGAATGAATTAATAATTTAATTGAAAATTTAATGGTTCAGTTGAAACTGGAGTTGAGAAGTAAGCTAAAAGATATTTGAATCTAGTTAGTAGAGTTGGTAGCATTTTCCTAGCTTAGCAATTTCGAGGACGAAATTATTTTAAGGGGGGAAGTCTGTAATGGCGCGTTTTGATAGCTGTCGAATAATAAATTTATTTAATTATTTATATATCGATTTGGCGATATCGATAACTTAAAGTAAAACGTTCGAACTTATAATTTATAATTATAATTAAAACGAACCTGAAACGTCGCGGCAGTTCGCAATTTGGCGATTTGAACTTCAACTGAATATACAAGATTCGTTTTAAATCGGATTTCTGTGAAACAAGAAACGTGTGGAGCTGGTGGAGTATATTTTTCATATGGAAGAGAAAAATCGAGATTTCGTCGTGTTGATTTTGAGTTATGTCCAAATCAAATTTTAGAAAAGTCGCTGTGGAATTCCTTTATAATTTGCAACGCTTTATTTACGTTATAAAAGAGTTTTCAATATATTTGAATATCGGGTTTGAATTTAGACTAGGTTCTTTTGGGAAATAGTGATAATTTAATTTTTAGAATTTTATTGTAATTTTTAAATAATTAAATGAGCAACTTTTTATTTGGCATATTTTGCACCCTGAAATCAACATTTTGAAGTTTCAAAATATGAGTCAACCTACCGGTATTATTATATTTTTGGGATCATGGCACGTTGGCCATCTCACCGGTATCTTTATTTCTGTCCGTACGTGAATAGAATTTACATAACAGGGTATGGAAGAAAAAGGAAAAAAAGAACTTAAATAATAAGGTATCAATACGTTTTCCTTTCTCTGATTAAAACAGTGGCCAAGCACTTCATGTTTAAACCACATATGACGTTGGAGCCTCAAGAGACCACGTCCCATTCTTTTCCAACCACCAGTTCTTTGTGAACAAATCCAAGGCCAGGCAGCATGTCTTTCCAACCAAAATTCCTACCTACCAAATGACCAGCCTGTATAACCGCATATAATGGTTTCGGCGTGGCATTTATGTTAAAGGTTAACACCACGTTTGGCACAAATCATCCGTAAACCTAAAAAGTTCGAAGGACATCCTACGGCCTTCCTATTACTTAACGACGAAGACAAATACCCTATAAATACATGACTGAAGCCGCCTCCTCCATTTTTGGGTTTGCTTCATTATGGAACACTGTGTGACGCTAGTGTGGAGGGGTTACAAGGGGAGGTCCTTGGACTGTGTGGGGGTGTTTTACGTAAGGGAAGGAGAGTGGTTGGAATCTTCAATGATTCGGCAGTAGCATTAAAACATGGATGCAAAATTTCAGTCGTAGGTATGGACGGGGAAACTAAAATGAAGCACTGAAGGTTGCGAACTGGAAGATAGAACGTGGAAGCTGAAGTGTTTAAGTGGTCCAGCAGTTTTGAAATTACTGTGTCGAGGGTGGAGCCGTCGTGAAGGAGAAATACTGTGTTGATTTGTATATTTTTACATGCGATGCGAGCTGACCCTGGTACGAGTTGATGAGGGAAAATACAAGGCGGAGTGATGAACGTTGGATGTCGGGTTTCTTTGTGAAGAGATGGGCATCTTCGGTTGTTTCGCTCGTGAAACAGGAGACGGACTATGGGAGTGATGGAGGGAGCAGTACGGATATTTCATTTTGTAAATGTACGATGAAATGAAATGGTGCAGAACCTTGAGGACCTAATGTTTCAGAACGATGGAGTGGTTCAAAGGAATTTGCAGCAGAAATTGGGGAAGAAGAGGCCGACGGTTTTGGGTTGGGAGGAGGTAAAAGTGTGCGGGCCTTGTACGTTTAAATAGTGTTGGGTCTTGTTCAATTAGGAAGCCCAGAAATCATTTAAAACCTAAGTTTTTATTTGATTTAATTAAAGTACTGACTTAGAAATTGTATATCTTGATCATACATTATCAGAATTTCGAACGGTCGGATCCGTTAGGACCGTACGGACAAGAGCTTCACAGTGAAGCTGACTGGAAGTGGATAAGGGCTCGTACGAATTTATGGCGAAATAAATTGTCCGACTGAGTCAAATAACGCAAACCGTTATTTAACGGTTAACGCGCAAAAGTGAGTAAATCTCACTAACTCTGAACAGTTTATAATTTCATGTTGTATTGTTAGAACTGTTAAAATTGTCTGTTTGACTGTGTGTTGATTGTTGGATTGAACTGCTAGTCAGTTAGTTAAATTTCTATATTGATTCTGTTTAACAGAATATATCTTATGGAACTGAAAGTGATGTTATCTATATTGTCTAACTTCTGTGGATGCAGGAAAACAGGTTGGAGGAATCCGACTGGATTCCTCAACATTTATTTTACCGTTTTTCATATATTGTGATATATGATGTGTTATGAAATCTGTTATTGATTTCATATGTTTGAATGATACCGATCATTGTTATACAACACGTTACACACCGTAGGTGATACTAGAATGTAAAAAGGGAATTTTCAATATTTATATTGAAAATAAATCTTATTTATAAAATCGATAGGATTTTATAAAATGAAACCATTTATTTATTTAGGAAATAAATAAAGGAACATTTATTTAGATTATAAATAAATGGAATAAAGGAATATTTATTTAGGGAATAAATAAAGGAACACTTGTTCGGAAAATAAATAGAATTATACAAGGATAGATTTAAAACCCGTGCTTCGCACACGGGTACAACACGATATAGATTTAAAGGAGATATTAAATAGGAAATCTGTTTTAAACAGATAAAGTGAGTAGATTAATTTATAAATAATGTTTTATAAATTAAATAAATTATTTATCGTTGATAAATGGAATATATATAAGTCTGGACTTATATAGAGAAGTAGAAACGTTATTAAAAGGACATTTATAAAGTGAAGAACCGTTACTAAAAGTAAATCTTTATCAATGGATAAACGTTGTAAAAAGGAAATCTTTCGAAATGAGTTATTCGAATTAGATATTTGAATAGAGTTAAACACATTAGAGTGATTCGAATTAGTTATTCGAATAGAGTTAAACAAAGTAATTTGTTAGGTTAACCAAAGCAAGTTAGTCGAGCTAATCAAAGTAATTGGTTAAGTTAACCAAAGTAAATTAGTTAAGTTAAACTAAGTGGTGAATCAAAGTGAATTTGTTAAGTTAAACTAAATGATTTATCGATGTGAATTAGTTAAGTTAAACTAAAGGATTAATCGATGTGAATTAGTTAAGTTAAACTAAAGGATTAATCGATGTGAATTAGTTAAGTTAACTAAGTGGTTAATCGAAGTAAATTAGTTGAGTTAAACTAAGTGAACCGGCTAGAGTTAATCAATGGGAATTAACTAAGTTAAACTAAGTGGATTAGTTCAGGTAATCGAGACAAGTAAATCAAGTTAGGGTAAACCATTTGAGTTAACCAGTTAGAGTTAACCATTTGAGTTAACCAGTTTGAGTTGATCAGTTAGAGTTGACCAGTTAGAGTTGACCAGTTAGAGTTGACCAGTTAAAGTTGACCAGTTAGAGTTGACCTGTTAGAGTTGACCAGTTAGAGTTGACCAGTTAGAGTTGATCAGTTAGAGTTATCCAAGTAGAGTTAATCGAGTAGAGTTGTCGAATATCACTTATCCGAAGTAGAGTTATCGAATATAGTTTATTCGAGTGGAGAAATCAAATGTTATTCATTTGAGAAGAGTTATCGAATATAGTTTATTCGAGTGGAGAAATCAAATGTTATTCATTTGAGAAGAGTTATCGAATATAGTTTATTCGAGTGGAGAAATCAAATGTTATTCATTTGAGAAGAGTTATCGAATATAGTTTATTCGAGTGGAGAAATAAAATGTTATTCATTTGAGAAGAGTTATCGAATATAGTTTATTCGAGTGGAGAAATCAAATGTGATTCATTTGAGAAGAGTTATCGAATATTATTTAGTCGAAGAGTTATTCGAAGTTAGTTAATCCAAAGGAGTTATTCGAAGTTAGTTAATCCGAAGGAGTTAATCGAAGAGTTAATCCAAAGGAGTTAGTCGAAGAGTTATTCGAAGTTAGTTAATCCAAAGGAGTTATTCGAAGTTAGTTAATCCGAAGGAGCTAGTCGAAGAGTTATTCGAAGTTAGTTAATCCAAAGGAGTTATTCGAAGTTAGTTAATCCGAAGGAGTTAGTCGAAGAGTTATTCGAAGTTAGTTAATCCAAAGGAGTTATTCGAAGTTAGTTAATCCGAAGGAGTTAATCGAAGAGTTAATCCGAAGGAGTTAGTCGAAGAGTTAATTCAAAGGAGTTATTCGAAGTTAGTTAATCCAAAGGAGTTAGTCGAAGAGTTAATCGAATATAGTTATTCGAAAGAAGGTGTTAATCGAATATAGTTATTCAAGTAAAGTTAAAAGAGTTAATCGAATTTAGTTATTCGAAATGAGTTATTCGAATTAGATATTTGAATAGAGTTAAACACATTAGAGTTATTCGAATTAGTTATTCGAATAGAGTTAAACACGTAAGAGTTAATTGAATTTTAGTTATTCAATTTGAGTTAATCGAATGTAGTTATTCGAGAAGAGTTAGATCGAATTTAGTTATTCGAAAAAAGTTAATCAATTTGAGTTAAGTTAATCGATTTGAATTAAGTTGAATCGAAATGGAGTAAATCGATTAGAATTAAGTTAATCGAGTTAGAGTAAATCGAATATTGGTTATTCGAAGGTAAGTTATTCGAATTAGTTATTCGAAGGAGTTAATCAAATGAGTCGATCCAAAAGAGTTAGTCGAATATTAGTTATTCGAATAGAGTTAAAGGAGTTATCGATTTTAGTTTGATCGAAAGGAGTTATCGATTAGTAAAGCGAAAGGAGATTTTCGAATATGGCATATTCGAAAGAAAGAGATCGAATATTGTTTATTCGAAAGAGAGAGATTTCGAATATGAGTTATTCGAAGAGAGATAATCGAATATGGGTTATTCGAAGAAGAGTTAATCAAATAGAGATTACTCGAAAGAGAGTTATACGTCGAATTCGATTATAGCGAATTCGGGAAAGTACCATTCACTTTCCAGGGTTTAAATCAAGATTTAGTTATTGATTTAGAAATTAGGTGTCTGTTAAATTATTCGAGTTAGGAGATAAAATTTAGGTTAGACATTGCAGAAGTAGGAATTATAACGTTATAGTTATAATCAAACGTTGCCATATAAGAAGTAGATTCGTAACCTGAATCCGAGAATTTGCGTAAACAGATGATTGTAAAAAGTGAGTGATGAGCTTCATCTATTTCACAGTAAAGGACGTTGTTCAATTAAGGTCTGAGAGGTAATTATACCCCAACTTGATTGACTTCAGAATTGACAAAGGAATAGTTGTGGTTCGATAGAAAGGGTTGATTTGAAATATAGTTAAGTAATAAGCGATTAATGGATTAAGCGTAACGATGTTTTATACAACGTTCATTGGAAATCCGTAAATGAGTTTTGGGAACGTTTTCCAAATATAGTCAGATATGTTTTCTAAACATAGAAAATGAAATGTTTTCATGATAAGAATTTAAGAAATAGAGTTAAGCAAATTCAGAAACTGACTGGAGAGGGTAAGTTGAACGGTTTTCTAAGTGACGATCTGATGTTGGTTTCGACCTTCCGAATTGATACAGAGAATTGTTCTCATACTAGTTACAGTTAGGGACTGATAGTTGCGAAATAATAGTGATGTGAAAATAAGCTATGGAAATGTTTTCCAATGATTAATAACATATATTTTCTAAATATATGAAATAAGGAAATATGAACATATGATGATTGATCGATCGAATTCCCATTTGGAAATAAGATCGTTGTTTGTACACCGACATGTTTTCATTTGATAGTTATATCACAGACTATCAAAGTTTTGACCATTTTAACGTTGTTAATATGGAGAGACCGGTTGGATTATTATCCAAAGAACCAATCTGTATTGGCATAAGCGTTGCGAGCAATATCTGCCAAAGATAAATTGAAGACGGAGTAAAGTGCAAGGGCTGTTGTATAAGTCTTAGATAACAGTGACTAAGATGGATATACTGAATAGTGCCTTCGGTTTGTCCAGTCCCAGGACAACGTATATGGAAGAAGGTCTGACAGAGTATATCCAATGGATCGCGTAAGTTGATCTGTTCAAACGTATTCACGTTTGGTGGCGGAGGAATTCGTTTCTCTTAGCTGTATACCCGTGTTATTTTTGAATAAGTCAATTTGTGATTTGGCGGGTATGACGATGTGGCATCAAAGTGAATGGTGATCAGATGTTCTGAAGATAGACGTAGCTTCTAGCCTCACACCGGGAAGTAACAAAAGTTGGGCTAGGCAGCATGGCTAGTTGGGTCATTCCCAAGAAGGGTGTATTGTCACCGATCTAGGGAATATCCGTATTTATACTTCTTTTTGATTCTGTATCTTCGAATGACGGTTTGATGGCCTATAACCGTGGTGGCAATATATTCGTGACACTCAAGCTAAATGAGTGAGCGGTCATGTGTGGCCGGGTTGCAAGACGTTCTTGTTGAACCCTGAGTGTATCACCTCTAGAGTACACTATTCAGAAGGTGCTCCCATACCTTGCATGTTGGAATCCATTCTCCGATAAGCGCCCTGCGGTTTATGATTTTATACTATGTATGTAGAACGTGAGATGCAAGCGTTTCTGCTAGATTGATACCTATTTGTACTTAGACATTATTATAATATCAATGATATTGCTTGTCAAAGTTGTTCAGATACTCATAAGGGAAAAACCCGTTCCGTATTCACGGCGTGGTCTTATGAGGTATCCTATACCTGTTTTAAACTATTTTACTCATACCAGTCCCATGACTGACCCGGAGTTTACTTTGTTGTTTTCCCTAAACTCTTGGGTGCCTAAATTTGTACGGGCAGTCAAGTAGTCGGGATTTACAGATATTCTTGGAGAGCTTGGAGCAGGAGGCTGCAAGATTCTATAGCTATAGTTATTTCCGCTGTGTTGTAAGTGTTGTACTCTGATAAGTGCTATTGTATATATATAACTGTTTACTTCAAAGTTATGTTATATATTATATGTTATTCGTTCCGCTGTGAGATTCGTGTTACTCTGTTGATTCTGATGTTCTTCTTCTTCTTCTATTCTATTAGTTCTATCTTTTCTTTCTCACCTTCTAAATTCTTTCATTAACGTCTCAGAATTTCCGACTCCCGAGGAGTCGGAAATTTCCAGGCGTTACACCGCACTGAACAACGGAATGAAATAAAATGAAATGTGGGTGACAGGTTGACTAAGCTTAGAAATAGTGGGGACCGGTGGGAGAGGGATTGACGGGTTTACCCTCCAACGTTATTTTTTCCATAATGCATTGTAATGAAGAGAAAGGGCTATGTTGGAACTCCTAAAAAGCTTCACCATCCCTGGGTATTTGTATTATTATAAAGATATATAGGTTAAAAATAAAATAGTTTATGAGTAAAATAGTTTATATTATGATTTAAAATACTAAAATTGGAATTAGAACTGTTTTTTCCAAATTTCATATAGACTTGAAGCCATATTTAAATTCCAAATCAAATTGGTTCCATTCCAATATCCAATTTGAATCAACATTCATTTTATATTCGGTTCAATTTAGACCATTTGATTCATGTATTTGAAGATTTTAATTTGAATTTTCATTTCAAAATTTTCAATTTATAGTAATACCGAGTTCAATATTCAAATATCACTTTTAAATCAATTTGATTTAAAGATTTCACAGATGCAACCGACCCTACCATTATGGTCGCCCTAGGCCAGAAAATGCAAAAAATACTGAAAGCATAAAGGGTAGCTCGAACCCAGGATCTCCCAGATCCAATACGCACTACACACCACCACACCAGCTATGCTTCAGAGTACTGCGTGTTTAATTGATGTTTTTTGTCTCCATACTATTACTGATCACCGTCCTGTTTCCCCCTCTTTGACGTGCTTCCCTAGATAGCCGCCTCGGCAACCTACCCTTGAGTCAGCCTTGCATAGATGGGTAAAACAATTTAATTCTAGTAGATTCAATTCATATTCAGTTTCATTTTTAACTTCAGTTTTTACAACATTAAACAATTTCCTTTAGCTTTTGTATTTCAAAATCCAAAGTTCAAGTCCAAAGGAAATCAATTTATAGGACATCATTTATATTATTTTAAAACAATATTTCAAGATTTAAGGTTGAAACAAATTTATATTTAACCAACCGATGTCCACATATAATTTTCTATCCTATGACCAAGTGCTACTTAAAATTTAATTTTAGTATTTTGGGAAGGATATATATCATTTCAACCCAAATCAGGGTTATGGGTGTTTATCATTTCAACCTACGTTCTTAATTCATTTTAGTGATTAATCCTGGGTTTATTTGATACCCATAACATCTAAGGTAAATGATTGGGATTAACCGACACAAACAAAAAGTTATATATAATAAATATGAATAATAAGTAAATTCACACAGTTAAACATCGATATATCAAATATATCTATCCAAGGCATTCATCAACATCAATCCATACGAACGATTCAATGTCACATTAACTTACTAGTAATCAGATGTTGGGTTTATTTGATGTCCAAACGTATAGTGTTTATGTGTATCTTAATTGATATATCATTTATGTTCCTCTTGTGTTGTGTACCTATATAACTCCTCCTAACATATAAAGGAAGGGAAAAATATATAATAAGTAAATAAAATTTTAAAGTACTCTTGTTTTGAATAAGCAAACTCAAAAGACAATTGTCACTTATTGGCCTAGAGAAACACCACACATCCAAATTTACATCTGAAATTTACATGTGCCCATACTCCTCATCATTTTATTTCTAGAAAAAAAAAATCCCCTAAGCCAGCAATACCACCTTCTTGTAACCTCCAATGAAATCATCGAAGTCGCAAACTCCATCCATCGCTTTTCCTATTTTAAATTGCCACAACCAGCAATCTCACCTTCCTCGAAAAAGCACCGCTCTTCTTTCTCTAGAAATCAAACCCTCCTGCATCGAGAATCCATTCAACCCGAAGTTGTCCCCTCCTGCACCTCATGTTGATAAGTGAATCTCCATCTGCTCAGTTTTCACACCCAGCTCTGTCAGGTCATCGCCACATCAATCTACAGTCACCCTAAATCCAAACGCCGCCACTAAAGGTGAGTTTAGTTCACAATTTTTTATTCAAGTTCAACATAAATCAAAGATTCAATTGGAAAGTGGTGTCCACACCTTGCTTCCTTGTGTTGCTGCAGCACTGCCATTTCTTGTTTGGGGTTAAATTGGTTAGCTACATTCATTATATATGTATATACATACATATAGTTATGTGTATATATGTAAAGTGCTATGCGTTCAAAATTTGAATATTGAACCTACTTATTTTTGTTCACTTGTCATAACCGTGTCACTTTAAATATATTGGTCGATGTTTCTCCATCTGTGAAATGACCCATAGCAAAGAAACACTCTGTCAACTATGCCATGTTGATGTACCCTTGCTGTGTGTCTAAACATGTCATGCTTGATGCGTATATTTACATTGTTGTGTCTTACTTGAACGCATATTGCACTATTGACTCTATTGACTCTATGTGTGCATTATATATATATATATATATATATATATATATATATATATATATATATATATATACATATACATACATACACTCTATTGACTCTATGTGTGCATAATATATACATACATACATACATACATACATACATACATACATATATTGGAGCGGCTATTGGGACACAAAATTAAACACACAAATGGAGACACAAAATTTACACTGTTGGATTTGTTTGTCATTATGTGTAAGGTGTAATTCAAGGGAAAATCTAGTGGCTGAGATTGTTTGTGTTTATATTTGTGTCACCATTTTGTGTTTAAATAGAATTCCCATATATATATATATATATATATATATATATATATATATATATATATATATATATATATATATATATATATATATATTTGTGTGTGTACCACCTTGATTTGTCTTCGTGCCTTGTTTGTATCTGGGTGCATTAGTTTACATACTCTTCCACGTACTTGGTTGTGCCTATTTAAAATGCATGGTAGTGCCTTTATATTTGTGCCCCATGTAATATCTATATGTTTCATTATTAAACACCTATTTATGCCGGATCATACATCTATTAAGTATACTGCTCCATGAAATTTGAGTTAATTTGCTGATATATGCCTTCATCTTGTTCATGCATGCTCAAAATTTTATATGGGTTGACATTTTTATGAAAATAGCTTGGAATTTTTTTCTTTAGGCTGACCTATTTAGTCATATGGTACATATATATAAGTAAGTCAAAATGCTAGTTGTATTGTTTGTAGCAAATTTTATGGGGAGGGAAATATACATTGGAAACTTTCCTAGAAATGGTTTTAGAAGTCATATACTACCATAAATAATTAAATAGTTGAACATAAGATTTGATCTTGTTTTGAAATATGTACATTCACCCCGTCTTTTTTGTAAACTTGAAATGAATTATGTATACACAGGGTTGGCTCGGAAAATACTGTACTGATGGTTATTTCATAAAAGCTTCGATACCTTACCTCCTGTAAATATGAAATATAGATGTAGTTAAATATATACGATTTTTGATGGATAACAAGCCTTGCTGCCACGTTTGAAAACTGAGCCACTTGCCTATGAAAATGGTATATGTTGATTTACATATAAGTGTGCCAACAAGATACATATATGTATATGTGTATGTATAGCATGTATATATATATTTTTGAAAATTGATTCATTTTATTGCAAAAACCAATCATATACTTCATTTATATGCCTCTTCAAAACCTTGCGCCCCCAACCTAAATGGGTGCAACAACAAGGAAAAAGAGTACATATAAAATCCATATATTAACTATACAAACATCCCGCAAAACACCAAAGAACATGGTAAACTATAAGTCAATTTGACCTGAAATAAAAAAAACAAAACCAACTACGATCACAAAACAATAAGCATAAGCAAAGTCGTCTATACGCATCATCATGACCTTCATCCAGTATCCACTAATTCAAAGCCCCATCTATGCAAGATTTTCACATTATACACTAATCTGATGGACTAAATGCCATTATCTATTACCAAGAAACAAACTTCCTTTTCAATGATTTGCAACTTCACCTCTTTGGAAATTGAATGATTATTAAATAAACGCGCATTCCTTTCTAACCAAATATGGTACACATTCAAAGATAAAGTTGGACAACCAACATCCTTTAAATGATTCTTCTCCTTGAACATATGTAAAATTTCAGAAGCTTCATCTTGCAAAGATCCATTTACATATGGTGCTAAACACAGTTTTCTCTTAATATAACCCCAAATGTAGTTCGAATACTCACATGAAAAGGATAAATGCATTGCAGTTTCATCACTTACTTCACAAAACAAACATCAGGAATCATCAATAATCCCAAATCTGGACAGTTTATCTCTTGTGCTCAATCTATCAATACCCGCAAGATACGTGATGAAAGGCACTCTTCTCGAATTTTTAGTATGTCATACAACTTTGAAAATGTTTTGAATTAGATGTTCAGTTCTAACTTCCTCCCATGCTCTATCAAAATTGAATTCTCCCCCTTCATACCACTCATAATAATCATTTCTTGCACTGCAATTTACTACTACATCTTCAACTTGTTGTTGTACCTCTCTCGTACTAGAATGCAAATTGATACATAATCTCCCATCTCTAAAAATAGCAGAAACTTTTTCAAATTGATTTCCGAGAGCTTGAACTCTGGATACCCCAATCAAATCAACCAGGCATCTACCATTAATCCATGGCTTGAACCACATAGAGGTTGAAGTACCATCAGAAATCACTTTATTGAACAATTGCTTTCCATTTGATCTTAACCTCAACATAGCCTTCCACATGCATGATGAATTATTACCAATACTCGTATGCCAAAAAAAATTACCTCGAATCAGCAAGAAATTTCCAAAAAAGTTTGATGCAAGCCGCTTTTTTCAGATCTTTAAAAGATTTAACTCCAATTCCTCCTTCGTGCTTTAGGGAACACAAAGTTTCCCATTTTACCTTATGCTTAGATTCTCCCCAAAAAAAATCCGCATACATCATATTTAGTTTCTTAATAGTATACTCTGGAAGCTGATATATAAAAAGTCAGTAAAGCACCATTGGAGTTATCACTGATTGAATTAACTCAGCTCGACCTGCAAAGCAAAGAAACTTGAAATCCCAACATTGTAATTTATTCTGAATTCTATGTAAAAGTTCTTGATAATCATTATAGTGGATGTAGCAGGTGGATCAAGGAACATAAAGGTCTTTGATGGGGAGCTGACCTATGCTCACACCCAATATATTTGCAATTTCAAAAGAATGGGATGCATGAGAGTTGAAATATACCTTTGTTTTAAGCACACTAACCAAAATTCCACTGCATTTCTCTAATCTGTCAAAGACAGATTTAAGAGAAGTAGCCATAGATTCGAACACTTCCCAAAAACCATTGAATCGTCGGCTACAATAGGTGAGTAACAATAGGATCCAAAGCATGATAGGAAGAAAAGCTTTTTGCAGCACCACTTCATTCATGCAAGATGAGAAAAATTCCATTGCAATTGAGAATAGATATGGTGACAATGGATCACCCTGTCTAATGCCACGATTGGATGAAACCTTTTGGAATCCCTTGCATCATAATAGAAAAAGTTGGGGTTGAAATACATTCATAAACAACATTTATAAAATGTACTGGAAAACCCATGATTTTCATGATATGGCATATAATTCACGACTGATTTTATTGTATGCCTTGAGAAGATCAACTTAGACGCAAAATTTATTGACTTCGGGTTTTTTAAAATCTCTAATAAGCTCGTGAGAAAGTAATATGTTGTCACTTATGTATCTGGTAGGAATATACGCACATTGATTGGTTGATACTAAATTAGGCAAGAACCACTTTATCCTATTGCAAAGAATTTTACTAAAAACTTTATAGTAAACATTGCAACATGAAATAGGACGATAATGGAAAATATCACTAGGCCTATCAATTTTTGGAATAAGAGAAATGAAAGTACAATTAAAACCTTTGGGGATTTTTGCTGACTTGAATATTCCTGAACTGCTGCTAATAAATCCATCTTCAATTCATCCCAGTGCAATTTGAAGAACTTTGAATTAAATCCATCAGGTCCAGGACATGAATCATCATGTATTGAAAATACTGATTTTTTAACCTCATCCAAAGAAATTGGACGCAACAAATCCTGCTAACCTCTTTGATTTATCACATATGATGATTGAAAAAAGGCATTTCATAGGACTCGGTACCATTGAATAAAGAACTGAAGAAATTAATAGCTTCATCCTCTACTTACTTCCTGTTTATATAAAAGTTCTCCTGCGGAATTTATAAGAGCCTTTAGATTATTGTTATGCCTTCAGGAAGACATTTTTGAATGGAAAAAACTTCGAGTTTATATCACCCTCTTGAAGACATGAAACCTTTGCTTTCTGTTTGTACTTCCAAAATTTAATATGCTTTTGGAAAGACAATTGATGCTTTGCTTCCAAAAATAATTCATATAAATCTAGGTTCTCAGGCTCCATATCAACTGCAACTTCTAATTCACTAAATCTCTTTTCATCTTCAAATAAAAGAGCATCATCTTTAGGCCTTACCTTATTCCATAGTTTTAACTATAATTTACAAACATGCAATTTTTATTGAAAAGTGTGACTATTAAATCCCCAAACATATGCTTATAGGCCTTTACTTATACTATCATAGTAATCAAGCTTAAAACTCCAATCGTTAGAGTATCTAAAAGGAAATCGTTTAGATGAAGAGGTAGCTATTAAATCAAGTAATAGAGGATTGTGGCCACTAGATAATTGAGATAATGATAATGCTTTCCTATCACTAAATTTACGCAGACAACATTCATGATTAAGGAAAATCTTATCTATGTGATTAGCTATACCTCTTCTTCTCCCCATGTAATCGAAGCCAATAGCTTTGATTTCTATTAGTCCTAATTGAGATAAACAGTGGTTGAATGCCCTTGGCTGCTGGAAAGGGACTGGAAGGCCACCTTTTTTATCATTTGGGGATGTTGCATTATTGAAGTCTCCTATGAAAATCCAATCACCACTGATCTGATTTGCCTCTTGTATTATATGTTGCAATAGTACTTGTCTCTTGTAAAAACTGTTGCTCACATATATAATGGAAATAAATATGGATAAACCTCCTGTATTATTGGCCTGCATAGTCACATGCTGTTTAGAAGAAATAATCAAACAAGTTGTCCGAACTTCAGTATTCCAAATATTAAAGATTTTATCAGAGAAAATAGATGGACGGTGTAGGATTAAATCCCAATTATTAGGCAGTAGTTCCCTAAAGGAGCATAAATTTTCAAGACTCAATTTATTCTCTACCAAGCAACAAATGTTGACTTGGTTTTAGTTAGAAGGGATAAAACTTCACGCATTCGCAGTGGAGAATTCATCCCCCTAACATTCCAGCTCATAATTGTCATTTAATCACTGATGAGCTCCTAAGAGTTCTTTTAGGAGGAGCAAAAGAAGTGGGTTAACTTTTTCCTTTCAAATGAGCCATGTACTCATCCCTCTTATTTACACAATTTGAAACATTACAGTTTTACTCATTCGAAGAATCATCCCTTAAGCTATCAGGTACATGATTGAGATCACCGACAACAATATCTGGAGGTAGATTACCTATCTAAAAAATCTAAATCAACATCACCACTTATATTTTTAGGGGCAGAAGCTTTAGCCTGAAGATCTATATTATTTGATGAAGAGGCTTCATTGTTTTTCTTATTAACCATGCTGGATCTGTTTCCAACTCATGAACCAGAGAATTGTGTCCCAAAATCTTGCATAAATCACAATAAGGAGGTACGTATTCGTATTCTACTGATAATTCCTTCCGTGTACAATTATGAAGTTGAATTGGAATTTTATCATGCAACTTACTTATTATGTCAATGGCAATAAGAATCCTAACATACTTAGATAATCTCTTAGAAACAATATTAGAATCAATACAGATCGACTCACCAACAAAGCTTGTTATCATCGACAGAGCAACATTCGACCATAATTCCATATCTAAATTATGTAGCTTAATCCAGATCTGGACTTTGTCAAATGCAAAATTTTCAAAATCATAGCTTGGGTACAACTTTTTTACCATTAGCAAATTTTCAAAATAAAACTAAGTAGACGACTTTGAAACCTCCACAAAAATCATCAGAAATCTCAAATTGAACTGCAATATGGAATCCAACAACAATATGAAATACAAAATTGCCTTTCGGCTTCCGTATCCTTTAACTTCACAACTGAAAGTCTAAACTCAATAAGATGAAGAGCTACTGTATCATGCCAAATATGTGTTGAAGAATTAAAGACGCTTTAAAATATTATAACCCTATTCGAAGATGGATGAATAAACTCGAGCTTATTCGGATCTGATTTCGGATTCGTTTGATGAATAAGGGATTTCATTAGACTGAGAGGAGTTGCGATTTAATTTTGTGGAAGAGGAAGGTTTCAGCGGGAAATTTGAAGGTTTCCGCGCCTCCACCATCAAAATGTGAAAAGGATGTGAAAAAACCTTTTTCTTCCCCTTTTTCTATAGCATGTATATATATAGCATGTGTGTGTGTGTGTATATATATATTTATGTGTTGAATACGCATGTATATGTGGGTGTATACAAGAAGTGCCCAGTTTTATCTCATGTGATCCTAGGAAATTCATAACTTTATTTTTCATGAGTCTTGGCAATTCCCTCTTACTGCACTAGCTGTGGATTGTACTTTACCTTTCCAAGACCATGATACCATTGTTTATTTCTTGCTTATTTTTTCGTTGGAACCACATGTTAATATTATATGTGTATGTCCCGCTGACTTGTCTAAAAACCTGGATACATTCTTTTACCTTGAACCCGAAACTGAATACGGTAATTAAGGTTTACTAATGGTTTACATACATAAGTAATGTTCTCTCGTATTGTTACCTAAACCTGAATTTATTATGGTAGGCCTAGCCGCACAACACTTATGTGTCTAGCGTAAGAACATTTTATTACTTATTAGGGTCCTTCTTTGAAATTTAATGAGTTGCCTTATTCTTACGTGATCCTGTATTACTTGCACCTGAACACGTGTTGTACATTAACCATTAATGCTTGCACATATCCTAAAATTTTGAATTACATATAAAAGTTAGGAACCTACTATATTTTAGTATTTATAGAAGTTGATTTACTTGAATAAAGTTAATCCCAACTCAAACGATTTGAGTTTTGCATAATGATCGGGTCAGACCGAATATTACAGCTTAGGATCCATCACATATAAAGTTGGAGCATCGCGATGATAGCGTCTTTGTTCTAGTACCTCTATTAAATTTTATATAATCAAATTTATGTACTTGACACCCACTATGTAATATTTTGTATAACTTTGATTAATTTTGTATAAAAATATTCAACTACAAGATATTGTACTTCTGTGATTCTACATTCGATTCTATTAAACCAAATAAGAAATAACAATATGTCATTCTGAATGGTTTGAGTTGGTTCAATTATCGACTTAAAGTGGTCAAAAAGGAAAGTCGTTTCATTTTGTATCTGAGGTTTTGTTTGATAAAAACCTTAGCTCATAGAGTTTAAAATGATTAGAGATAGCGTAGTAATACCCTAGAATGAGTAGAATCATTACTAGAATCACTCTAGAGAGAGCATGTTTCGAAATATAATTATTTTTGAAAATATAAATTGTTTTGAAATTTAAAACTCCTTTTTGAAATCCCCAATCTTCGAGTCCATTCCCTTGGTATCTTTTCTTCAATATGGTTTCCTCATGTTTAAATTTCGCTTTCGTTCGAAATTCATCTTGAATTTGAGTAAGATTTAACCAAAGAAATATATTAAAATAGAATATTTGGGAATTATATATATATTGGAAATTATGTATATAAAATAATTGTGTGTATTTTATTTGACGTTTAGATTGGACTATCCAGTACGTGAAGGTTTTGGATAAATGCCTAACTAACATATATACTAAATCCTTTATGTACTAGATGGATATAGAAACACACCCCAATCGCATGGAAATAATTCCGATAATGATTCTGACATCACTGGTGTTTATTTCTAAGTATCGAAAGTCAGATAAATATATGATTTTAGTTCAAACATGAAGAAATACTTAAATTATTTTGATAAATATTTTAAAGACCTAATGAATGTTCTTGTGGTAAATTAATGTGAACTTAAGTGAGTAAGCGAATTAAATAAAGTTATCAATGAAATACAAGTATAAGTGAATTAACGAATTGGTTTAATTGAATCAGATATTTTGAAATATCTACTTGAAAAATACAAATGGTTGTGTAAAAATATTTGTTTAAATTTTGGAATGTTGACTAATAAAATAGGTACGTTGAATTGGTTAATAAGTTGAACATGTTGATCCATTAAAATAAGACGTCTGTATATTATTTACTCAGAAGAAGCCAAATTATGGGATAAAAATACATAAATTTAGTTATGGCTAATGAGATCATTTGAATAAAACTTGAGAATTTGATTTCAGAAATTTTTGAAATTGATTTCTAAGTTTTGAAATAAAATAATAGTATTATATACAGGTATTTTGAATAGAAATATCACAAGTGATTTCCCGAAATGTTTTCAAATGGGAATTATATGAATGGAGAACCTACTTTTGTTAATAATTTCGATGATAATTCTACAGCACCGGCGAGTTTCGAAGTGGGGGAGATCACTACAGTTGCTTTGCTACATGTTTATCTTGATCGAACGAGTTTGATTTCTGAAAGCATGGTTTGATGTACAAATATGTATTTATTCCGAATGATTGAAATAAAATTTGGAGTTGATTGTTTAACACTTTCTTATGGAATTGAAAAGCACAATTTTTGAAATAAATTACTACAAGCGCACAAATCTGCAGTATGCAGGTCGAACATAGGGAGGAAAATTAAATTTCATTATTTATATATTTCATGGGCAAGTTAGACGAAATTAGAGGATTTGATTGAAATAAAATTGAAATTGCAAATTGGTTCAGAACAAGTATAATTGAACCGACAATCAAATTACAATTATCAACGAAAAAAAATTAAAACTGTAATTGAATTCACTACAGATTCGAATCTAATGGAATATATAATAAATTCAATGATAGAAAAATAAACATAATACTAAAATAAAAACTGTAGAAAAGAAGTAATCAAATAAAAATAAAAATTAGGATTACTGTTGAATCTAATCAGACGGTTAATCACTAATGAAAATTAAAATTCCAAAGGCAACTTGGGCTCTACCAAATCTAATTGTATAGACGGCACAACTTACTTGAAAATAAAAGAATGCATATAAAGAAAAGAACTTTATTAATGGAGAACAGAAGTACAGAAAAATGAACAGGAGATTTACAATAAATACAATGGGTATTTATAGGGGAAGTAGTCTCCTTTCTATGAAAATAATTGGGCCAAGAATGAACTCTTGTAATAATCTATTTACAAATAAAAGTGATATGAAGACATATTTGAGATACTCCATGCAGATTTCCTCTTCTGATTAGTGACATATGGAAGATTGATTGGCTTTTCCTTGGCAATAATTCAATCAAATATTCTTCCACGTAGCAGTTGAAAATGAATGATTTGATTTGATTACCTTAAGAAGAATGTGCCTATTTATCTTTTCCATGTATTCTTTAAAGCAAAGAAGGAGGTGTGTATATATCCATGTTCCCTTCTTCAGCAAAATAGGGGTTGACAGGGATTTGAACTCAGGTTACTCTATAAAAATTTCCAGGACTTCACTAGTATTCTACGACTTTCTTTGTGATTGAAAATTTGTTGATTTCAAAAAGTAGTATTTTCTATTCATATGGTCTTTAATTGAATGGAGGAGACATTTATTTAGCAACCTATGGAAACACACGAAAATGCTCAAAGTAGTATTTATTTATTTACTATAAAGATAAGATATGAGCATAAAAATAAACACTTTTATGTGTTAATCAAATACCCCACACTTATCTTTTAGTCATCCTCGAGTAGAAAAAAATAAAAAACTAAACTAGGTAGGTCACACTTTCGTAGGAAACATGATTGCATTGAGCATATGCAACAAGCCGTTAAACATCTAGGTGTCCTTAGTAGGACGAGTGGTGTCTCGTGAGGGTTTTCAGTGGATACTACCCACAAAATCCGAATGCAATATGTTGTGGTTCTAATGCAACTATATGAATGCATTGGACATATGCAAATGAAAACAAAAAAAACTGAAAATACGACTTGTTTCAGAAAAGTGGTCAACAAGGTAAGTTAACAATTTCTAGCCAGTTGATTGTATTTTTGATAACTCAACTTGTCACAAATTTTCAATATAATTCAAGTTTTCAATGTTAAACACTAGTTTTGCTAGTTGGTTCGGTTGATAACATAGTGCATCCATGAAATAAATTCTTAGTTTGCTCATCATAATTTGTAAAGTGGTTATGTATGGCTAGTCAAATCAATAAGGACAAGAAGTGTTTGGTTATCACTGATTATTCTCTATCATCATAAAATTTTAAATTTACGATTAATTACACACACCTAACTTCAAAGACCAAGGTATATCATCCATGCACTGCCGCGTGGATTGTTGTGGGAATTGGGACAGAGCTTGGCGGACTATGCAAATCGACGCTGACTTTGTCAAAATGATGTTGGTAATCCTTAGGTGTCCAAATCATAAAATGAGATCAAGATATACCACCCATGCACTGCTTAGCGGATTGACGTGAGAGTTGGGACAAAACTCGGCAGGTTTGCACACCAACGCTAGATTTTCAAGCAATGTTGGTTATCCTTGGATTACTATTATTATTGAATATAAGAAGAAGAATGAGTTACATGAATTATACTTAACACAACTTAGTTTTAAAGATTCGAAAAGCCAATATAAATATTTTAAGTCTTCCACTCAATAAACAAAGACTACAATTTAGAATGGACTTCATGGCCATCACCCAAGAATCTCCTTATGTACTAGTTACATTATTATCGCTTGTAATTTAACTTTTCATTATATTTCTTATTTGATCTTAGTTGAGAGGAAAAAAATACTATCAACTGACTAGTAGTTGGTAACTTATTTTGTTGTATTAATCTAAAATGAGTCGTATTTCTAGAAAACATCTGGTATGTTACTATGACCTAAAATGCATGATGGTCGTACAAGAAAAGAAAGTCAATTTTTTTCAAAGAGAAATGAAAAGAATGCAATGCAGACTCCCCCCACACTTAGACGAAACAATGTCCACACTGTAAATACATTTCCTAAATTTGAAATAATACCCCAAGGTGAATGAAATGCAAAATGATTTGTAAAATGAAGTACAGTTTAACAACTACATGCAAATGAAAATCATATGCAAAATGAAATCTACGATGATGATGAATATTATGTGAAAATGAAATTTCCTTCTCCCCCTCCACACTAGCCTCTATCGAAAATGATGCATGGTGATTTCTTATTTGATTTGTGAGGTACAATAGGCATATCAGTGAATTCTGAAATGAAAATCCTTCCCATGAAAATTTTGTTGTGCCAATGATTTATACAATTCAGATGCAGGTTATCATAATCCCATAAAGTTAAATGTTGAACCATAATTTCCTTCGATGAAGTAGAACTGCGATTATCATCAAGGCATTCTTTTGATTTATTTTAATCGTAATCCCACCCTAATACCTCGCTATTTTCCTATAAATTTTTTAGAGGTTTTTCTTCTTGGTCCTCAGTAAGATCAAAGGCCAAGATTACGAGAAAATTTTCTGTAGAGTCCAAGTAAGCATATTTAAGGTCTTTTGGAAGGGGTTTGACGTCTAACTTAGGAAGTTCTTATGTGCTAACATTGGTCAACATTCCTTGGTTAGATTCAAATGACGAGGGTTTTGGGTCAAGTAGTTCGGGAATGTATTCGAGCTCATCGAAATCGGAGTTGAAATGGTAAAGGCACATTTTCAAGACTTCCGAAGTGTCATTAGAGGTTTCATCAACTATGGTTTGAATCATGTCAATTTCTCCTATTTAAGAATCTTTGAGTTGATGGAAAATATTCAAGTCAATAGTTAAGTGCCCAAACAATAGTCGAAGTTGGTCGCTCCTACAATTTATGATAGCATTTGAGGTGGCTAAGAAGGGACAACCCAAAATCAATGGAATTTGACAACCAGGATTCGAAACAGGCTCGGTTTCAAGAACTATGAAGTCGACAAGGAAATAAAATTATTCAATTTGAATCAAAATGTCTTCAACTATACCCAATGGTTTTTTAAAAGATCGATCGGCCAACTGAATTGCGATATTTGTGGGTTTCAATTCTCCTAGTCCTAGTTGACGATAAATAGTGTAGGGAAGAAGATTGACACTCGAACCAAGATCAAGTAGGGCATGACTGATGAGAGTATTTCCTATTTCACAACCGGTTGTAGGGCAACCGAGGTCCTTATACTTGATGGGTGACGGGTTTGAGAAAACGAAGCTAGTGTTAGCAGTTAAGAAGACAGTTTTAGGAACATTAGTGGCTCGTTGTCGGGTGCATAGCATTTTCAGACACTTGGCATATTGAAGAATATGTTCGATGGTGTCTAAGAGTAGAATACTGACACGAACTTGTTTGGAGATTTCAATTTTTTTTTTGAAGTTCGCATCCTTCTTCTTATTGTTAAGTCTATGAGGATATAGAGCTACTGGTTTATAGTCCCTTTCAGAATTTTGATCGTTCGGAGAAGAATGTTTCGATTTATGAAGTGAAGGAGGTAAAGGTGTAGAAGATGAGATGTTAGGACTGCCAACATTACACTACCCCATAATGGCCATTTGGCAACTCTTATTTTTTTTCAACTGCCAAAACTTATATGTGTTGTAGACTAGTGACACTAATGTGTGTTGCTATAGTAAAAATGCGTCACCAAAAATGTGCCAACACTTATTTGTGTTGATATGCCCGACCAACCCTTATGTTCTGAGGGCAAACCGGTAAGTTGTCAACCATAACCTAATCACTGCCCTAATTCTTTTTCCCCCAATGCTTATTTCTCTGAAGGTCGTGTCTTTAGCAAATAAAAAGAAAAATGGACTTTGAAGAATTGATATCATCTCTCACTAATCGATATCAATATCAGCGATACCAACGATATTATTATCCTACTTTTAAAATTTAACTCATACCAAGTTTTGTACAAAAAATATGATGCAAAGTGTTAATAATTTCAGTTGTTGTTTAATCGGTTAATTGTGCATGTATGACTTTAATTTTTACAAATTTTTAGTATAACATAATCATTGTAGCTTGTTTTAATTGTTCTGTTTCTTTTGCAGCTAAGCTTCTCTTTGTTGCTACTGCTTTTTGGAAAATAGTTTCTTTGAATATTAGAAGAAAAAGATAGAGTTGAAATACAAAATTGACGTGTTACATCATTCATATGTTTTGTACCATGGCCATATTGGTACTAGAACCTGTTTATTATCATATATGCTTATCTTTATGCATGTAATAGTTGGTGTATACATTTCAAGAATACATTGTATAATTGTCGAAACTGAGCCTGAATGACTCGTTGCAAAACTGTTTGAAACTGAGCCTAAGGCTTTTAGTTTTGTTGACGAGCCTTTCAAGCTCAGTTTCAAAACTGAGCCTGAAAAGCTCGGTCGTGAAACCGAGCCACTCAGTCTTGAAACTGAGCGGCTCAGTTTTGCGATTGAGCCTTAGTCTCAAAACTGAGCCTGCGGCGCTTAATTTTGAAAATGAGGCCCAGTTTCGAAACTGAGCCTCAGTTTTGAAACTGAGCCACTTGAAGCTCATTTTCGGAACTATGGCTTAGTTTCGAAACTGTGGCTCAGTTTCAAAACCGAGCCTCGGTCTCAGTCGTGAAAGTGGGACTCAGTTTCGCGACTGAGCCTAAGTCTACTAATTCACTTTTCTTTTGGTATGCCTACTAATTCTCTTTTCTTTTGGTTATTTCATTGGTTGTATCATCGATGTTTTGAAGTTATTGGGTGTAGTGACTTCTCGATCTAAATTTTGGTTATACTTTTCCAGTGCACCGTTCTGGAAGTAAAAGTGATTGAAGGGCTTGGAACTACCATAGACATTGTGCATGTACTCAGTTTCCTATGTGATTCAATCTCCTTTAAGCTTAGAGGTTTGCAATTGAATTCTTCCTGCCCCCACTCACAATGAATGGAGACTTTGCATAATGACCAACTGTACTATTTATATAACACAACCATTTTTCTTACTCAATAAAGAGAAACCAAAAGGCAATAAAAGCTCAAGAAAAAGTTGCATTCACATGCGTCCATGTTCATGTTTAACATTTGAAGCAAAAAAGCAATATCTTTCTATAGTCATGTTATTTACATCTTGATAAAACCTAGCTAATAAGCCTATTTATGTGTACTTTTGATGTTATTGGTATAGAGTTCCACGACCATTTTATGGAATATTCAGACTTATCAATCTTTTTACCTGTTAACCTACTCCTTAATATGCATGTATGTATGCTTGCAATATCTCATTTTGATATAGATTTTTCAAATTATTCAAAGATTTTTGGAGTTAGCTGAACTATATATTTCTTGCTGTTATATTTCCATATCTGTGACCTTGAATAGTGAACCGGAAAACAACTGATGCCTATAATCTTGTGTCTACTCTTTTGGATATATAAATCAAGAGCCTGTAGACAACAACATTCAATAATATAATAATTGATGGGTTTGTTCTTTAAGCTTCATAAAATGTTCGAATACTATTTTGTCTTAGCTGTCATGATGTGATTTATGATATACTTGTTTACCAACTAATTTTTTGATATAGTCAGGAATAAATTGACAATTAAACCGAAAGCCATTATACGACAAGTAGGGTAGACCGATTACTCTGTACTCAAACTAAAGTCATTCTATAATTTGCTTACTATTGATATTCATGTATTTGAAACATGAATTAATTCTTATTTTGAGTTTTTTATGTATAATTTGAAGTACAGTAGCTTATTCTTAATTAGACCAGAATTTCAGTGTGTTTCTTTTTGGTTTCGCACTGAAGCCGAAATGGAACGACAAGAATCTTGATGCTTCAGTTGAAACTTCAACCTTGAGAGAAAGGGCTCAGATTGTAATTCTAGATTAACAGCTCAACCAATTTTTTGTCACTCTTTATGTTATTTACTGGGTTCTTTTACATTATTCAAGGCAATGGCTGAGCAAATTGCACAGATGTGTGCACAATTGAAACAAAAGAAGAGGTAAGGATTATCTGATGAAATGTTCATAAATTATATGATACTCATGCAGCAGATAGTAATATTTGATCGCTTGTAATCTTGTAGCAACTAGAGGAATGGTCGTATCTGCTAATCCTTGCTTTTCATGACAAGGTTTTGCCTTTGCAATAATCAGTCTGTTGTTATTAACATTGAGAATGTTAGGGACGAAATATGTTTACAAGCATGTGTTTATTTATAATATTTTATTGTATTCAGGCTCTTTTAGAAGCATTGAAGAAGGTAACAACCTCAAGGGCTTTGCATCTCATAATTGACAATGTAACGTCCCGTATTTTTGGCCGTCAAATATTTAATTTAATTTATTATTTTAAATATTTATATTTGGGATAATAATGGATTTTTATATTTAATTCGTTATTTAAACGAAATTTGAACGATATATATTTATATAAATATAAAACAAGCTCGAAATGGCGCTGCAGTTCGTAATATGGAGTTTTGAACTTCAACTCGATATACAGGATCCGATATAAGTCGGATTTCTGTGAAACGAGAGACGCTGGAAGCATATTGATTATAATTTTCATATGAAAGAGGAAAAAACAAGATTTCGTATTATATATTGTTCATTATGATCAAATCAAAATTTAAAATAGTCGCTGTGGAAATCGTTATTAAAATATACGCGTTAAAATAGCTGTTTTGCAAACGAACTCAGATTTCGACGAAATCAGTTTAATTAAAACCGTAACGTTAAATTATTATACGGTGGTGAATGGCATGGAAAACCGATGTCGTATGTGACTACGGTAGCCGTAAACGCTCAGCTATTTTCTATAATGCGTAATTAAATTAATTTAATTAATAAACAGATATTTGAGTGTAACTTGAGAAGACGATCGAATTAAGCCACGAAACCAGTCTCGTTGAGTTCGTATCGTCGATTAGAGTCGGGATAGATATATAGTTTGTTATTTTTAGAGACCGGCAAATTTGGTGTTCAGAAGGGCATTGCGGTGCGCGTAAAAATAGCCTACCGGGGAAACAGTCTCAGAATGCGACGAAACTGGTGCCGTTGGGTTCGTATTAAAAAATTATTTTAGGATATCGAGGTTTCAAGTTGACTGGATTTATCTAGTGATCGTGGAAAAATTAAACGCGTGTTTATTTCCGGTTTTTTAAAGGAATTTTTTTTCATACGACCTCGGATTTCGACGAAACTTGTCCCATTGGGTTCAGAATACCTTTTTACATTAAGATTAGCCTTTTTATCAGAAAACAGAAATTTTATATGGTGGTTTTTACCACGATTTCTCCACGACGAAGTTTCCGCATATTATTTTATTATTAAAACATCCCACTTTTCACTCTTTGCCTTTCCTTCTCTGTACGTTGCTTTTGTTTCAATCAAATTCTTTTCGCCAAACCTAACATATCGGTGCTATTTAATTCACTTTAGCTGGGCAAATGCAACACTGAACCTATTTATATAAATGAAAATTGCTGCTATCTGTACAAATCAGTATAAGCACATGCTACATTAAATTAACCAGCCTGTATGTATTAAATACTACAGCTCGCCTGGTTCTACCAACAAATAAAATTTCAAGCACATGCATAGCCTACATGACAGCAGCCTTCTTCCTATTTTTAAATATGCGTGCAGCCAACCTACTTTGTACGCCGACCTAAATTTATTCGCGCAAAGCCGACCTAAGAAGAACCGTGGCTGCAAAGTAAAACAATCCGTAACCTATACCTGCAATACTCTAATGTGTTACCGCAGACCTAGGATATTAAATAGAAATATATAAAAACGTGGGAACCACGTAACTTTTCTCCTATAAATACGCCATCAACATCTTTCTTTCAGCAACGAGGAACTTCAGCTTCTTCTCACCAACGAAAAAGAAAGTAAATAATAAATAAAACAACCGAACCCATATCTATATTATATTATATATACGTGAGCATCTGGAGGGTAGTGGAGTATGGTACTAACGTGAATGAAGGGGAGCAGTACCCTATTGCGTGCTGTCGGGTGAGGAGATAATGTAGGTGGAGGAGCCGATCCCGGTGACGTGGATGGTTGCGGTGGTTTCAAGGTGGTGGATTGGTGAGTTAGTAGCGGGGTTGGAAGGACAGAGCAACATGGAGGTATTCGGGTAGTGTGGTGTTTATGCCGTGATGTGTGAAGAACTGTGAAGGGGGAGCTAGGGGTGTAGAAAGCTTGGACGTGGCATGTCCACCTGGAGCCTTTGCGTTAGTGCATGTTGAAGAAGAAGGAGGATCGGGTTTTGAAAGGATCAGAGGAGAAAACGCATTAAGGTGATTAAACACAGCTGACGTGGCTAATACTGTTATAAAGAAGGTAATTAATAAGTTAAATATTTAATTAAATTTTAATTTGTTTAGTTTTAAATCGTATATTAGTTTAAACTTTGATCGACCATAATTTTTCCGTACATTAACGGATTTCAGCGAAACTGATCCGTTGGGATCGCAGGGACGAGACCTAAGTGATGGCACTGACTAGGCTCTGATCTGACGCCGTTGAAAGTTCAGCAAATTTTGAACGTTCAATTCAAATTAAAAGGAACAAACGCGTCAACCGCCAACCGTATAAATCTGGTGAGTTAATTCTCACACCTTCTGTAATTCTGTGATGTGGTAAATTCATATTAAAATATAATTTACCATTAAAAATATAAATTGGTTGATTGGTTGCCATTGGTTGTTTACGGATTGGTTGATTGCTGTTATTCATCGTTTCAAATTTATAGATGGTTGAAATTTATTTCATATATTATTATGAAATGCCTAACGAGCTGTGATGCAGGGAAGAACAGGTTGGAGGGATCCGACCGGATTCCTCAAATATTTTATAAGTTGTTTGTTTGTTTTATATCGTTGATATTTGAACTGATTGAACACCATATGG
Source organism: Allium sativum (assembly GCA_030737875.1). Classification (NCBI taxonomy): domain Eukaryota; kingdom Viridiplantae; phylum Streptophyta; class Magnoliopsida; order Asparagales; family Amaryllidaceae; genus Allium; species Allium sativum. The sequence continues at coordinate 574,981,750 of CM060921.1, read as the reverse complement.
TAGAAAAACCTGTTTGAGTGTGATGGTTGAACAAATATTCACTCGTGTTGTGTTTAAAATCAACTGACAGTGTTGATTGGGTAATTGGCAGTGAATGGCCTAAAATGTGTTGTTTTATACATCGTTCGACCGTCCGGTGAAACGACGCAGTTTTAAAGTTATAAATTATTTATAACTGAACTATTTTATACGAGTAATTAAAATAGAAAGTTATAAATAAACATTTTAATCGAGTTTATAAAAGGATTAAAATAACCGGTTTCCAAACGGGATTTGTGAATGAGACTTTTAAGTGATCAAGGAGACGCAAATAAGATTTCACTAAATTACTAAGTTAAGTTAAGTGAATGTATTAAAATAAGGATTCAAAGGAAATTACATAAGATGTGTTTTGTATTGGCAAATGGATTTGAAACTTAAAATCCAAGTTTAAAGGGTTTGATTATAAAAAAATGAAATAAGCGGGTTTGATTTTGTAATCCAAGTAAAAGTTTTATTTAAGAATGGCCGGATAAATGGAACTTGATTAATTGACATTGGGTTTCATTAAAACCCGAAAGTATATAAGGATTCAAGTTCAAAGTTATGTTTATGACGGATATTTACTTAAATAAAGGAATTAAGTAAAAGATACAACGAGGATTTCAAAGGTAAGAAACGATTTATAAAACCATGTTTGAAATCGAGATAGTAACTAAGATTTTGGTTAAATAGTTAAGTGATGAACTGATGTTATTCTGAGATAACAGCGTTGTCGATCAAGGTCTGAGAGGTAAATAGAATACCCCAACTTGAACGGCTTCGTTATTATCGAGGAATGGTATTAGTTTGAAACGAGTGAAAGGTGTTGTGATTGGCGTGATGTTCCATACGTGAAGTATTGAAAATAAAAGCGAGATTTTGGGATTTTGAATATAAATAAGAATATTGATTTCAAGTTATTTTGAACATTTGTTATTCAAATTGAATTGAGCGAATATAGTATTTGAAATAGAATTAATCAAAAATATAGTTATTCAGGAAAGTCGCCATTGCGTACGACTGCTAGCGTAACTTGCAGGGCTGCAGATAGCCTACGGCGGTCGGATGTTTCCTGAGGGAATCAGGCGTAACCATTGTGATCGCTGCGACCTAGAGTCAAGCGAATGGAGTTAAGTAGAGTATTAATTAATCGATAGGAGTAATCAAGTCAAGATAGTCAGGTTAGAGGTAAGTCGAATATTAGAATTGACTAACGATTTTGTTAAATATATTTTTTTTTAAAAAAAAGGGCTAAGTCATGCCAAGTACTGAATCAGAGAACTCATTGTGTTCACACTAATGTATTTGATAGTTAAAACACCAACTATCAAACCTGACCAATACGCTTGTTGGTATGGAAAGACCGGGATCGAATATATATTCGAAAACCATTCCGACCAACAATACGTGAAGACGTCAATTGAAGACGGAGCAAGTGAAGACCGTGGACCTTCGTAAGCGGGAGGACTACTTGTCGAATTTCTCTGGCTTGCAACCAGAGTTATTCGATTTGTGATTCTGTCGTGGTTGAATCCACGGGTTGCAAGGACTACTCGCTACTGATTCATGGGGTGATTCCTATATGAGATGCAGTAGGAGGGTGCCTTCGGTTCATCCTGTTCCTGGATGACTTGTATGGATGAGTGTCTGACAGAGTATCTCCAAAGGAGTCACGTACGTTGATTTCTCCAAACGTACCATAGTTAATGGCGGAGAAATGGTTATTCTCTAGCCAAGTGACTAGAGTATTTTTGTGGATGTCAATTAGTGATATCTGATGGATCTGAAGATGTGGCATTCAAAGTGAATGATGGCCGAATGTTCGAAGAGATGAATTGTAGCCTCAAGCCTCATCAACCGGGAAATGACAAAAATCGGGCAGGCAGCATGGCTATGTGGGTCGCTCCCATTAGGGTGTATAATCACCTATCTAGAGAAATTCCTTTTGCTTCTTTAATCTATCGATGCTGTCCCTTTACGGGAGACGGTGGTTGAGCCCAACCGTCGGTGATATACATTCGATACACTCAAGCGAAATGAGTGGTCGGTCATGTGAGGGCCGGGTTGCAAGACGTTCTTGTTGAACCCAGTGTATTCGCTTCTAGAGATACACGTGCGGAAGGTGGACCCATACCTTGTCATAGTTGGAATCCAATATCCAATAAGCGCCTGCGGTTTTGGTTTGTATACTATATATGGGGAGCGTGAGATGCAAGCGTTCCTCTAGATTGTTATTTACTTGTGATTAGACATTATGATAATATCAGATCAAGTTATGATTTTCAAAAATGGTTTGGGTTATAGTAAGGTAAAAACCCGTCCGTTTTTATGTGTGGGCTGGTCTTACTATTATCCTTTTGTTTCATGAAGGATTTTCAAAGTTAAACAAGTGTGTGCTGTGAATTTATCACTGATTGTATTCCAGACTGACCCGGTGTATTTTGTTTTAAATCAAATGTGCTCGGGTCAGACCGAGTATGTTCCAGGTTAGGTTTCGCTTGGAGTTTCAGGAGCTGGAAGCAAGTGGCTTCACCGTTAGTTATTTACAGATATTTTTCTGCTGTGACTAATGTATGTTGACTTTGATGATTGGTATGTATATACAATTCTTTTGTATAAAGAGATTTTATATTATATTTATTCGTTCCGCTGTGAGATTCTGATGTGTTCTTCTTCTTTCTTCTATTCCAATACTTCTTTCTTTCTATTCTCACCCTCTAAATTCTTTCTCATGACAATCTGGGGGTTCGATACTTGGGTTTTTGGCAAGCGATACGGGTTTATGTATTGTTGTCGAAGACCCGATTGTCGGTCTTTTCCCCGGGTCGTTACAGACAAAGCCCAGAATGCAGTGTGCTCGCACTAGTCCACCTCAAGGGCATTGCATCTCATGGTTAATATGCCCGATGAAGGATGTATTCAGATTTCATTGGAAGTGCTGGAAGGTATGGCTGAAATTCATCCTGATAAGGTTTGCTCAGATCCATGAAATATATTCTAATTCTCACCTGCTATATATATTTATCGATTGTGCATCTTTGGGAAAGCTTACCAGTGTAACTGAAACCAAGTTTATCTTAATTATTCTTGCAGCTCAGTTGTACAAACTGAGTTTTGCAACTCAGCTATGCGCAAACTGAGTTATGCAACTCAACTGCGCAAAAACTGAGTTATGCAACTCAGCTGTGCGCAAACTAATTTTTGCAACTCAGTTTGCACGCAACTGAGTTGCAAAAATCAGTTTGCGCGCAGCTGAGTTGCATAACTCAGTTTTCGCGCAGTTGAGTTGCATAACTGTAACGTCCCGTATTTTTGGTAGCCAAATATTTATTTATTTTTTAAAATATTTTTTTTGGAATATTAATGGGTTTAATATTTAATTCTTTTTTGAAACGAAGTTTGAAGTTAATTTTATTTATAATATAAAACGAGCTCGAAATGGCCCAGTAGTTCGTATTTTGGAGTTTTTAACTTCAACTGGATATACAGGATCCGACATAAGTCGGATTTCTGTGAAACAAGAAACATTGGGATCGTATCGATTATAATTTCCATACGAAGGAGAAAAATTCAGATTTTGTATTTTAGATTGTTAGTTATGGTCAAATTAAATTTTGAAATAGTCGCTATGGAAATCGTTATTTAATTATAGGTATTTAAAATAGTCGTTTTGCAAACGGGCTCTGTTTTCGACGAAACTAGTTTCATTGGGACCGTAACGTTAAATTATTGTATGGTGTTAAATTGCGTGGCAAACCGATGTCGTATGTGGCTAAGGTAGCCGTAAACGCCCATTCATTTTCTATAGCGCGTAGTTAAATTTAATAAAGGGATATTTGGGGATAACTTGAGCAGACGATCGAATTAGGCCGCGAAACCAGTTCCATTGAATTCGTATCGTCGATTAGAGTCAGGATAGGTATATAGTTTGTTATTTTTGGAGACCGTGTAATTTGGTGTCCAGAATGGCATTACGGTGCACGTAAAAATAGCCTATCGGGGAAACAGTCTCAGAATGCAACGAAACTGGTGCCATTGGGTTCGTATTGAAGAATTATTATTGGATTGCAAGGTTTCAAGTTGATAGTATTTATCCAGTGATTGTGGAAAATTTAAACACGTGTTTATTTCTGGTTTTATAAAGGAATTTTTTTCAAACGATGTCGGATTTCGACGAAACTTGTCCCATTGGGTCCGGAATATTTTTTTGCATTAAGATTAGCCATTTTATCAGAAAACAGAAATTGTCTATAGTGGTTGTTAACATGATTTCTCATGACGATATTTCACACATTAAAATATTATTAATAAAACCATCCCAAACCATTTACTTGCGTCCCAATTTAATTCTGCCGTGCGAGCCAATTTCTAAAACCGTGATAGCCAAGTAATTTTTCGAGCATCACGTTATGTCAGCTACCCTACTCTCCCTTTTCTCTGTATTTTCACATCACTCAACATCTTCTCCAGCAAATATTTCACATGCCTACCCTCTACCTTTCTATCCTAATATATACGACCTATCTTTGGTTCCTTGGGTGCCAAACAGCTCTCGCACTATAAATAACCCACGCGTCCCTTTGTATTTCTTCATCCAGATAACACACAAGCTCTCTCCATAAGCAATAAAAGCTAGACTTCTTCTTACGAAATAAATATAACCCAACCTCTCCCACCTTATAAATTCGTAGCTTATAAATTGTTTCGAAACAGCGGTGCTCTCAACCGCTGGTGGAGATGGAGGATAGCGCAACAACCATGGGAGATGGGTAGTTGCGTTCCAAATGCAGGGAGCATGATGGAGAGGGACTTTGGGTGCGGGAGGACGTTGGATACTGGAGCACTATGTATGGATGGGATTCAAATGTGAGGGATGAAGAGGGGCACCGCCTGGGTTATATTTTTGGAAGCAATGAAAGGAGTGGAGTATTTTGAAGAAAGAAGTGGGTATAAAAAGGAGAAGGCACAAAGAAGGGAACAACTCAGGCGTTTGGGTCTTGGGCGTTGAAGTGAAGGGGGAATAGAAGGGGTAGGAGAAGCAGGACGTGAAGGAAGGTGGGTGGAGACTTTTGTATGGAGGAAGTTGCATGACAACAGTAGCATGGGAAATAAATGGAAGCAACAGAGAAGGTAAGGATAGGAAGAACCCATTTACATGTGCCTAACTATAATTGATTAGAGTTAGTTTAGTTAATTATATAAAGTTATAACATGACCTCATATATACAATGCGCCGATCAGTTTTTAATCATGCCTAATGTAAGATATTATAGTAAGTTAATTTGGTTATATGTTAAGTATAACGTGACCTTATAGATATAAATGCCTAACTATTATTTAAATGGGTGCAAGCTATTTTACCTGATTATATTTATGTACCCAGTCCCATTCTGTGATGCCTAATCCTTTCGAAAACTGCCTAATCACTAGTTAGTGGTTACAATGTACCAGTGTTATATATATATCCTTAATATGCAGATGTCAAGAACTATAACGTGACCTGTTATGTTGTAAATACGCCAACACTTTCCAGTTTCGCCTAAACAAGTAAATGTGCCTAAATTCAACCTTATACTGAGCCAATGAATATTAAGCATATCTAACCTACATTAACATGTGGGCTACATATCGAGACAATGAATTTAAATAAGTGACCTTATACTTTCACTATTTTTGTAACAATATATAGGCCATACTGATACATATATTTTCATATATCATTTGATATATACCATACTGATACATCGTGCCAATCCCTTAGAAATATAACTAATCACCAATATGGACATGGCCAATTTAGTGGAACATTTGAAGCATGCCCAACCAATTTATTTTACGCCTAGTTTAAAAGATTAACGTAGTCAAACGAGTAAATTGGTTCCGACAGTTATAAAAATAATGACGAACGTTAGTATTCTTTTCCTATAATAAGGTAAAATAAAATATTTGTTTAAATAAAATCATGTATTATGATACGTGTAACACGTCCATACGTACACAGAATTGAACAAGATTGAAAGGATTGGAACCATGACAATTGACATAACATTTTAAAGCTAGAATGGACGAAATTAGATCAAACCGTCTTGACGACAAAATGGAAAAACCAAGTTGAGTTAAACTCACTCAGTTCTCCCCTCTTGTATTTTATATAAGTAGGGTTTTAAAATTGTGTGCTATGGTTGTTTGTTTGTTCGTTGTTGATTTTATATTCATATATGGACTGAAACGGTTAAATTAAACGTTCGTTTAATTTAATTGAAACTAATCGTTATTTCTAAACGATTAAATCCAATTGAGGTAATTTACCTCAGTGGTTACGTTTATAGTGATATAAACGTTAATTTGTTGAATGCTTGAATTGCTGTTATTTGCCCAGTATTGTCTGTTACAGTTATTATTGACTATTTAACTGTTTATGTCATCTATTTAAATAGAAACCGAATATTGATTGACTATTTGAACTGAATGATTTGAATTGTGATAACCATTGTTTTGCAGGGAATAACAGGTTGGATAATATTGATAACATTTATCAATATGATAAAATTGTTGTTATGAAATGTGAAATTAGTGTATATTTCACGGTTTGGTACTATAGTAGCCATCTGCCCCTTTAGTACCGTCAATCAAAAGAAATAGTTTGTCAAGATCAATGTTAAATGGATTTCGAATGGTTTCCAAAGATATGAATATATTTTTATATGAATTCAATCTACGATTTTTATGGTAAAAATAATGGTTAAAGTTAAATTTACCAATTTATAAATATATAATCTATAACAAATAGAGATGTAAGATATTATTGAATAAATGTTTAAACGATATAAATTTATTGTGTTGGTTATTTAGATGTTGAAATTATTTCATAAAGGCCTTGACGGTCGTAAAAGAAGTTCAAATGGATTTCAAAATATCGAAATGAATTGAAAATGGGATTTTTGAGTGCAGTTAAAGATGCGAGAATGAAAACGAATGTTAAGTGGTCGTAATTAGTTTACAAGAGATTTTATGAATGGAAATATAAAGTTTTTGAAAATGGAATCAAGTTAGGAAATAAAGTTAGTAGTTGTAATTGTATTTTGAAACAAAGAAGATGGACTATTGTAGATATAAGTTTCAAAGAAATATTATACGCTTTTAAACAATGAATAAGTTGTCGAATATAAGGGGCCGAGAATGTGACAAATAAAATGGCTTTGAAATGAAATAAATAACGGTTGTTAGAGATAATAAGTTCGAATTGTTTTTATAAGTATCAATATAAGAATTTGGAAAGATACTAATATAATAAGGTATTTAATATCAAATGTACAAAGGCTTTGTTTATGTGATTTTAAACAAATGGATTGAGTTGTTGAAATTAGTTGTAATATAATAATATTAAGGAGATTTTATAGGGATTCTATTTGTAACAGAATCGAAGCTCATATGATATTGTAAATTATTATTAACTTAAATCGAAAGAGTTAATAAGAGTTTACTTAACAATTAGTTAAGTAAAAGTGGTCAAGATTTAAACAAGTTTCAAAGGAATGTGTGGTTAATAAACTTTTATTTATTCTGAAGATATGAATGTTGTTGGTCAAGGTCTGAGAGGTAAATAAAATACCCCAACTTGAACGACTCCATGATTATCCAAGAATGATACTAGTTTGTAAACGAGAATAGTTGATGGAAATATAAGTTATGATTTCCGTATATGATATTATAAGCTGTTTCCGAGAAGTTTATAAGCTGAATAAAAAGAAGTTGGAGAATATTCTTATTTTATAATAAGTAGTAAAAGTGATGATTCAAATGTTTGAAAAGTAAAGAATATAATTAACGGACAGTTTGTTTAAGAGGCTAAAGGATACTAAGTAGTGAATCAGTGAATATATTTTGTTATGGATGAAATGTTGTTTTATTTTATAGTTAAATCACCGACTATCAAACTTGCCCATACGATTGTTGGCACGGAAAGACCGGGATCGAATATATTCGAAAACCATTCCGTCTAAAAAATACGAATACGTTAAAGATACTGATTCAAGATGGAGCTATTGAAGATCGTTGATCTTCATAAGCGGAAGGATTACTTAAAATCTCTGATTTGCAAGTAGAGATAAACTATGATTCTGTCGTGGTTGGAATCTACGGATTCGCAAGGACTTCTCGCTACTGATTCTCAAGGTGATTCCTATAATGCAGTAGGAGGGTATCTTCGGTTCATCCTGTTCCTGGGTGACTTGTATGGATGAATGTCTGACAGAGTATTTCCAGAAAGATCACGTACATTGATTTCCCCAACTATACCAAGAGTGGAAGCGGAGAAGGAAACTTATTTTAGCTTACACGTAATGTATTGTTGTGGACGTCAATTAGTGATTCTGATGGATCTGACGATGTGGCATTCGAAGTGAATGTGATGTGCTGATAAAGCGTAGCCTCAAACCTCATCAACCAGGAAATGACAAAAATCGGGCAGGCAGAATGGCTATGTGGGTCGCTCCCATTAGGGTGTATAATCACCTATCTAGAGAAAAATTCAATTCCTTCTTTAATCTATTTCGATGTTGTCCCTTATCGGGAAACAGTGATTTGAGCCCAACCGTTGGTGATATACATTTGATACACTCAAACGAAATGAGTGGTCGGTCATGTGTGGGCCGGGTCGCAAGACGTTCTTGTTGAACCCAGTGAATTCACCTCTAGAGATACACTATCGGCATGTGGTCCCATACCTTGTCATAGTCGGAATCCAATTTCCAATAAGCGCCCACGGTTTTTGATTGTATACTATACACGCAGAGCGTGAGATGCAAGCGTTCTGCTAGATTGTTATTTACTTATATTTAGACACTATTATAATATCAAAAAAGATATCGATTTCAAAAATGTTATGGATTATCGTCAGGTAAAAACCATCCGTGTTTATGTGTGGATTTGGTCTTACGATTATCCTTTTCCTTCGAAAAAATTTTGACTTTAAAATCAAGTTGTGTGTTACCCTTAAACTGTGCGAGTTTTTCTCACTCTGGTTCACCAGACTGACCCGGTGTTTTGTAAATGTTCGGGTTAGCCCGGGTTATTCAGGTTCAGGTTATCGAATGCTGTGAAGAGATGAGCTTGAAGAGTTCAGACGTATGATATTATATAACTACTATTCCGCTGTGTGTTGTATATGGGACAGATTATTATAACTGTACAGATGTGTGATGTACTCTGATATTGTAAGTATTTTCAAAAGCTCTCAGTAAAGATTCATTTTTGTGTTATATTTTGTTCCGTTGCGATGTGATATTATGTGTTGGGTTTTCTTCTTCTTCTATTCTAATATTTCTTTCTTATCTCACCCTCTGATTTCTTTCTAATAACGTTCCGGTGTTTTCAGTGTTTGGAAGGTCGGCATGAGTTACGGTAAAGGTATTTATGTCGATTTTCGGGGCCGAGAATCCTAGGGTCGTTACAATGGTATCAGAGCTATTGGTTTAGTAATAACCTTGGCTCTGTGATGTAACACGGTAGAGATGGGGCTAGTAATACCCTAGATCGAGATTTAGTGTGTGTGTATGTGTATATATATATGTATATATATGAGAGCGTAATTGTAAATTTTATATACAAATGTTTTGTATTGTGTTATTTGATCAGTTTAAGCGTTGAGAAGCATTGAACTGACAAGGGATACAATATTGTTTTGAAAAGAGGGTAAATGAAATAATTTTACCCAAATATATTTCTGTATAGAAAAGAAACAATTTTATTAAATTATTGAGATATTGGGATGGTTGCTTGATTTGAATGATATACAAATTAGGAATTTGAATTGAATTTAACTCAGTTGAGTGAAATTAAATTTGAGAAATGATATTGAAATCAAATTTGAAATTGAAATTTTGATGATTTTTATTGAAATATGTAAATATAAATATTTAATACAAACCCAATTGATTGAGTTGATGGCGCATTGGTTGTTGATTGATTGCCGATTATTTGATTCATTGAATTCATCGATGGTTTATATTAGAACTGAATGAATTAAAATAAAATTCTAGTAATATAATTGGAATGAAAGCATAGATGAATTGAAATTAATGATTTAAACCTATATTTACAAACGAGTTGATGTCCATGTCTGATTTTGGGAATTTGTGAGATTATACTTGTTGGTTAATGAGATATCATATAAATATATCATGGATTGTTACACATATGACAAATGAGTTAAGTACAGGTGCCAAAAGGCTAGAGGATTGATTTTAATTGAGTAGACTGCGACAAATCGAGCAAGTCTGCTAAATAGCACTCGTAAAAGGTACGCCTACGTGAAATATAAATTTTTGGTTTTGTTTTCCGACCGTATGGGTCGATGTATATGTAATTTGTTCCTGCAATATCGCAGATGTCACTCCGTGTAGGGGAGACTCTGCCGAATTTTTCAGGAATTTAAAAGTGTTAGAATTTTTTTTGAAATATTTATTTATGATATTGAATTAGTTTTTAATTTAAAATAAATTGGATTTGGAAATTAATGGGTTTGTAACATTCTTTCTTACCTTAGCAATTTCAAGGACGAAATTATTTTAAGGGGGGAAGAATGTAACATCCCGTATTTTTGGTAGCCAAATATTTAATTTTTTTTAAATATTTTATTTGGAATATTAATGGGTTTAATATTTAATTCGTTTTTGAAACGAAGTTTGAACGTTAATTTTATTTATAATGTAAAACGAGCTCGAAATGGCGCAGTAGTTCGCATTTTGGAGTTTTGAACTTCAACTGGATATACAGGATCCGATATATGTCGGATTTCTGTGAAACAAGAAACGTTGGGACCATATCGATTATAATTTCCATATGAAGGAGAAAAATTCAGATTTCGTATTTTAGATTGTTAGTTATGGTCAAATCAAATTTTGAAATAGTCGCTATGGAAATCGTTATTTAATTATAGGTCTTTAAAATAGTCGTTTTGCAAACGGACTCTGTTTTCAACGAAACCAGTTTCATTGGGACCGTAACGTTAAATTATTGTATAGTGTTAAATTGTGTGGCAAACCGATGTCGTATGTGGCCACGGTAGCCGTAAACGTCCGTTCATTTTCTATAGCGCGTAGTTAAATTTAATAAAAGGATATTTGGGGATAACTTGAGCAGACAATCAAATTAGGCCGCGAAACCAGTTCCTTGAATTCGTACCGTCGATTAGAGTCAGGATAGGTATATAGTTTGTTATTTTTGGAGACCGTGTAATTTGGTGTTCAGAATGACATTGTGGTGCGTGTAAAAATAGCATACCGGGGAAACAGTCTCAGAATGCGACGAAACTGGTGCAATTGGGTTCGTATTGAAGAATTATTATCGGATTGCAAGGTTTCAAGTTGATTTGATTTATCCAGTGATCGTGGAAAATTTAAACACGTGTCTATTTCTGGTTTTATAAAGGAATTTTTTTTCAAACGACGTCGGATTTCGACGAAACTTATCCCATTGGGTCCGGAATACTTTTCTACACTAAGATTAGCCCTTTTATCAGAAAGCAGAAATCGTCTATAGTGGTTGTTAACGTGATTTCTCACGACGATACTTCACACATTAAAATATTATTAATAAAACCATCCCAATGCATTTACTTGCGTCCCAATTTAATTCTGCCCTGCGAGCCAATTTTCTAAAACTGTGATAGCCAAGTAATTTTCGAGCATCACGTTATGTTAGCTACCCTACTCTCCCTTTTCTCTGTATTTTCACGTCACTCATCATCTTCTCCAGCAAATATTTCACATGCCTACCCTCTACCTTTCTATCCTAATATATACGGCATATCTTTGGTTCCTTGGGTGCCAAGCAGCTCTCGCACTATAAATAACCCACGCGTCCCTTTGTCTTTCTTCATCCAGATAACACACAATCTCTCTCCGTAAGCAATAAAAGCTAGACTTCTTCTTACGAAATAAATATAACCCAACCTCTCCTACCTTATAAATTCGTAGCTTCTAAATTGTTTCGAAACAGCTGTGCTCTCAACCGCTGGTGGAGATGATGGAGTTCATTGGCTTTGGAGGATAGCGCAGCAACCATATGGGAGATGGGTAGTTGCGTTCCAAATGCAGGGAGCATGATGGAGCGGGACTTTGGGTGCGGGAGGACGTTGGATACTGGAGCACTATGTATGGATGGGATTCAAATGTGAGGGATGAAGAGGGGCACCGCCTGGGTTATATTGTTGGAAGCAATGAAAGGAGTGGAGTATTTTAAAGAAAGAAGTTGGTATAAAAAGGAGATGGCGCAAAGAAGGGAACAACTCAGGCGTTTGGGTCTTGGGCGTTGAAATGAGGTGGGAATAGAAGGGGTAGGAGAAGCAAGACGTGAAGGAAGGTGGGTGGAGACTTTTGTATGGAGGAAGTTGCGTGACAACAGTAGCATGGGAAATAGATGGAAGCAACAGAGAAGGTAAGGATAGGAAGAGCCCATTTACATGTGCCTAACTTTAATTGATTAGAGTAAGTTTAGTTAATTATATAAAGTTATAACATGACCTCATATATATAACGCGCCGATCAGTTTTTAATCATGCCTAATGTGAGATATTAGAGTAAGTTAATTTGGTTATATGTTAAGTATAACGTGACCTTATAGATATAAATGCCTAACCATTATTTAAATGGGTGCAAGCTATTTTGCCTGATTATATTTATGTACCCAGTCCCATTCTGTGATGCCTAATCCTTTTGAAAACTGCCTAATCACTAGTTAGTGGTTACAACGTACCAGTATTATATATATATATATATATCCTTAATATGCAGATGTCAAGAACTATAACGTGACCTGTTATGTTGTATATATGCCAACACTTTCCAGTTTCGCCTAAACAAGTAAATGTGTCTAAATTCAACCTTATACTGAGCCAATGAATATTAAGCATATCTAACCTATATTAACATGTGGGCAACATACCGAGACAATTAATTTAAATAAGTGACCTTATACTTTCACTATTTTTGTAACAATGTATAGGCCATACTGATACATATATTTTCATATATCATATACATTGTGCCAATCCCTTAGAAATATAACTAATCACCAATATGGACATGGCCAATTTAGTGGAACAATTGAAGCATGCCCAACCAATTTATTTTATGCCTAGTTTAAAAGATTAATGAAGTCGAACAAGAAAACTGGTTCCGACAGTTATAAAAATAATAACGAACGTTAGTATACTCGTCCTATAATAAGGTAAAATAGAATATTTGTTTAAATAAAATCATGTATTGTAATACATGTAACACGTCCATACGTACACAGAATTGAACAAGATTGAAAGGATTGGAACTGTGACGATGGACATAACATTGTAAAGCTGGAATGGACGAAGTTAGATCAAACCGTCTTGACGACAAAATGGAAAAACCAAGGTGAGTTAAACGCACTCAGTTCTCCCCTCTTATATTTTATATAAGTAGGGTTTTAAAATTGTGTGCTATGGTTGTTTGTTTGTTTGTTTGTTCGTTGTTGATTTTATATTCATATATGGATTGAAACGGTTAAATTAAACGTTCGTTTAATTTTGTAAGAACCCGTAACTCCCCCGGTAAGGAAAGAGCGGATACTTTGAGAACAACACACAAAAGAACGCAGACAGAAGAACATTTCATTGTTATTACAACAATTCCATCAGATACAAGAATATACAGAGTATGAATAAATATACATTCGATAAATATCAGAGATTACAATAAGTTACATTTAAATACATCGCAGCGGAAAAATAATACAACACACAACTGAAAGTAATACACGGATACAGAGCTTTCCGAGTATCGTTCCAGCTATTAACCAGGATCCTGTGAATATAAATATGCAAAACCAAAACTACTAGCTGCCCGTGTGGAAAATAGGGGCACCCAGAGTTTAGGTTAAAACAATAAACTCCAGGTCAGTCATGTGACTGGTGTGAGAACTAAAACAGTTATTTAAAACTTTACTTTAAAAGATAGTAATTCAAGGGACCACGCCGTATAACACGGAACGGGTTTCCTCCCAAGAATACTAGTGCATATAACAAAACAGCGCAATGCTCTTTGAAAAAATGAAGCTATTATAAAACCTAGGTCCCATCACAAAATGCAACGCAAGCCGAAGGATAGGGTTTTCCCTTATAATAGCCAAACATGCTTGGTACGTTTTAAAATAAATCATTTGATACTATTATAGGTGTATAGTGTCAAAACAATTTCAATCATAAATATCAATCCTAGGCGGCATGGGTACCATCTATCATGTCGCCATACTAGGCTCTACAAATAAAACTGAAATATCACGTATTGGAAATTGGATTTCCGTCATGAGTCGAGGCAAGGGGCAAACTCCTCTCCGATTCGAGACACTCTAGCAAATGTCTCAGGATCCCACTATGATCCTTTGGAACCTCCAAGGCCAGTCCTCTCTTACTTTTGAGGATTAATTATTCCTGAACACACGTTTCCCAGTCCTTACAGACCTATATCCGAGGCGCCTCGCATTCCAACAACCACACAGGTGAAAGGTATATAAATGTTAGGGCTGGTAGGTCACTGACACCACCATAGCTAGAAATAAACGTCGTGCACTCCTTGGGTCCTTATCCCGTTTTTGACTCATACCGATGTGTGAGGCTCGCGAATCCACGTTATACACAAAGCTACGTCACACAGACCATGCTTTGATCATCAACCACAAGACTTTGCTTTTCAACAGAAGCCTTGATCAATTGCCACTTACGCGTGCCACACTGGCAATTCACTCCATGCGACTGATGTCCATCGATATACAACCTCTGAGCTTGTACGTCTCAGAGAAGGGCTTTAAGCAAGAGAATAAATTCTCCGCCGCCAAACAAATGTATATTTAATAGAGATCAATCAACACAGAATAAAATCCAATGTCAGACACACAATCCATTTACAAGTTCGTTCTGGGTCTGAACGAAACCGAGGCACTTTCCTCGCATATCCATCGATCTCCAAGTACGTCTGGACGATCACCAACTGTTTCCCTCATCTTGGGTGTACAGCCCAATCGAGATCATTAGTAATCACCCAAATGATGTGAAGACTTCCAGTCTTCAACCACCGTCTTCATCTTCGACTTATCATCGAATCGGTTATTCAGAATGGGTATAAACTCAGTCTTTCAAAATAACCCGCATATATAATAAACACGTGTTACACAAACACAACATACGCCTCATTCCAATTCAGAATATTCTTTTATTCAAATTTTCACATCATTAGGGAATAGGTTCCCATTAATTTTATCAAAGATAAATTCTTCTAAATTTATTCTTTAATCTTCATTTGTATATCATTTCAAACCATATTATGGTTTTCAAAACTAGTCGGGATTAGCGAACTACACCGAAGTAATTATTTGTTTTATTTCCCAATCCCAACCTATTCATCCCCTAGAGCAAAACTGGTAATACTCCATATCTAACACCACGGTGTTATCGGTAAATATTAATTACCATTTCACGTTCAAATCTAATTAAAGATTTAACTATCGCTTTGGAGCAAAACTGGTGGTACTCCATTCTCGATCACTTTTCAGATTTGATAATTTAAATTATCAATTCACTTTCAATCTAATTAAAGATTCATTAAAACTCCACTTCATTTTAATCTTCCCAAGAATCAATATCCTGTTTTTAATTGGGTTAAAGAACCAATGTCATCTAAAACACGATTCATGACAAACCCAAATCACATTTGATATTAAATACAAGACTCTGAATAGAAAATATACCGGCTTATATTCAATATCAAATTCTGAAACCAAAAAATATGGTATGGGAAATAACGATATAAATATATCTATCAAATTCCCATAACAATATATGTAGAATCACGGAATCCAACATCGAAATATTCCAATGACAATTTCGATTCAAATCCACTTCCACTTTATATATATTGGAAATTCTGGTTATTTTCAAAACCAATTCAAATTCAATTTATTTATTTCAAAAATAAATTGATTTTAATTCTAGTTCAAAACTAGTTCATTTCGATAAAAATCTATTTTTATCTTTTCAAATATGGAGTTTTTCATCCCAGTTCTTTTCAATTCACATATTATGATTTTACACAAATTATTGATATTTTTAATAATTTTATCAAGGCCCGTACAGTCGATTTCCATCAACGGCCATCGAACCGCACTTACAGCGACCTGTTCCAAATTTGATTTGGACATAATTCCAAATCCAACCGTTAGATTTCAAATTTCTACTATTCATGGAAAGCTCTTTTCGATATGAACCCAACGGCTCCGGTTTTTGGAGAATCCGACGGTCGGATCTCCCGCAACGTCAATTCGAAGTCAATGGTCGAAATTCACGAACTGCAGCGGCGCGGCGCGTTCTATTCAGGCCATTATATATATATATATATATATATATATAATATATTATATATATTTCGTCGATTTCCTTTTTAAAACGTATTTTATAAATCGTTTTAAATTCGTTTTCAAAACCATTTCAAATCTATATTCAATTTCAAATTAAAATTGAATATTTCGTATCATTAATATATAAATGATAATATTTTCAAAACGTTATATTTTGAAATCACCACTTTTTCTATATTCATTATAAAAACGAATATAATCGATATAAATATCGTTCACGTCAAAATAGCGCAACTCTAATCAACACGGCTTTATATATTTCAATAAATTCGTTATTCTATTCAACAAATGAATATTTATTCTATTCAACGCATGAATCTAGATTTCTTTCAACACATGACTAATCTCAACACATGAGTACTGTCAACACACGACTATTTTTGTTATGTAATATATTTTATAAAACTATGGTATCTATCGTTTGATTTTTAAATCAGACTCCACCGTGAAGTAGTTTCTAATTTTAAATATGATAAAGATGTAAATTTTATTGTTAAAATATTTTACTCAACACATGAATGTCGTCAACACATGACTATTTTTATATTCAAGACATGAATTTTCTTTTATAATATTCATTATTTTCCCAATTGGAATGAGGCCCAATCAATTACCATATAACGTTAATTATATGGGTTCCATACAACACATGTATATAATAGCAACGATAAACAATCAACCATCATTCAAAGTGCACCACACAACTGCATAAGCATCAAATATAAATAATTAACGCTTACACAGCCTGTCGAATAATCGATCGACAAACAATTAAATGATTGGGATTAGTGTACGCCAAATATCATCCCAACACCCGTGTGGGGTTTCAAATCAACAAACACAGAATTTTATTTGTGCAGTTGGGCGATGTGTAAAATTTATCGTCCCAATCAATATCAGTCAAATCAGTGTATATAAACAAATCGACCGATTTGTTTATAAATATTTATTTATTCACATTCACTATATTCATATTCACGTTAAAAATTATATTTTTAACGATAATTAATTTATTTCAACCATCTACAATTTATTATCGATTTCACATCCACATCACAAACAAATTTCACAACACATCAAACAAGCATACAAGCCATCCATGGTCTGTGGATGACGGGTGTCGGGTGCTACTAAGCACCGTCTCCATCCTAGTATATATTATTAACTAGAAAAGAAAACTTAAAGTGAGAAGTTCTCACCTAAGCTAAATCCATTCACTGCGACTCTTCTTATGTAGGAAATCTTCACCTTTTCGTCTTTTGTCACTTTCGTTGCCCGTAGCCACTACATATATAAAAATTACATTTTTATATTGTTGCTATGTATATAAAAATCATATTTTTATTCCGCTACTATGTAGATAAAAATAATATTTTTACATCGCTACTTTATAGATAAAAATTCTATTTTTACATCGCTACTATATAGATAAAAATTCTATTTTTACATCGCTACTATATAGAATAAAATTATATTTTTATCACGCTATTCTCTATATAGATTAAAATTATATTTTTATCACGCTATTCTCTATATAAAGATTTCGCCTTTTCAAATATAAAAATTTCGCCTTTTCAAATATAAAGATTTCTCCTTTTCAAATATAAAGATTTCGCCTTTTCATTTCATCACTATAAAAATCACATTTTTATTTCAACATATATATAGTAAAAATCGAATTTTTATTTCGCTACACATATAAAGATAATATTTTTATAACCATACCTGTATAAAAATTATATTTTTCTATATTATAAAAATTATATTTTTAACCTTTCCATGATATAAAAATTATATTTTTATCCTTGCCATGATATAAAAATTATATTTTTATTCTTTCTACTATATAAAGATCATATTTTTTTTACTAGTTATATAATATAAAAATCTTATCTTTGTTCGCTAATATCATATATAAAGATTCAACCTTTGTTCGATTAAAAATCTAATCTTTTTATGCTATTCGTATGAATCAAAATCATTTCTTTTATATCCTAAAATAAAATCAGTTTTTATGTCTAACTAAAATCAGTTTTTCCATCGAAAACAAGTAAACAAAACCTTGAAAACAAAAATAAAAACTCACTGTGTTCGTTTGACGTTGAGCTGGGAGGAGGGATGTGCGGTGGCTGCTGGTGCCAGGCGGAGGCGGCGAGCTGGCTTGTAAGGCTAGGGGGTGGGCTCGGCCAGAAAAGAAGAAGGGGAGGAGGAAGCGGCGGAGGGTGGGGGCGAGGCTGGAGGAGGAAAAGGAGAAGCGGCGAGAGGAGGAGGAAGAAGAAGAGCGGCGGCATCGGTTCGCTAGGCGACTGGGTGGAGATCGCGGCCTAGTTTTCTGTTTTTTTTATTTTAAAACTGAATCGGGTTTGGGGGGTTAAGGAGAGATAAAGGGGAAAGGTTTTCTATTTTATTTTATTAATTTGATTTCAAAATGGTACTTTTTATTTCGACCTCGAAATGGGACCCACCACCTGTCGTCCCTAGCTAATTACCCTCATTCCGAACACAATGGGATATGTACCGTAGGCTGATTTTACCATTTCGATCAGTTTTTGTCAAAATCAAAATATAACTCTATATATTGAATTTGAACGCACATTTCAATTTACTGAGGCCACATACCAATTCGAAAAATTCTAGGAAAATATTTTCTAGCTTCGTATTGACGATACGGTCCGAACAAAACTAATTTCGTCGAATTCTGAGACCGTTGGAAAAATGGTCATTTTCCAATCAATTAAAATCAACTGAAACTGGTCAAACGCGTTTTCCTTTGCCACGCTCACATATTGAATCAAAAAATTATGAAAATTGGAATCTAGCAATAACTTGACATCACGGATCCAACAAAAGTGGTTTTGTCGAAATCCGAGGTCGTTTGCAAAATGGCTATTTTCAAAGGCCGAACTTCCATAGCGACTATTCTAAAATTTCAACTGGACATATCTTTTGGTTCCCGCTATGAAATTTCGATTTTTCGGATTCGTTAGAAAGATATTCTCAATTAGATTCTAATATTTTTGGTTTCGTCAAAATCCGGTTTGTTTTGCAACCGGTACATTCATTTGAAGTTTGAAATCGAATTATCGAACTACCGCGCCATTTTCAATTCCTTTTATAATTATAAATAATTATTTATATTCTAACGACGATCTATATAAATATATACGTTCGATTCTATTCAAAATAAATTTCTCGTCTATATTATTTAAAATAATTGATTTTAAATGTTCAAAATTCGCTAAAATTGCCAAAATAAAAATTTTAAACTGGCTCGCATTTCTGGGTTGTTACATTCTCCCCCACTTAAAACTTTTCGTCCCCGAAAAGGAACGAAGCCGAAATTTGTTTAACTAATCAGCTCAACTTCCACTTTTTTCTTTACGGCTTAAGTTCTTCAACTTTTCAGTTTCTAAGAACTTTTCAAATTTTTCAAAAATTTGGCTAATACCCTAAATTTTCGAAAAATTTCTCCATAACCTCCCCTGCACCCGGAAAATCCCGAAATTGCCATACAGGCCCTTTGATCTCAAAAAGAAAAAGAAAAGGCCAAGCGACTCATAAAATCATCATCGCCCAAACAAAACAGTAAATTATGGTAAACATGTACCTATTTGTCGGGCAAACAAATTTTATTCTTTTGCTCTAGCCTCCTTGCTATGACCTGTTCAATGTAAGTACATGTATATGCAAGCAAATGCGACCAATTTTCTATAAAATTCAATATTTGATTCTATTAGGCGTAATGGTTCAAAATTTCAAACAAATAGACAAACAACACAACCATCAATCAATTAGTTAATTAACGTTTCAAATTCATAAATTTTGATATATATACAGAAAATCATGTTTTTGATGCCAAATCACAACAAATAACCCTATGTAAATTTTTGTTCTCACACCAGTCTAATGGAAATATATAGAAATCACACCTTCGAAACTCGAACACAAATACCGATAATGCGGCTGCATTACCAGAATTATCTTTGGGCAACTAGAGTGTGATTCTATATCTATCCAGTATATTAAAACTTCGAATATACGTTCATGACGCGTATATGCAAAACCTTTATATACTAGATTGTCCAAATTCAATATAAATAAATATTCAAATACGTATAAAACGGTTTAAATTTCAAAACAAAATTGTTTTCATTTTAAAAATATACTCTTCAAACTCATTTAGGATACTACTGATCCTATCTCTAACGAGTAATTCTAATTGTATATTACTAATCCAATATCTAATGAATTCTTTCATATGGTTCTAATGTGTCTTGTTCTCGAGCTCTATAAACCAAAGCTCTGATACTACTGTTAGAACCCGTAACTTCCCCGGTAAGGAAAGAGCGGATACTTTGAGAACAACACACAAAAGAACGCAGACAGAAGAACATTTCATTATTATTACAACAATTCCATCAGATACAAGAATATACAGAGTATGAATAAATATACATTTGATAAATATCAGAGATTACAATAAGTTACATTTAAATACATCGCAGCGGAAAAATAATACAACACACAACTGAAAGTAATACACGGATACAGAGCTTTCCGAGTATCGTTCCAGCTGTTAACCAGGATCCTGTGAATATAAATATGCAAAACCAAAACTACTAGCTGCCCGTGTGGAAAATAGGGGCACCCAGAGTTTAGGTTAAAACAATAAACTCCAGGTCAGTCATGTGACTGGTGTGAGAACTAAAACAGTTATTTAAAACTTTACTTTAAAAGATAGTAATTCAAGGGACCACGCCGTATAACACGGAACGGGTTTCCTACCAAGAATACTAGTGCATATAACAAAACAGCGCAATGCTCTTTGGAAAAATGAAGCTATTATAAGACCCAGGTCCCATCACACAATGCAACGCAAGCCGGAGGATAGGGTTTTCCCTTATAATAGCCAAACATGCTTGGTACGTTTTAAAACAAATCATTTGATACTATTATACGTGTATAGTGTCAAAACAATTTCAATCATAAATATTAATCCTAGGCGGCATGGGTACCATCTATCATGTCGCCATACTAGGCTCTACAAATAAAACCGAAATATCACGTATTGGAAATTGGATTTCTGACATGAGTCGAGGCAAGGGGCAAGCTCCTCTCCGATTCGAGACACTCTAGCAAATGTCTCAGGACCCCACTATGATCCTTTGGAACCTCCAAGGTTGGTCCTCTCTTACTTTTGAGGATTAATTATTCCTGAACCCACGTTTCCCGGTACTTACAGACCTATATCCGAGGCGCCTCGCATTCCAACAACCACACAGGTGAAAGGTATATAAATGTTAGGGCTGGTAGGTCACTGACACCACCATAGCTAGAAAGAAACGTCGTGCACTCCTTGGGTCCTTATCCCGTTTTTGACTCATACCGAAGTGTGAGGCTCGCGAATCCACGTTATACACAAAGCTACGTCACACAGACCATGCTTTGATCATCAACCACAAGACTTTGCTTTTCAACAGAAGCCTTGATCAATTGCCACTTACGCGTGTCACACTGGCAATTCACTCCATGCGACTGATGTCCATCGATATACAACCTCTGAGCTCGTACGTCTCAGAGAAGGGCGTTAAGCAAGAGAAAAAATTCTCCGCCGCCAAACAGATGTATATTTAATAGAGATCAATCAACACAGAATAAAATCCAATGTCAGACACACAATCCATTTACAAGTTCGTTCTGGGTCTGAACGAAACCGGAGGCACTTTCCTCGCATATCCATCAATCTCAAAGTACGTCTGGACGATCACCAACTGTTTCCCTCATCTTGGGTGTACAACCCAATCGAGATCATCAGTAATCACCCAAATTATGTGAAGACTTCCGGTCTTCAACCACCGTCTTCATCTTCAACTTATCGTCGAATCGGTTATTCAGAATGGGTATAAACCCGGTCTTTCCAAATAACCCGCGTATATAATAAACACGTGTTACACAAACACAACATACGCCTCATTCCAATTCAGAATATTCTTTTATTCAAATTTTCACATCATTAGAGAACAGGTTCCCATTAATTTTATCAAAGATAAATTCTTCTAAATTTATTCTTTAATCTTCCTTTGGATATCATTTCAAACCATATTATGGTTTTCCAAACTAGTCGGGATTAGCGAACTACACCGGAGTAATTATTTGTTTTATTTCCCAATCCCAACCTATTCATCACCTGAAGCAAAACTGGTAATACTCCATATCTAACACCACGGTGTTATCGGTAAATATTAATTACCATTTCACATTCAAATCTAATTAAAGATTTAACTATCGCTTTGGAGCAAAACTGGTCGTACTCCATTCTCGATCACTTTTCAGATTTGATAATTTAAATTATCAATTCACTTTCAATCTAATTAAAGATTCATTAAAACTCCACTTCGTTTTAATCTTCCCAAAAATCAATATCCTGTTTTTAATTGGGTTAAAGAACCAATGTCATCTAAAACACGATTCACGACAAACCCAAATCACATTTGATATTAAATACAAGGCTCTGAATAGAAAATATACCGGCTTATATTCAATATCAAATTCTGAAACCAACAAATATCGTATTGGAAATAACGATATAAATATATCTTTCAAATTCCCATAACAATATCTGTAGAATCACGGAATCCAACATCGAAATATTTCAATGACAATTTCGATTCAAATCCACTTCCACTTTATATATATTGGAAATTCTGGTTATTTTCAAAACCAATTCAAATTCAATTCATTTATTTCAAAAATAAATTGATTTTAATTCTAGTTCAAAACTAGTTCATTTCGATAAAAATCTATTTTTATCTTTTCAAATATGGAGTTTTTCATCCCAGTTCTTTTCAATTCACATATTATGATTTTACACAAATTAATGATATTTTTAATAATTTTATCAAGGTCCGTACAGTCGATTTCCATCAACGGCCATCGAACCACACCTACAGCAACCTTTTCCAAATTTGATTTGGACATAATTCCAAATCCAACCATTAGATTTCAAATTTCTACTATTCATTGGAAAGCTCTTTTCGATACGAACCCAACGGTTCCAGTTTTAGGAGAATCCGACAGTCGGATCTCCCGCAACGTCAATTCGAAGTCAATGGTCAAAATTCATGAACTGCCACGGCGCGGCGCGTTATATTCAGGCCATTATATATATATAATATATATATTATATATATTTCATTGATTTCCTTTTTAAAACATATTTTATAAATTGTTTTAAATTCGTTTTTAAAACCATTTCAACTCTATATTCAATTTCAAATCAAAATTGAATATTTCATATCATTACTATATAAATGATAATATTTTCAAAACGTTATATTTTGAAATCACCACTTTTTCTATATTCATTATAAAAACGAATATAATCGATATAAATATCGTTCACGTCAAAATAGCGCAACTCTAATCAACACGGCTTTATATATTTCAATAAATTCGTTATTCTATTCAACAAATGAATATTTATTCTACTCAACACATGAATCTAGATTTCTTTCAACACATGACTAATCTCAACACATGAGTACTGTCAACACACGACTATTTTTGTTATGTAATATATTTTATAAAACTATGGTATCTATCGTTTGATTTTTAAATCAGACTCCACCGTGAAGTAGTTTCTAATTTTAAATATGATAAAGATGTAAATTTTATTGTTAAAATATTTTACTCAACACATGAATAGTTTCAACACATGAATATTGTCAACACATGACTATTTTTATATTCAACACAGGAATTTTCTTTTATAATATTCATTATTTTCCCAGTTGGAATGAGGCCCAATCAATTACCATATAATGTTAATTATATGGGTTCCATACAACACATGTATGTAATAACAACGATAAACAATCAACCATCATTCAAAGTGCACCACACAACTGCATAAGCATCAAATATAAATAATTAACGCTTACACAGCCTGTCCACCAATCGATCGACATACAATTAAATGATTGGTATTAATGTACGCCAAATATCATCCCAACACCCGTGTGGGGTTTCAAATCAACAAACACAGAATTTTATTTGTGCAGTTGGGCGATGTGTAAAATTTATCGTCCCAATCAATATCAGTCAAATCAGTGTATATAAACAAATCGGCCGGTTTGTTTATAAATATTTATTTATTCACATTCACTATATTCATATTCACGTTAAAAATTATATTTTTAACGATAATTAATTTATTTCAACCATCTACAATTTATTATCGATTTCACATCCACATCACAAACAAATTTCACAACACAACAAACAAGCATACAAGCTATCCATGGTCTGTGGATGACGGGTGTCGGGTGCTACTAAGCACCGTCTGCATCCTAGTATATATTATTAACTAGAAAAGAAAATTTAAAGTGAGAAGTTCTCACCCAAGCTAAATCCATTCACTGCGACTCTTCTTATGTAGGAAATCTTCACCTTTTCGTCTTTTGTCACTTTCGTTGTCGTAGCCACTACATATATAAAAATTACATTTTATATTGTTGCTATGTATATAAAAAACATATTTTTATTCCGCTACTATATAGATAAAAATTATGTTTTTACATCGCTGCTATATAGATAAAAATTCTATTTTTTACATCGCTACTATATAGATAAAAATTCTATTTTTACATCGCTACTATATAGATAAAAATTATATTTTTATCACGCTATTCTCTATATAGATAAAAATTATATTTTTATCACGCTATTCTCTATATAAAGATTTCGCCTTTTCAAATATAAAGATTTCGCCTTTTCAAATATAAAGATTTCGCCTTTTCAAATATAAAGATTTCGCCTTTTCAAATATAAAGATTTCACCTTTTTCATTTCATCGCTATAAAAATCACATTTTTATTTCAACATATGTATAATAAAAATCGAATTTTTATTTCGCTACACATATAAAGATAATATTTTTATCACCATACCTATACAAAAATTATATTTTTCTATATTATAAAAATTATATTTTTAACCTTTCCATGATATAAAAATTATAGTTTTAACCTTGCCATGATATAAAAATTATATTTTTATTCTTTCTACTATATAAAGATCATATTTTTTTTTACTAGTTATATAATATAAAAATCTTATCTTTGTTCGCTAATATCATATATAAAGATTCAACCTTTGTTCGATTAAAAATCTAATCTTTTTATGCTAATCGTATGAATCAAAATCATTTCTTTTATATCCTAAAATAAAATCAGTTTTTATGTCTAACTAAAATCAGTTTTTCCATCGAAAACAAGTCAATAAAACCTTGAAAACAAAAATAAAAACTCACTGTGTTCGTTTGACGTTGAGCTGGGAGGAGGGATGCGTGGTGGCTGCTGGTGCCAGGCGGAGGCGGCGAGCTGGCTTGCGAGGCTAGGGGGTGGGCTCGGCCAGAAAAGAAGAAGGGGAGGAGGAAGCGGCGGAGGGTGGGGGCGAGGCTAGAGGAGGAGAAGCGGCGAGAGGAGGTGGAAGAAGAGCGGCGGCAGCGGTTCGCTGGACGAATGGGTGGAGATCGCGACCTAGTTTTCTCTTCTTCTTTTTTTAATCTGAATCGGGTTTGGGGGGGTTTAAGGAGAGATAAAGGGGAAAGGGTTTTTATTTTATTTTATTAATTTAATTTCAAAAAGGTACTTTTTATTTTGACCTCGAAATGAGACCCACCGCCTGTCGTCCCTAGCTAATTACCCACATTCTGAACTCAATGGAATATGTACCATAGGCTGATTTGACCATTTCGACCAGTTTTCGTCAAAATCAAAATATAACTCTATATATTGAATTTGAGCGCACATTTCAATTTACTGAGGCCACATACCAATTCGAAAAATTCCAGAAAAATATTTTCTAGCTTCGTATTGACGATACGGTCCTAACAAAACTAATTTCGTCGAATTCTGAGACCGTTGGAAAAATGGCCATTTTACAGTCGATTAAAATCAACTGAAACTAGTCAAACGCGTTTTCCTTTGCCACGCTCATATATTGAATCGAAAAATTATGAAAATTGGAATCTAGCAATAACTTGATATCACGGATCCGACAAAAGTGGGTTCGTCGAAATCCGAGGTCGTTTGCAAAATGGCTATTTTCAAAGGCCGAAATTCCATAGCGAATATTCTAAAATTTCAACTGGACATATCTTTTGATTCCCGCTATGAAATTTCGATTTTTCGGATTCGTTAGAATGATATTCTCAATTAGATTATAATATTTTTGGTTTCGTCAAAATCCGGTTTGTTTTGCACCCGGTACATTCGTTTGAAGTTTGAAATTGAATTATCGAACTACCGCGCCATTTTCAATTCCTTTTATAATTATAAATAATTATTTATATTCTAACGACGATCAATATAAATATATACGTTCGATTCTATTCAAAATAAATTTCTCGCCTATATTATTTAAAATAATTAATTTTAAATGTTCAAAATTCGGTAAAATTGCCAAAATAAAAATTTTAAATTGGCTCGCATTTCTGGGTTGTTACAAATTTAATTGAAACTAATCGTTATTTCTAAACGATTAAATCCAATTGAGGTAATTTACCTCAGTGGTTACGTTTATAGTGATATAAACGTTAATTTGTTGAATGCTTGAATTGCTGTTATTTGCCCAGTATTGTCTGTTACAGTTATTATTGACTATTTAACTGTTTACGTCATCTATTTAAATAGAAACCGAATATACATTGACCATTTGAACTGAATGATTTGAATTGTAATAACCATTGTTTTGCAGGGAATAACAGGTTGGATAATATTGATAACATTTATCAATATGATAAAATTGTTGTTATGAAATGTGAAATTAGTGTATATTTCACGGTTTGGTACTATAGTAGCCATTTGCCCCTTTAGTACCGTCAATCAAAAGAAATAGTTTGTCGAGATCAATGTTAAATGGATTTCGACTGGTTTCCAAAGATATGAATATATTTTTATATGAATTCAAACTACGATTTTTATGGTAAAAATAATGGTTAAAGTTAAATTTACCAATTTTATAAATATATAATCTATAACAAATAGAGATGTAAGATATTATTGAATAAATGTTTAAATGATATAAATTTATTGTGTTGGTTATTTAAATGTTGAAATGATTTCATAAAGGCCTTGACAGTCGTAAAAGAAGTTCAAATGGATTTCAAAATATCGAAATGAATTGAAAATGGGATTTTTGAGTGTAGTTAAAGATGCGAGAATGAAAACGAATGTTAAGTGGTCATAATTAGTTTACAAGAGATTTTGTGAATGGAAATATAAAGTTTTTGAAAATGGAATCAAGTTAGAAAATAAATTTGGTAGTTGTAATTGTATTTTGAAACAAAGAAGACGGACTATTGTAGATATACGTTTTAAAGAAATATTATACGCTTTTAAACAATGAATAAGTTGTCGAATATAAGGGGCCGAGAGTGTGACAAATAAAATGGCTTTGAAATGAAATAAGTAACGGTTGTTAGAGATAATAAGTTCGAATTGTTTTGATAAGTATCAATATAAGAATTTGGAAAGATACTAATATAATAAGGTATTTAATATCAAATGTACAAAGGCTTTGTTTATGTGATTTTAAACAAATGGATTGAGTTGTTGAAATTAGTTGTAATATAATAATATTAAGGAGATTTTATAGGGATTCTACTTGTAATAGAATCGAAGCTCATATGATATTGTAAATGATTATTAACTTAAATCGAAAGAGATAATAAGAGTTTACTTAACAATTAGTTAAGTAAAAGTGGTCAAGATTTAAACAAGTTTCAAAGGAATGTGTGGTTAATAAACTTTTATTTATTCTGAAGATATGAATGTTGTTGGTCAAGGTCTGAGAGGTAAATAAAATACCCCAACTTGAACGACTCCATGATTATCCAAGAAATATACTAGTTTGTAAACGAGAATAGTTGATGGAAATATAAGTTATGATTTCCGTATATGATATTATAAGCCGTTTCTGAGAAGTTTATAAGGTTAATAAAAAGAAGTTGGAGAATATTCTTATTTTATAATAAGAAGTAAAAGTGATGATTCAAATGTTGGAAAAGTAAAGAATATAATTAACGGACAGTTCGTTTAAGAGGGTAAAGGATACTAAGTAGTGAATCAATGAATATATTCTGTTATGGATGAAATGTTGTTTTATTTGATAGTTAAATCACCGACTATCAAACGTGCCCATACGATTGTTGGCACGGAAAGACCGGGATCGAATATATTTGAAAACCATTCCGTCTAACAAATACGAATACGTTAAAGATACTTATTCAAGATGGAGCTATTGAAGACCGTTGATCTTCATAAGCGGAAGGATTACTTAAAATCTCTGACGTGCAAGCAGAGATAAACTGTGATTCTGTCGTGGTTGGAGTCTATGGATTCGCATGGACTTCTCGCTACTGATTCTCAGGGTGATTCCTAGATTGCAGTAGGAGGGTACCTTCGATTCATCCTGTTCCTGGGTGACTTGTATGGATGAATGTCTGACAGAGTATTTCCAGAAAGATCACGTACATTGATTTCTCCAACTGTACCAAGAGTGGAAGCGGAGAAGGAAACTTCTTTTAGCTAACACGTAACGTATTGTTGTGGACGTCAATTAGTGATTTTGATGGATCTGACGATGTGGCATTCGATGTGAATGTGATGTGCTGATAAAGCATAGCCTCAAACCTCATCAACCAGGAAATGACAAAAATCGGGCAGGCAGCATGGCTATGTGGGTCGCTCCCATTAGGGTGTATAATCACCTATCTAGAGAAAAATCCAATTCCTTCTTTAATATATTTCGATGTTGTCACTTATTGGGAAACGGTGGTTTGAGCCCAACCATTGGTGATATACATTCGATACACTCAAGCGAAATGAGTGGTCGGTCATGTGTGGGCTGGGTTGCAAGACGTTCTGGTTGAACCCAATGTATTCGCCTCTAGAGATACACTATCGGCAGGTGGTCTCATACCTTGTCATAGTCGGAATCCAATTTCCAGTAAGTGCCTGCTGTTTTTGATTACATACTATGTACGTAGAGCGTGAGATGCAAGCGTTCTGCTAGATTGTTATTTACTTGTATTTAGACACTATTATAATATCAGAAAAGATATTGATTTCAAAAACGTTTTGGGTTATCGTAAGGTAAAAACCATCCGTGTTTATGTGTGGATTTGGTCTTACGATTATCCTTTTCCTTCGAAAATTTTTTGACTTTAAAATCAAGTTGCGTGTTACCCTTAAACTGTGCGAGTTTTTCTCACTCTGGTTCACCAGACTGACCAGGTGTTTTGTAAATGTTCGGGTTAGCCCGGTTTGTTCAGTTTCAGGTTATCGAATGCTGTGAAGAGATGAGCTGGAAGAGTTCAGACATATGATATTATATAACTACTATTCCGCTGTGTGTTGTATATGGGACAGATTATTATAACTCTCCAGATGTGTGATGTACTCTGATATTGTAAAAATTTTCAAAAGCTCTCAGTAAAGATTCATTTTTGTATTATATTTTGTTCCATTGCGATGTGATATTCTATGTTGGGTTTTCTTCTTCTTCTATTCTAATATTTCTTTCTTTTTTATCTCACCCTCTGATTTCTTTCTAATAATGTTCCGGTGTTTTCGATGATTGGAAGGTCGGCATGAGTTACGGTAAAGGTATTTATGTCGATTTTCGGGGCCGAAAATCCTTGGGTCGTTACAATAACTCAGTTTGCACACAGCTGAGTTGCAAAACTCAGTTTTCGCGAAGCTATGTTGCATAACTCATTTTGTGCGCAGTAGAGTTACATAACTCATTTTGCACGCAAACTGAGTTTGCAACTTAGTTTGCGCGCAAAATGAGTCGATTTTAAAACTGAGCCAAGGCTCAGTTTGGGAAAATTTTTACATGGAATTTTTTTATAGTGACAATTGGTTACATAGTAACTATTGGAACATTCCTGTGATAAGTTACTAATTATTTGTTATTTCTATAAAAACGAGTGCATTTTATATATCATAGGCATTTGTGGAGGAGGAAAAAAACAAAATTTGGAATGGAATGGCAACGAAAAAGCAAATATGTGTTGAGAAAGTTGTTTGGATAACAAAAAAATTTGATCCGGAAGCACCGATTTACGATGGTCCTCAAAACGTACATTACATGTTTTATGAATTTTCAAATGGAGGCTTTGTGATATGGTCCACATTTCGCCTTCGCGGTGTCTAAAATTCTGTGTATCTTTAGTAAAACTTTGTATTGTTTTCTAAAATTTGAACATGATATTACGATATTTTTAAATTAGAAGCATGTAATAAATATTTAAGCATTATGCGAATGTGACATTGTTGAATTTGAAATATGGAAGTGTACCAAATCTTATATTGAATTGATATGTTTAACTGTATATGTGATTGGAAATCATAAAGACATGTTACTCATTTATAAGTGTTAGCAATTTATGTATGCTAACATTTATAAATGTTAGTAGGATTATGATACTAACATTTATAAGTGTTACCATATCTTATGGTTCCAACATTATAAGTGTTAGAAATGAATATATTTGTAACTTTTATAAGTGTTACCATATCTTATGGTTCCAACATTTATAAGTGCTAGTAATGAATATGTTTGTAACACTTATAAGTGTTAGCAATGAATATGTTTATAACACTTATAAGTGTTAGCAGTTACTTTGTTTGTAACACTTATAAGTGTTACAGCAAATTCCTCACAGACCGTTAGTGACACTTAAAAGTGTTACAAAAATTAACACCTATACTTGTTGGGAATCTCCTATTTTGTGTAGTGTTAGAGGAAGATATATTGTTGGGGTTGCCGACATTAGAAGAAGAGATGTTGGGATTGCCAACATTCGAAGAAGATGGAGATTATAAAGGATTAGAAGATTTGACCTTCGTTGCCATTGGAAGAGTGTCAAGCTTTACAATTGGGGCCTAAATCGAATGATTGTCGGGATTGCCGACATTATTGTAAATTATTTTTCCAAACTTAAGGGTGATGACCGAGTTGACTGAGTTATGGTTTTCGTTCTCACAAGAGTTCAAAGCACGAGAATTATATTTTGGATTACCCTCGGGTTGACTAGGAACTTTCCCTTTCTCATTACTTATCATTAGTTCCTTTATCATATTCATCATTTGTTCGTGTTAAACATCTTGATCATTTAATTGTTTCTCTAATCGAACAATTTCCTTTGAAGTTTCAAAAGATGAAGGAGATTGAGTTGATGATTGAAAGATAGAATGCTATATGTTTGACTTGAAGGCTTAAATTGAGATGGAACTTGAGAAGTATGAGGATTGAAAATTGGAACTTGGTAATTCAAATTCAGTAACATGTGAGATGGATTCGTGACATTATTGGGATTAGACCACGAGAAATTTGGATGATTTCTCCAACTAGGGTTATACGTGGATGAATAAGGATTATTTTAAGCTTTAACATTGACTTGGACATGAGGGTAATAACGGGGTCATCCTTCTTTGATATGAGGAGTTTGAGTTTCTAAGAGAATATGAACTGGATCCTCGAAATGCACTCCACTAGTAGAAGCACGAATGGGAACACAAATTGATTCCCATTGCACGTACTTTTCAGAATAATCTTCTAAGAATTCCCAAGCTTCATCGGCTATTTTAGACATAAATTCTCCTCCACACATTAATTCTAGTTATGTTCGAGTTTGATAGTTTAGCCCATCATATGCAATTTGACATAGGTGATGTTTGGGTATTGTATGATGAGCACAACTATATAATAATTGGCTGAATCTCCCAAAATATTTCGAAAAAGTTTCCACCTTGTTTTACGAGAATTGATTTATTTTAGTTCGGATTTTTAGAGTTTTATGGAAAGGGAAAAACTTTCAAGAATACAGTGACAAATTCATCCCAACTTCTTATGGACTGTTTTAGAAGAGAATTTAGCCATCGTTTAGGGCTTTTAAGTAATGCGAATGGAGTTAGCCTTATCTCAATTGATTCATTAGATAATTGTTACATTTTAGTTGTGGATGCATATAATTCAAATTCACTTAGAAATTCATAAGCATTTTTAGAACCAGTAAATTTTGGTACCCCTTGAACAAAAGAATGTTTAAGCTCATAATTTCCTTCAGCTATTACAAATACAATGACAGAAGGTTAAACAGTCCTAATTGGGTAAAATCGATCTCGAAGATTTAAGGGTCTATCCATTTTGAAAATTGTGATTAATTTGATTTTGATCCATCTCGTTTTGAAATTTTTGGTTTATCTGAGAGACCCTAGGAGAATTATGGTGACTAACACTCTTTTCACTCATCGTTGTCAAATAAGAAAATCCAAAACTTAAGGTTGACACAAGTAGCGCTTATTAAAAAATAAATAATGTACTCAAGTATATCTTATTTATTGATAATCTCAATTTGAAGGGTGCAGAGGGCCTTATGGTCGTTCACGTACAATATAAATACTAAGGGATACGACCAATGTTTTACGGGTAGTATGCAAACTCTTTTGCTAGAAATTCAATAAATTGAACTAATGTATCCGTGATCAAACCCTTAAGAGAATAAATTTCATAAAATACACTCTTTTAGTTAATTATTTTGCAAATCAAATCAAGTTCATAATCGAAAATCGACGAGAAAAATTACTTATGAAATTTCATTCCTCACTAAATTAATTCATAAATTTCAGCTAACACAATAGTCAAAACAATAACAATTGCAGGAAATTAAAATATTGTACAAGCAAGCCGATGCCCCTGCAAAAAAATTTCACAAGCAATTTCTAAATATTTTAAGTAGCTACAGCACCTGTAGAGTTGAGAGAATTTTACAGTGGGTTATGGCTGTCTGTCCAAAAGATTTGAGTCGTGTTGACGCTTCAAATCCACTATTTGCAAATCGATTGACCTATAGATCCTTATTCGCTTTGATTGAATTCATTCCTCGCTTGGGCCTTGATTTTGATTTCTTTTGCTTTTCTTCAAAAGAAGGAAAAACAGTGTCTGGAAAACAGGAAAGAAATCGAAAGAAAAAATCACGTTTTTTCCTCTTGTTTTAGAGACTATGGTATCAACAAGTAAAATCAAATCAACTAATCAAGGATTTTACTCAATAAGAAAAAAACGAGGAAAAATAAAATAAAAACAATCACGAATCGAAAATTAAATAAATAATAAAATTTATTTGTTACCTCCTCGGCAACGGCGCCAAAAACTTGTTTGACACTTTCCTAAGAAATAGAAAAGCATAATTTTGAAATAAATTACTGCAAGCACATAAGTGTGCAGTATGCAGGTCGAACACAGGAAGGAAAAAATAAATTTTATTATTTATATGTTTCATAGGCGAGTTAGCCGAAATTGGAGGATTTGATTGAAATAAAATTGAAATTGCAAATTGTTTCAGAACAAATCTAATTGAACCGACAACCAGATTACAATTATCAATGAAAACAAATTAAAACTGCAATTGAATTCACTATAGATTCAAATCTAATCGGATCTATAATAAATTCAATGATAGAAAACTAAACAGAGTATTGAAGTAAAAACTACAGAAAAGAAATATTCAAACAAAAATAAAAATTAGGATTACAGTTGAATCTAATCAGATGGTCAATCACTAATGAAAATTAAAATTGCAAAGACAACTTGTGCTCTACCAAATTTAATTGTATAGGCGACACAAGTTGCTTGAAAAAAAAATGTAGAAAAATAAAATAAAAGAGAGCTTTATTAATGGAGAAAAGAAGCACAGAAAAATGAATAGGATATTTACAATGAATACAATGGGTAGTTATAGGGGATGTAATCTCCTTTTTATGAGAATAATTTGGCAAAGAATGAATCTCTTGAAATGATCTATTTACAAATAAAAGAGATATAAAGATAGACTTGAGATATTCCATGCAGATTTCCTCTTCTGATTATTGACATATGGCAGATTGATTGGCTTTTCCTTGGCAATAATTCAATCAAATCTTCTTCTACATAGCAATTGAAAATGAATGATTTGACTGGACTTCCCTGAGAAGAATATGCCTATTTCTCTATTCCATATATTCTTCAAAGCAAAGGAGGAGCTGTGTATATATCCATGTTCCCTTCTTCAGCAATAAACAGGGCTTGATAGGGATTTGAACTCAGTTCACTCTACCCAAATTTTCAGGCCTTTACCAGTGAACTAGAGCTTCATTTGTGATTGAAATTTTGTTGATTCCAAAAAGTAGCATTTTATAACTGAATGAAGGAGACACTTATTTAACAACCTCTGAAAATACACAAAAATGCCTAAAGTAATATTTATTTATTTACAATAAAGATAAGATATAAGCGAAAAACAAACACTTTTACATATTAATCATTGATCCTCGAGTTTTAGGTTGAACGATATAATTCTATGTATTAGGATAATATAAATTTAATAGCTTGAAGAAATATCTCAAAGAAATGATCAAATTTTTTATCTCCAATAATTGAAAGGAAAGTTAATTTTTCTAATTCCTTGAATAATCCACCTTTGCTAATAAGATTTAAGTATCAAGTTGAGTGCAATCAAAATATGCTTAAAGCAATTGAAATATCAGAAATAGAAACGAAGGAAATATTATGAGTAGGAAATCTTTGAGATGTTTTGATGAATTTTGGTTTTAAGAAATATTTTAACAAAGTAGCAATTGAAAGGAAAATTTATTTTGTACAAAATTAACTTTATGAATCAAACTGATATTTGACTTATATTTCAAGCTCAAATCAATGTTTTAAATATTTAAGTTTGAAGGTATAATTTAACTTGATGAATGGTTTTAGTTAATTAATTAATTAATTAGACAAGTTGTTAAGAAGTTAAATGTAACGACCCGAACTTCCCTGTAAAGGAAATCCCGGATTGTAATGAGAACACGACAAATCAGAACACAAACAGAAGAACATTTCATTGCTTATTACAACAATTTACATCATAATCACTATCAAATAAAACGTCCATGGTCTGTGGACGACAAGGAGCAGTTCATATATGAAATTATAAAATAAATAACTATACAAAAATTTATAGTGAGAGAAGTTCTCACATTGATTGGTTTCAGAATCATCAAATAGCAATAATTCTGATTAAATTAAATAGGGAGTTTAATTTAACCAAATTCTATCACTTCCTCCAAATTTGTTCCAGTCAATTCCTTGTTGTATTGCTTGTCGACAAGATTCCAACAAGCCCGGATTTATTGAATTCTGTCGAGTATTGAACAAGTTATTGTATTTTAAACGTTAAACAATTAAATAAAAGACTAATTAAAAATAATTACCCCTTAATTACATCATTAGTGTTATATCCTGTCGTTTAGCTCATCCTCCTCCATGCAGAAAATCAAACCCGACAGTTCCGGTTTTTGGAGAATCCAACGGTCGGATCTCCCGTAATGTGAATTCGAAGTCAACGGTCGAAATTCACGAACTGCCGCGGCACGGCGCATTTTATTCGGGCCATTAAATATATATAATACATATATACATATATTATATATTTGATCGATTTCCATTTATAACGTATTTTATAAATCGTTTTAAATTCGTTTTCAAAACGATTTCAACTTCATATTCAATTTCAAATCAAATTTGACTATTCCATATCATCGGTATATAAATGATAGTATTTTCAAAACATTAGATTTTGAAATCACTTCTTTTTCGATATTCATTATAAAATGAATAAAATCGATATAAATATCGTTCACGTCAAAATGGCGTTAATATAACCAACACGGCTTTATATATTTAAATATTTTCGTGTCCATCCCAAATCGGACATCAAAATTAGATTTTGATCTTTTACTGAATATTATTTTAAAATATTTATTACTTTAAATATTTGTTATTTTAAAATATTCATTATTTCTGAACTGGAATCAGACACAGTCAATTACCATATAATGTTATTTATATGGATTTCATATAACACATGTAATCATCCAAACGATGTGAAGACCTCCGGTCTTCAACCACCATCTTCATCGTCGAATCAGTTTTTCAGAATGGGTATAAACTCGGCCTTTCCGAATAACTCGCGTATATAATAAACAAGTGCTATAAAAACACAACATATGCCTTATTCCAATTCAGGATATTCTTTTATTCAAATATTCACATCCTTAGGGATATGCTCCCATTAATTTTATCAAAGATAAATTCTTTAAAATTTATTCTTTAATCTTCCTTTGGATATCATTCAAACCATATTAAGGTTTTCCAAACTAGTCGGGATTAACGCACCTTACCGAAGTAATCATTTATTTAATTTTTTTAACATTAATGTAATAACTTGTTCAATACTCGATAGAATTAGATAAATCTGGGCTTGTTGGAATCGCGTCGACAAGCACTACAACATGGAATTGACTGCAACAGATTTGGAGCAAGTGACAGATTTTGGTTAAATTAAATGCCCTGTCTAATTTAATCAGAATTATCGTTATTTAACGATTTTGAAACCAATCAATGTGAGAACTTCTCTCAATATAAATTTTTGTATAGTTATTTATTTTATAACTGCATATATGAACTACTCCCTGTCATCCACAGACCATGTGTAATGACCCGCATTCTACGCATCGAAGGATCGTAGAATATTTATTTCTTTCACATGCGAAGTCGTATGGTCATGTAACTTTGGGAGACGACTATTGGGGTCATTTCCCATGTTCAAGATTTTTGCTGATTTTTAAATGACCGTTTTGCCCTTAGCTGATCTTGTTTCGGCCATAACTTTTGATTGAAAAGGAGTTTTGACTGGAAACCACTTCCATTAGATCCGGATGATGGTTTACTTTTCGTAGAGTGGTCACATTAGCCAAACGGACTCACCATTTGGGAGATACGGCTAAAACAAGTTTCAGGTGGTGAAAACAACTTAATTAGGCTTAACCGGGTGATTAACAGCTAGGCCTAAAGGGGAATTTCGGGATTAAGAGTATAAGAGGGCTATTAGGTTTAGAGAACACCCTTTTGCTCACTTTCACAGTCGCCACTTTCATTCTTGGAACCCTAGTAATGGCCTCCAACATCTAAAACACCCCAAATCACCTTCTAATCGCTAATTAAGCCATATCTACATCAAATCAAAGAGGATTAGCACAAGAATCGAGGTAGAACTGTTGTATAGCCTTGGGAACAGCGCCATAACAGAGATTTATTTCAGATCTAAAGTTAATTTGTGGCCAAGGTGAGTGATTTGCATAGTTCCTCACTAATTATGGTTAATTAAGAGTAATTAGTGAAAATTAGATAATTTATACATGTTAAAAATCTGGAAAAATATTTATAAAATTCGAAATGATGTTTTAAGCCTCTGTTAGAAAGTTTGGATAATTTGGTTAAGTTTTGCTAATCATACCATTAGTTATGCCTAAACATGATTAAGGGAAAATATGGATTTTTGGCTACGTCTGATCCATTTTAAATACATCATATTGTTGTTTTGATGTTTATGGTTGATTATACATGTTGCTATGACTGTACAGTGTGTTTTGTGTTTGATTAAAACTGTTAGATTGGTCAAAACGTCATCTTATGGCGTAAAACAGTCACTGGAAAGTTGCAGGAAATGTGCAGGGTTTCAAACCGGATAGTATCGGATTATTGGGCTTGGATCGGATAGGAGAACCGGGCAAGTGAACTTGATTCGGATTGGAACTTAGCAAAAGGGGCTTGGCGAGAAGGAAGGCCATTTGCTTAGAGTTGGAATTGGGCAGGGGATCGGGTCGGAGAGACCAAAAGGGGATCGGATCGGAGAGACCAAAAGGGGATCGGATCGGAGCTAAGATGGGAAGACCGGAACGGATCTGGAGACATGAGGAAGCACACTCGAACCGAACCACTTTAGGGCATCCGAACCGAGCTAGAAGGGGAACACCGAACCGAACCGCCCCAGGAGCATACTAGGAAGTATTGGACCGAACCGAATCGATGAGGACTAGAGCACTATGCATATCTGAACCGTGCCGAACGAGTGCTATTACTACTACGCGACGACTCTTCTGAAGACCAGCTCCAATTCGACCAAAACCCGAGATGCAAAGGTAGTCCAAATAGGAAGTTTGTACTCAGGATCCAGTTGGGAACCAATGAGTTAACTTCATGATTGGACTTTGCTGCGGGACGTGTGCTAAGGGGTTGTCAATGTCTATGACTTTGGATCACTATGTATGGGAGGTACGTGAACGGATTCAGGGCCACAGTGGCCTAGGTACGACTAATGGGCTATAGACCAATGAAGTGGGGTCATTTGAAAAGGTTTGGTCATGATCCTATAGGATAATATTAGTGGTAGCAGTAGTTGTACAAGTCGAACTCCGTCATTACCTCGATGAGTCTAGTGATCAAAGTGGTGGATATCGTATGCTTTACGCACTGAGTGAGAGATGTAAGGATGGTTGCTATGCTTGATTTGTTTGCCATCACTATGACATGCAAACCCCCACCTCCGTATTTTTATACCATGTGTTAGTGGCACCTTAGAGTACTGTACAGTATGTAGTGCTAACTCTTTGGTTGCAGGTCCAGGTTCAGGTATGGCTTAGTAAACATGTTACTGTTCTGTTTTGTTGCTTATCGCTCATACCAGACTTTTGTCTGACCTAGAGTTTTATGTCTCTTCTTATTACTCTGGGTGGTCTCACGAGCAGACTAAAGACAGGTCAACTGGTGATGCACGAGTAGCTGTACCGGAGACGAGCAGGAGGCTTCCACGTATGATATATATAGATATTCTCCCTGTGTCGCTGCTGGTAACTACATTGGGCATTAGTAGTGGACCCTTCCTTTCTTTTGCTTTAGAGACAGATTTAAAGTTGTAATAATGATGATGTGGAACATAAGCTGTATTTGGATTTTCCGCTGCCATAATGTTTAGTTTCAGCTTATGCATTGTCTCACCTGTTTTATGTCAAGTATGTTATTATTATATTTTATTCCCTGTGCTGTGAGACATTCTACAGGTTCTTGATAAGTTCATTCTCTTCTTTCCTTTCTTTGGCGACCGTTCCGGGCTAGTCGGGCATGTGTACAACGCGCTTTCGGAGGAAATGCCGGCTGGTGCGGGGCGGGCCGTCACACTTGGTATCAGAACTCTAGGTTGCGTAGTTAACCTAGGGAAAGACACTAGGGAGAGATAACACATATATGAGAGCGTGTATTTGTGATTATTTTGGTTTTCAAAAGCTATATATTTATATACTATTAGTATTTCTAAGGATGAAGTCGCACTGCACTGGCACCACTATGGAGATGGTTAATCGTTTTCTCTTTACAGATTGAACGATGAGCCGATACACAAGAGGTGCCGTCAGAGGAGCCAATAATGGGAATGCTACTGACATGAGGACGATGTTTACTAACCTCATGAGGGAGATGCTTAGAGATGTTCAGGGGCAGCTCCTAATGCGGGTAATGGTGGTGGTCCAGCGGGGCAGGCGCCTAGGGCCGATTTCGCCAAGATGAACAAGGATTGCACTAGTCTTGGTGGAAAGACGTTCCATGGAACGGAATCGGCCATGGATGTTCAAGATTGGTTGGATAACTGTGAGCGTATCTTCGAAGACTTGGGTATCGAGGATGCGATGAAAAGAAAGCTAGCGTCCCGTTAGTTGCAAGGACGGGCAATGAATTAGTGTAATGCTATAAAGGCAGCTACTCCCGAGGATCAGATTACTTGGGATCAGTTTAAGGCCCGATTCAGTGAGAAATTTATCCCAGCTGCCCAGAGGTCAGAGTTGTTTAGGAAATTCCTGGAGCACAAGCAGAATGGTAGGACAGTCTCGGAGTACATTGCAGAATTCAATACTTTATCGAAGTATGGATTATCCCTCATTGACACTCCCGAGAAGAAGAATGAGAAGTTTATAACAGGTTTGGATCAGTACTTGGGGGAAAGGCTAATTAACCACATCGATGAGACGTTTGAATCGATTGTGGGGAAAGCATTGAGGTTAGAGAGTCTTTACCCTAAGTCGAAGACTGAGGTTGCATTTGCAGAGGAGCCAAAGCCGCAAGCAAGCGGTGGAGGCAAAAATGGTTCTCAAAATAAGAGAAAGTAGAATCAGAATATGGATGGCCAGAAGAAAAAGAATAAGAAGGATGTTAAGTGCTTTAGCTGTGGTAAGAAGGGCCATTATGCTAGTAATTGTTGGGCCAAGCCAGCGGACTGGAACTGCTTCAACTATGGCCAAGTGGGACATCATAAGGACAAGTGTCCGCAACCCCCTAAAGAAAAGCAGATGGTGAAAGCATATGCCCTTAATGTTGTTCCTTCTTCGTCGTATGCCCTAGCTGCGGTGGAGAAGGGAAAGAATTCGTTATTCAAGGTACGCTTTCTGTTTATGATGTTCCTGTTAGAGTTTTGTTTGATACCGGAGCTTCCAGTTCCTTCATATCTAGTGACCTGGTAGATAGGTTGGGATTGTAACCCGAGATCGTCGATGGACCTTTAGTAGTGACGAACCCGATTGGTGGTTCGACTAGCCTTAGCATGATTTTCCGTAATGTGGAATTATCGAGTCATGGATGCATGTTTGTTTGTGATTGCTTTGTTTTGGGCTTTATTGGGTTTGGCATTATTTTGGGAGTCGATTGGCTCTAAAGATACAGGGTGATGGTAGACTGTGAGGGCTTTTTGGTGACAGCTAGAGCGGATGATGGGC
Organism: Allium sativum; assembly: GCA_030737875.1. Classification (NCBI taxonomy): domain Eukaryota; kingdom Viridiplantae; phylum Streptophyta; class Magnoliopsida; order Asparagales; family Amaryllidaceae; genus Allium; species Allium sativum. Next base: position 574,940,582 of record CM060921.1, on the reverse strand, counting down.
GGAGGGTAGTGTTTGGTGGTCTACCTAGTGATGGGGTAATGGCCAGTTTTCTAAATTCCCTCGACATCCCGCATGATGAGTTGTCAGGTTTGCCCGTGGTTGGCCAGTATCCGGACGTCTTCGAGGAAGTAACCGGGCTTCCACCACATCGAGAGATTGAATTCCGTATTGATTTAGTGAAAGATGCCAGACCTATAGTGATGCCACTTCGTCGTATGGCGCCAAGGGAGCAGCGAGAGCTCGGGGTGCAAGTAAGCGATCTTTTGAATAAGGGATTTATCAGAAGAAGTATTTCTGAGTGGGGAGCACCAGTTGTGTTTGCTACCAAGGCAGATGGTTCCCTTCGATTGTGTGTGGACTACCGCGAGTTGAATAAGGTGACGAGGAAGAATAAGCATCCTCTACCGCGGATAGATGATTTGTTTGATCAGTTGAGTAGCGCGAGAGTGTTCTCCCAGTTGGATCTCGCGACAGGTTTTCATCAGCTTAGAGTGGAAGCTGAGAGTATTGCTAAAACAACATTTCGGACGCCGTTTGGATTTTATGAGTGGTTGGTCATGCCATTTGGGTTGACCAATGCACCAGCATATTTTGTGGATCTTATGAATAGAGTATTCAGAGATCAGTTGAATAAGTTTGTTCTTGTGTTTGTGGATGATATACTTGTTTATTCGAGGACAGATGAAGAGAAAAGGAACACTTGAGGATAGTGATGGAGGTGTTGAGAAAACACCAGTTGAAAGCAAAGTTTCTAAGTGTCACTTCTGGAGAAGGGAAGTGAGATTCTTGGGCCATGTTGTTTCAGAGAATGGTATTGCTGTGGATCCAGCGAAGGTGGCTAACGTACAAGATTGGTCTACGCCCAAGAATGCAACAGACATAAGAAGTTTCTTGCGGTTGGCTAGATATTATCGTAAGTTTATCCAAGACTTCTCCAAGGTAGCGGCACCGTTGACTCAGTTGACCAAGAAGAATCAAGCTTTCGTCTGGGACGAAAAATGCGATAATGCATTCAAGAGTCTAAAGGAAAAGTTAACGCGCGCACCAGTGTTAGTCATTCCTAAGGGGAATGAAGAGATGACGGTATACACGGATGCCTGTGGTACCGGACTAGGTGCTGTATTGATGCAAGGAGGTAGGGTTGTAGCTTATACAAGTCGGCAATTGAAACCGCATGAGAGAAGATACCCTACCCATGATTTGGAATTAGCAGTGATCGTATTCGCATTGAAGATGTGGAGACAGTATCTCTTGGGAGAAAGATTTGAGTTGTTTACCGATCATAAATCGTTAAAGTATTTCTTCTCTCAGAAGGATCTAAATCTCCGACAGTAAAGGTAGTTAGAATTCTTATCTTCCTATGATTTCGACATCGCATATACACCCGGAAAAGGCAATGCGGTGGCTGATGCATTGAGTAGAAGACATGCCAGTCTAGGGGCTATGTTTCTAAAATGGAAGCAACTGGAGTATATCACGGGGTATGATTTCAGACCAAAGTGCGAATTGGATCCAGAAATGTTAGCAAGTTTGACGATCAGACCCACTTTGATGGAGCGAATTGGTTCCAATCAGAGGGACGATCCTAACCTATTGGAAATCATCTCAAAGTTAGAGATCGGGATCAACGAAGAGATGAACATGTATGGGCTTGATCGAGATGGATGGCTTATGAAGAATGGAAGACTAGTTGTACCCAATGTCAATGGATTGAGAGATGAAGTGCTTAGAGAATGTCATCACTCAAAATTGACTATACACCCCGGTGGTAACAAGATGTATCGAGACATGAAGCAGACTTACTACTGGGAAGGGATGAAAAGAGACATTGGGAAGTTTATATTCAAATGCATGAATTGCCAGCTAGTTAAAGCTGAGCAAAAGAAGCCTAGTGGTTTGTTGCAACCATTAGAGATTCCATAATGGAAATGGGAACAAGTCTCGATGGATTTCATTGATGGCTTACCAAGGACTAGATCGGGCCATGATAGCATTTGGGTGATTATGGACCGATTGACTAAGAGTGCAAGATTTATACCCGTCAAGTCGAATAGAACGGTAGCTAAGTTAGCTGAACTATATGTAAAGTGGGTAGTGAGATTTCATGGAATACCCAAAGGCACTGTGAGTGATCGAGATCTGTTATTCACTAGTGGATTTTGGAAGAGCTTACAAGAGGCATTAGGATCAGAATTACATCTCAGTACCGCGTATCATCCTCAAACCGACGGTCAAACAGAGAGGGTGAATCGTATATTAGAAGACCTCTTGAGAGCTTGTGTATTGGATTTTGGTGGATCATGGGATGATCATTTGCATCTAGTAGAGTTTGCATATAATAATAGTTATCAATCCAGTACTGGTATGGCTCCATTTGAAGCTTTGTACGGAAGGTCGTGCAACTCGCTGTCATGTTGGTTAGAAACTGGTAAGAAGTTTGTGCTTGGACCAGATGTGATAAGAGAAACTTCAGCTAAGATTAAGGTTGTCCAACAGCAAATGAAGGCTGCCCAAGATAAGCAGAAAAGTTATGCTGATAAGAGGAGAAGAGAATTAAAGTTCTCCATTGGCGACTTGGTGTTTGTCAAGATTTCTCCGTTGAAAAGTGTGATACGATTTGGCAGGAGAGGCAAGTTAGCACCAAGATTTGTTGGTCCATTCCCAGTTCTTGAGCAAATTGGGAATTTGGCATACAAAGTTGAATTACTAGAGAAGATGGCAGGAGTTCACAACGTATTTCATGTTTCCAGTTAAGGAAGTTCGTACACGACCCAGATGTGACTATTTCACCTGATCAGTTGGATGATATCGAAGTTGAACTTGAGGCGGTTGGGAACCACAAGCCTATGCGTATTGTTAGGAACGATACGAAGCAACTTCGAAGGAAAGCAGTGAATCTAGTCCAAGTTCAGTGGGGCGAGAATGAGAATGACTGTACTTGGGAGACAGAGTAGAGCATTAGGAAGACATATCCAGAACTCTTCGCCTAGTAAGATTTCATTTTCGATTTAGTCTTTCTGCATGCTAGGATAGACTTGTTTTGTTTGTTTTGCATGTTTGATTGTTGTATGTGGCTGTTAGGCATGCGGGATCCTTTGTATGTTTTGAGTTAAGGAATTTCGGGGACGAAATTTCTTAAGGGGGGAGATGTAACGACCCATATTCTACGCATCGAAGGATCATAGATTATTTATTTCTTTCACATGCGAAGTCGTACGGTCATGTAACTTTGGGAGACGACTATTGGGGCCATTTCTCATGTTTATGATTTTTGCCGATTTTTAAATGATCGTTTTCCCCCTACCTGATCTTGTTTCGGCCATAACTTTTGATTGAAAAGAAGTTTTAACCTAAAACCACTTCCATTAGATCCGAATGATGGTTTACCTTTCCGTAGAGTGGTCACATTAGCCAAACGGACTCACCGTTTAGGAGATATGGCTGAAACAAATTTCAGGTGGTGAAAAACAGCTTAATTGGGCTTAACCGAGTGATTAACAGCTAGCCCCAATGGGGAATTTCGGGATTAAGAGTATAAGAGGGCTGTTAGGGTTTAGAGAACACCCTTTTTCTCACTTTCACAGCCGCCGCTTTCATTCTTGGAACCCTAGTAATGGTTTCCAACATCTAAAACACCCCAAATCACCTTCTAATCGTTAATTAAGCCAAATCTACATCAAATCAAAGAGGATTAGCACAAGAATCGAGGTAGAACTGCTATATAGCCTTGGGAACAACGCCATAACATAGATTTATTTCAGATCTAAAGTTATTTTGTGGCCAAGGTGAGTGATTTGCATAGTTCCTCACTAATTATGGTTAATTAAGAGTAATTAGTAATAATTGGTGAATTTATACATGTTAAAAATCTGGAAAAATATTTATAAAATTCGAAATGATGTTTTAAGCCTTTGTTAGAAAGTTTGGATAATTTGTTAAGTTTTGCTAATCATATCATTAGTTATGCCTAAACTTGATTAAGGGAAAATATGGATTTTTGGCTATATTTGATCCATTTTAAATACATCATATTGTTGTTTTGATGTTTTTGGTTGATTATACATGTTGCTATGACTGTATGGTGTGCTTTGTGATTGATTAGAACTGTTAGATTGGTCGAAAACGCCGTCGTATGGCGTAAAACAATCACTGGAAAGTTGTAGGAAATGTGCAGGGTTTCAAACCGGATCGGATCGGATTATTGGGCTCGGATCGGATAGGAGAACCGGGCAAGTGGACTTGATTCGGATTGGAGCTTAGCATAAGGGGCTTGGCGAGAAGGAAGGCCATTTGCTTAAAGTTGGAGTTGGGCAGGGGATCGGGTCGGAGAGACCAAAAGGGGATTGGATCGGAGAGACCAAAAAGGGATCGGATCAGAGCTAAGAGGGGAAGACCGGAACGGATCTGGAGACATGAGGAAGCACATCCGAACCGAAACACTTTAGGGCATCCGAACCGAACCGAGCTAGAAGGGGAACACCGAACCGAACCGCAACCAGGAGCATACTAGGAAGTATTGGACCGAACCGAACCGATGAGGACTGGATATGCATATCCGAACCGAGCCGGACGAGTGCTATTACTACTACGCGACGACTCTTCTGAAGACCAGCTCCAATTCGACCAAAACCCAAGATGAAAAGGTAGTCCAAATGGGAAGTTTGTACTCAGGATCCAATTGGGAACCAATGAGTTAACTTCATGATTGGACTTTGCTGGTGGACGTGTGCTAAGGGGTTGTCGAGGTCTATGACTTTGGATCACTATGTATGGGAGGTATGTGAACGGATTCAGGGTCACAGTGGCCTAGGTACGACTAGTGGGATATAGACCAATGAAGTGGGGTCATTTGAAAAGGTTTGGTCATGATCCCATAGGATAAGCTTGGTGGTAGCAGTAGTTGTACAAGTCGAACTCCGTCATTACCTCGATGAGTCTAGTGATCAAAGTGGTGGATATCGTATGTTTTACGCACTGAGTGAGAGATGTGAGGATGGTTGCTATGCTTGATTTGTTTGCCATCACTATGACATGCAAACCCCCACCTCCGTATTCTTTATACCATGTGTTAGTGGCACCTTAGAGTACTGTACAGTATGTAGTGCTAACTCTTTCGTTGCAGGTCCAGGTTCAGGTATGGCTTAGTAAACCTGTTACTGTTCCATTTTGTTGCTTATCGCTCATACCAGACTTTTGTCTGACCCAGAGTTTTATGTCTCTTCTTATTACTCTGGGTGCTCTCATGAGCAGACTAGAGACAGGTTAGCTGGTGATGCACGAGTAGCTGTACCGGAGACGAGCAGGAGGCTTCCACGTATGATATATATATATATATAGATATTCTCCCTGTGTCGCTGCTTTGGGCATTAGCAGTGCACCTTTCCTTTCTTTTGCTTTAGAGACAGTTTTAAAGTTGTAATAATGATAATGTGGAACATAAGCTGCATTTTGATTTTCCGCTGCCATGATGTTTAGTTTCAGCTTATGCACTGTCTCACCTGTTTTATGTCAAGTATGTTATTATTATATTTTATTCCTTGCGCTGTGAGACATTCTACAAGTTCTTGATTAGTTTATTCTCTTCTTTCCTTTCTTTGGCGACCGTTCCGGGCTAGTCGGGTATGTGTACAGCTCGCTTTCGGAGGAAATGTCGAATGGTGCGGGCCGGGCCGTCACACCATGGATGTTTGATTTGATTGTGTTGTGATTGTGAATGTGATGTAAATTGTTGTAATAGGAAATGAAATGTTCTTCTGTTTATGTTCTTATTTGTCGTGTTCTCATTACAATCCGGGCTTTCCTTTACGGGGAAGTTCGGGTCGTTACAGCGTGGTATCAGAGCTTTGGTTTACAGAGCTCGAGAACAAGACACATTAGAACCAGACGAAAGAATTCATCAGAGACTGGATCAGTAATATCCAATGAGAGTGATTCATTAGAGATAGGATCAGTAGTATCCTAGAATGAGTTGGAAGAGTGTTATTTTTAAAATTAAAATGAAAACGAATTTAGTTTTGAAAAATTAAACCATTTATACGTAGTTGAATATTTATTTTATATTGAATTTGGTCAATCGAGTATATAAAGGTTTTGCATATACGCCTTGCAAACGTATGTTTGAAGTTTTAATATACTGGATAGATATAGAACCACACTCTAGTCGCCCGGGCATGATTCTGATGATCGGTATACCATCATCAACATTTATGTTCGAGTTTCGAAAGTGAGATATCTATATATTTCCAACTGACTGGTGTAAGAACTAAAGCTAGATAGGTATTTCAAATGATTTTAAATTGAAATCAGGAAATAAAGTCCAAAGTAATAATTTCTATAAATTGAATTGGATTTTGGAAAATATAAGTGGAGTGATTAATCTAAATGGGTAGATTGGGATATTTCATGTTGATTAATGCATAGTAGATCCATAACTCTATTACTAATTGTTGTTTATACACTGGTATTCATGGGGGTAAACCCGTTCCGTGACATGCGGCGTGGTCCCGTGATTTACTATAGTTCAAAGTAAAGTTTAATAACTATTTTGAGTTCTCATATCAGTCCCATGACGGACTCGTTGTTTGCTTTTCCCTTGCAAACTCGGGTGTCCCTATTTTCCACACGGGCAATCGAATAGTTTATTTTGCAGATATATAAGCAGGATCCTGCATTGAAGTGAAATGTTATGTCTAGAGTATTGATAGTCTTCCGCTGTGTTATTTTATTTGTTTCTGCTGCATTGTATTACATTTATTATAAATTAATTTTCCATTGTATTATATTTCTCTATAATCTGATATTTTGTACTCTGATGTAACATTATTATGATGTTTATAAAAGTCTTATGTTATTTGTTCTGATGTGTTGTGTGCCCAGAGTTAGCGCATGCGGGATTCGAACGGTCTTGGTCGATTCAACGATCGATTAGGTCCGAGCAAAATCTGTATCGTTACATTAAAGATAAATGCAATATAGGATTTTTATTAAGTTTAAATGGTTTAACGGATTCAATTTAACTGTGTAGAATCAATTTGAGTGATAAAACTAATGGTGGAATGAATGTAGAATTCAAACTTCAAATCAAATAGAAGTTAAGATTTAAATAAGGAATTCGGTAATAATTTAACTTGAGTACTTGGGTCAATTTGAAATTTTAGCAACTGAATCTTAAATTAAGTTGAATGTAGCTTAGACAAAGAGTTCAATGATAAGTTAAACTTTGAATTTCAGATAATTGATTTGGATTGGATTATTTGTTTAAGTTAATATTATTTATTTTTTAACTAATATATAATTTTCCATTATTTTATTAAACTATAGCTTTAGATTTGTCTAAACTAATTTGTTTATAAGCTTAATTATCTTATTATATACCAAATTTATTTTTGATTTTTGAATCATTTATGCAAATCTATTTTAAACCAAAACCCATCTATTTATTCAAACCCATTTTTATACCAAACTTACTATTTTACCTAAATCATTTTTTATTTGACTTAACTATTTTATTTGAACTATAGTATAATATTTCTCTATATTATTTGAACTATTTTGTATATAAAGCTTAACTATCTTATTTAAATTATTTATACTAAAACTTATCTATTTTATTTGAACCTATTTTATATAAAGCTTACTATTTTACTCAAACTGTTTTACTTAATTATTACTATATAAAGGTATATATTTCTGTTCCGAGCAATTTAAGGTCTGAAATGATTGAGTACAAATATTCAATTGAATAATGATATTCGTAACATGAAACCAAATTCGAATGTGAGGTTTTGATAATGAATTAGTTGTAAATATTATTTGGAAAAAATGAATGTTTGAATCAATTATAAAATCAAAACTAACTGGTTATGGAACAAAAATTTTGAGGACTTTCGATATATTTGATGTGGAAGTTTCTGAAATTTATATAAGAATTTGTTTAATTCAGAACTTTTGATTTGGAAAGGAAAATAAATTTGGAAAATGTGATACTGCAAGTGGATTCCAAACTAAATTTGGGATATGGAAATCTTGAAAGATTTGGAAAGATTGAGCAGATCATATTTCGATGACATGATGAAATGGAATATCGAAATTTTTGATATTGGAAATCAAAGTGTCAAAATTATGTATATGATTTGTATGAAGTTAATTCAGAAACTATAGGTTTGAAGGGAACTCAATATGATAACCAAAAACTCACATAATGGAATCTAAATGAGGATGTATTCGAGACTATGACATATGTATAGTTTTCCCTAAATATTTAAGTTAAGGGTAGTACCTTCTTTCGAAATGGCAGACATATTCGATAGGTGTTGCATGTGATTATTGGTTGTCCAGACGTAATACTCATGAGTTTCCTTTGAACTCGACTGCATAGCGAAATCCGTAGGTCTACAAAGGCATTCGGTAATGGATGTATCCTAGGGGAACCAGTGCAACCATTGTGTTTGTTGTGCTATATAGTCGCTCTACGATAATGAAATTTGTACAGCTGTGAAGGCCTATGGGTACGGACATTTCTTGGGGGATCTAAGCACAACAATTGTGTATCTACGGTCCACTTGGCATAATTCGAGGGCAGCGAATGTATGAGGTCTATGGGTGAAAAGATGTAACCACCCGAGTTACTAGAAGTAGATTGTGATCAATTCGAATGTATTTTGAGCTATTATGGTGAAATGGAAGTGGTAGTGATTGCTTAGCCACCTTTGGTCGTGACGCTTTGCCCTCTTGACCTATTTATAGAGCGACCCTAGGGGATGCGCTCCGTAATGATCTTGGGTTTGAATAGTCTTCTTTAGATGCTTTCCATTGAATTGCTTGTAATAAAACTCACAGCGAAGCAATTTCCTAAGGGTACGGATGCTTCTGGGTAGACCAATGTGTAACCATTGTTCATTTGCGATTCATGAATAGTTTCAGCTGTCGGCATTGGTTGGAACTTCCTTTATCTATTATTTCATAGGTTTTTAAGTATTTCACTAGGTGTTGAAACAAGTATATTAAGTACTTGGAGATTTTTAAACATATGTCTGTACCATGCATGCCTAAATTTCTATAAGAACAAAAATAAACTTGTTAAATTTCAAGTTATCAAGTATTCTCGATTTTAAATAACAAATCAATAATCTGAAATTTAAATTTATATAACTTTAACTTGATAAAGTAAGAAAGAGGCTTTAAATGTTTTAGAAGTTCAAGGATTTCAAAAATAAAATATTGATTTCTTACTTTGTTTTTCAAAATTATTTCCAACATGAGGATCGTATGTTGAAATTTAAGTTTGTTATAAGCCAATCTAAGTTTGATAAAAAGAGTTTTAAATAAAGATTTTGAAATTAATAGTTAATGAACCTTTTAAATTAATTTTGTATAAAAAATTTCGAATTTTAAATCATATAACTTATTTTTACCTTTAACAAGTTTATGCTAAATAAGATTTGGTAACTGAATTTTTATTATACATAAGTACGATTTTGAAAACCTCCCCTTTTCGAGGACAAAAAGCTTTGAGTGGGAGGACGGATGATTTCAACATTTTTAAAATAATGAATCAGTTAAATATTCGAACTTGATATTTGAAAAATAAACTTAAGGTTTAACTTAAGAATTTAAAATCTATTTTATTATATATATATATATATGAACTTGTTTTTGATTCAAAAATTAATTAATATATATATGTTCGTTTGGTAATATAGAATTTAATATTTATATGTTGTACTTAAACCAATTTAGCTAAAAATAAGCGTGAAATTGATTTTTTTTTATAACATTGATTCTTAGATTCGAATGAATTGTTGAAATTAAACATTATAAGAATCTGAACAATTTTGAACTATAAAATACTATATTTTATTCTAAGAGGAACGCTACTTTTCGTTTGTAAAATTTGAACCCTTGTTGTGTTGAATCTTTGATTTGGGGTCGAAAGCATGTAAGAACGTATAGTATTTATGTATGTCTTAATTGATATTTCATTTGTATTCCACTTGTGTTGTGTACTTATATAAGTTTCTCCTAACATATAAAAGAAGTAAAAGATATATAATAAGTAAATAAAATTTTAAATAAAATGTATAAATGTACACTTGTTTAATTAGACGAAGTCAAAAGACAATTGTCACTTTTTGGCTTAGAGAAACACACGCGTCAAAATTTACTTCTGACACTTACACGTGCCCTCTCTCCTCTTAATTTTATTTCCACCAAAGAAATCCCACTTCCCTGAAATCAATGTCCTCTTAATCAGATCCGGCCACCGCAACCTTCTTGCAACGTCTGGTGCCATCAATCGAAGTCGCAACCTCTGTCCATCGCTTTTCAATATTTATATCACCACAACAACCAATCACGCCTTCCCTAGAGAAGCATCTCTCTTCGTTCTCTCCAAATTGAATCCTTCTTTTTTGAGAACCCATGCAAACCGAAGTTGTACCCTTCTGCACCACACGTAAATAAGTCTAACTCCAACTGCTCGGTCTCCACACCCCCCCCTTTGTCAGGTCAATGCGCCTGTGCTATGACCACCTAAAGTTGAATGCCTCCAGTAAAGGTGAGTTTTAGTTCATGATTTTTTTTTATTTAATTTCAATATCAATTTACGACTGAAATTGAAAGTAGCGTTTGCACGTTGCTGCCTTATGTAACGATCTAGGATTTTTGACTAATTTAAAAATGGGATTGTAATACAAATTAGTTTGGTTTAACATGAATTTTAGATCAGTTTTAAAATAAATGTGGTTTAAATAAATAAAATGGATATTTAATTTTGTCAAATATAACAGTATAATTTTGTTAAGAATTTATCAGGGTTTTGTCATAACGAATTTTCCAAGTACGTATTTATAAAACTATTTTAATCATGATCATTTATATATATATATATATTAAATATAAGTAATAAAATGAATTGATTATTTTGAATTAATAAATTTATCCACAAATATTGTTTGAATTTGATAATATTGATCGTGGGTATCAAAAAGGTTTAATGGTAACCTAAAATTAAACATTTAACATACCTCGAGTGATTCAAATTTTGCAACACTGTTAAGTGTCATTAAAGTGTTGCTATTCAAAACCATGATATGATGGTACATGGTATTCCCAAGTGGTTTTATATGATTTCATGGTTTAGGACAAATGTACCCATGGTTAATGACCAAACTATCCCTCCCTTAGGCATATTAAAGAGCTCCCTCACTTCACATTTTTCTCCACCCTCTTCACCTTCCTTTATACCTCCTTCTCCCCTCCTCTTTCTCTCTGGCTCTCGGCTTAAGTTCCCTCCGGCCAACCCCTCCCTCCGATCGAACCACCCACACCTCCTTCACTTCCCTCCATTCAATCCAAGACCCTTCTCCTCTGACCCCAAACCCGTCCCCTTCTTCTTCCCCCGGCCAACACCTCCCCAACTCGACCTCCCCCATTTTCGACCACCCACCAACCAACTCCGGCCTCTAGCACCCACCTCTGTCCATCCTAGCTCCTTCCCCATTTCGGTCGTGGGTCCCCGCAATGAATTTATATATGTTTTTAAAGGTTTATAATCATATTAGAAGTTAATTGGGTGGATTTTACCCAGAGTCATAATATAGTCTGAATTAGACTAGTCGCGCTGCGGTAGTTCTCGAATTTCAACCATAAACTTCAAACGCTTCTATGTGATGTAATTTAAACCAGATTATGTGAAATGATTTTTTTTGCTTTCTAATAATAATAGTTTTCAAATAGAAAAAGAAAATTTGAATTCCAATGTATAAATTTCGAGTTATATTCAAATCTATTTTCAAATAAAATCGCGTTTTGCAATTTGTGACCATAGATGGAAATCAATAAAAATAACTTTATAAAGATAATTAAAAGCACGATAAAAAATTTCAAAGTATTTGAATTAGAAAAATATAGTTTTGAATAATATAATGGTTATTTTGGTCAAACCATTTTACAACGCTCTTGCAAAAATTTTTGTAACGCTTTTATTGAAATAACATGATTTTATGGAAATAACATGTTAAAGAGAACTATTTTAGAAAGTGTTTTGATTTACTAAAATCGAAGGAAGGGAGACTTAACTAAGATCTGATATAATCCATAACTGTTTTTAAATTGTGCTAATTATTCAGAAAGTTTGGAACTAGATTTCTGTCCGAATACCATTTCAAATATTCATACGGTGAAATGGACGTAATAAATTGAAGGCAGTGGTTGAAGACAAGGAATCTTCACATCGTATGGTCTGCTCGCTAATGTCTCAGGATGTACACCCACTATGAGATTATACTATAGCAGTGGTAAATCGTACTTGGAGATTTTCCGGATTTGCAAGATGTGGCGATCCAGAATTTTTAACCAATTTAAAACTTAATTTTTGGGATATAATTTGAATTTTCTAGATATAAAATGGAGTTAATATAATTTAAATATGGATTTGGAATAAATTTAATATATTTATATACACGTTAAATCGTAAAATAAATGTTGATTTTTGTTAAAATATAATGGTATGATTTTAATGAAAATTTATCAAATTTTGTTATAATAAATTTTATGATACGTCTTTATAAAATTATTTTTAAATGGGTTTTTTTCTAATTAAATGAATGAATAAATATATTTTTAAAATATAATTGAATATAAGGATATATATATATATATATATATGGATAATACAATAAAATTGATTATTTAAATAAGTTGTTAATGTCTAATAACAATAATTGTTAATATTTTAATCGATAAAATTATTTTTAAGTGTTATTTTGTCAAATTAAATTTTTTAAATAATGATTATTAAAACTCATTTATATTTTAGTTTGTTAAATTAAACAGCATTATATTTTTTCGATAATATGTTAAGTCATTGTCGTATTTTGTCGTATTAATCGTTGATCGTTTAAGTTAATAAACAATAAACATTATAAAAAGTTTCCACTGTGTTTTACATTGTCTTGTGAATTTTAGTCTCTGCATTGTTACTTTATACCTATTGCGCTTCACAAAACTTAATGCATCCTCATATGAGTGACAATAAGTGATGTGGGGTGTCATAAAATCCTTATGGTTATATATGGTTAGAAAATATTAGATAATTTTTAAGTTAATACTAACCTTGTTTAAAAGTCCTAATTGTTTTTCATGGTAAGAAAGCAACCAAAATATTTAAATAAGCATAAAATTGTAAATAATATTTAAGTTGAAAATTTTCAAACTTTCATTTTTTTATTTCAAATTGACAAACTCTCTTCATTATATAAAATTGATCGTAATCCTACCAACATTTTGAAAAGTGGAATTTGTTTTTAATTAATGAAATATTACAATTTTGTTTGATAGATTGGAATTCACAATATATATTTTCCTTCTTCATTAGAACTTATAATTTTTTGGTCAAAATTCATTATTATTTCGATTTCTATTATTGTTTTGATATAATAAAACTAGAAGAAATGTTAAAATTTTGATGGATGCATGAATATTTAAGAATGTTTTTATCGTTCTAAATTCAAATTTGAAAATGCTTTGAATATCAAGTTATCGCTTTCAAATATGCATATATGTGCAAGCGGAGTTCAACAAAGGGGGGCATCTAAATAGGTGGAGCATGGTCATATCATGTTAAACACAATTATTAAACTTCAAAATCTAAATATATGACATCAAAAGGTGAGATTGTTGAATATATTGATATGATTTTGTTTGATGATAATTAACATATATTTATATATATATATATATCAATATGTTGTTAATTATACCATTCTATTTTCCGTAGGTAATAAATATTTGCAAGAATAGAATATTTAGCTCATTTTTTTTAATTTTGAATAGATATTTTATTCAGACAAATATTTTTGTCACATTTTTAAATTTACACATTTCTGCTCTCTCTATTTCATAATTGCTATATAATCATTCATATTTGAACACTTAGATCCTCACTGCATACTCATACACTCTTGTAGAACATGACACTAATGCAGTTGAATTTTATATTGCACGCTCCAAAATTTATCTAATCATATGACTAACCTATCAAATAAAGTAACTTAGTAAACTATAAAAGAATCAATTTAAACGACAGATATATGTTTAATTAAAGTTGTGCATTTACCTTATTTTTTGGGTTGTTTCTCTTTATTTTTATAGATAGGGAAATATATGTATGTGTGTATGTATTGGGAGTGACTATTTGAACTCAAATATTTGGCACAAATCAAGGGATAAAAAATCTCAACCGTTAGATTAATTTGTCTTTATGCGAGGGTTGGAAATCAAGGGGAAATCCAATGGTTGAGAATTTGTGTCTGCCAGTGTGTATCAATTTTTTGTATTTTAATAAACTTCCCTTATATATATATGCATACATATGTGTGTGTGTGTATTCTCAAATAACATATATAATATTTATAGTAGTACACTGTAAATATTACAAGGTCCAACCATGTATCACTGTCATAGGCACATGCAAAGGTCAAACTAAGTGACTCAACTTAGTGAAATTCAAGAGACCACAATAAAAATGGCCCCGATGAATTCAAACATTTAAACTATCAAAGCTATCTCAACAAGTGCATAAAGCAACAATTCAGATCAACTAAAGTGCATGAAATACAAGGTTCCAACTAGATCAAGTATCATAAATGCACTTCAAAGGTCTAAGACAGGATGCCACAAGTTCAAATTTATTGATCAAGAACAACGCAAAACTGATCAAATCAAGAGTATGTGCAGATTTAAGCATAGTGAACAAGCGCAACATGAACCGGTGAAGTTCAAACAAGTAGCAACTCAACACTCATGAAAAATGAAGCATAGACCAAGGGAAGTACATTGTTAAATGCAATGATAAAAACAACACCATTTTAGACAAAAATCAAAGTTCTAAGCACAATAACAACTAGACAACAAGGATTCTAGCAAATGCAAGTTTAGGCTCGACAAAATAAAAATGTACATAGTGTAGACAAAATCATATATAAGACCATAGGGTTTGGTCAAAAAATATAAAAATGATCAAAAATTTCAAGTGCATGCAACACAAGTAGAATTAAAACAACAAGCAGCAAATAGAAAACTAAGCACAAACTGCTCATGCACCGGTTCAAGCTAGATTTTGCCTCAACATCGAAAAAGTGTACAAGAACAAGATTAGTTCAAAATTGCATATACAAACTAGCAAACATAAAATGATACATGTACAGTGAAATTACAGTTACTCAAACAACAACAAAATGCACAAGCATTTGTGCATATATACACATACACATGTACGTACATACATGTATGTATATATGTGCGTGTGTATATATATATATAAACCTACGAATTCACAAACATGATGTAGTAAAATTTACAAACAGTACAAAGAAAAAATTAAGATTTTTCAATGCAGGTTCAAATAAAAGAAAATTGAGTGAAGATTCTATTAAGTGCAAGTGTAGTAAAATGTTTTATTGAAGGAAGGCACAAGACAAGCAATGGCATTGTAATAGGACAGAGAAAATAGCAGTGCCAAAAAAATTGTTATAGTGGAAAACTAATCAACAAATTTCAATTTCAAATTCAGATTGAAATATTTTTGGTGTTTATCGAGTCAACACCAAAATGATCAGGGCGAAAACCAAAAGTCAAAGCTAAGTTCAAAGATATAGAAAAATATATTAGGGCAATTCAGCCATAAGCCAGCTTATACGCAACCGAACCTAGTCAAAAGAAATCAGAGATATATATATGGATTTTAATCCTATTTATTCGATAATTCGTCACAAACATTAATTGAAGAAAAGTTGAGAAATTCAAAAGGGGCACAAATTGTACCACTTATTTTTAAAAACTGGACACAACTTAATCAACATAGCATAGAACAATCAACAAGATGCCATTTAAATTAAAAAAACAGATCAGACGAGACTAAAAAAGGAGTGGCATTTTTTAAAACTTAAATTTTCTTCTAAATGGGACAAAGGATTTGAGAAAATGAAGAAGTGTTCGGGCCGAAGGGATATTAGAAAGGGAGTTAGACTTATATCGGGCCAGGCTATCTTGATCACTTATTAAAAGCATTTGTTTTAGGGTTGTTGTTCTTTCTATTTCAAGTTTTATTTCTATTTAAAAATTCTTTTTCCAAGCTAACAAACTATAGGGGTCGTAGCTTGAGAATATGCAACTCAATGACTTAATTATAACATGGTTTCGAGAGAATTATTAGAACTATTAGATGAGCGGTAGTCGCAAGTTTACTATGCATACAACCATTGTATTTTTAACTCTTAGTAGAACTTTGAGGCAGAGTTTTCAATATAGAGTTAGAACAGTCAAGTGAGCTAGATTCGTGAGTTTACACTGACTGTAAGTGTGTACTATTTAATTTCTAGTAGAAACATTGGGGGTAGCAGTAGGTAATGTTTTTCCCGAGTTGGTTAAGTTTCGTGTGTGAATTACTTTTCCATAATTACTCCATTAATATCTATGTTGGCATAATAATTATTGTTATTTTATGAAAGATTATAATAAATCCTATTCACCTCTCTCTAAGGTTAATTTCAATTATATAATATAAACAAACTGAACAAAGTAGTAGAATTATTTGAGACATTTGATAAAGTATAAAATATTTATAAAACATTAATTATTGAATTCAATTACGATTTACCTTAATTAAATAAATAGTATTTGGATAACAGATGTGTTAGTTATTCATTATTATATATTGATGGTTATTATTACTTGGTTGATTATTTTGGTTGTACTTGATCAATTTATATGTTACTGGAATTTCATAGTTTTACTATAAGGTGTTCAAAAAAAATATTGGTCAAGAAAATATATAACAAAAAAAATGTTTATTATAATTTTGGAAGTAAAAGGTATTTGTGTTTTGAATTAAAATAATTTCTTTTAGAAAAGTAATTGAAATATTTTAAGAATAAATATTTTTAAAAGATAACAAAAATGGTTAATATGATAACTGGTTTTATAAAGTGTTTTACAAAGGAAGAGAATTTCAAGGATTAAACCTTATAGTTAAAAATGATTTCATAAGGTTTTTGAAATGACAACCCAATGATTTGGAAGTATTTTTGTATGTTAATGCAAAATGATTTGTCACTTTGGGATATAAAATGATTTGGTATGTTACAAATTATTTGGGTAAACCATAAGACAAAAATTTGGGAAAGGGAATTGAAGAGCCTCAATATAGTATCCTTTTGTCATAGAGTGATATACTTATCTTTATTTTTAGGAAAGTTGTGTCCCCTTGTTATGAGCAGGGACCACTCGGTCTAGTTGCAAATATTTTGAGATAACTTTATAATAAAATAATTGATATCATTTTTAAAAGTGATTTGATTTAAAATCCCAAAGTAAAGTCTAATTGATATAAAAGATGATTATATTATTTCAAAGGTTTTAAATAAAGATTGGTAGTTTGGTTCAAATATTTTTTTTCGATAATGATTTATTTCGAAAATAATAATTTTAATAAGTTTCCATGGAACTAAATGTGTGGATTAGCTCTAACTATGAAAATCACATAATTGTCTGTTGCATGCTCTATGAGTCATATTGGTGAATACGAGAACTGTGTTAGCTTGATCCTGTGTCTAATTGCATACCCTATTAGATAAAGTTGTGTTAGCAGTCACAATGGTAGTGGTGTAGCCCCAATATTAAAATAATATTTTCTATTTATTGTTTGATAGTTATGTTGTAATGTATCTTTCCTTCTTATTACTTTATTCTACATTTGACTTGTTCATTGAGTTTGTGGGGGCAATTTTTCTCTCATTATCATTACAATTTTACAATAGTAGATTTAGAGTATTTGAGTATTTTTATTATTTCAAAACACATCTAGTATATTAGATAATTACTATGATAATATATATTATAAAAGCTATGTCTTATACGTTTAGGAATGTATAATATTTACAAACATTTTGTAGCAAATGAGTGACTTTACATTAGTAGTTTTAAAATGAATGGATTTTCAGAGATTTTGACTAGTTCGAAAACCTAGGCGCTCATAGGTTGCTTGTTGGTAATTCGGCAAAATGCTGAAGCATAATTTGAATTCTCCTCTTCCTTATTAGTTTTATAATTATTACCAAGGTTTTAAATCTTGTATATCAGTCGCGTTTCATCTCGGGGATTTTAAGACTTGATCTCATATCGGGGGAGATCTCGGATGAGATGAGTCTAACTCGGGAGTTCGTCCCTGATTTTCATCTCGTGTCTGAAAGCTCATATCGGAACAATCTCAGGGTGTATGATATGTTCAAAAATGATATTTTTACAAAATGACTTTTATGAATGATATTAAAAACATAGTAACTTAAACTTGAATTGCAAAATAACTTTATTATTCTTTATTTTGTGAAAGATCATCATACTCTAAATTGTAATATGCGTAAAACAGAAATATTGTTAGACATAAAATGTTAAAAGCATTTAAAACATTAAAAATTCTGCATAAATAGACCATAAAATACATAATTTCAATAGTAATATATATGTAAAAAGACGCATATGAAAATCATAAGCATTGTAGAATGTATATGAACATACAACATGGTCATTTAACACGTAAAATGTAAAACAACAAAAGATTATCAAGATTAGATTTGATTTTTTTAATTATTGTTCTTGTTCAGGCACAGATTTAAATTTTAACCAAAAAACCTAAGATCTCGGACGATATTCCTGTATTTCATCTCGGTTGTCGATATTACAATATATTGGGAGATATATTCAAAAGGAGATTTGAGTGATATTTGTTGTTTCGTCTTGGAAGTAGCCCAAAACGAGATATTAGAGGAGATCTTGGGCGATATTTGCGAGATTTAAAATAGTGATTATTATAAGAAGATAAAGTAGTTAATGTGCTGTGTTGGTGGAAGCTTTGATCAAATACGACAAAAGTGGAAGCTATAAAATAAAAGGTTTGAATGTGACAATGGTCCAAAAGAATTTGTAATCAATGTTACTTGAAGTCATAGTGGTTTGGTTTTCAAATATGAAAGGTTATTATCAAAATAACAGAAAAGATTTGATAATGGGTTGTGTTTTTCTTGTTTATGATTTGATTACAAGTGTATATATACAGCAAGCAATACAAGGCAAGACAACTTTCGGCCTAAATAACAAATTGAAGAGAAAAGCAAGCGGAATAGGTAAAAAAAGAGATAGACCACTTAGCTAAATGTAGGTATAATAAATCATCTTAACATATTTCAGCAGATTATTTCTTCATTTCTAACATCGCCCCTCAAAACATAGGGTTAGGGTTTCAAAATAAAACCCTAATTTTTCACTATACATGTGCTCGATCGATTAGATCCGACTTTAGTTTAAGAGAGATAATGTTGGGAGAGCCAATATCCAGAAGGTCGAGCGATGATGGTGTTTAAAGAAGCTAAGATCTCTTTGGTAGCTTGGTTGAACATTAATGAGTAGGCTTGTAACGACCGGAGGATTTTGACCCTAAAAATCAACATAAACACATTGTTGACAATTCAAGCATCGGAAATACCTGATCATTAATAGAAAGATGTTAGAGGGAGAGAAATAGAAAGAAAGAAAGTTAGAATAGAAGAAGAAGAACACAAAAGAAAAAAATTAGAGTATCACGAATCTTACAGCGGAACGAATAAAATATATTCTGTAACAACTTTTGAATTATAAAACTGTACTTATACTTACATATATTATTAGAGTACATCACATATATATCACAACGGAAATAATATATATATATATATATATATATATATATGAAACATTAAAGCCTCCTACTCCAAGCTCCTCCAAGTATATCTTTAAAATACCGACTACTTGAGTGCCCGTACAAATTTGGGCACCCAAGTGTTTAGGGTAAAACAAAACAAAACAAACTTTAGGTCAGTCATTGGACTGGTGTAAGAAAACTCCAATCACTTGGTTTAACTTTTAAAAATCCTTTTAAAATGAAATGATAATCATAAGAACAATGCACATATAAACACAGATGGTTTTTACCTTACGATAACCCAAAACATTCCTTTAAAACAATATTTTCCTGATATTATAATAATTTCTAAATCAAGCAAATAACAAACTAGCAAA
Source organism: Allium sativum (assembly GCA_030737875.1). Taxonomy (NCBI): domain Eukaryota; kingdom Viridiplantae; phylum Streptophyta; class Magnoliopsida; order Asparagales; family Amaryllidaceae; genus Allium; species Allium sativum. Next base: position 574,920,473 of record CM060921.1, on the reverse strand, counting down.
ACGCTTGCATCTTACGCTCTACATACATAATATACAATCAAAAATCGTGGACTCTTATTGGAGATTGGATTTCCAACTATGACAAGGTATGGAACCACCTTCTGATCAGTATACTCTAGAGGGGATACGTTGGAGTTCAACAAGAACATCTTGCAACTAGGCCACATATGACCGGGCATTCTTTTCGCTTGAATGTTCCAAATATATTGTCACCTCACAGTTGGTATACCAACATAACCATTCTGTGGAGATATAGAAGTGAAAGAAGAACAAAAATGAACATTCTCTAGATGGTGACAATATACCCAAATTGGGAGCAACCAACTTAGTCATGCCGCCTGCCCGATTTTTGTCGTTTCCCAGTTGATGAGGCTTGAGGTCATAACGTATCTTTTGGAACATCATGCCACCATTTACTTTAAATGCCACATCATCAAACCTGCCAAATCACAAATTAATTTCCCCAAAAATACCATTGGTATAAAGCTAAGATAAACAAATTCCCTTGCCACCAACATAAATATGCTTGAAGAGATCAACGTACGTGATCTATTAGGTATACTCTGTCATACATTCGTCCATACAAGTTGTTCTAAGACTGGACAAACCGAAGGCACTATTCTATACATCCATCTTAGGCAATTTCTACTTAGGTTCGCCAGAACAACCCTTGCATAAACTCTGTCTTCAATTTTCTTAGATATATTTGATTCGCAACGCCAATGCCCATATGGAGTCGTATTCTAATAATAAATCTGATCTCGATTTCTCCATATTAACAACAGAAAATTGGTCAAAATCTTCGATAGTCGATTATTTGACTATCAAAGGAAAACATCCATGCAAACAATGATCATATTTCCAAACGGAAATTTTATCGATCAACCATCAATCAACACCGAGCCCCTTTTAGTAGATTTATCATTTAACAACTCATTTCCAATTTCTCTTCAATATCTTTACCTAAAAATTTCTCAAACTTGTTTAGCCTCTCTCGATGCTCGGAAAATGTTTCCATATATTCGCAACTTCATATTTTCTAAATTTAGAATATATGTTATTAACATTGGAAAACATTTCCATTTCTTATTCACGCATCACTATTACTCCACATTCATTAGTCCCTAATAGTTAAACTAGTGAGAGAGTAAGAGAACAACTCCCTAAGTATCAACCCCGAAGGCCGAAACCAACATCATATCAATACTCAGAAAGCCATTCAACTTGAGTAATTTTCAGTTAGTTTCTAATTTCCCTAACTCCATTTCTTAATTTCTTATCAAATCATCGCTTACGCGATTCTCGGATTCATTCTACGAATCCACTTCTTCAACGGAAGTTATTGATTATAACGTTAGCACTATAATATCTACTTCCAAAATATTAGTTTTATAAACATAGCTTTTCATTGCTTTGAATAAACAAATAGTTAAATAAATAAATAAATCTTGATCATAAACGGAAAATAAATATTACTTCCCCAAATTCGATATAATCGAATTTCAATGTATAACTTTCTTTTGAAATTTCTATTCGAACGCCGGAAAAATTTACTGTTTCAAGTTAACTCAATTTCTGAATTCACCTTTGAATTCATCACTTCAAATATTTACCAATTTCCTGTTATAACCAATTAAATCTGCAAAACGTTTTCTTTTAAATCATTATTCACTTTAAAACATGAATATAATTTTTTATGTAAACTTGGACTTGTTACATCAATTTAATCTTATTTTTATTTAAAAATACCATTACATGTTCAATTTCTATTTATCAAGTTATTTTATAAATTCATATTTCATATTCCACTTCATAAACTTTATTTACAAGTCAACTTCTTGCTGGTTATATATTAAGTTTATAACTAAATCTTGATTACACATTCAATTATAAATTACTGGTTTTTAAAACAAATATTATTTATCTCGTCAAATTCTGAATTATATAATAAATAATTTGTAAAAATAAATTATTTTAACAACGTTCGACATCATTGAATTTTAATTACTAATCCTTATGGTTTTATTTCAGTTCTATTCACATTTCGAACACCGAAATAATTTCATCATTTTCGTTTGAAATGACTCCCCAATTTCCCTTTCTAAATTCATTTTTATATTTCCAAATTATTTAATAATGACTATTCCATTTTATTTATAAACATCGTTTATAGATCAAACTACTTGTTTTAATATAGTTGAAACAAGTTAATTTTTTCTAGTCCATTCGAACTTCAATTCTTATTTAAAAATAGGTCTTGCCTTTTCTAAACCCAAATCATTTCCCAATATATTTTACAGTATTCAAATAGTAATTATTTCAGGGTCAATGCTATTCAAACGTCTCTATCACATAATAATCAGCCATGGATTATTTGTCCCATTTTATAATGTAATATATGAAAATCAATGATAAAATTGTTGAGGAATCCAGTTGGATTCCTCCAACCTGTTTCCCTGCATCCACAGATGTTAATCAACACAAATAACACTAATTTCATATCAATATGAAATATAATAATAAACCGAATCAATATTTAGTCAATGTTTTTTACACATAACTATATATATATATTATTTCAACCAATTTATTTGCAATTCATCCAAACAACCATCACACTGCATTCAATCATTTTTATCAATATCAAATAACGTTTATAATACTATAAAACTGGACAGAGTTAGTGAGTTTAATCACCTTGATTGTTAATCGTTGAATAACGATTAATGTCTGTTGATTATATTAGGCATTTTATTCTCCCTAAAATTGTAACGGTCTCCAAATCTCTTCAGACTAGTCCCAGTACGTAGTCTGTGACCATACGATCCCGATGGATGTAAATTTTCGCAATTTTGATAATGGACGAATAAGTTGTGAATATTACAACTTAATATACTTCTAATATTTTAAAACAAAACTTAGATTAAATAAATTGGCCTCGCCATTTCTTCTATCCCACGTTATCCTTCCCCAACCAAAAGAAGAAACCCGCCCCTTTCCAGCTAATCCACGTCCAACTGTTTGGGCTCTTTTTTTGCGGCTTAAAGTATCGGCCCACACCTATATCCCACCCGCCTCTTAAAACAGGATCATTGTCCTCCCGTATTTACACAATAACACTCCACCATCGTCCTATCTTCATTTACTCTTTCCTCCCTCCATACCCTATGAATTTACCAACAAGAATCACATCTAGCTTCTCCTCCAATAGCTCCACTGCCCTAGCCTCCCAACTTCGAGCTCGAAGCCCCACCTCCATTCGTGTGCAGCACCGGTACAATAAGTATTGACACTTACTATTCCCATGTGTCTCGAAACTTCATCGTTTAGCTCACCTTGACCTTATATTCACCACGTCATCCTCGAATTGATCCAACTTTTCTCCAGCTCGTTGCTACCTCCGCTTTAGACAATGTTGCGGTTAAGGCAGCGAACCTGCATGTTCGAGTCCATAGAAACTCAACTCGTGATGAACAAAAAATCGTTGAGATTTCAATATATAATTTGTAGAATTTTAGAGGGGTGTGATTTTTCCTTTTTTGGCAAGGCACCATGCTTTTTCATTTTAATTTATATATATATATATATATATATATATATATATATATACACGTGAGCTATAAAATTGAAGAATTCCTGAAGCAAGAAAATACACTGCCTTCATTCCATATATATTTATGGTATATTTTATTTGGCACACACGTAGCAGGGTACATAGTAGAATATGGTAGGCACTGCTGTTACTTTTCAGGCATGTATTTTTATTTTTATTTTTATTTTTAATCTTGGAAGTATAGCTGTGATAATAGGACTACATCGAATTATTTCAACTAGTTTAGGGTAGGTATGGTTTGCAGTAATTTCGATAAGTGTTGACCAACTGTTCCAACCAGTAGATGGGACCAAAGCAAAATATTAGTCTATACCAGGATTCGCAAGGTGTTTGTTGTCACGGGTCGATCCATACTAAGTCAACCCTAAGCCATAACAACATTAAACTAGTCGGTCGAGCCATCATTAGATCAACCGACCAAGTCATCTATCAGCGGATCAAACCGATCCTGCAATACCACGTCAGTTTTGAAGTTTTGGGACTCACCAGAAGTATTTTGAAAGATATATGCTACCAGACGAAGACCTATTCCCGATGTTGCTGATTCAGATAAGCTTTTGGTTAACCCTCCTTTTGATATCCCAACTATCAAGCACCACATCAATGTCGAGTTCCGAGGAGAACTATTCATCAGCAGTAGACTAGGTCCCCCGCCTGAACTATCCTGCCGGATCGAACCCCATGTGTCCTCCCTTCGAAAAAGGTGCAGGCCACATGGCATATGAATCCTCTCAACTTCTTCACCTATAAATACACCATTGCTGAAAATGGAAAGGCATGTTGAATTCTCTACTTCCAACTCATGCTCGGTATACTGGAAAGTTTCCAACCATGCACTTCAAACATTACGAAGATATTGTAATCTATAATTCTCTCCTACCGAGAAAATATCAATTGCACTTGTAATCCTCAAAAGTCAGTAAATATAAAGTGGATGTAGGCATCGACTTTGCCGAACCACTATAAAACTCCTATGTGTTCCATGTTTTTACTTACTCCGTGATTGTCGACCGTCTACACACGATTGGGTGTCGACCGTCACTAGTGATCAACTTTTGACGTAAACACTTTGGCGTGTCAGGGAGGGGAACACACCCAGACATACCTTACGACCTTCGGCCTCCATTAGCGATTTCTAAGATGGCGATTAAGCAAAAGAAGGATGCTTCATCTTATCGTCCTACACCCACCGATGCAGCTAATACACGCTACAGAGGCAAGTTGGGAAGCCTCTTTTCATGAAGACAGGTCCCAATATCTCACCAGGGACGACCTGGATCAAGTTCTGGCCGAGTTCAGGGCCCAGATGGCATTTCAAGGTGAAATCCTCAAGCATCAGCGTGAAGTGATGAATGACCTCCTCGCTCGGATAGATAAGGGATCCAACATTCCAGTATCATTTCTTAAATTGGTAGAGGTTGGGGTCACAACTGATCTTCGGTCTACAGAAATCCAAGGCCCAGAACGGATCACACCTTTGCTTCCTCCTGGCTCAACTTCACTACCTGATCGAACAATACTTCGGTCGCTAATCCCGGTAACCCCCCATGTTATAGCAGCTGCAGATTCATGGGCTGGCAGGAATCAAGATCTAGGTCGTCCAACCATCTTGCCTCATGTCGAGGGGTCGACTCAATTACCAGGACCCATCGGACAATCACTGGGTCGACTAGAACCAGGAACGTTGCCATTTGCATTACAACCTAGCATCTTATAGCAAACCTATCTTATGCAGCCTCTCCCACAGCCTTTTCAGCTTGTCGATCCAGACCAAGCTGGGGGCAGCAACCCTTCGAACCATCAAGACCACTGTACCAGGACAACTCAGGGTAGGTAGGAGGGAAACGCTACTGAAGATCGTCGTAACATCACCCTAGGTGGGGGCAAGGCAGAGCCCCGAACATCATATGCTATGCTGAATCAGTCCAATGCTAACCAAACCTAGACCAACCTTATCGGCATAAGTATGGTTCAGTCCAATAACGATCAGACGACTCTAGAAGCAACTGAACCAGGCCCGGAGACTAGGATACCCCCTCACTCTCACCATCACTCAACTCTCGGAGGTTGAACCCAACCAACCGTTCCCCTTCCGAGCATGCTTTCTGCGGATCCTAACAGAGAATTGGATTCATGGCAACGGCTCCTCGGGGATGGAAACCAGCTTGCAAGTATCATCAAAAGCTTCACCAGGGGATCCTCCTTTCAACAGAATGTGGATGACATCCACCGTAGTCCATTCACAAGGGAAATCATAAATTCCCGAAATCCTCCAGACTTCAAGCTTCTGATCCTAGAGCCCTACAATTGCCGTTTCGACCTGACCATTCATCTCACACGATACATGCACCACATGGAAGTACTCTCTGCATCGACCAATGTCATGACCAAGTTCTTCCCTCTCTTCCTCACCGACATATCCGGCATGTGGTTCCAATAGCAAACAACCAAGTTGATCAACAACTGGAACATGTTGGTCACCCGCTTCATCGAGCAATTTAGAGTTCACATCTCCTAACCAAAGAGCGTCGTTTTCCTTACCTTTCTCAAGAAGTGGTCCGGCGAGACCCTCCGATCCTTCCTAGATCAATGCGGCTATAGCATTAGTTGGTCAACCCAAGCCATCAATGGTGCTTATGGCCACCATAACAGGAGTCCAAAACCGATCAGAATTCAGGATCTCTTTAATCAGAGACCCTCCCAAGTACATTGAAGACTTCTATGCCGAAGCAAATTAATTCCTTCGACAAGAGGATGCCAGCATCGAGATGGAAATCCACGTGGTGCTTTCCACCAAGGACGAAGGTTCATCCAACACCAATGGCCAGAACAAAGGCCAAGGAAAAGTCTCGGACAAGAATGATCGCAGCATACGACCTCGGAGAGAGAACAAGTATGATCAATACATCGAGCTCAATTCCTCCTTGCTCGTTATCTACCTCGACGTGCAAGGAACTCTGCCTTTCATAAAGCCTCCTTGAAGGGAGCCGACCTAAAAGGAACTCGACTCTGAAAAGCACTACATGTATCACAACATAGCAGGCCACAACACCAGTGAGTGAAGGTACTTGCGGGATCTCATAGAGGATAGCATTAGGCATGGAGAACTACCCGGGTACGTCAAGAAACCTACACAGGCTAAGCCACCACAATCTTCTACCCAAGCTCCTCAGGTTAGTCCTCGAGCTCTCAGAAAAAGAAATGATCTTGGGCCTAGCAATCGTGGCATAACACTAATTAATAAGATTTAGATTTTTTTTACTTTTAGCATTTCTTTCAATAATGCGGGTACACTGAAGTACACACATGCGGAGTTAGGATTTAGCTCCTAGGCGTGCTCTGGATTCAGTCATCTCCTTACTTAGAATTTATTTTTCATTTCTATGTAATAGCTCTCTAGTAGCAATAAAATCTCCCTTTCCAAACATGAATTGTGTTTGAAAAACCTAAGCCGAGCATAATTGATGCTTGCCAACTTGAATATGGTCAGCGCTAACCACCATTCCCAAGCTACGGTCGATGCCTGCCACCGTACCAAACCAACTCCACGAGCTGAGTACGGTTAGAACCTCCATAAGCCGAGTGTGGCCAACATTCTATACGCCGAGTATGGTTGATACTCTCCCCGTCTTTAAGCCGAGTGTGATTACCACTCATTAAACTTCACAATACATTTTCAAGAGCACAGTTTATGCTCGAACCTTCTGATTACTCATGAGAACATGGTCATAATCCGACCTTAGAAATCCTGGAATAACCAACTACACCGTCTCACCATGTAAACCAAGTATAAATAATACTTGCAAATTATCTAAGCCGAGTACAATTAACGCTCTCCCACCCGAGTATGATCAGCGCAAGCCGCCATTTTCGAACCAATAGCCGATGCTTGCCACTATATCTAACCGACTCTATTGGCCGAGTATGGTTGACACTTGCTAAGTTATTTAAATCGAGTATGACTGATACTCGCCAACTTTACAAAAAACCGAACACGACTTATGTTCGTCCCCTGGACTATACCGTCCTACTAGAAAAAAAAACGAGCGTAATTCAACTACATCTTCTGCAGGCATTATGATTCTTCTCGGGATGAGCAACTAACTTCATGACATTCCTGGCCTTAATACAGTCCTTTAATGGTTGCTGGTTTCCCGTCCTTAATACGATCTGCACCGATCGTCGGATTTCGGGCCTTAATACAACCATCAGGATCGCCGGTTTTTTGGCCCTTCTCATCATGATGAACTCACATAAGAGACTTCAGGACAATGCTTTTGGGAAGAGCCAGAACACATCACCTTTCCTCAAGAAGATGTATTTTGGGGGGGGGGGGGAGTGTTGACCAGCTTTTTGGCAAAAGCCATATCAACCGATAAAAGGGACTAGAGCCAAATATCAGCCTGTACCAGGATTCGCAAGGTGTCTATTGTCGTGGGTCGATCCATAGTATGTCAACCCCAAGCCATTACAACATTAAACTAGTCAATCGAGCCATCATTAGATCAACCGACGAAGTCATCTATCAGCGGATCAAACTGATCCTGCAATACCATGTTAGGTCTGAAGTTTCGAGACTCACCAGAAGTATCTTGAAAGATATAGAAGACCTATTTCTAGTGTTGCTGATTTAGATAAGCTTTTGATCAACTCTCCTTTTGATATCCCAACTATCAAGCTTCATGTCGGCGCTGAGTTCCGAGGAGAACTATTCATCAGCAGTAGACTGGGTCCCCCGCTGCAATTGTCCTGCCGGATCGATCCCCACGTGTTCTCCCTCCGAAAAAGGTGCAGGCTACGTGGCATATGAATCCGTCCAACTTCTTCACCTATAAATACACCATTGCTGAAAATGGAAAGACATGTTGAATTCTCTACTTCCAACTCATGCTCGGTATACTGGAAAGTTTCCAACCGTGCACTTCAAACATTACGAAGATATTGTAATCCATACTTCTCTACCACCGAGAAAATATCGATTGTACTTGTAATCCTCAAAAGTTAGTAAATATAAAGTGGATGTAGGCACCGACTTTGCCGAACCACTATAAAAATCCTCTGTGTACCCTTTCAGCTTTCAAACATAGCCTGTGTGAAGGGTCTGAAGAAGATATAGGGTAACATGCTATTTAATATAGGTCTGTATTTTCTTTAAGTCATGTGTAGCTTCATTTGGAAGGGATGGGTACAAATCTTGGCCATGAAGGAATAGAAATACATATTTGTATAATGGTTCTGCAATTTAAAATTATTATAATGCTTGATTTGATCCCTTTAGATCATTTACAACAATCGTGAATTGACAAGATCTGTGATAGGTAAAGCTCTGATGTTGTACATCTTCATATTGGTCTGTCACAAGATATAGGGTAACATGCTATTTACTATTATCCTCTGCTTTGTGTTGGATTAGTGGATAGATGGTCCAGTGTATGGGTTTTCGTAATGACCATTGATTTTCGACCCTGAAAATCAACATAAAACCCGTGTTGACTATTCAAGCATTAGAAGTACTAGATCATTAATAGAAAGAAGTTAGAAGGAGAGAAATAGAAAGAAAGAGAATTAGAATAGAAGAAGAAGAACATAACAAACAGAATCAGAGTAAACACGAATCTTACAGCAGAACGAATAAAATATATATTATAAACATAGATTTTGAAATAAAAAACCCTAACTGTATATACATACCATTTATCACATAACATCACAGCGGAAATAAACTCTATATATAACTAGTGTTGAAGCCTCATGCAACAAGCTTCTCCAAGTATATTTGAAAAATCTTGACTACTTGAATGCCCAAACAAATTTGGGCACCCAAGAGTTTAGGGAAAACAAAACAAAAACAAACTATGGGTCAGTCATGTGACTGGTGTGAGTAAACTCTAATCATTTGGTCTAACTTTAAAAATTAATTTAAAAGAAATGATAATCATAAGACCGATCCACACATAAACACAGACAGTTTTTACCTTATGATAAACCAAAATATTTATCAAGATCAATATTTTTTTGATATTATAATAATGTCTAAATCAAATAAATAGCAATCTAGCAGAACTCTTTCATCTCACACTCTACATATATAATATACAAATAAAAAACCACGGGCTCTTATTGGGTAATGGATTTCCAACTATGACAAGGTATGGAATCACCTTCCGATCAGTGTACTCTAGATGTGATGCACTAGAGTTCAACAAGAACATCTTGTAACTCGGCCACACATGATCGACCATCCATTTCGCTTGAATGTTCCGAATATATTATCACCTTACGGTTGGTATACCAACGTAACCGTTCCCGGGAGATAAAGAAGCGAAAGAAGTAACAAATATGAATATTCTCTAGATGGTGACAATATACCCTAATTGGGTGCGACCCATTTAGCCATGCTGCCAACCCGATTTCTGTCATTTCTCGGTTAATGAGGCTTGAGGTCATAACGTATCACTATACAGATCACATCTATATTTACTCTGAATGCCACATCGTCATACCCGCAAAATCACAAATTGATTTCCCTAAAAATACCATGGGTATAAAGCTAGGAGAAACGAATTTCTCTGCCACCAAGCGTAAATACGTTTGAAGAGATCAACTAATGCGATCTATCAGATATACTCTGTCAGACACTCGTCCATACACGTTGTTCTGGGATTGGACAACCCGAAGGCACTATTCTGTAAATCCATCTTAGGAAATTTCTACCTAGGAATTGCTAGAGTATCCCTTGCATAAACTTCATTTTCAATATTTGTTTTCGCAACGCTAGTGCCCGTACGGAGTGGTTTCCAGATAATAAATCTGATCCCGGTCTCTCCGTATTGACAACGGAAATGGTTAAAAACTTTGGTAGTTGGTGATTTAACTATCAAAGGAAAACATGTGTACAAACAACGGTCTTATTCCCAAATGGAAATCTTACCGATCAATCATCATTTCATTCCCCAATTTCTGATTTATTCTTAACGTTCATTTTACTTCTCACAATTTTCTTGGAAAACATTTCCATATATTCACAACTCTTTATTTACCCTATTTCGAAAATATACGTTATTAAAACTAGAAAACATTTCCATATCTTATTATTGCATCATTCCTTTTCTACATCCATTTGTCCCTAATCGTAAATTAGTAAGTGCACAGCTCCCTAAGTATTAACCCCGAAGGTCGAAACCAACATCAGATTAATACCGAGAAAGTCGTTCAACTTAACTAGTCTCCAATCAGTTTCTAATTTCCTTAACTCCATTTAAATCTGCAAGACATTTGCTTTTAAAATATTATTCTCTTTAAAATGTGAATAATATTTCCTTTATAGAAAACTGGATTCATTATATCGATCTAATCTTCTTCTTTTTTTATAAATACCCTTACAGGTTCAAGTCCTGTTTATCGAGTTATCATATAAATTCGTACTCATAATTCACTTTATAAATTCTATTTATAAATCAGTTTCTTATTAATTATTCATTACGTTTATACTTAATATTAATCAAATATTCGATTATACATTATTGGTTTTAAACCCAGTATTAATTATCTTGTCACATTCTGAATTATATAATATAAAATTTCTAATTATAATTTATTTTACTAATATATGACTTAGTCGAATTCACATTATAAATTCTTATGAACTTGTTTCCATTCTATTTACATTTCAAACCTCGAAATATTTTCATCGTTTTTCTTTCTAAACGATTTCGCTTTTTCTTTTAAATCCATTCATTTCTTGAATATAAAATTTCAAACTATTTAATAATAATCATTTTGCTTCGTTTATAAATATCGTTTATAAATCAAACTACTTGTTTTTATGTAACCAAAAACAAGTTATTATATTCTAACTAATCAAAATTCCATTTCATTTAAAATAGAAATTCCTTTTTAAAAACCCTAATTTCTTTTCCCATATATTCGAATATATTTGAATATAAAATATTTTCGGGTCAATGTTATTTATCATCCCAACACCCAATAATCAATCACAGATTATTTATCATATCATATAATACAATATATGGAAAAAAAATTGTTGAGGAATCCAATCAGATTCCTCCAACCTGTTTCCCTGCATCCACAGATGTTATCACAATAAAAATACTAATTCATATAAATATGAAATATTAAAATAAACAGAATCAATGTTTAAGCAACGTTTTATATATACAATGGTATATATAATTTCAAATAATTAATTAGCAAATCATCCAAAAAAAGCATCACACACAACATTCAATCATTTTTATTAATAGTAAATAACGTTTATAAAATTATAAAAACTGTATACAGTTAGTGAGATTACTCACATTGGTACTAATTACTCACATTGGTCGTTAACCTTTAAATAACGAATATCGGTCGACTGATCCGAATATAACGTTTTATTTCACCATAAATCCAAATGAGCTCCAAATCACTCTAGACTAGAGACCGTTCGGAATTCTGACAATATATGAGTGAAATATTGCATTAACTGATTTATATATTATTTAGTAAACTATATTTAAATTTATTATCTAATGGGCCTTACTTTCACCTAGCCCATCTTCATGCGCATCCACTTCTAAACAACTGTGCTTCGTCCTCCATATTTATAAATCGCATACTCCTGTGAAAATTCTCTCCATTTCGTTCTCAAGCATCCCTCTCTTCTTTATTTTTTTATTTTTGTTTTCTATTTTGTTTTTAGGCCTCATGTCTTACTTTCGGCCAGATACCCCACCCTTAAAACACCCAAACCCATGTCCTCTCCAATTCAATAGTGCTTCTTCTCCCTCCTTTATAAAATCCGCATACTCCAGTTTAAACGCAATAGGCATCCAAACTTCCTCCTACTTCAGATCCACACCGCCCCAAAACAGTTTCTTCTTCCCCATTGTAAACAAGACACTGCTCCTTTATTTTCAATGGCCATTGCCATCTGTTCCACCACATTCTCCTACTCTCTTCCCATCAGGGCCGGCCCTGGCCATACTGAGTCCCAAGGCCAAAATAAAGCTTAGAAAACTAAGCAAACAGCAGTTGAATTGGAAAAACGTTATTACCAGACATCGAACCCTGGTCTATGCCAAGGAAATTCAAAGCACTTACCACTAAGCCACAATGCACTGCAGTTTGCTTCCCATATGCCATCTTTATATATAAAACTTCAAGATTCTGAGGCCCCAAAGCTTCGGAGGCCCAAGGCCACCGCCTCAGTGGCCTTGGGCCAGGGCCGGGCCTGCTTCCCATGCAACTGTGTATGCACTGCAAGCCCTCCATCATCGTTCTAATTCTAGAACTGCTCATGCATCTCTAGTCAACTCCCCTCCACAATCCACGCAAAAAGAAAATGCCAACTATATAGCTTTTTAAACTTCACGTCCCCATTCTCTTCGCTCCCTTATCATTACACCACAAACCACCTTCACCAATATCACTCACCTTACCATACTCCCCCTCACATTTTTAATCTTCTATAACTACTCATGTTAATAACCCATTTACTACTGCGAACTCCCCACCTTCTTTTAATCATTTTTCTAAAACGCCTCTAAAATGAACAGCCCCTTTTTCTTTATTTAAGATATGCCGCTCCAGTAAATCATTCGAAGCTGGCTCCTTTGAAATAAAGGCCATAGCCGCTGCAAAACCTCCTTTCCAGTGACCCAAATCCATTCTCAAAACCACATCTTACCGCCTGCGTTACCCACAAATATACCCATCTATCTTTTAATATATATTTATTACTTCGAACGTAATATTATTTTAGAAGAGCAAAGATTAATTACGGCTTAAGTTTTCGAAAACAAAAGAAAATGCAGTGCCTTGGTGAGTTTATATAGCTGTGGGAACCTTAGTGCTTAAGGTAGAGATGGTACAGGTAGGCAAGCAAATCTATATTGTAGGTGTGCAGTTTAGTTCTGGAGTAAACACAGTTGATTTGAAAACTCATGAAGCCTTCAGCATGAAGCAAGAATAAAAAGGAAGAACGTACATGTAATAGATTATATATATATATATATATATATATATATATATATATATATATATATATATATAACTTAGTTAATGACTTTCTAGGCATACGGGATGGTAGACTGTGTTAATATAGGCAGCCTGTGTGAACTGGTGTGTACCATTTCTTAATAGTGAAGGAAAGAATAAAATATTTTTATTTATTTTTAGTTGGTTCCAGCGTGTTACCCCAAAGCGAATGAATACATCTTCTCGTGGTTATGGCATATTGTTAAAAATGTAAAGAACTTATGACAAACATTTTTGGTTTCCTAGGCTGAAAAATATAGTACTTGAGCATACCGTCCAAAGTTTACCAGCTAAATTTAGAAAGAAAAATAATGTTACACATGAACATTTCAATGGTTTCACCCTTGCTTTTGTCCTTAAAGACTACTGCATATTCTTATTATTATGAAAAATTTGTTCATCAACTCAAAATTTAAAACTTCCTAATTCTATTATACGGCACATGCTCAAGGACTTCACCTTCTCAAGCCTTCGTAATGTAACATTCTAGTCTTCTTTTATTAGTTTGTGATAGGATTTACGAACCTCGTTACATAAAATCCCCTTCATATGAACAGTTACAGATAAAAATGAAAATACCATTGTGTTGAGCGATGTGTCATGACTCCAAAAATGAAATAAAATAGACTAGTTAACTTATTCTGTAAAATCCCAAAATGCTGATATGGGGTGTGAAATACTCCAAATAAAAAGTTGCTTATTTTCCAAATTTAAAATTACAATAAAATTATAAAAATTATTTTAGCAATGCGTCTTAAAAATCTTATCCAAATATGAAACCAATATTTTATTATAATTAAATAATCGTTATGGTTTACCAACGAATCCATAGCGACTATTTGAAAATTCGATTTAGACATAACTCACCATCTATAAGATGAAATCTGGGTTTTTCACTTCCATTTGAAAAATACAGCTCACCAGATCAAACGTTTCTTGTTTTGAAGATATCCGACTTAAATTGAATCCTGTACACCCAGTTGAAGTTCAAAACTCAATATTTCGAACTACCACGGCGTTACGAGCTCGATTTAAATTATATTATAATTAATACGTTCAAACTGTTGCTTATACAAATTTATTCATTATTCTAACTCAAATATAAAACTGATTAAATATCTTAAATTATCTGATTCACACAATATTATCAATTCAACTATTTCTATCTGTTTTGGAGATTAAATCAATTATTCCACTATTTAAAATATTAAATAATCAAAATTATTTAACTCAAGTTATCGATATCGCCAAATCTATATTCAAATAATTAAATAAATTAATTATTCAATCACTAAAAATACGGGATATTACATTCTTTCCCCCTTGAAAGAATTTCGTCCCCGAAATTACTAAGCTAGAAAATGCTACAAACCTTATTAACTAGATTAAAAATCTTTTATCTCATTTTTTAACTTCAGTTTCAACTGAACCGCTTAATTTTAGTTAAATTATAAATTAATTCTTTTAAGCAGAAATTTTCTAAAAATTCTGAAAATTTTCTAACACTCTAAATTTTTGAAAAATTTCGCCAGCGCCTCCTTTGCCCGACTCAATCGATACAACTACAACTCGCCTCTCCAGGCCTTCTCCAATCCAAATAAAATCAAATAGCCAAACGACATGCCAAACAAGCTCATAAATCTCGTATCCAATATAAAATATAAACTCGTACCTCTTTTTCGAGCATCCATTTCTATCTCTTCAATTTGCTATCACTTCATCATTTACAAATCCATTTCCAATTGATCTCCAATCAATTTATCTTCAAATCCAAACTTAGCTTATATTTAAACCAAGTTCCATTTAAATCAAATTCTAATCTCAATTTCCAAATTCTTACTCAACAATCCGACTCCATTCCAGATTGTCTCAAATCCAACCAAATTTTATTTAACTTAATTTAAGTTAAATTCTCGTTTATTTATTCACTTTACCATTTCAATCTATTTAATTTCATAAGTTAGATTTAAATTTCAAAAATTCAAATCCATGGGTTTTATTTCAAATCAGTTTGAAATCACATATAATAATAACAATTCAAAACATTTGAATTTAATTTCTAACCACTTATTTCTCAAAACCAAATATTTGGTAGTAATCCGCCACTTAGAATCTCGAAGAAGAACACTGCTGATGTTGCAGTCATCATCAGAGTTATTTTCCATTTATCAAAGTGAATTCACTATTATATCATTCTGAAACTCATTTTCAAACACCTCCAGTTTTGAAATTTCTTCAAAATATCATTTTCAACACCTGGACAACATTTCAAATTTTTCCCAGTTTCAAATTCAAATTCTAGTTCAAGTCCAAATTCGGTTCATCTTGATTTTATATCTTATACTTATATAAATTCAAATTGGTTATTTATAACTATATCAATTATAATCTGACTCAATTATAATAACAACCAACACATCTAATATATATATTATGATAATTCCAATATATATGTATATATATATATATTTATATCTAAATAAATTTTTGGGTAAATTTAATTTCATTTACCCTCTTTCAAAACAATACTATGTCGAATTATTCTGTTTAAGAGTTCAGAAAAACTTTTCGATATAATGTGCACTACCATATTGATTTGGACATAACTCACCATATATAAGACGAAATCTGGATTTTTCACTTTCATTTGAAAAATACAGCTCAGCAGATTCAAACGTTCCTTTTTTCGAAGAAATCCGACTTATATTGAATCCTGTACGCTCAGCTGAAGTTCAAAACTCAATATTTTGAACTACCACGATGTTACGGGCTCGATTTAAATTATATTATAATTAATACGTTCAAACCGTCGTTTATACAAATTTATTCGTTATTCTAACTCAAATATAAAACTAATTAAATATCTTAAATTATCTGATTCACACAATATTATGAGTTCAACTATTTCTAACTGTTTTGGAGATTAAATCTATTATTCCACAGTTTAAAATAATTAAATAATCAAAATTATTTAACTCAAGTTATCAATATCGCCAAATCAATATTCAAATAATTAAATAAATAAGTTATTCAATCGCTAAAAATACGGGATGTTACAGTTTTAGTCATGATTTCATTTATTGCAGTTAATTAATTTCCTTTCACTTTGCATTTAATTTGTTCTGGTTATCTGAATGTAGTCTTGATTCGTCTTTTGTGCCATTAGTTTGTACCATGGTCCATGTTTTTTGTTGGATCCAACCGTTTTCAATGGTTAAGCTACTGGAATACTGTTAACGTTTTGCTATCGAAATCTTATGATCATGCTAAGGCTGATGCTTTAGGTAACTAAATCACTAAAATTTAAAAATTATTCAATTCATTTTTATTGGACCTTCATGTAACAAAGGTTACAACAAATGTTTGTTGTTTTTATTATCAAAGAAATATTTATATTAGGATTTGTAGGAGTTTCATAAAGTACAAGGATAAGATTGAGATGACTACTTATTGCCAAAGATGTGCGCTATGAATTTTATTCAACTATTAGGAAGCATACTACCAACTGTTTTTCCTGTTCGACACTTACTTAAAAATATCATTCCATGTGCAGCTCCAGTAAATACAAGTAATATGTGTTTTGTTTTCAAAGTGAAGTTTTACGGTCTCCGTTACACCAAATTTCATCTTTTTACGGACCGTTGTGGACAAAAATAAAAAATACGATCGTGTCGAGCAATGTGCCACAACACCAAAAGAATAATAAAATAGACAAGATAACTTATTTTGAAATATATCGAAAGTGCTGATTTAGGGCGCAAAACACATTAAACGAAAATTAGCTTATTCTTCCAAAGCAAAAATTAGAGAAAAATTCTAGACATCAATACGAACTCAACAGAACTTGTCTCGTGTCTTGATTCGATCTTTGCTCAAGTTACGCACAAATATTCATTTAATTTAAATTAATAAAATCGTTATATTTTATAACGATTCCATGACGACTTTCTAAAAATTTGATTTGGACATAATTTACAATCCATAATACGAAATCTCGATTTTTCACTTCCATATGAAAATATATTCAATACATTCAAACATTTCTTATTTCTCTGAATTTTGACTTAAAACGGGTTCTGTATATCCAGTCGAGGTTTAAAACGTAAAATTACGAACTACCTCTACTTTATGTGCTCAATTATAATTATATTATAATAATTAATATATTCAACTATCGTTTAATTAATAAATTCATTATTATAATTCAATCTAAACTGAATTAAATATCTTATATTATTTAATTTACACAGTATTGCAAAAGCAACTAATTCCGACCATTTCTGAATTAAATTATTATTATCCCATTATTTATATCATTAAATATTCAAAATATTTTAATTTAAATCATTTAAATTACCAAACCATTATTTAACTAATTGAATAAATTAATTATTCAATTGCTTAAAAATCCGGGTCGTTATAAGGCCTTTCCACATATCTGCAGATTAGCTCTTCAATGACTTAATTATCTGGTAATGCTTTGTGATTATGCTTTGTAAGTTGTTCTATTCCCTGATTAACTATGAGATGTACTTCATGTAGGTTGAATTTGCTAGTTGTTCTAGTCTTTTTCTTTGGTACAATGTTTGCTGCTTCGATTAGATTTAGGATTTATCTTGAATTGACTGGAATTGCAAGCATTTTTCTTAGCACTCTGCTTTTTTCACGAGTCACCTTGATATCTATTCCTAATCAATTAAAACTGCTGGTAAATAAGGCTTTGGTTAAATCATATGCTCTTTGAAATACTGTAGAAATGTGATTGACTGATAAATTTCTTTTCTGAACTTTTCTCATAAAATGTATGGATCTATTTCTGTGTGTTTAGTTCTTACATGCAATACTGATTGGCTGACATGTATACACTGCCTTTGTTGTCACATCAGATAATTGATTTAGTTTAAAGATCATTCAGCATCAGCTATCAATAGAATTTAAGTTGTAGAATTCGCAATGCTTCTATACTCCGCTTCTGTACATGATCTTGGTATACTTTCTTATTTATTTGACCCCAATGGGATGAGATTGTCTCCACGGTATATACAATATCCAGTGACAGATTTCTTGTTATCTGAATATGAAGTCTAGTCCATATCAGCACAGCCCACTATGTTGAGACATCTGTTGCTTTTTCATTGCAATCCATAATCAACGTTTCCTTTCAAGTATCTTAGGATCCTATTAACTCCTTTCTAGTGCTCATCCAATGGGTTTTGTAAAAATTTAGAAATATTATTAACACTATAACTAACGTTTGGTCTTGTATAGTTGCATATTGCAGTGCACCTACAAAACATCTGTATTGTTTAACATTAAGTATTGATTCCACTTGTTTTAAACAAATGTTGATTGGTTATAACAGTTGTCTGTATTGTTTAACATTAAGTATTGATTCCCCTTGTTTTAAACAAATGTTGATTGGTTATAACAGTTATTTAAGGTTTGGCTTCATCCATCTAAGCTCTAATGAGTAGTTATGCAATGTATTTTTTTGGGCTTAAGAGCTTTCGGAATCACTCCTCCAAACTTTTATGCCCAAAAAATAGTTTGATTGTCCCAAGTCCTTTATTGAGAACTGCTCAGTTAGATGCCAAGTAAGATGATTGATTTCGATATCATTGTTATCTGTAACAATCAGATTATCATCATATGTTGGAACATATATCATAGATGTTTCTCTAAATTTAATAAAGAGAAAATTATTAGATTTTGTAATGTGATATCCTAAGGCTGTAAGGGTGGCGCTAGACTCTTGGGAGCCTATTTCAAACCATATATTGCTTTATTTATCTTATACTTGTAAGTTGATTTTTTATTGTAACCCTATGGCTGATACATGTAGATATCCTCTTATAGCTTTGTACTTAGAAATGAACTGTTACACCAGGCTGCTTGATATTCTAGTTGTTGTTCAAAGCAATAGTAAGAATCAATCTTGCTATTACTAATTTAATAACTGGGGAGAAATTTTCTATAAACTCAAGGTCGTACTCTTGTGTATATCATTTAGCAACAAGTCTTGTTTTGTATTTGTTGTCTAAACCATCTGGAATTTTTGAAAGCCTGCATTTCCAGTTACATCACACTATATTCTTATCCTTTGATGGGGATATAAGTTCCAATGTTTTATTGCTAGTGTGGACATTGAATTCTTCATCGATGACAAACTTCTACTTTATTTTTGATGGCTTGATCATAACATTGTGGTTCCTCGGATAAAGTAACAGAAGAACAAACTTTTGACCTAAAAATTCCACTTTTGGGTCTAGTGATCATATGATGACCAACTTTAACTTGTGGCTCTATTTTGTTTGAGTTGTCAATATCTAATCCTTCTACATTTTCATTAAAGTTGTCTGGATGTAATGTTGACTTGGCTTCAAAACTTTGTTGTCTTTGGACAGGTGATGCATGTGCGAGGTTGGGGGGGGGTCTCTAAAATCATCAACAAACTCAAATGATGCAGTTTGGTTCGAGCTTTGAGCATCAACAACACATTCACTTTCACCTCTTTTCCCAAAATCATTACATGTGGAAAAATTAGGTATAAACACTCTGGCATTATAAACCTCGCTTGTGGTTTTTATTTATACTTCTTTAAAAGGGATTTTTTTTCTTCATTGAAAATAACATGTCTGCTAATGAATATTTTTCCACTATCATCAATACATTTGCACCCTTTGCAATTTTGAGTATATCCAAGAAACATATAAGGCTTGGATCTGAAAGTTAGTTTATTTGTATCGTATGGTCTTAAGTAAGGTAAACATAGGCAACCAAAGACTTTTATATTTTGGTAATCTGGTTTAGTGTAATTTTTTTATACATGGCTTAATCCCTTGATTACCTTTTTTTGGCAGCATATGAATCAATTAAACCGCAGTAGTAATGGATTCAAGAGAGAGCCTTAATTGCATGTATGCAGGAGCAAGTAATGATATATCAATTTCAACTGAGTGTCTATTTTTTCTATTATATCATTGTGTTCAGAATTATAGGGACAGGTAACCCTGTGGACTATCCCTTTCTTTTTATAATAATCATTAAAACTTTAAATTCAGATCCACCACCAGACTGAATGGTTTTAACTTAGATTGTTTATTTGATTCTCAACCATATTTCTGAAATTTACAACTGGATTATAAGTATTTGATTATTCCTTAAGCAAGTATATATAATTATATCAAGAAAATACGTCTACAAATGAGATATAATACTTATAACCAATATTTGAACATATTGGACCTGGAACCTAGAGATCTATAGCAACTAATTCAAGTGGTATTGCATAAGTGTTTGTGAATTTCCTAGTGGTAATTTATGATTTCTGCACATCTAGCAATAGAAACAAATATATGGTAATTTCCTATACAGTATCTCATCTGGTACTATTCTCATGGCTTTCCGGGCTCTGGGGGTGGTCGATTAGCGCACACAGCCTTTCCCTCACATTATGTGAAGAGGCCGTGGCTCGAACCTGTACGCTCCAGATTACAAGTTGCGTAACCTTACCGTTTGCGTCAGGCACCACCTTAATATAATCTACTTTACTATCAATTAGAATTTGCATTGCAACTTTTGCACTTGCGTAAACAAGCCTACGTTGTCATTAATCGAAAACATCTGAAAGGTCGTTTTGATTAATTTCAGTAAGACTATAGTCTTTCTCTAACTTTGAAATGTTGTTGTGTAAGCTAAATCAAATTTGTATAGGCCCCTTGAGCTTTACCCAACAAAAAATTTCTTTAGTAGAATATCTTTGACTAAGTTGTTATTAGTAAAAGTTCAAAGTAGACTCTGTTGTCACTTGCAAATTTTGATACACTTGTCAAATTCTTTTTAATTTTTAGCATTCTTAGTAAGTTACGAAGATTTTTTTTTCCTCTACGTAACCTTTACTAGTATGAAAAATTTGAATAGTCTTACCATTTTCCATGCTTATCACCTGTTTACCTCTATACTCCTTACTGCCAAGATTATTTGTTATATGATTGGTTGCTTTATAACCTAGGTTCCAAACTTCATCTCGAATGTGATTAGGTATGTCCACATCACTTTAATTGATTACTTTATTGGTTTCAGATTGTTTGTTGTCATCATGTAATAGTTGTGCAAAGCTCGCGCTGAAATTTGAGTTTCTTATATTGCTTGAGTTCTGACCATTGTCATAGTTAGAGTTAAATTTAAAATAACACTTAGCTATGGTATGTCCAATCTTTTCACATATTTGGCACTTTAGTTTGTTATTATTGTTCAATCTGACACTGCCTCTTGATCTATTAGAGAAACCCCTCTTTGATTCTATGAGTCTGAACTACTATTATTCATCTGAATCTTATTCTTAGAGTACCAATGATTCTTGCTTTATGAGCAAATGGGATAGAATTCACATCATCTATTGGTGTTAAAATGTTGTTTGAGAATTTACATCCACAATAAATTCATAGTCATTGCCTAGACTATTTACTATACATAGAATTTGGTCTGAATCTGATACAGGATGTCCAGTAGCTTGTAGAAAATCACATATTTTTACTGTTGGGGTATATTTCTTATGTTGAGATTATCTTTTTGAACACTCTGCAGTTTCCTTTTTAATGCATTGCTTTAGTTGTTGATTGAACTTTTCAACAATAGTTCAGATATCATTCGTAGTCTTGCAACCAATAACATTACACAAATGATTAGAAAAAAAATGTGATAATAACAGGAATTTATTAATCTGTCTTATCTACAATACTTAGTATATTCATCATTATTAATCATCATGTTTTCTTGATCAGCGACGGCCATACCATTGTATGGCGGTTTTAACTTGTAGTTTCCAAAGAAGACAATTGTCTTCTTCCTAATGAACTGTGATTATTTGGCTTTGCGAGCGAGTCAATGTTTTGATCAGTTGTTCAGCGGTGAATAGAGATTGGTTGTGAGAACTTCCAGTATTGCCAGTGGCAGATGAGTTGCATTCTGTCATGAAGAAACCACACTAGCTCTTGTAAGAAACAGTTGATGATAATCAGAAAGAAACCACACTAACTCTTAAAAGAAACGGTTGATGATAATCAGAAAGAAGAAGTAACCAGTCTTAGAAATTAGATTTGCGGGCCAAGAAGATCATGAAAATCTTGTTTGATGTAATCTGCGAAACTTAAGTATTGAATGATTCCTCTAAGTTTTCTAATATGGCACTTCTATATGATTTGGGTTTTTTTTTTGGTTATATCATTTCAAAGGTTTTAACATAAAACATTTTAACATAATTCGGTCGACCATTCATCAATTCTAATAATAAAATAAAGATGCTTATATCATTTCAAAGGTTTTTAAATAAAGATCGTTAGTTTAGTTCGAAGAGATTTTTCTATAACAACCCAGAATTTCTGATATTTTGAAAATTCGAGTTTTTACGAATTTAAAATAACCTTCCATGGTTCTGGATACATACACTCATTTTTAAATATGATTTCAAAAAGTATAACGATCTGATAAGTTATTTAAATCAGTTTTATTAACTTACCAGTTAAAACAATTTATCGAATGGCGTCAAAAATGAGCATTAGACACTATTCAACAATATTGTAAAATTTGAGATTTTCTGATAGTATTTAAATATGACTTATAAAATAGTTAAAATAATGTTATTGGATTTTTAAAATGATAATTAAAAAAAATATTTTGAAAATCGATAACTCAGTGCTATTTTTAAAAAAAATAGAAATAATACCATTTTGTAAATGGTCTCGAAATCCGACGAAATCAGGACGTTTGGAAGCATATCTGAAAAACATAGCAGAATTTCAAATTTCTTAGAAATCGGGATTAGTACGTAATCGTGTGAGAAGAAAACGCGTAAGTAGGTTTAAAAAAGAATTGATTTAAAATGATTGAATTAGTTAGTTTTGAGCCCATAATTAGTATTTAAAAAATACATTAAAAATAAAATATATCTGTCAAATGTTGGGTAAATTGTTTTAGAACACTAATTTACTTCCATAAGCATTCATATGTCATGATTCAACGTTTATAAGTGGTAAGTATTGTTAAACTAGCTAAAACAACCATTAACATAGAATTGGTGCTTTCTATGAAGTGTCACTCCCTAACCTAGCCTAAGTGTGCTTCTTTCGAGGTGTCTAGCCATCTCCCTAGGATGACGACACCTTGCCGGTCCAAGGCATTCTCCATTTCCTATAAAGGAGAGCTTCCACCCTCACTTTCTCTTCACTTCTCCTTCTCTTTCCTCCGTCTCCTCTCTCCTCCACTTCCTATCGTCGGCCTCCTTCCCACAGCAGCGGCCACCTCCTCCTCCACCATCACCGCCAATGTGAGATCTCCCTCCTTCCCGTTGGCCCCGTTTGCTCCAAAGTCCTTCAAGTTCTTATTTTGGTTATATTAACCACCTATACTAGCTCCTACGCCTCACCAACAATCACCAATCCTAGCATGCCCACCAACCACCTCATCCTCTATCCCCACCTGCCACATCACCCATGGGCCCCCTTTGCGTGAGCCCAATGCACCAAAAATCCCACCTTTTCTCTTTAAAAACCTTAAAGATCCAATTTGTATTCCTATAACCCAAGTGTGAACCCATATAAACGTATATAAGTTGGCTATATAGAAGTAGCGAGTGTAAACATTGTTCGTTTGGTTGCTAGCGAGGTTGCGGAGTGATAAAAATACTATCTGTAAAGCTAGGCAGAGTGGAAAACAATGGTGAACTATTATAGCTCACGTTTGAATTAATATATTTTGTATGTGATAGTTAATATGCTATGGGGTAATTTGCAAGTAAATATATGTTATACATGCTTAATGTTGCATGAGATTGAAGTTTGGATATGAATTGTTGAAATTTGTTAGAAATTAATATTGTATCGTAAGTGAATTAGAAGTTGAAACCATAAACATAACGATTGGTTTAATTGGATGATAACTTGGTGGAAATATTGCATGAAAATTGGTTGGAAATAAATATTAGCAAGTTAGTATTTGGGTTGTTAAGTGATTAAACAGTTAACAATAAGGTTTAGATAATTTACCATATCCAAAACGATATATATATATGTGTAGTGAAAATGATAGTTGAAACGATCACTTGAATAACGAGTATATGGAATGAATAGTAAACATCTATTTATGTCGATGCAACTATTGTCAATAAAAACCTGACAGGGGTATACAATTTTACATGTTGCATGTTGGTGTGTTTTGATATGGATTGGCTAGAAATATAATAGCTAATCAATTATTAAAGATAGTTAATAATTTGTTTAACAACCTGAATTCCGACAGACCTTTTTTTTTAAATCCCAATCTATCGAAACTCGAGTTAGCTTGTCTGGTATACTGTAGAAAAGACATAGATAATAAATATATCAGAGCTTGGTAAACAACTCACAGCGGAATGGGTAAAATACAGCCTTACCAAGATAATAATACTGCCTAACAGTATCCAAAGCTATCATATCTCTGCCATAAACCTAACCTACGAGTGTGTTATGAGGAGGGGTCAGAACACAAAGTTATGGTGACTGGACAAAATTATACATACTGAAGTAACCCTGCATATACCGTTCAGTTATGTTTTCTTATTTGGTTATTTGGGTTAACAACACTCATGGCTCTATACTCACGTCGTACGCATCTACCTCCCAGTAGATTAATCTAATATCGTATGTATGTATCTACCTCCAGTGTATCGAGGTACTTCCCATAATACCGTCCTCGCACAGTCTCCGCCGTCACACCACGGAAAATCCTACACCAAGTGACGTACGGACCTCCATATTACTATGCCACGTTTCGCACAGAACTACCATCGCTATGCTACGCAAGTGTACAGACTGCCATATCCAAACTCCTCGGTCGAATCAAGTCTCAACGTGGGGTAATGCCCTAGCGTCTACAATACACCACCCGGTGCGTGTATCTGGACCCCTCAAGCGTACGTACTGTACCCCGAGTTCTGTAATAGGGCAGCATCTGATGCACGGAACTCAGTCAAGAGTCTTTTCCATATCTGTACAGGTCCACTCGAAAGGAACCAAGGTACATATATGTAATTTACGGTCTTTATTTTCACGGTGGCTATGATCCCACCTCGACCCCTCTATCAACTAGTGAAAGACTACATCAAGAGCTAAGTGATGTGCCCCTAGCAACCAATCTCTCATCCAATTTAGCATGTCTCGCTACCAACGTCTCGATAGTGAAAGATCGATGGTATTTTGGTTTAGCTCTAGTCTTTCCGCTTCACACCGCTGACGATGACAGATATCCGACAATTACTGTCTTGTATTGGTACTGACCAAGCCTATCTGTAGGCAAAATCGTCGAATCACCCAACACCATCCTCTACATCCTTCTGACTGCCAACTACCGTGCAGTCAAGGTATATCCACTAGGTGGTAACGCACAGACCGTACCCTTGCGAGTGCAGCCCGTATGCATACATCACAATAGAGGACCACTACAGAGTACCCTACCACATCCTTCGGAAGTCGCGTTCTTCTCTCCAGTCCCACAAAGCAATCAAGCATAATAATTAGATGGATGTGCTCCTCTCTTGCCTCCAAACACTACGATGATCTACCCCATTGGGTTCTTCACCTTCAAACGTGCGGATTGGTCCAAGCGTATCACGCTAACGTGTTATTAGACCCTATGTCTAATCGTTTAATCATGCGCTTGCTTTATCTTATCAACTTACCAAGTAACTTGATTACCCATATATTAACTTTTTATTCAAGTTACCAGGTTTTCTCTAAGCCCCTTATATCTCGAAGGAATGTACCCCTCTCGCTTATTAATTCAGTGATATAATTTAACCCATTTTAAGTTCATTAATAAACCCATAACATGTTATTCCCTAGATTATAATTAACGAAAGTAATCTATAATCTTTTTACATTATTACCATGTCATTCATTGTCTGGTAACATGTTCTACTTAATGTATAATTAAGTATATCTTCTCCCAATCCACATGTTTTTTGTTAACATGTTACTTAATATATAAAATTAAGTACAACTTATTTCATTCCATAAGTCTTCTTACTTTTCTCTTTCTTATTCAATCATAACTGTCAAAACCTGTTGTTGTTTACTTACTAACTTAGTTCTCTTAACTAAGGTTTATGTAATAAGTTCACTTTCCATGTTATAATTTCAACTTGTCCCTAGGACAAGCCTACCTATTATATGACATTCTAATCCATTTAACCAATTATAATAGGTTATATTCCCCCTTCATCACATTTTCCCCCTTTTTGGTTCTTTATCATTAACCAAACTTTTACTGTTGTAACATCCATCTATTTACTGTCTTGTATGTTTTCATTATTGTAGGAAAATATTTCACACACCTCATTGATTGATTAGTGGAAAAATATGAGGATTCAATTCCATAACATACATAAATCAAGATCCGTGGTTGCAAGTTATTTCTTTTTCTTTGTCGTGGATATACATACATTCTTTTATTTGATTAACGTGCAATACAATAAAAGAATCCCTATTTCACAAAAATTCCTTGTTTTATTTTTCTTTTCTTGCTATTACGTTCTTAGTAACTTTCATCTTTATGGAAATGTCTCAATTTTACTCGAATCTGTCTAACTCAGTCCAATACAAATCTTCCCCTTTTTATTTAATAAGTTAGATGTTAATAACAATTTCCAATTCACTGTAAATTTTCCATGCAAATTAGGCACATCTATTTTTTTCCGTTATTCTCAATTCCACTGTAATTTGATTTACAATATATTCAATTTGTCATTAAACATTATTTTCAGTTACATATCCACGTTCATTATAAATCTCACAAATTCAGTATTACAGTAATTTTTAATGTAAACAAAAGATTAACGGAATAGATTTGTACAACAATATATTCTTAACATTCTAGAGAATAAGTTATATTGCAACAACCACAATTTATAGTCATTTAACATGTTAAGATTTACGGGGAATGCAAACGGTAAAATACCATTATCCAAAAGGTATAATTCTAAATCCACTCACTTATAGCTTTACAATTCTTGAGTTTGATCTAGATTTGTTATTTCGTGGCCTCCATAACTGAATCTATTATTAAAACTAGGGTTCGGGTTTTCTTCCAATCGGTTGGACGAGCTGATGATCGGACAGTGCCACGTTATCGGGCTTGGAAGCGTGCGCCGATCGATGATGGTCCTAGCGAACTCAACGACGGCACGACGGAGTTCTGGCAGCGCGAACGGTAGCGGTTTGGAGGTTCGGAACTAGACAACCACGCGACGATGGATACTGAAACCCGTATGGATCTGAAGAGGGTTCAATTCTCTACGAAATTGCCTTAAGAAGGGAATGATTTCATTGAGTGGATCGAAATTTATTGAGGAGGGAAGATTGGAAGGTCTGTTGCGTTGAACGATAATGGAGGCGGCAGCTTTGAGATGAAATTAGGGTTTCTCATTGGCCCATATTTATAATTAAATTATTTTTAATTCTTTAATTTTAAAAAGGCCCGACAATCCATACGAACTCCAAATCAAGCCCAACGACTGTCGCTCCTAGCTAAGTACCCCCATTTCGGACACAATGGACTATGTTTCTAAGCCCATTTGACTGTTTCAGCCAGTTTTTCTTTAAATTAAAATATAAAACACTCAATATTAAATTTGAACGTACATTTTAATTTACCGGGGCTACATACTGATTCCAAAAATTCCCAAAAAATAAATCTAGCTATGTTTTGAACATACGGTCCTAACAAAATTAATTCCGTTGAATTTGGAGATCATTTGAAAAATAGCCTTTTAATGGTCAATCCAATTCAATAGAAATTACCAAACGCATTTTAATTTACCACGCCAACATATTATTCCAAAATTTATGGAATTTGAAACCTAGCAATAATTTGATATTCTGAATCCAACAAAAGTGGTTTTATCGAAAATGGAGGTCGTTTGCAAAACGGATACTTTTAATAGCTTTGTTATTATTTAAAAATGGAATTTTTAAAATTTTGACACATTTTCTTGTTAAAATTTCTTAAAATAAAAATTTTAAATTGGTTTTGATTTTCCGGGTTGTTACAACATAGATGCATGATCAGTTAATGTTATACCAGTTACAACTAAGTGTCTATGTTTTCCTTCTACTAGATCATTTTCTTCATAATTATAAGGACAAGTAACCTTGTGAACTATCCCTTTCTTTTGATAATAATCATTAAGAACTTTAAATTCATATTACCATTAGACTGAATGGTTTTAACTTGACAGTTAATTTGATTCTAAGCCATATTTATGAAATTCACAAATGCATTATATGTATTTGATTTTTCCTTATGTAAGTATATCTAAGTACATCTGTAAAATGCGTCCACAAATGAGATATAATACTTATAACCAAAATTTGAATATATTGGCACTGGATCCCAAAGAACTATAGAAGTTAATTCAAGTGGTTTTACATAAGTGTTTGTGAATTTCCTAATGGTATTTTGTGATTTTTACTTGTCTGGGAGTAGGAACATATATATGGTGGAAGTTTATCAATAAAGTCTACTTTAATATGAATTAGAATTTCATTACAACTTTTGCACTTGGGTAACCAAGCCCACACTATTATAAATCAAAAACATCTGAAGGGTTGTCATGACTAATTTCTATAAGATTATAGTTTTTCTCCAACTTAGAAATGTTGTTGTGTAAACTAAATCAAATTTGTATAGGCCCTTTTCAACTTTTCCTTAAAGTATTTCTTTAGTTAAAATATTTTTGACTAAGTTGTAATTAGTATAAAATTCAACGTAGACTTTGTTGTCACTTGTAAATTGTGATACATTTATCAGATTCTTCTTAATTTTTGGTATTCTTAATAAGTTATGAAGAAATAATTTTCATTTTCCTCTAATATAATTTTTAACAACATGAAGAATTTGAGTAGTTTTACCATTTTCCATGCTTATCACATGTTTTTCTCTATACTCCTTATTGCCAAGATCAAGATTGCCAAGATTATTTGTTATATGATTGGTTGCTTTAGAATCCGGGTATCAAACTTTCACTACAACGAAAAGTACTATTGGCATCATTCCTTCTCAGTGTTCCCTCCGTAAATACAGTTGGATTTTCTTTTAAAGGACAAACCTTGATTTTTTTTTTGGTGAGAAGTATGGGAAGTTTCAAAAGGGAAAAAATTTATAAGGACAAATGAATTAAATATTTTATCCATAATGACAGCACACTAAAAATTTATTGAGAAGGACAACTAATTGCCCAGCCTAACATAACCCCTCTATTCGATTATTTTATCGTTTTCATTTTTTTTCTTTTTCTTTTTCCCAATCAAAAAATTAGTTTAACGTTAGGGTTTAAGCCGTATAATTAGCAAAAATGGCGACTGAATCATGATCGTCACCATCTTCGGCTGTGGAGCACAGGAATTTGGAAGAAAAAGGTGTAATCGAAAATGATACCGATCAAATCGAAAAAGAATTAGGGAAAAACTCAGAAAACGTAGAGGAATCACCGGGAGATTTACAATCTATAGTCGAAACCCTAGGTGCTGATAAACAACAAATAATTAAGTTCAGAATCAAATTGAGGATGAAGTAGTGGGGAAAATAATAGTATACAGTAAAATTGATACTTTTGATGGTCAAATTGAGAATCAATGAGCAACTGAGGAAAAAATGGATACTATTAAAGCTTCAATTGAAGAACAAAGTGCAGTAGAAAATCAAACTTATATTGCTAATGGCCAAAATGTTAAAAAAGTGCAATTGGAAAAAGAAAATGATACGGTTAATATAAGAAACGACAAACAAAGACAACTTGGAAATGAAACTGATACTTTGGATGCCCCAAATGTTGAAAAAATATGCTTGACGAAGCTTAGTAGAGTGGTAACTGCAGAGAGAAGGTCGAAAAGGTTTAGTGATCCAAAATACTTAGCAGAAAAGGCAAAAAAGAAAAGAAGATATGATTAAAAAAAGGTAATTATTAATGTTAGAAAGAAAAATTAGTATTGTTTTTTGTACTGTGTAACAATGATGGTCTCATTATGCTGGGTAAAGAGCAAGAAAAAAGAAAAACAATTCAAGATAAGGATGCTAGAGCTAGTGAAAAAATTTCTGTAAGTTAAATGTTATTGAAATATTAGTCAAAATGGTTATAATTATGTTTAAGAATTGATACTGTGCATTAAGGAACATTTGTAGATTGGACAGACTGGAATAAATCAACTAATGTTTACATTATAATGGTAAAGTTGTGATGTTGTAATAAAAGAGATATACATAAATCTGATACTGTAAATTGTTAGAAATGATACTTATGCATTGTAATAGAGGTAATTAATAAAACTCATCGTCAATGGATTAAAACTGATACCTTTATTCTGGAAAAAGAATTAAAACAGAAAAAATGATACCTACATATATATAAAAATGGTACCCAAAAACTGTGCACTTTAAATGTAGTAGAAGCTGATATGTAAGTTTAAATAAAATTGAAACAAACTAAGTTAAACACTACATACAGTATTGAAAAACTGATACTGAAATTTGAAAATATAATTGATAGTAAGATTAATGGTTTTTTTTTTACATTTACTTGTGACACTCATAAACCTTGTAATTATGTTGACTAATGTTTTTTTATTTATTAACTAGGATGATGATTTTGCTAATCTAAGGCCTAGAGAAATTAAGTCAACTATATTAGTAGAGTAGAGAAGACATAGTTGTCGATGTGGGAAAAAAAGGAGATGGCTTATAAATGTGGTTTACAAGCATCTTACAAAATGATAAATCAGATAAAAGAAAAGAAAGCTTTGACAAATAAGCAAATGGAGTTGTTCAAACGAACTCCATTTTATGAGTTTTGTTGTGTGTTTAATGAGAAAAACAAAGAAACATCAAGAGAATTTGGATATAGTGTATTTGTGACAACTGTGGATCTCGAACCCCCGACCTCCCGTAAAGCAACACCATGCACTAACCACTGTGCTAAAAGATAATTGTGTTAGCTTTTCGAGAGGGATGTTACAGACTGCCCCCTTAAAGAGCCCAATGTCCTTGTTGGCTCATATCACTCACCACCCAGGCGTTGTGCATGTAACCTGCATCAGTACCATACCGACTGACATCTGCAGCATTGCACACACAATTCCGGCTGGGTATAGGCTCTGATACCAAATGTGACAACCGTGGGTCTCGAACCCCCGACCTCCCGTAAAGCAATACCACGCACTAACTACTATGCTAAAAGATCTTTGTGTTAGCTTTTCGAGAGGGATGTTACAGTATTCTTGCTTCTCAACAGAGGAAGACAATTTTGCGTTTGGTGAAAGTAGAATGAAAATAAGTCCGAAAGATGTAAGCTTATTATTCTACATGTCATTGGAAGGTACAGATATAGAAAAGACACCGAGAATGACTTGTAGAACTATACCAACAGAGTTCAAGGATTTTGTGTCAAGAAACTTTGGAAATGCAATGTTAATTAGAAGGAATTTAGTAGAAAAAAGAATTAAGGAAGAAGTGAGAAAGAAAAAGAAGCAGTTTGAAGAATAGTGTTAATACTAATCACGCTTTTCTTTCCCAAAAACCAGTAGAAATTAAGATGTTTATTCCGTTCATTTTGGATGTGAACAAGATGAATTCAGTTACATGGCCAAAAACAATTCATTCGTCATTTACAAAGTTTTTGAAAACTTTCATCCATAACCTAAGGAATATGTCTAGTTGTTCAATGCTTCCATTGGTAAAAAATTTTAACCAATATACTTACTTTAAATGTGAACATAAAATAATAATTTTAGTTATGAATTCGTTTATTTTGTACATGTAGTATGTGATGTCCGAGAAAATATCTTTAATCAAACAAGGAAGAAACTTTGACAACAAACTCACACGATTTGCAAGGTGGGATCTGAAGAATTTGAAGAACATAGCAAGCAAGGAATTTTTAAACAAGTGGTCAGGTATAATAGTCAATGAGTTAGATTTAAGCTCTTTCATGTATCGATTTAATGTGTTATTCTTTCTGTTTCATCTGTTGGTTATCAGTTAAAGGTCTTTGTAGGTATCACTTTTGTGTTAAGTACATGTTAGGTATCAGTTTTATAAGTTGGCAAGTGTGAGTTTGAAGTTTTTCTCATATTTACTGTTCATGGGTATCAGTTTTTAAATTTTGTAGGTATCAGTTTTTTGTTACATATTTAACTTCAGATTCTGGGTATCAGTTTTTATTCACTGTAGGTATCAGTTTTTAGTTTTCATTATTCAGTTTTTAGTTATCATTTTATACTGCTGTAGGTATCATTTTTTATATTTTGTTTGCTTACAGTACTTAGGTATCATTTTTATGACTAGGTGGGTATCAGTTTTCTATATATTTTATGTTTTTTGCAGTTTTAAAGTATTAGTATCACAGTGTTTTAAGTATCAGTTCTTAAAGAACAAAAATGCATGACTGTTAGATTACAAATAGTGCAAATTTTTTGATATCAATTAAGTAGTTTCCCATATAACTCAACAGTGTATCAATATTAAAATTAATCCATATAATTTTTAACACATGCAGATTAAGGATATAGCAAATATCCAACTAGATGAGGCCATTATTTTGCAGATAAAGGAATATTTAGCGCGAAGAACTACAACAAAAGGAAAATATGCGCAAATGAATAAAAGAAAGCCTATTCAGAAGCTAGAACAAGCCAACAAGGGGAAAATATTGAAAAAGAAGTGGAAATTAGAGTTTTAAACTATCGCATCATAGAGATTGAGGAAGAAAACAAAGAGTTGAAAAAGAAGTATACAGAAGAAAGACGGTTGTGAAGAGAAGCGGAAAAGGAACTATGTAAACTCAGGAAGCTGTAGAAAGAGCACAAAACAGGATTTGAATTTGGCAAAATAAATGACAGAGATGATTCAGAAGCAACTTTAAATGATTCATCAAATGTTGACAAAATGGGAAGTCATGGTAAAACTAAAATTGATGTGAATAAGGAGTATGCAGACCAAGATAAGCAGACTGAAAGTATTTCAAACGATGATGAAAAATCTTATGGAAAAATAGACAAGTCAATTGGAAAAGAAACTGAAACAATGCCAATGTTGGATGCTAATACTGTCAATGATAGTGGCAGAATTGAAAAAAAAGGTAATCAGTTGTAGACGTCGATCCTCCAGGCTTTAGTTTGGGTATGACTCAAGAATCGTCAAACATAAAACTCGACGAAGGAAATAGGGAAACAAAAGGCAAAAAAAGAATTTAAAAACCAGCCATTAAGCCATCAAATGCTGATCCACCTTCATACATCGTAAGATTGAAAGCAAGAAGTAGAATACAAAAAAGAAACGAGGAGTATGAATATTTTCAAGAAGCAAGGAAAAAACACAGGAAGTAGAAGAAAAGGAAAATGATGGTGCATGTTAAGGAAAAGATGAAGAACTTTAGCTGTCTTTGGTTCGAAAGAATGAAGAAAAATGTGGAAAAAAACAAATGATTGAAGGTGACAAAGAACAAGAACAAACTGTAGATGAAATAGAGCAAATAAATGATGAAGAACCTACATGGAAAGACTTACGCTGTCGAAATGCAAAAACATGACAAAACATCTAAATGATGAGGAAGGAAGGATTGTAAGAAAATTTTATTCAATGTCAATAGCTGAACAAAAGTAAGAATAATATTAAAATTTGTCCTTGTAGAACGTACTAATAGTTATATTAACTGTTTGCTTTGTTAAATAATTAACAGTCCGGTCGCTTGGCAAGATGAGGAACTATCAAGGGGTGGATGTATTATTACAAAAGATATGTTGATGGATTTGCTGCTTAGTTCTTTAACTGATGGGCAAGAGAACATATTTACCAAATTTTATTATTAATAACCATGTATATTATAAAATGATACCCAATATCTGTTTATTATATTTGATAAGTACAAGCAATAAGAAAATGATACCTACGAAAATGTCAAAATGATACTCAGAAACTGAAGCTAGTTGATTCTGTGCATACCATAAGAAAATTGATACTGTTGTATACATGAAATTGCTACATAGTCCCTGTATTTACAAAACCAATACCGTAATATAATAAAAAGTGATACATATTAATAAGAAGTAATATTAAATTGATATCTTAAAAAAGAATATCTATCAATAATACATATAAAAAATTATTTATACCAACTTATAACATCGCGATATAGATCATGTAATGTACGGTTTTTATTTTTTAATCATATTATCGACTGATGCAGCCTTAAATGTGATTTAGTGCAAAACAATTATGCAATGTCTACAGTGATGACAGTAAATTCAATTACGATAACTAAATATTATTGTTTCTATTATTCATGTCCTTGATACTTATTCAAATAAGCTTTGAGTTGAGCAGCAAGGCATTTTGGAGGGAAGGAGTTCAATTATTACACTTTTGGTTATTCCTTTATTAAAAGAAGCAGCATTGAACAATTTTTCGGAAATGATTTACTTTCCAGTACATTTTAACAATCGTTGGACACTGTTGACATTAAAATATGCAAACATGCAATGGTTCCCACTATGATTCTTTGAGGCCAAGAAGATCAAGCGAATTAAATAATCTACATTTAAGAGAATCATATGAACTAGTAAGGGAAATTCTTATGCTTTTTATTCGGTAACGTCGTACTAAAATATGTCAATTACAGCGAAGGAAAGTAGAAGAAATTCTGTAGAAACTTTGGATGGAGAATAATATGGTAGGTAAGAAGATTGAAGAAACAGAAATTTATCAACAACCATGTGCACAGCTTTATTCAGATATAAGTTTTCTTTCTGAAAAAAAGTAGTAGCCATTTGTAGTGACTAATGTTTGTAACCAACCAAAAAACACTATTCAGTTTACACGAAAAATGGTAGCAGTTTCTTTGTTATTGTTTCTAAACATCAATAATTGTAATTCGTACAGAGTGGACTGCGGAATATTCATCATGATAAATATGATATCAGAGAACAGAGCTGAAATTCCGATGAAGGTAACAAAGGAGAACATGGATAAAACACGGGCACTAATTGTCCGCGAAATCATAGCCAATCATGATTGCTGCTGGAATTTGGTTAGATTCATCACTGGTTCGAGCAAAAAGAGTGCAAGAAAATGATTGAAACAAATGACTAGAACAGTATTGTATGTTGTTTTTGGTTTGAGAACAAAGTTTTTTATTTATTTTTAAATGTAAGTAGTTGAAAATGTTTTGCACAGCAGAAATGACTGAATTGATGTAATAAATAGAAATCTTGCTTATGTACGTGATATTGAATTTTAATATTGCTACACTGATCGTATGGCAAATTACTGAATTGATATAAAAATATTTCCACTATTTGTAATATAACAGTCATGCATTTTTGTTCTTTCATGAACTGATACCTAAAACACTGTGATACTGATACTTCAAAATTGCAGAAAACATAAAATAGAAAACTGATACCCACCCAGTAATAAAAATGATACCTAAGTACTGTGAGCAAACAAAATATAAAAACTGATACCTGTAGCAGTATAAAAATGATAACTAAAAACTGAACAATGAAATTATAAAAAAAAAAAAAAAAAAAACCTGATACCTACAGTGAATAAAAACTAACACCCAAAATCTAAAGTTAAATATGTAACAAAAATCTGATACCTACAAAATTCAAAAACTGATACCCATGAACTGGGAATATGAGGAAAAGCTTCAAACTGACACCTACCGACTTATAAATCTGATACCTAAAAATTATAAACATGTACTTAACAAAAAAGTGATACCTACAAAGACCTTTAGCTGATAACCAACAGATGAAACAGAAAGAATAGCACATTAAATCGATACATGCAAGAGCTTAAAACTGAGAGTCAGTATGCAAATCAAATTTATTGATCATAAGAACATTATATCACATCATACCAACAAAACAGCAATGTAAAAAATAAAACAGAAACACAATAAGCTATGAAGAACTCTTATTAAAAATATAAAATATTTTGCACATTTTCAATGTATCAAACACTAATTTGCTAACGTGTACAGGTTTTTTTCTAAAAAATATATATATGCAAATACATGTTTTCCCTAAAACAATTGAAATAAAATCTCTTTATATTTTTGGAAGCTTGACAATTGCGCTCGTTATGCCCATATTCATTATAAACTCCACATATGTTTTGCTTTTTTTGGAAATATGCAAATCCTCCTTTTCTTTTTTATGAAGGTCTCCCGGCTCCAAGTTTATCCTTGGGTGGCTTAATTACTACATCACTACTTGAATCAACATCAGGTTTGTCAGAGGTAGGTATAGGATTAATTGTATTACTGTATGAAGATCGATAAGCTGCAACGATAAAATAGTGCTCAATGAAATTATATACATTTAATTTCACTTTATTAATGCATTTAATTTCATGAGCACATGGAAAACCCACCACTTTCCATTGGTTGCAGCTGCATGTCCAGTCTTTTAGATCAACACGATAGGATATTGGAAATTTCACTTCAAAAAGGAATTCAGAAGACTTGAATACATCCCAACCAAATCCTTCTTCAATCAATTCTTTTAAACGATTTTCCATAGTTTGGCATAAAATCGTAGTCCATAAACGGGATTCCTCTCTACATTTAGCCATTTGCTCCGTAATTTTTATTCATATTCCATCCAAACAAGATGTAATAGGTAATGTCCGCTCATCTAAAATCCAACTATTGAAACTTTCAGCCTCGTTAGAGTTATACTCACCGTACTTTTTACCTCGAAAGAACAAGTCAGCCCATTTATCAAATGGTTTGTCTCTCAAAACATTAGCTGTTGCAGGACCACCAATTTCTAAAAACTTAGAATGAGCTACATTAATCTCATATGCATTAGATGCTCAAGAAAAAGTCCTGAAAAATTCTACAATTGAAATGTGTGCATTTCTTGACTTAATAACAGAAAGTAAATTTCATTCCATGTGAAGGTAGCAATAACTATGGTATAATGTTGGAAAAACATCTTGAAACCAGAAATCAAACCTTAATGTCGATCCGACATAAAAACCAAATCACGATCTTCTTTCAGCATTTCCTTCAAATGAGTTAAAAATCAACTCCAACTGTCCACATTCTCTATTGAAACTATGTCCATAGCTAGAGGGGAGAAACCTGTAGAACAGATTACGGAATAAAAATTCATTATTGCAAAAAAAACTGATTCCTTCCAGGCATACAAAAAAACCTAAATAAAAACTGTATAATACAAACTGATACCTGTAGACATTCAAAACTGATACTTCAAAACTGGGTCATAAAAATTGATACCTAGATACATATTAAAATGCTATCTATAAACTGTATATTAAAAAATGATACTTTCAGTCATACAAAACTGCTACACACTAACAACAGAGAATAAACTAATACCTTCATGCATGAAAAACTGCTACTTGTTAACTGTAGAACTAGAAAACTGATACTGTAAAAAATACTAATCTGATACCTTAGAAAATATACTAGAGAAAACTGATACCACAGAATTCAAATTATACCATATGTATGTCTACAACATAGCAATTTAACACTACATCATACCTTGGTTGCCATTCTTCGTTGTTGCACCCATCAAAACTCCTGGCCTCCCCTTCAAATGAGTACCATCTAAAAATATCATAGGCCGAAGTTATTTGAAGCCAAGAAACAAGTACCAAAACCAACAAACACTCTCTCAAACTGATTTGTAGAAGAATTAATATCCATAGTGACATAAGAACCCGGATTGTGAGTCTGTAATACATCAAAATACCAAGACAAATCATTATACGACATTGCATCATTACCATACAATTCCATTAAAGCTAATTGCTTTCCATGGTAAGCATACAAGTAAGACAAATTTAGATTAAACTCTCTTCGAAAATCAGCCATGATTTCTTTCGGTTTCTTACTCGGATGATCTCTAATTTCATCAATTATCAATGATTTAACAAATGAGCAAGATAGTTGAGGGTTATTCAAATTTGATAGACCACCACCGCAAGTATGTTCAACAACCAAATTTCTAATAAAAAACGTACTGAGTTGCCCAAAATCAAAGGAAGCATACACTTTAAACAGACATCCAGAGGAAGACGATGAGCAAACAGCTGTGATCCTAGTAGTGTTGTTCTTAAGATAATGTAATTCATGACCTGATTTAATTTGATAGACCATTAAGAATTCTGTAAAGTCCTTTTCCCCTCCGAAACAAAAACCGATAAAATCAGAAAATTTTAATGTAGAGCCTCTTTTCATCAAATCTTTTTAGTAACTTTTCCTATGAACGACAATGTTCGCACCCAAACATCGATTGGTAGATGTAGGAGTTGAAACAGTAGTAGAAAGGGTAGAAGAACCATCGATCACATTTTCCAACAAAAAATCCTTCAATTTAACATCGAAACAGAAAAAAGCAGTCTTCTTATGTAATTGATATAAAACGATACTTTGAAGATCAAAGTCACTCTCAACAATTTTAGTTTTATCCTCAAGCACATAGCTAATTTCAATTGGTTTAGGAGTAAGTTGAGACCATTACCGACATATTTCATTTTGAAAATCGTACAATAAGAAATTAATCGACAACCAGGTGTTGAAAGATGTATCGTTGAAGATAACTATGATAAGAAGAGTAGCTTCAGCACTGGAAGAAAGAAATAATACGAAAAAATAAATTAGCCAAGGTAAAAGATGCAAAAAAATACGTAGTTAACTAAGTTCTGATACAAGTGTTTAAAAAATACTAAATTGATATTGTCATTATTCGTTCAGAAGAATAAGAACAGAAACAAAAACAAACATTACACTAAAATTGATACCTTAAAAAATACAAAACTAATACTAAAAACTGATTTAGTTATCATTACACTAAAACTGTTACCTTAAAAAAATACAAAACTGATACCTAAAACTTGATTTAGTTATTTTTTTCCTGAAAAATCTACTAACGCAAAAACAATCTAAATAACATTTAAACTTATTAAAACAAAATAAAGTCAATTCTAAACATATTTAATTCAACAATGCAATTACAAACCAAATACAGCATAAAAAAGAACGACAAACGAATAAAAAAGTAATCAGTTCAAAAAAAAAAACTGATATCTGAAAAAATAAAAAGCTGATACCTGGTTGTATTACCAGTAGAATCCATGAATCACTAATAGAAACAATAAAAACCTATCCGAAATAATGAATGTTAAATTAAAGGAATTATAAGACGAAATTAAAAATTGAATCGATGCAATAAGAGATCAACCTAATGTGCGATCGATTTTCCTATATGAATCGTACGAGATCGATTTTCCGATATGAATTGTGAGATCAATTCAGTTATCCCTCTGTGCCGTCAAATTTCGATCGACAACTACTACTTTGTCCTTATGGTTTAATGCGATCAAGGAGAAAGTTTGATTTTGAAATATGCAAGAACAAGAATAGCGTTTCAATGGCGACGAGATACAGATTTCTTCGACCTGAGATAATTGAGGACGAAGAAGGAAATAGCACGCGTGATTTAAGGATATAAAAATATAAATAGTGCAATGTCCTTTTGATTAAATAGTTAATGGGCTGTCCTTATGAATTAAAAAGATCTTAATCTTGTCTTTGTGATTATTTTGCTGGTTTCAAAATTAGGGAGAATGACACATTTACACTGAAGGTGGAATTCAGGGAGGCCACTAACATTTTCCCATTTACACTATGAATTGCCCTTCTCACTAAATTCTAAACTATGCATACTATTCAATCAATTTTTTTGTTAAGTTTGTTTTTCTCGTTGTTTTCCACCTGAAGGAAACCTAAAAATGTAATTTTGGTGCCTCTTTGTTTCACTTTCCCCAATTACTTCACTCAACTATCTGCTATTATTCACATCGTTGCTCTTTCAATCACAAATTTTTTCCTTCGTATTCACCTCTTCGTCGTTCAGAGTAATGGCACGAATTTTCACTGCTGCACTTTCAATTTCTAATCTGAATCATCACCACTTCTCCTTCTGATACTTATGTATTTTCAACTTTCATTGATTCTGTTTAGGTTTAAAATTCGTTCTTTGATTAGTTTAATTATTCACCTATTTCAATTTTGTTATCTCAGGATTTCGTTCCTCCGTTTACCCTAAATCAAATGTGAACCGATGTTTAACGTGTCTGTTTCAATGAACTTGGATGTCCAGATAAATATAATTAGCTTTTTGTCTTTTAATTAGGGTTAGTAATTGTTATTTTGGGTGCTTATCTTCTTTTCTTTATTTGTATTTTCTACTGGGGGCAGCTATTTGAACACAAAACTAAACACAAATTGAGAGACACAAAATCTTCACCGTTGGATTATCTTGTCCTTACATGAGGAGGTGGAAATTTGAGGGTAATCCAATGATAAATATTCGTTGTGTCACCAAGTGTGTCTATTATTTAGAATATTTCTATCTAAATAGACTTTCCCTTTTTTTGTTGCAGTTTAAACAATTCTATTTTAACATTAGCCAATTCTATTTCTACCCTGTTAATTTTCTTTCCCACCCGCTAGTTTTAAAATGAAACAAGCACTCCAGTAATTTCCTTTGTCACCCCTACTCTCTTTCCAAATTACCCTTCACTTCAAAAAACTGAACCCATGCTTATTCTCATCCAAACAACATATTCCTCCTCCAGTCCGTTTCTTTTCTTTCCATCCAAAATCAAAATCAAATATTTCCTTCTCATCTAAAATCCATTTCTTTCCTTTAACTATTTATGTATGTTTCAGTATGTCCAGAAATGTTTGTACGTAAAACTATGTTTTCATCTTGATAGAATTTGCATGTAAAACTATGTCCAGAAATGCTGAAATACTTGTTTAAAATGGCTACATGCGAACGTGTTTATATATAGAAAATTTTCCAGAAATTTCTGGCAACTAAAAACCATTTGTATGTAAAACTATGTCCAGAAATTTGTGTGTCAGCAACGTGGTTTATGAAAATACATAGCTACACGCAGACGTGGTTTGCATGAAATCCATGTTCGGCTGGTTATTCTGGCAAACGTGGGAAACTTTCTGACTGGCTCGGGTTGCCATGACCCTGAAACATACATAAATTATTAGAGAGAGTATACAAATCTAGGGGGAACCATAACAGAGGTGTTATATCTAATTCATCTGACATCGTTTCCAGTATGCAGAATCTTTAATGCTTGTCTTTGCATCATATAATTGGCGCAATTTGTTAACTTAGTTTCAGGATTTTATCATGTGTAATTAATAAGTAAATAAGAGCCTATGGAAAATGGGTATGTTTGTAGGGAATCATACTAATTCGACATGCATAGAGGGAAAGCGCTTGTACATATAGCTGAGTTAATAAATGTTGGCCTAGTCATTCGATCTTCTGGTCTTAATAGCATTTGGTTGCCTGGTCCTTCTCTGGCTTATAGGTTTGCATGATTGTTTGTGTGATATTCAAGATATTGCTATTATTATTTGTTGAATTCTCCACCTTATTGGCTATTTTCTTAAAATTTCTTTATTTTGATGGTATCTTAAAAAAGCTAAAATCCTATCTGCATACAAAGTCGAACAATGTATTGCTCGAAGAAAGTTTCAATGCGTGGGTAACCGATTTCGGGGTGGCGCTATTGATGAATGCGGTGGATACATTTGGGCATGTGTATGCTAGCGGGTACTCCCGGGTACGCACCACCGGAGTAGTATCAAAGCTTTAGGTACATCACCAAGGGGATGTGTACAGTTACGGTGTGGTGCTTTTAGAACTTATAACGGGTAGAAATACCTTCGATGCATTGGGAGTTTGAGGACTTGGGACTGAAATTAGGACTTGGTGGTTAAACTAAAACTCATGCAATAGTTTGTATTGTTCTTTAAAACTTAACTACCACTTCTTGTAGTACGATATTTGGGAACCGATAAAAAATAACTCTAAAATTGGGTAAATGGGGGATTTTGGTAGGGGTGGGGTGCTGAATTTGGGGATGATTTCGGCAAGGGGTCACTGAATCTAGTGGTGGTCTGTAGAATTTTTTATTCTCCTTATCTAGTTTGGAAGTTCCTTTATCACCACTCTAATATTTGCATGGGTAAACACATGGAGAATAATGATAGTAAACTGAAATTTAACTACAGATGAAACGGCGCACCATGTCCCACTCCCATAGGTATGGCCACATCACTTTGATTGATTACTTCATTGTTTTTAAACTGTTTGTTGTGTCATGTGACATTTGTGCAAAGCTGGCACTGAAATTTGAGTTTCTTGTATTGCTTGAGTTCTGACCATTGCCATAGTTAAGAGTTAAATCTGACACTTAGTATGTCTAATCTTTTCACATATTTGGCACTTTGGTTTATCATTATTGTTCCATCTACCTCTGCCTCTTGATCTACTAGAGAAACCCCTCTTTGATTCTGCGAATCTGATCTGCTATTATTGTTTTGATTCTTATTCTTAGAGTTTGTCGTAATTTGATAGAGTAGTCGGACTCTTGAGGCTTTTACCAATAATTCTTGCTTCATAAGCAAATAGGATAGAATTTACATCAACTGTTGGTGCTAAAGTGTTGTTTGAGCGATTACAGCCATGACAAATTCATAGTCATTGCCTAGAATATTTAGTATACATAGAGTTTGGTCTGAATCTAATACAAGATGTCCAGCAGCTTGTAGCAAATCACGTGTGTTTTCACTATTGGGATACATTCTCTCATGTTGAGATTATATTTTTGAACACTCTGCAGTTTCCTTTTATAATGCATTACTTCAGCTGCTGACTGAGTGGAAAAAAAAATCCCTTTCAACAATAGTCCAGATGTCATTTGCAGTCTTGCAACCAATAACATGACACAAAGATTGGCACAAATATATGATAATATTAGGAGTTTATTAATCTGTCTTTTCTATGATACTTAGTATATTCATCATTACAAATCACGATGTTTTCTTGATCAGCGATGAACTTAAGAGGTATTGGGGTGGTCTCCAGTATAAGTTCTTCAAGGCCATACCATTGTACGACAATTTCAACTTATAGTTTCCAAAGAAGATGATTGACTTCTTCCAAATGAACTGTAATTAGTCGGCTTTGTAGGCTAATCACAGTTTTGATCAGCTGTTCAGCGGTGAATAGTGATTGATTGTGAGAACTTCCATTATTGCTAGTGGCATATGAGTTGTTTTCTTCTGTCATAAAGAAGCAACGGTAACTCATGAAATAAACAATTGATGATAACCAGAAAGAAGTAACTAGTCTTAGAAATCAGATTCGCGGGCCAAGAAGATCACCAAATTCTAGTTTGATGTATTCTGCGAAACTTAAGTGTGAATCAGTGTGATGAATGATTCTTCTAAGTTTTATGATATGGCACTTTTCTTTGATTTTGGGTGATTTTTTGGTTTCTTGATCTATTTTCTGGGATTTTGGAGTCTTTTTTTCTCTGATTCAGTAAAGGAGATGATGGTGCAGCCAAACAACTTTGTTCTTAGCGTGAGACTCTTCTTCTTTATTGAAATAATCTCTCAAATGATGAGGTTGAATCTTGGATGTGAGATAAAACTCAAAAG
Organism: Allium sativum; assembly: GCA_030737875.1. Classification (NCBI taxonomy): domain Eukaryota; kingdom Viridiplantae; phylum Streptophyta; class Magnoliopsida; order Asparagales; family Amaryllidaceae; genus Allium; species Allium sativum. The sequence goes on along the minus strand of CM060921.1, from coordinate 574,876,218 downwards.
ATGATAATTTTATGATGATTTTAATCTTCAAACACTCTTATCAAATTTTGATGTCGTTAGGCTTATTAGGGATGTCAATGGATATCCGAAATATCCAAAATCCATCCGTATCCGCATCCGAAAATACGATAAATATCCGATATCTGAAAAGCGGATACGGATATCCGATATCCGAAATGCTTAGCGAATACGGATATGGCAATATCCATATCCGATAATTATCCGTCCGCTATGAAAATATATAGTTTTGTATTTTTATATTTAGGTTATAATAATTTATTATTTTATAAACAGATGGATAAAAAGTAAGTAACAAAACACATTTAAATTAGTGATATTCTCCTAGGCTCTTAGCGTTTATAACCTTACCCTAGCTCTAACCGTTGGATGAAATCCAACGCTAACCTCTTAGCGTTTATAAACAATTATGAGAATCAGAAACCCTAATTTCATTTTCTAGCAAAAAAAAAGCGCCGCATCGCATATCGCATTTCAGTCTTCGACGAGAGTTCCAGTCCATTGCGAGATATTCAGCCTCCAGGCTTCGAGCTCATCCAATCGTCCGTGCCAGTCTTGCCGCAACTCGCAAGCAACCGCAAGGCGCAAGCAGCCGCCAGTCCACTTCTTGCAGCCGCCAGTCTGCTGAAATTCCAAAGTTTGGTCCTTCGGCTTCAGGTAGCAATTAATAAGGGAATAGCAGAGTTCTACGACAAAGGGTCGAGTTTATGTGAAGATTTGTGGAGTGATCATCTGCGTCACGGATTTTACGAGATTAATGCTTCTGTTTCTGTAGAAGATCTCAAAGCCGCTCAAGTTAGGACGATCGAGGAATCCCTAGCTTTTGCTGGAATTGTAGGTTTCTCCTTTTGCTTTGATTTTGCGATCATGCTCTTTTGTTTTTCTTATTTAGTTTACCTAGCCACTATCAACAATTTTGATTACAATTAATTAGGGTTTATCAACAAGTTTAATCCTACCATGCTTAGCTTAAAACCAAAATCAATGTGATTATGTTAAAAGATGATGGATTAGATTCTTTATTTTGCTAAACACGGTAGAAGCTATATAGCAAAATTCCAAAGCAATAGAAATTAATGAAGATACCATTTTATACTGCCGAAATAACCAGTGCATACATTTTAATGGACACACGTAAAAAGATATTGAAATTGCAAGCATGTTTGCATATCAGTGGGTGGTGATTAGGATATAATTATATCAAAGACAACCACAAATTTCTAATCAAGACCGTGTGTTTATCAAAGACAATTGATATTCATTATGCAATTTTATATCGAATAACCGTCCACAATTAATATGAAGTAAATGATATGATAATTGATAAAGTTAGAATTATAATGCTGCGCTTTTCATTGCATAATAGATATAGTGCCAAGTGCTCTTTATCCTCGTGTCATTAAACAGTGATGATTTATTTTCAACAGTTCAATATTTGTCCTTCAGGTTTCAGGTGGCACAGCAGCTTGAACCTGCTGTGGCACAACAGCTTCAAGCTTGCTGTGCAGCAGTTTGTTGCACAACAACTTAGTTGTGCAGCTGCTGTGGCATAGCAGCTTCAAGCTGCTGTTGTTTGTTGCATAGCAACTTAAGTTGTTGTTTGTTGCACAGCAAATTCAAGTTGTATTAACTTAAATGATTGACTGTATTTAACTTGAAGTTGTATTAACTTGGAGGTGCAGGTGTTGAAATTAATGATTCAAATGTTTGTAGAGAAGGAAAGAAATTGATTGATTGTCAATCAATTAATTGCCTCGTACATGGAAAGAGATAGGAGAAAGTTTTCTTTTTGGAAGAAAAATAAAAGGCCAATCAATCAATTAATTAATGAAGAATCAATTCTTAGGGAAAGAGATTGAGACCATAATTGCTCCATCCATTTATGCTCCAATCAAATCAAGGAAGATATTATATTTATTTTTCTTCATGAAACTTCTCTTCTTTATCCCCAAGAAATCCCTCTATATAAATAGGGGTCATGTTATTGTATGAAGTATGCAATCCACCATTAGTCTTCTCTCTTTTGTAATCTTTTGTACTCATTTCTTCATTGAGAAATAAAAGTTGTTGGGCCTCCGTGGACGTAGACAAAGCCGAACCACGTTAAAAATTGGTGTGCTCTTTCCTATATTTTCTAATTTTGTTCTCTCTATAATTTGTGCCACTTGTTTTTATTTTTGGCATTGTTGAAATTGTTGACAGACTAGATCATTGGGTTTATTCATATTCCGCTGCCCAAATCTCTGATTTTGCACTACATATTGGTATCAGAGCTAGTCGTCCTGTTCAAAGACTTTTTCAACCATGTCAAATTCCGCAAAGAATAACGGTGGTAGAAGCGCTACAAGTTATGGAGTCGCTAGATTTGATGGAAAGGGGGATTTTAGCACATGTAAGATGAAGATGGAAGCGGTGTTGAAGAAAGAGAGGACATTTAAGGTTGTCTCAGATCCAGAGAAATTGAAGAAATTAGCACCTGAAGAGTTAGAAGAATTGGAAGAGGATGCTCTCACTACCATCCAACTTAGCCTTTCTGATGAAGTACTTAGAGAGTTTTCTCATGTGAAAACTGCTAAGGAATTGTGGGATGCTCTTCAGAGAAAGTTCTACGGCAAGTCTCTCACCAACCGCATCATCTTGCAGCAACAACTTTATTCTTTCAAAATGAGGCCTGGAACAGATGTATTTGCTCATATAGATGCCCTCAACACACTTGTCATGAATCTTCGAGCAGCTGATGTAAAGATTGAGGATGAGGCGCAAGCTGTTATTCTTTTATGTTCTTTACCTGTAGAGTATAACACTTTTGTTAACTCTATGATCTATGGACGTTCGTCTATTTGCTTGGAGGATGTGAAGACAAATTTGCATAACGAAATGTTGAGAGGAAAGTTAGCAAGCATGAGCATGGAGAACGATTCTGAAAGTCTTGTTGCACAGAGAGGAAGAAGTAAAAGTAGACCCAATTATGGTAGAGATAGAGCAAAGTCCAGATCTCAGTCAAGACCAGCCCGGAAGGGAGTTTGTCATTATTGCAGAAAACCTGGACATTATATTGCAAATTGCCCCAAGTTGGATAATAAAAACAAAGCTGTTCCCCAGAAGGCTTCAGCATCTACAGCGGAGACATCAGATTCAGATAATGATCCTAGCATTTTTACAGCTTCCCCTCTTCTATGAAGAGTACTATGTGGATTACTGACTCGGGAGCATCCTATCACATGACACTTGATAGGCACTCTTTTTCCACTTATCATCAACTTGATGGAGGAGAGGTTCTCATGGGAAATAATGCTTCTTGTTGCATGATTGGTATTAGAACAGTAAAAATCAGGATGTTTGATGGTGTTGTTCGCACTTTATGTGAAGTCAGGTATGTACCTGATTTAAGGCGTAGTTTGATCTCTATTGGAGCATTGTGTAATTTTGGATTAAAGTGTGTGATAGAAAAAGATTCATTAAAAATTACAAATGGCTCATTGATAGTAATGAAAGGGGTAAAAGCTGGAAATCTATATTTGCTGAAGGGTACAACTGATGTTGCGGAGTCTGCTTCAGTTATTGATTCAATTGATTCTAACTCTACCAGATTGAGGCATTTTCGTATGGGCCACATTGGAGAGCGCAGTTTAGAAGTATTGAGAAAGCGAGGCTTGATTGACGGTGTTCATCATTCAAAACTTGACTTTTGTGAAGGATGTGTACTTGGAAAGCAGACCAAGGTTTCTTTTGGCATTGCAGAGCATAAGTCTAACGATGTTTTAGAGTATGTTCATACTGATGTTTGGGGCCCCGCACCATGCCTATCTTATGGAGGAGCCAGGTATTTTGTTTCATTTGTTGATGATTTTTCTAGAAAAGTATGGGTTTATTTTATGAAGTCCAAAGATGAAACTTTTGATAGGTTTCAAAGTTGGAAATCTCTTGTTGAGAAGCAGTCTGGAAAGAAAGTGAAGGTTCTTCGTTCAGATAATGGTGATGAATTCACTTCTCAAAATTCATCAAATTTTGTGAGTCTGAGGGAATCAAAAGACATTACACCACACCAGGAGACCCTCAGTCAAATGGGGTTGCAGAGAGAATGAATCAGACTTTGTTGGAAAGAACTCGTTGCTTACGGCTGACTGCGGGACTAAATAAGAGATTTTGGGCAGAAGCATTATCTACGACGGTTTTCCTTATCAACCGCACACCTTCTACCGCCATAGATTTGAAGATTCCTGAAGAAGTATGGAAGGGAGGGCCTGTATCATATTCCTTTCTCAGAGTGTTTGGTTTTCCAGCTTATGTGCATGAGAGCAAAGGGAAGTTGGATCCAAGATCGCGCAAGTGTATTTTTCTTGGATATAAGAAAGGAATTAAGGGGTATAGGATGTGGTGTCCTACTACCCAGAATGTAACAACCCGTATTTCGATAACACGTTAAAACAAGAAATCAAGGCAGAATTTAATTATAAAACCTGAATCAGGATAAACGGGTTGCGCCATTGCGTTCGTCTCGGAAAAATACGCGAAATAGAGTCCGAAATTTCATAAATCGGAGTTCGTATGACTGAGATATGGCCTCGCAAAGTTTCACGAAAATTCAAATCCGAAAACAGATTTGAAATTCAGCCCAATTAAGACACCACTCCATTTTTAGGCCTGGTTAAGACACCACTCCATTTTTTAGACTTGACTTCTTCCCCAAGACATTCTTTGATGGCTTGGATTGAATCTAGGTTTAATCCTATGGCCTAAAACACTTGCCTAATCTATAAATAAGACCCTAACCTATCCTAAATCCTCATTATTCATTCATGCAACTAAACTATGGCAAAATTTTACCTCTCATGGCCTCCACTCTCTTCATAAAATTTCTAAATGGTTTCTATGAGAGATTTTCCATGCATACAAGTGTTTTCAAGCTTGTATGAGTGTCATTAGCTTGCATTCAAGTCAAGTTTCTATCTTTGCATCATAAAGCAAGGGTTTTGATCATTTTGGCTCAAGGGTTTTTATGTTAGAGCTTGCATTTTAGGTCTATTTGATTGCATAAGGGCTTTGTCATATCTTTTGTGCCTTCATAGCAATGTAAGCCCTTTCCCTACTCTTAGATATTAACTATGAAGTTAAATGTTCATGTTGCAAGTTTGGGTTTGATCATTGAGTATGATACATGCTATCATGTCATGCAAGTTTATGAAGTCATTATCTTGATCTTGTGAGCTAAAAGCTACAACCTTTATGTTGAAATGTTGCATTAGGCAACATGAGAACCCTCATAACCTTTATGTCAACTTGCATATGAAGTCATAACCCTTATATGATGATATATGCGAGTTACTAGTCATCATTCCATATCTTTTGTCACCATGATTCGCTTATGTGCCAAGTTTGGGTTTATGCATATTTTGAGGCTTAAGAATGTAACATGCAAGTTAATGAACATATTTGTGCCTCATTTGCCACCATGATTAACTTGTGGCTTAATATCAATTTTTGTCATGCCTTTGCCAAGTCTCTTCTTTTAATCCATTACGTTGTCGCGAACGTATATGCGAGTTTAAAAGCGTTGGGTTATGTTATGGGAAATTTCTAATGACATGAAAATTACAACTTGAAAACATGACTTGAAATATAACATGGAAGTTGACATGTAAGTATGCATAAAAACATAAGCTTGGGAATTTACCTATTAAGTTAGGTCTACCCTTTGGGAATTTACCTATTAAGTTAGGTCTACCCAAATGCTTGAAAACTTGTAACATGTTTTGGGAAACGTGATGGACATGACACTTAGATAATATAAGTGTGGCCAACTCGAGGTTGGGTTGAGTTTGCAACGTAAAACTACCCGGAACCGACCGGCCTAACTAGTAGTTGCAAACAATAGGACCCAATGTGAGAAGTTGGTCATGTTGTGCTTGAACCCGAGGTTAGACCAAGTTGTGGTGTAAAGCTACCCGGAACCGACCGGCTTAACTAGTAACCACAACAAAGTCTAATGTGAGAGGTGAAGGTGCATTAAGTAATTAATGCCACATGATAGGGTTAAGTTAATTTGATTAATGACTCTTAACCAAATATGACATGGACAAATGGGTTAAGTAATTTGATTAGGCTAATGATACTTAACAAAACATGACAAGGTTGGGTAGGTTAAGTAACTTGATTTGCCTAATGACACTTAACCATTTTTATATGACTAGTGGATGGGGTTAAGTTAACCAACACTTAATCAATCCAACGCGATAACTTGGTAAGGTTAAGTAAGTTTTCTTAATGACGCTTAACCGAAAAATACGGTTAACGAATGGGGTTAAGATTAGACTCAACTAGTCTAAACATGGAAATCGGATGGGGTTAAGTTAGCCTAGACTTAATTAATCCCACTTGGTAGTTTAATGGGGTTAAGTTAAACACTTAACTAATCTAAACGTGATGAATTGATGTGGTTAAGTGACCTATACTTATCCAATCTAACTCGTTAATTTATTGTGGTTAAGTTAACCAATACTTAACCAATATAACGTGAAAACATGATAAGGCTAAGTCACGAATCGCTTGAATACACTTGACCGATTTGACTAAGTAAATTGATAGGGTCAAGTTAATATATACTTAACCAATCTAGAATGATAATTGGACGAGGTTAAGTCGTGAATTGCTTAATATACTTAACCAACTTGAGCATGGTTTGTAGGGTTAAGCCTTGAACTTGGATAATTAGCCAATTTTGACAGGATTTGTAGACGGGTTAAGTCATGAACTTAAGTGACACTTAATCCATTATGTAAACCCTAGTTCTGAGGATTAGGTGGATAACCGTAGTTAACAAGGATAACGGGAACAATGCTAAGTGGTAAACCTTAGTTGAAGAATAACTAAGTAATGATTCTTAGTCAAGGAAGTTTAGACCAGTTCATAGATAGATGAGTAACCTAATACGGTAGGTCATCGTTTAAGTATACGAGTAGGAGCAAGTATCTGATTTGGATAAAGGCTCCAGCGAACTGGGTAACGAAGCAGCGGCTTCGGGGAACGTGAGGGTATTCTTGGTATCCCTCTATGAGCTGCCAGGTGATTATACTAGGCTCATGAGAGGTTAAGGTCTGCGTTAGAAGAACCAAGAGTATGCCTTGGTTGCTATACGAGCGACCTAAAGACGGGGATGGATAGGGGATAGTCGACGATACACGGTCGTACCCTAGATAGCATTTCGGCAGGCTACCTACCATCTTTGGTCAAGCGTGTACGTACGGAAAGGCAGAGAACACCCAATAGACCATAATTGCTATCTAATTATGGTTGCGGTAAGGCTTGGATGTGGGTTGGCCAGTGTTGTGTTCTCATACAGGATTTATCCTGTCTTGTCTTTCACTAGTTGAGGGAGTGGTCTCGTGGGACCATAGCCAAGTATAGGAAAAAACAGACCTTAGCATCTGCATCGGCAGATAAATTGAAAGCTCCCGACCGAGTCCTGTATTTCCTGGTCTGCCCTGTGACAGGACTCGGATGGCACGATGTGATACATGTGCATACAGTCATGGAAAAACGATTCACGATATATGCGTGGGAAAAAGGGCGCGGTTGGCGGTTAGCGTAATCCCTAGTGGCCCTAGGTGGTTGAACCCAAAACGAGATACGAAAACGTGCAATAGGTAAGCATAATCCCTAGTAGCCCTAGGTAGCATAAGTCCTAGTTGTACAAACGATGATTCATGTTGGAAGACCCTGGCTAGGTTTAGGGTAACAGTCCAAACCGATCTTAAGGATCATGGAACTATGTTAAAGTAATATAGAATCTCATGGGAAAGCCCGTATGGTCTACGGCAAGGGACTGAACATTTACATGGAATAAAACATACAAGTTGAGTAACCTATATATGCGATATATTAGGTTGACATGGACCATTACACGACTTTTGAGTGAGGGTCATTCTTGGTTAACACATGACACGGTGGGGATACTAGTACGGTAGGTGCAGAGCTAAAATACAGGATAGATATCACGGGGCGTTATACGTGACAGATATCTTGGGGATATTATACTTGATAGAAACCTGACGATGTGATACCTTGTTTTATCTTGACATCGTAATTTATCATGACACCTTAGTTTATCTGAGTTCAGTAGTTCATCCTGTTATTTTGATTTAGCTTATCTATCTTGTTATCATGCTTATGTTCATCTCAGTTTCTCATGTCAGTTAACTTTACTAGTTTTTATGCTAATAGTAGATAGGGCTTACTCAGTCTTTTTGACTGACCCGTTTTGTTTCGCCTCTTTTCTTCCGTTTTTCCCCAGGTTACAGGGAGGAAATACTGTTGTTTAGTTCGGACTTCTTCTGCTTGAAGGTCATCATGGATGGCTTGGACTTTTCTTGGCTAATGGCTACTTTACTGTTTTTACTTGGGGAATAATTTATGAAAATGTCTTTATGCTTCTTTACTATTGCAAGACAGGTTTTGATGTACTCTGATGTAAAAGGCTTTAGACCTTATTTATTCATGTTATGAAAGTTTGATTTTACTTCCGCTATTTTATATGTTCTGTCTTGTGATATTTCTGTGCATGTTTACCAATAATGCCCCTCTAAAGCTAGTGCATTCCTTTTGTGAGTGACCCTAGCGGAGGCGGGGTGTTACACAGAAGATTGTTACTATCAGGCATGTTACGTTTGATGAGAATGCTATGTTGAAGGTGGAGCCTTCTTCTTTAGTTAATGATGATGTTGAGAGGACAAATTCAGAATACCAAACACAAGGCGGGTCATCAGACTTCCATAAGAGTAAAAATGGTGATTCCGATGACACCGTGGTTGATAGGGAAGAGACAGAAGATCAATCTCCAGGTGGAGCTCAAATTCAAACTCGACCAACAAGAGAGAAGAAAAGACCTACATGGCTCGATGATTTTGTGGGATTAAGCATTGAAGATATTGACTTTGATGACATGGCAGCTTATGCATTAAGCATATTTCATGATGAACCAAGAGACTACAGAGATGTCATTAGTTCAGTTGATAGCTCCAGTTGGCTAGTAGCAATGGAGGAGGAGATTGAGACTTTGCACAAAAATCACACTTGGGATTTAGTGCCACTTCCTTCCGGCAAGCGAGCAATTGGATGTAAATGGATTTTTAAGGTGAAAGATGGCGGCAATGGCGACTTGAGGTACAAAGCAAGATTAGTGGCGAAGGGTTATGTTCAGAAGAAAGACGTGGAGTTTCATGATATTTTTTCTCCAGTTGTTAGACACACTTCCATTCGCATTATTTTGGCATTATTTGCTCACTTCGACATGGAGTTGGAACAACTAGATGTCAAGACAACATTCTTGCATGGTGATCTTGAGGAGGACATTTACCTACAGCAGCCAGAGGGGTTCATTGATAGCAGCCAGCCAGGTCATATTTGTTAACTTAACAAATCTCTTTATGGCTTAAAACAGTCTCATAGACAGTGGTACAAGAAATTTGATAAGTTTATGATCTCACATGGTTACTCTAGAAGTTTTAAGGACCAATGTGTCTATTTTAAAAATTGTAATGATGACATCGTTTATTTGTTACTTTATGTTGATGATATGTTGATAGCTTCTAAGAGCATGTATAAATTCTCGGAGTTGAAGATGGAGCTCAGTAAGGAATTTGAGATGAAAGATTTGGGAAACGCACAGAGAATTTTGGGGATGGAGATTCAGAGGGATAGAAAGCAAAGAGTTTTGAGGCTCACTCAAACTCAATACATCGAGAAAGTCCTATCACGATTCGGTATGGAGAATGCTAAACCGGTGGCTACTCCATTAGGCTCTCAATTCAAGCTATCCAAAGATATGTGTCCCACATCGGAAGAAGATAAAAGGTATATGACTAATATACCTTATTCTAGTGCTGTTGGTAGTCTTATGTATGCAATGGTGTGCACGAGACCAGATTTGGCCCATGCAGTTGGTGTTGTTAGTCGATATATGTCTAACCCAGGTAAAGAGCATTGGCAAGCGGTGAAGTGGATACTCAGATATCTTCGTGGCACTTCTTCAGTTGGCTTGTTATATGGTGGAGTAGATGGAGACATCTCTCTTAGAGGATATTGTGATTCAGATTACGCTGGGGATAGAGATGGACGGAAGTCGGTGTCGGATTATGTTTTTACACTTGGCATAGGCCCGATTTCATGGAGATCAAAGTTGCAGTCTATCGTAGCTTTGTCGACTACCGAAGCAGAGTTAATGTCGATTGTGGAAACAACAAAGGAAGGATTGTACTTACTTCAGTTGTTGGATGATCTTTCAATGGCGCAGCAGACAGTGGAGCTATTTTCAGACAGTCGGAGTGCGATTCATCTTGTTGAGAATCAGGCTTATAGTTCACGGACGAAGCACATTGATGTTAAAGGCTTCTTTCTTATGCTTGAGGAAGAACGAAGCAAGATCAAATTATTGAAGGTGGGTACTTCGGATAATCCCTCAGATATGATGACCAAGTCACTTCCAAAGGACAAGTTTGAGCATTGCTCAAACTTGATCAGTTTGCTTCCTGTTACTTGAGCGCCATGGGGCGCTGGGCCCAACAACTTCTATGTTGATTGTTGTAGATGAGATGGTGAAGAAATATTGTCATATTTGAATCAAGGTGGAGTGTTAAATTTAATGATTCAAATATTTGTAGAGAAGGAAAGAAATTGATTGATTGTCAATCAATTAATTGGCTCGTACATGGAAAGAGATAGGAGAAAGTTTTCTTTTTGGAAGAAAAATAAAAGGTCAATCAATTAATTAATTAATGAAGAATCAATTCTTAGGGAAAGAGATTGAGACCATATTGCTCCATCCATTTATGCTCCAATCAAATCAAGGAAGATATTATATTTATTTTTCTTCATGAAACTTCTCTTCTTTATCCCCAAGATATCCCTCTATATAAATAGGGGTCATGTTATTGTATGAAGTATGCAATCCATCATTAGTCTTCTCTCTTTTGTAATCTTTTGTACTCATTTCTTCATTGAGAAATAAAAGTTGTTGGGTCTCCGTGGACGTTGGCAAAGCCGAACCACGTTAAAAATTGGTGTGTTCTTTCCTCTATTTTCTAATTTTGTTCTCTCTATAATTTGTGCCACTTGTTTTTATTTTTGGCGTTGTTGAAATTGTTGACAGACTAGATCATTGGGTTTATTCATATTCCGATGCTCAAATCTCTGATTTTGATGTAATAGTAAATAATTGCTATCAGATTAGATTGATGTTCAACTGGCAAATCTAGATCCTATTTATTGCGCTTCTGCATTCGCGCAATTTTCATAACAGCAGGGTCATATTTAGTTTATAATTACATGTTTGATTTTGTGCCTCTTGTGCAGGGTCATTTTATGGAAGCTTCAACCATTTCATAAAGAAAGAATGTTGTGCTTTAATTTGTTTATGTGCTAATATTATTAAGATGAATTATGGTATTTGTTTTAATTGGTATTGTATGTACTTTAATTTGTATTGTATGTACTGTAATTTGTATGTGTGTTTGAATCAGCGTATGGATTATATGGTATTGTTTTATATGCATTTGCTTTAATTTGTATGTGTGTTTAGATCATCGTATGGATTATATGATGAAATATTATTGATTGAATTCTATGTGATTGAATGTGCTATTGTTAAGTCGATATGTTTTATCATTTATGTATTATTTCAAAATTTTCAGCTATTGTTTAGTACCAAATGAAATATGCATCATATTGTAACTTACATATTTTTAAGTTCGGATTCAGATATTTTCGAATATCCAGAAATATCCGTATTTGCTAAGCCGAATACGGATATTTTCGGATATCCGAAAATATTCACGGATACGGATATTATTTAGTAGGTATACACCGGATAGGGATTCCAATACGGATTTTTGTTTTCGGATACGGATTCCGATACGGATTTTTATTTTCGGATACGGATACAGATACAGCACTATCCGCATCCGTTTGCATCCGTTTACAGGTCTAGGCTTATAGTTCTAATACCATGTTTGATTCATATATGAAAGACGAGTATCGAAATAACCAAATGGAACTGTGTTTTTATAATTGATGATCTGATTAGAAGTGCTAGTATAAATACAGCAAGCAAAACTAGGCAAAACAACTTTCTGTCAAAATAACAAATTGAAGAAATAAAAGCGAGCAAAATGGGTCAAAGAAGAGACAGGCCCACAAAGCCAAATACAGGTAATATGAATCATCTTAACATATTTCAATTGACCATTTCTTCGTTTCTAACAATAACTAATGTATTTGGTTAGTTGTCAACATGCTATTCTGTTATGGTTAATGCATCTGGAAACTACTGTTATATTATGGAATTTTGCACTATGAATCTACAATATTATTTTTATGGCCTTGTTGTTTTGGTATGGTTAATGTTATAGTATCCCTTTTATGTATGGTGTCCTTTCGTGGAAACAAGTTTTGATTATGTCTTTCTGCTATGGTTACATAGTACTATGACTTTCTTTTTGTCATGATGTCCTTACGTAGCAACTATTGGGATGTTGATTATGTTGTTTTAAAATTCATATTATAATTTTTCAAGCCGTTTTACGGGGTTTTTTTTTTGTTGTTGTTACATAATCTCTACAATTATTCCTTTAGACAGCGGAAGGAGCGATGCTGCAAACATTAGCGATCAAGTAAAGAAACATACTTCCTAAAAACCAATTTTACTCTGGAATTTCTAGTCGTATATTCGATCTGCACAAATGATTGCTTTAATAGAGCTTCATAACGTCAGACATGAAGTAGAAATCCCTATTTATATTAATTTTTGTCCAAAATTTGAAGAGTCCAACCCATATAAGTTGTTGAATATATTGGAAGGATTTCTGCATAATAGTTTTATTGTCATTTGGATCTATGCTTCCCACATGAATAATTTGTAATTAGTACCTTCTTTGTAATAGTAAAATGATTGAAAAATGTGGTATATGAACAGTGAACCAGAGTTATAACGCAAGTTTATAAGTCTCGGTATAACATTGTTCAAAGTTGTATCAAGCACGAGCAATGTAAACAGTTATGCAAGCTAAATTTTTGAGCAAATTATGACTTAAATAGTGCAGTATCTTTTTCAAACAATAACGTCGATACCTAAACTTTGTCCCTTTATGTTTTATTGCTCCTCTGAAATTACCCTTAAATATCTATGTACTTCTCATCCTAAGCATTCATATTTTTATTTCTTATTTTATTCAGATTTAGAAAGCGAACCTGGGTGGCGCCACATGATTGGTAGGGCGCGCAGTTAGTGGGAGAGTATAGCAGTTGTAGACCACTGCTAGTTTGTTGACACCACAATTTTGGTGTCAACAAACTCAACCGCGTTATAGACGGGCAGTGTACGCAAGCGCAAAGCAGGAAAAATAAAGTAAAACTTTGCGTTAAGCATTGATTGGAAGTAGGAATAAAACATCTTGTTGATGTGAGGCAGAGGCTCGCGGTGATAACGTCAGTTTAGTCAATGCATTTAAGATGGAGGCTGTTTACACTTAATTTTAGTCAATCGAACACAAGTTCCCAATTCGTACGTGATTTAAATATTATTCATATTAGTCAGTCAATGAACAATCACAGAGCAATCATAAAGTACATAAACGTAAAATGAGACACGTGTTTTATAGTGGTTCGGCAAATTGTGTTCACGTCTACTTGTAACAATCGATTGATTATACTTTTGATTATAAATACAATGCAATTTGTTTATAAGAATGTAAAGAAAAGTAACTGCAATTAGTCTTAATTAATGTCGTAGTAGCCTTCAAATGAGGAGAAGAGCTCTCAAAAAATGGCCAGATGACGACCTATTTATAGCCCTAGAGATATAGTGTAACGCTCCACCCCGAGACCCACCATAATAAAGAGTATTACTGAGTAATGTCATTTATTAAGGCGGAGAATAAGGCTGGTTAAGAGCGATCATTCGTAATCTTGTATTAAATGAGTATCAAATACGTCGATGAGGTGTATAAAATTTTCTTTTCTTACCTCGAGTGGGTTGACATACTTGATCCATGTCTAATATAAAACTATAATGGCTAAGGATCGTATTCAGAAAAAATCGGATCACATCACAAATAGCAAATCACAGAGCAGAATACACATAGGTACAACACTATAATACAACATATATATGTGCTACATACTCAAATAGTTTCATGTAAACCGTATATATGCTCAACATATACCAAAAGAATAAATATACAAATGACTCGAATACATGATTACACGACTAGGTAATAGTTTCATGAGAGGTAGTCCAAAGTGGAATGGCTAAACCCCAATAAATTGCAAGCTAAACCTAAAACAAATCGGTCTGACCCCAGTATAAACATACGGGTCGGTTTAGCTTAAACATATTTGTATAATATAAGATAAGTGAACAATATTGTTGTCAAGAGAACAATTCCTTTTCGTAAGAAAAATGAATCTCATAATCTCAATAAAACCAAAAACACAAAAATGGTGATTCCTTTCTGTTAGGAATGAATTGAAGAACTACGAACAACAGATTTCGCAAAAGATAAATTCATGTGTTCATACTCAAATTACTTGTGAATGCCATAAACACAAACTCGGATGCTTCTATCGATACAAATAATCTAGCATAAAAGAAATTTACTAACATCAACAAGTGTTAGCTTTGGGCTAAACAAATGTATTATCCTTTTAGACCGCAAAAGTCATCAAAGACATACACCAAAATTATCATCAAATACTCCATATTTTGCATAATAAACTCATAAGAGTTTAGCTCTACAAATGTGAGCAGAAAACTCAAATCCTCAAATTCGTCGTCGGGCTATAATGAAAATTCGCTATAATATGTTATGAAAGATGGATGCAAACATCATAAACACCAAAATCACGAAAGCCACAAAATGGGTCCAAAACATTAAAAATTATTGCACATGCATCAAAAATGAGCTCCCCCCAAGCTTATACCAAGTACAATACACACATTAAAGTGTCAATCACTACAAGACACCCCCCCCCCCAGGGCTAAGTATATCTTGCCCTCCCTCCCCTGGTCAAGTGAATACGCGTATAAGACTCCCCCGAGTCTAGCTTCTCCCCGAAGCAAGTGCTAGCATATCAATAATCAACAAAGAATGTGTCACAGACTTTCCAATAATAACTTGAAAAGCGAATATAATACGCCACATACCAAACGTTTCACTAATCGATTTACTACACGTCATCCCACTTCACACCGGACTAACAACAAATGACTTTAGTTGACGAGTCAGGAATTAACCATCATAACTAATCTATGTGTCGCATACCATGCGATTAATTATATCGCTTAAATCACATTCTCGCTTCCTCAAAGTGAGCAAAAATGTGTAAATTTATATAGAGAGCATGTTTGGTTTTGAGAAATCTAGTATGGAGAACGGTTTAGAAAATATTTGGATTATTTCTTTGAAATCTTCTATATTTCGAAAATATTGTTTATACTATTACCTTGAGATGAGTTAAGAAATAAATTATGGAAAATGTTTTTCTCAAAGCTACACACACACACACACACACATATATATATATATATATATATATATATATATATATATATGTTGAAATTGATGATACACAAATTACAATTTTGGGCAACAAATAATCTTACATATTTTGTGGAGAGATTTGTTGCTAGATTTTATGGAGAGATTTGTTGCTAGACTTTATGGAGAGATATTGGTTGCTATATTTGTGGGATAATTAAGGCAAGGATTATTTGGTGCTTATCCAAATAAATTTATGACATACATGAAGATAATTTGGATACCAAATTTACTTGGGTATAAAGCAATTCACTCTATAAAAAGCCTAAATAACATCTTTATTAGGTGTGGAAAAATTTATCATTATTCTTCATTGCCTTTCTCCTCAAATTTTTATCCATTAGATATTATCTACATATTTCTCAATAACGTTATTGGTTCAAGTTGTAATTGTTTGCAACGATTGTTGAGATTGATTGTAAATAATTTTTATTGGTGAATCAATAAAGAGGGTGGTTGGGTGGAATATCATGTGCTCAAATTTCCGATATTTTTTGTGGTATTGTTTATTTTTTTCAATCACATTCATCTTCAAGTGATTGGATGATAATGATCCCTATTTTTCTTGGCGTTTTGTCAAACTTCCGCTGTGCACAAAACCCCAACAGTTTGGTATCAGAGCAATTTTTGCATAACATTTTGGTATCAGAACCAGATCATCGCATAGCTTGGAGTGATTTTGGATTGAAGATTGGAGATGTCGGAGATGATGACGTTTTCGTGGATGACTATTTTTGATGGTAGATACTGAGGGGATTTGGAAGCCTATAATGATGGATGTTCCATGCCTCAATGGCCTAATTGATGGAGATATGAAGAAGTCCTCTAGTATGGATGAGGGAAGATGGAAGAAGACGAAGAAGAAGTCGGGTGACGGTTGAAGAACCTAGTCCACAACAAGGTGGAGAGGTTAATATGGTCACTGCTTATGGTCCTAAGGTGGAGGATCATGGTATCGACAAGGGTCTAGATGTTGATGATGCTCGAGGGATCCCGAAGATGAAGAGATCATGTCAAGCGGAAGACGGATGTCGAGTTGTGAAATCCACAAGACGAGATGGAGGTCTTTTTGGTATTACAAATGCTTTGAAATATTGCTATTAGCGTGATGCACGGATGAAAGAGGTGCATCATTAGTGGGCAATGGTGGAGGTTTGTAATGATATTAATTGAGAAAAGAAGGTTGAAAGTGAGAGCTAAGTTGGCTGGTTTTGAGGAGATGTTGTGATTTGGTGTCAAAGTGGAGTGTTGAAATTGGTGATATGCAAATCACAATTTTAGGCAACAAATAATCTTACATATTTTGTGGAGAGATTTGTTGCTAGATTTTATGGAGAGATATTGGTTGCTATATTTGTGGGATAATTAAGGCAAGGATTATTTGGTGCTTATCCAAATAAATTTATGACATACATGAAGATAATTTGGATGCCAAAGTTACATGGGTATGAAGCAATTCACTCTATAAAAAGCCTAGCTAACATCTTCATTAGGTGTGGAATTTTTTTTCATTATTCTTCATTGTCTTTCTCCTCAAATTTTTAGCCATTAGGTATTCTCTACCTATTTCTCAATAACGTTATTGGTTCAAGTTGTAATTGTTTGTAATGATAGTTGAGATCGATTATAAACAATTTTTATTGGTGAATCAATAAAGAGTCGTGTGCTCATATTTCCGATATTTTTTGTGGTGTTGTTTGTTTTTTTCAATCACATTCATCTTCAAGTGATAGGGTGATAAAGATCCTATTTTTCTTGGCGTTTGTCAAACTTCTTCTATGCATAAAACCCCAACAGTTTGGTATCAGAGCAATTTTTGCATAACAATATATATATATATATATATATATATATATATATATATACATACATAAAACTCTTCTTTAAAAGTCACTTTCTAAAAAACGTGTATGTTGTAGGAAACCAATGCAGAAAGAACAACAAATTTCAACAAAACACATATGAAATTCACATAATCAGAACAACGAAAACATTAGAGTTTTAGGCATATAAATAGCCATCAAATAAAAGACTTCAAACCAACATATACACATGTTAAATGGATATAACTGAGCTAACTTGTACATAAATATTATGAAAATACTTAGCGATAATTACATCTTCAAATATATTATTCTGTTTTTCAGTGACAGGCCTGCGAAAAAGAACTGTGTTTTTTACTATATAAACTTTAAAACTACACAAAACTCGAAACATGAAAATTGTGGCATAAATACTAAGCTTTTCAGAATATCAAAGATTATCAAATTCCTATCAGTAACAAAAAAGTTTTCAGCTTCAAATATAATAGCTCTTTCTTTTAGCGACAGGCCAACGACAACGAAGTAGGGTTTTTCACCACTTAAACTTCAAAACTACATAACACTCAAAACATTAAATATGTAAAACAAATCAAATCCTAAGATTTACAGAACATCAAAGATTATCTAATTTCGATCAATAACGAAAAATTTATGACCAAAATTGTTTTCAAATTTAAATATGCTAACACTGTCTTTCAGTGACAGGCCAACAATAAAGAAGTGAGATTTTCACAATGAAAATATCGAAACTACATAAAACATAAAATGAGTTTTAACACAAATCCTAAGCTTCCTTAAGCTTCAAAAATTGTCAAATTCAGACTAATGACGAAAATGTTATAGCCAAAATAATTTCCACGTACCGAAATAAATTTAAAAGATAAAGGACATAGTTATTACCCTTTCTTTAAACCTATATTACACTTAATAAGTAACATATTTACGTAAGGTGATGAACACAAAATTGTTCCATATAAAAATACCTTTTAACTGGAAAAATTTCACTTAATTCCGATTTACCAACTAAAAGTTACAACAATTTTTGTTTGAAGTTTCAACTTAGGGATTTCACAGAGCTAAGCTATATGCTAATTTTAAAAACTCATTTTTATCCCTTAGAAACACAGAATTTAGACAAACGCCTAAAATGAAAGTTGTGGCTAATTCAACAATCTTTCTACCAGTAAAATTGAGTTATTTTGGAATATTTTACACTATGATATCGATGTTTTACTGCAACAATGTTTGAACTAAACTTTCAGCAATCAACAATCAAATAGAGATGATATTTCAAAATTCAATCAAAAAAGATGCAACAATCAAGCCAACTGTATGTTAAGTTGAAAGTTTTGAGTCGGACAACTCACCTTGACTAGTTATGCGAAGAGATTTCGTTAATTATAGCTTGCTAGAAGATATATTGGAGCTTCCGAAACCCTAAAAGGTGAGCATTAAGGACATGCAAGCTATTTGTAGCTATTGAAATTTTCTTCCCATCTTTCTGATTCTATGAATTTGGTGAATTAATCCCCCAACTGAAGATTGATTTGTTGAAGAATAGAGACAATCCAAAACTCTATCTTTGATATAATTAAAAAGGAGGAAATTATGGCATTAAATTTAGAGGAAGCCATGAGTTTTTTAACCTGAATTTTTAAAGTGATTTAGAATAATGATTTAATTTAAATTTCAATTTTATTTTAAACCCGGTTTATTTTATATTTTATTGAAATAAATGAATTTTATTTTTAATAATAATATATGTTTGATAATAGAAAACAATGTTTGTCAATTCAAATCTTATTTACTAAACAAATTAAACCAAGGTATAATCTATTTTATTTTCGTTGTTCCAAATCTTAATTTACAATGTTTTGAGATTAGCGAGATCCGTACCTTAAAATTTTAAACTCGTTCGTTGAAATTTACTAAAATCAAATCTTGTCTTTTATTTCGTTCATTTTGCCGAAACAAAACTTTCCAAATTGTTCACGTTATTTGCCAAGATCTAATTTGTTTTGGCATTTCCAAAATATGTTTAAACTTTGCTTAAACATCCGTTCTAGTTTTTATTTTTATTTTTATTTTTTTCGTTGCCTAAAAAAATCCATTCATTCTTTTCAATCCAGTCCCCTTTTTTATTTGCCATGCTGTCTTTTGCCATTTCAATTTCAAATCCATTCATTTCAAATCCGTTCCAGTTTTTTGTTGTTGCCTTTCCGATACATTCGTGTAAAGAATATCGTATCATTTTCCTTTCTTGAACAACTGTTCAAGTTCCTTTCGTTTCTGAAATGCTTTGTCCCTTTTATATTCCCAAATTTGTTTGTTTTTTTCTTCTTCGAAAGATGTTTTCAAAGTTAGTTCTTCTACTTTCGGTTTGCCAATCTTCGTTCCCTTTTTCAAAAGACTTTATTCTTTTATCTTCCCCAAAGCCAGACTTTATATTTCTAAAGCCTGATAACACTTCCTTTCACGTATTTTGATCCCACTTTCACTCATTTTGCCATCTCATATTTTGCATCGTGAAGAAAATGAAGCACCCCCTTCATCGCTATTCTCTTTTCACCTCCTCAAATTCAATATTTTGTTGCGCCTCACCAAGCCACTCCGACCCAGCGCCAACTCGCCGCCCTACTCGATTGAGCACCACTAACTCCCCTTGCCTCCACCCTGAAAGCCGACACCGACCCCCTCTGCCCCAGACCGTGACCTGGCACCATGTCCGCCTATAAACCCAAAACCCAATAGCCCCGAAACCTGACCTGTTTGCATATAGCCTCACCAACCCTCTCCAAGTGCCCTTAATCAGCGCTGACTTTCCCTTCCTTGTCTGTGTTTGTTTGTGCATGAGTGTGTTATGCATGATGTGAATCTTCTTGGTCAGGTCCATGTTTAAAAAAAAGATGTAAAGATTTATGTGTGTTGTGTTTTTGCTTTGTGATGTGTGAGTTGTTACTTGTGCTGGTGATAGGCGTGTATGTCCGATTCATAAAACATACATGTACGATCCATCCAGAAAACATACATGTCCGATCCATCTAGAAAACATACACGTCTGATCCATCAAACATACGTGTCCGATCCATCCAGAAACATCCATCAAACATATACATGTTTGATCCATCAAACATATACATGTACGATCCATCAAACATACACGTCTGATCCATCCAGAAACAGACACGTCCGATCCATTAAACATACATGTCCGATCCATCAAACATACATGTCTGATCCATCAAACATACATGTCCGATCCATCCAGAAACATACATGTCCGATCCATCCGTCGAACTGGCCAAAACTTCGACTAATCCTCACGCTTGCGCACAACTCGATTTCGTACTCAAAACTAATCAAACTCCAATTTTTTCAACAACGATTAAATCAATAATCGTCATACAATCGTATAGAATTTACCAAATCATGATAAAACAATGAAAATCAACAAAATAATAGATCTAAACTTTCATAAACATATGAATTAATTACCGGTATTAAGTTGCTAGATTAGATCCTATGGTGATTCATATGAAAATATACTTACCATGATGTAGATCTAGGTGAAAACAACTTGAAAATGATGAAATAATGATCAAATAACTCATATAGTTGACTGAATTCATGTGAGAGATGCATATCACTCACCGGATCTTTAAAACAACACAAAAGCACTTGGATCTATATCCAGACAAAGAAGAATTAGCTTTAAACTCTTCGATTTGACGAAATCTCTCTTCGATTGATGTAGATCTTTGATTCTCTTATGTAGATCTAGAATTTTAATGGTGGAAAGGTGTATTTCATTAAGCAAGGAGAATCACGAGCTCAACCATATGAGGGAATAAAGAAAGTAAACTATTCTCTATGCCTCTAACCCCCTATTTAATGCCTCCAACTAGCCAACTGATGGGCCTCCCCAAATCAGCCCACTAATGGTTCAATAACCGGAACAACAAACTATGAAACACAAAAATAGCGATTCCTCCCAAATCGCTAAAATATATCTTTAATGTGACCACTCAACGGAATTGACAACACCATTTTCTTTCTAATGAGACCGACCTCAGCATTTGATTTGACCCCTGTCAAAAGTTATGCCATGTACAAGACCGACAGGGGCAAAATGGTTACAAATAAAATTGGTAAAAATTATGGACATGTCTCGCATCCTCATAACCAATATATTAAAATATCAGAATGATCCAACCCTTAGGGAATAAGATAAAAATATTTTATGATCCTCCAATACGTAAATGCGGGTTGTTACAGATATCAATATTCCCAATATGATATCTGTTGGTTTCAGAATTTGATACTAAATATAAGTCGATATATTTTAATTTGAAGCCTTATATTTAATATCAAATTAGATTTTGGGTTTGTCGTGAATGGTGTCTTCAATAACAATGCTCCTAAAACCCATTTGAGGAAAAGAATGAATCTTTTAATTAAGATTAATGAAGTTTTCAATTAATAAATATAACTGGAATTAAGTGGAAGTTGACTTTGGGTTGATTGTGAGCAACGTTTTAAATAACATTAGTTCTTAAATCCAATTAACAGTGAAGTTATGATTTGGAATTTATAAATCTTTTAATCGAGATTTAATGAAAATTTCCAATTTAATATATATTATTGGAATTGAATGGAATTCGATTTAGTAAAAATCGAGATGAGTTTCAGTAAAGGAAGACCGTTACTATTTATGGAATTTAAAAGACTTTGCCTTATTCCATTTATAGTATTAGTTGGATATGAGAATTTATATCGATTACGACTGATCTGATTTCTGTGAAGATTCCCTATTAAATGGAAGTTGATTTGGGTTTATCATGAGCATGTTTTAAACGACATTCGTTCTTTAACCCAGTTAAAGACAGGATTAATTTCCTAAAGTTGGGCAATCATTAAGTAATGATTTTTGAGATTAAAACTAAGATGGTGTTTAAATGAATCTTTATTTAGATTGAAATGTGAATGAAGTAATTAAATTTACTGAATTCAAGAAATGTTCGTAATGGAGTACTACCAGTTTTTCTCCATGCGATAGTTAAATCTTTATTTAGATTTGAATGTTAAATGGTAATTAAATTTACCGATAACACAATGGGTGTTAGATATGTAGTACTACCAGTTTTGCTCCATGGAATGAATAGGTTGGGAGTGGGATAATAAAATAAATGGTTACTTCGGTAAGACTCGATAATCCTGACTAGTTTGATAAACCTTAATTTGGTTAAAGTCG
This sequence comes from Allium sativum, assembly GCA_030737875.1. Classification (NCBI taxonomy): domain Eukaryota; kingdom Viridiplantae; phylum Streptophyta; class Magnoliopsida; order Asparagales; family Amaryllidaceae; genus Allium; species Allium sativum. The sequence goes on along the minus strand of CM060921.1, from coordinate 574,853,539 downwards.
TGAAAAGATATTATAAAATCTTTTGAAATGTTTTCAAAGAAAATAATATTTGAATAAAATAATATTCTAGATTGGAATGAGGTATATGATGTGTTTTTATATCACTTGATTATAAGACACGCGAGTTATTCGAAAAGACCAGGTTTAACCCATTTTGAATAACCGATACAACGATTAAAAGTCGAAGATTTGAAGACGGTGGTCGAAGACAGGAGATCTTCACATCGTTAGGATGATTACTAATGTCTCTATTGGGAGTACACCCGAGATGAGGTAATAAGTGGTGGTCGTCCAGAAGTATTGGACATATGGAACGAGGAATAAGTGGAGATCGACCCGATATGCGAGAGCCTCTTTCCTGTGTTGGACACATGGGACGAGGAATAAGGTGCCTCCAGTTTCGTTCAGACCTTGAACAGATTGGCAAATGGATTGTATGTCTGACATTGTACTTCGCGTTGTATTCATTGATCTCTGCTAATTATATATTTGTTTGGTGGCGAAGAATTTATTCTCTTTCTTAACACCCTTCTCTTAGACGTACGAGCTTGGAGATTATATATTGGTGGAAATCAGTGGTATGGTATGGAATGACAATGTGGCATGCTAAAATGCAAAGATCAAGGCTTTTGTTGAAAAGCAGAGCCTTGTGGTTGATGATCAAAGCATAGCTTTAATATAGCACAGCTTCGTGTAGCATTAATTCGCGAGCTTTACACCCCGGTATGAACCAAAAACAGGATGAAGGACAACACAGAAATACAGGACATGCGTTTCTTTCTAGCCACGAGTGATGTCATGGTATAGAGCCTAGACATTTTACTTATATAGATGTTGGATGATGGAAAGCGAGGTATCTCGGATTTGGCCGCACAAGGACCAAGATGGTCGACGTACTAACCAGGATTTTAGGTCCCAAAGGATCGGGAAACGTATTGTTCAGGAATCCTAATCAGCGATGGCTGGCCGGCTTTGCATGATCCTAGGGTTGATGCGTTCAGTCCCTGAGGCATGGGCTAGAATGTCTTGAATTCGGTGGAGGAAGATCCCTTGCCTTGGTTTATATATGGAATCCAATTTCCAATACACGATTTTACGGTTCCAGTTGTAAATCTATATGATGACATAATATATGGTACCTATGCCGTCTATGATTGATACATTTATATACGAAATTGTTTTCTGCACTATACTTTAATAATAATAATAATAAAAGGTAAATTTCGTATATCAAGCATATTTGGCCATTATACGGTAAAACTTTATCCTTTGGTTTGTATTGCATTGTCTGAGGGGACCTGAGTCTTATAATGGCTTCGTTTTTCCTTTTAGCATTGCGTTGTTTGTTTATGGTATTCTTAGGAGAAAACCCGTTCCGTATTATATGGCGTGGTCCTATGATTTACCCAACATTAACATAAATTAGTAACGGTTTTACTTCTCACACCAGTCCCATAACTGACTCAGAGTTTACTGATTTCCTACTTAAACTTTGGGTGCCATATTTTCCATATGGGCAGCTAGTAGTTTTGGTTTTGTAGGTATCTCTTTTCGCAGGATCGTGGCTTACAGCTGGAGCTATATTCAGAAAGCTTTGTATTCATGTATTTCTTTCAGTTGTGGTAGTTGATGTTTTCCGCTGCACATTACATTTATGTATTATTTTTCCGCTGTTATGTAATTTAAATCTGTGATATTTGTCCACTGTATATTATTTATTTGTACTCTGATGTAAATTGTTGTAATAGCAATGAAAAGTTCTCATGTTTGTGTTCTAATGCGTCGTGTTCTCAAGCAATTCGCCTTCTTTTTTGGTTTAGGCCGGCTGGGAAGTTCTGGTCGTCTCATTTGGTATTAGAGCTTTGGTTTCCAAAGCTCGAGAACAAGACACATTAGAACCAAATGAAAGAATTCATCAGAGATAGGATTAGTAATATCCTATGAGAATGACTCGTTAGAGACAGGTTTAGTAATGTCCTAGAATGACTTTGAAGAGTGTTATTTATTAAAAACAAAATTAGCTTTGAAAATCATATCTTATTATATGTATTTGAGTATTTTACTCATATTTAATTTGGACTGTCGGTTATAAGAAGATTACTACCTCAAAACCATTAGAGTTAATTCACATGGATTTATTTGGTCCATCTCAAGTTCAATCAATAAATCATAATATATATGTTTACGTAATAGTCGACGATTTTTCTAGATTTACTTGGACTTTGTTTCTTAAAAATAAAAGTAATGCTTTTGACCAATTTAAAGATTTTTCTAAAAGAATTCAAAATTTATTATCAGTAAAAATCAAAACAATACAAAGTGGTCATGGCAGAGAATTCGAAAACGAAAATTTTGAAAAATATTGTAATAAAGAGGGACTAACCCATAATTTTTCAATTCCGAGAACCCCTCAACAAAATGGAGTAGTTGACCGTAAAAATAGAATGATACAAGAGTGTGCGAGAACTATGTTATCTGATAGTAATTTACTAAGAAATTTTTGGACCGAAGCAGTTGCAACAGCTTGCTATATTATAAATAGAATTTCACTTAGACCTTTAACTCATAAAACTCTTTATGAACTTTTGTATAATATGAAACCAAAAGTGTCATATTTTAAAATATTTGGAAATAAATGTTTTATACTTATAGATAATTTAGACAAGTTTGACTTGAAATCTGATAAAGGAATATTTATTGGATATTCAAAAAGAAGTAAAGCATATAGAGTTTTCAATACTCGAACCAATACCATAGAAGAAACCTTAAACATATCTTTCGACGAAAACTATAAGAATATAACTCAAAATAATGAAGATGAATGTGAAAATGAAATTAATGAAATAATCCATGAAGATAACCAACCAAATAAACGAATCAGATTACTTAGAGATCATCCTGTAGAAAATATCTTTGGAGATATTGAATTCATTGTTAGAACCCGTAATCAATTAAATAATATGAGTAATACTGCATTTACTTCAACTATTGAACCTAAGAATCCAAAGGAAGCATCTTCCGATGATTCATTGATACTTGCTGTAACAACCCGAAAATCTGGGCCAGTTTAAATTTTTTATTTTAGTGAATTTTGAACATTTAAAATGAATTATTTTAAATAATATCGACGAGAAATTTATTTTGAATAGAATTCGAACATATATATTATATACGTCGTCGTTAGAATATAATAATTATATATAATTATAAATAGAATTGAAAATGGCGCGGTAGTTCGATAATTCGATTTCAAACTTCAATTGAATGTACCGGGTGCAAAACAATCCGGATTTTAGTGAAACCAAAAATATTAGAATCTATTCGTGAATATATTTCCAACGAATCCGAAAAATCGAAATTTCATAGCGGGAATCAAAAGATATGTCCAGTTGAAGATTCTGAATAGTCGCTATGAAATTCAGGCCCTTAAAAATAGCCATTTTGCAAATGACCTTGGATTTCGACGAAACCACTTTTGTTGGGTCCGTGATGTCAAGTTATTGCTAGATTCCAAATTTCATAATTTTTCGAGTCACTATGTGAGCGTGGCAAAGGAAAACGCGTTTGACCAGTTTCAGTTGATTTTAATCGACTTTAAAATGGCCATTTTCCAACGGTCTCAGAATTCAACGAAACTAGTTTTGTTAGGACCGTATCGTCAATACGAAGCTAGAAAATATTTTTCGGGAATTTTTAGAGTTAGTATGTGATCCCGGTAAATTGAAATGCGCGTTCAAATTCAATATATAGAGTTATATGTTGATTTTGATGAAAACTGATCGAAATGATCGAATCAACCTACGATACATATCCATATTAGGCTCACATCCCTATTTTGAAACTTAATTAGGCTCACATCCGGTCATAAACTTATTGTAAATTAGGTCCCTGTTTTCAAAACTTATAAAATAATAATTAAAAAATAAATAAATAAATTCGTAAATTAGTAATAAAATATATTACGCATTATAAAAAAAATTCAGTTCAAAAAACAACAAAAATAATGTCAGAAAGAAGAAAACAGCAAAAAAACAGAAAAAACTGCAGTTAAATGCATAATATTATGCACCTTTTTTATTTTATTGCATGCATATATGCAATTATTGCAGTTCTTCCAACAGATAGATTTAACATAATTTTTCAGTTCATTTTTATTTGCATCCAAATGTGAAAATTTGTCAAAAAAATGCACACATGTGTGCAACATTTTTATAGGATAAAAAGTAGGTACCTAATTTATAAAAAAAACAAAGTTCTGAAAAATTTTAAACCCGCCCCCTATTTTATTTTTTCCGCCTTTTTGTATTTTTTTAAAAAAAATGTGCGTACGTTCATAAAAAAAATTCTAAAATATGGAAATAATGTCAGGAATCTACGGAAATCGAAAAAAAATAGTTGCATACATTTATGCAATTATTACTGATAATTGCATATATATATGCAACTTTTCTGTACGCTATTTTCATATTAAAATCTGAAAATAAACCTGCATAAATGTATGCAAGTATTTGAAATTTTTGCACACATGTATGCATTTATTTGCATGAATAAAAATCAACGAAGATGTATGTAGTGAAAAATATGCACGGATGTATGCAGGAAAGTGATATATGTGCATACTATTATGCATTTAACTGGAAATTTCGTTTTTTTTCTATTTTTTTTATTTTTGACGCCTTTTTTGATGATTTTTTGTTCTGAATTTTTTAGCGTTTACATGTTTTATTTAAATACGAATTTACATGATTTTTTTTTGATGAATTTTCAGAAAATAGGGACCTAATTTACAATAAGTTTATGACCGGTTTTTTTTTCTATTTTGAAACTATAACAGGGACCTGTAAAAAACGCACCCTATAAAATTCCTCTTTCCCTTCCCTCTCCTTATTCATTCAGCCCCCCCTTTCAAAACCGATTCATTTCTAAAATAAAAAAAAGGGAAAGGAAGACGGAGAAGGGGGAGGAGCCGCCGCTCCTCCCAGCAGCGCCGTCGCGCGTGTGATGCGCCCCCCCCCTTCTCTGTCGATCGCCCAAGGCCCCGCGCCGCCCATCTGAGGGCCTCGCCACCAACCTGAGCCGCACCACCCTCAGCCGTGCCCGACCCCACTGCCTCGTGCCCTGACCACCGCGCCGCTTAGATTGATGGCCACCACCCTCCTTCAGCGCCGACAGCAAATCCGACCCACCCCGGTGAGCTTTTATCTATTTTATTTTAATTTTTCTTTTAAAATCTGAATATTTTATAGGAGCGATTTTTAATGTATAAAGGGTTGGATTTTTATAACATGAAGGAATTGATTTTTAGAACATGAAAGTTGCGATTTTTAGAAAAGAAAAGATTGTTTTTTTTTTCTAGAAAGGCTATGATTTTTAGCTTAGCAAAGTTGAGATTTTATATTATAGAAAGGCTAAAAATATTGTCTTTATATTGTAGAGTTATAAAAATATAATCTTTTATATTGTAGAAGGATAAAAATATGATTTTTACATTATAGAAGTGTTAAAAATATGACCTTTATATAGTAGAAGATATAAAAATACTATTTTTATATAAGTAGTGTATTGAAAATAAAATTTCTATATAATAGAGAATATAAAAATATAATCTTAATATTTGAAAAGGCGAGATTTTTATATATTGAATAGCAAAGTAAAAATTCGATTTTTATATATTGAATAGCAAAGTAAAAATTCGATTTTTATATATTGAATAGCAAAGTAAAAATGCGATTTTTAGGTAGAAAGGAGCGTTGTAAAAATAGAATTTTTATCTATATAGTAGCGATGTAAAAATAGAATTTTTATCTATATAGTAGCGATGTAAAAATAGAATTTTTATCTATATAGTAGCATTGTAAAAATAGAATTTTTATCTATATAGTAGCGATGTAAAAATAGAATTTTTATCTATATAGTAGCGGTGTAAAAATAGAATTTTTATCCATATGGGGCAATTATAAAAATATGATTTTTATATACATGGCAATAATATAAAAATGTGATTTTTATATATGTAGTGAATACGGGCAACGAAAGTGACAAAAGGCGAGAACGACGAAGATTTCTATAAAAGAAGTGTCGTGGAGTTGGGATAGCTATCGGTGAGAACTTCTCACTCTTCAATTTCTTTTTCTAGTTATATATATATACTAGGATGCAGACGGTGCTTAGCAGCACCCGACACCTGTCATCCACAGACTACGGATGGCTTGTTTGTTTGATTGATGTGTTGTGAAAATTGTTTGTGATGTTGATGTGAAATCGATAATAAATTGTAGATGGTTGAAGTAAAACATTTTATCGTTAAAAATACAATTTTTAACGTGAATGTGAATAAATGAATATTTATAAACAAATCGGCTGATTTGTTTATATACACTAATTTGACTGATATTGATTGGGTCGATAAATTTTACACATCGCCCAACTGCACAAATAAAAATCTGTGTTTGTTGATTTGAAACCCCACACGGGTGTTGGGATGATATTTGGGTACACTAATCCCAATTATTCAATTGTATGTCGATCGATGGGTCGACAGACTGTGTAAGCGTTGATTATTTATATTTGATGCTTATACAGTTGTGTGGTGCACCTTGGATGATGAGTGATTGTTTATCATTGCTATTATATACATGTGTTGTATGGAATTCATATAATTAACATTATATGGTGATTGATTGGGCATCATTCCAATCGGGAAAATAATGAATATTATAAAAGAAAATTCATGTGTTGAAACTATTTATGTGTTGAGTAAAATATTTTAATAATAAAATTTACATCTTCATCATATTTAAAATTAGAACTACTTCCCGGTGGAGTCTGATTTAAAAATCAAACGATAAATACCATAATTTTATAAAATATTTTACATAACAAAAATAGTGATGTGTGTACAGTACTCATGTGTTGAGATTAGTCGTGTGTTGAAAGAAATATAGATTCATGTGTTGAATGGAATATATATATATATATATATTCATTTGTTGAATAGAATAACGAATTTATTGAAATATATAAAGCCGTGTTGATTAGAGTTGCGCTATTTTGATGTGAACGATATTTATATCGATTTTATTCGTTTTATAATGAATATTGAAAAGTGATTTCAAAATTTAATATTTTTAAATGAAATTCAAATTAAATTAGATTAGAATTCAAATTGAAAATTTATTGAATCAATTTGAAATGAATTCGAATCGAATTGAATAGAAAGTGAATTTGAATTCGAATTGAATAGAAATGAATTCAAATTGAATTAAATTGAAATTGAATTAAAAAAGAATTGAAATCGTTTTGAATGAAACTTAAAACAAACTTAAATTGAATTGAAATCAATTTGAAATGAATTCGAATTGAAGTAAATAGAAGGTAAATTCAAATTGAATTGAAATGAAACGAATTAGAATTTGAATTGAATTGAAATGAATTCGAATTGAATTGATATCAAATCGATTTGAAATTGAATGTAGCGTTGAAATGGTTTTGAAAACAAATTTAAAACGATTTATAAAATACGTTTTAAAATGAGATCGACGAAATATATATAATATATATATATATATATATATATATTATATATAATGGCCTGAATAGAACGCGCCGCGCCGCAGCAGTTCGCGAATTTCGACCGTTGACTTCGAATTGACTTTGCGGGAGATCCGACCGTCGGATTCTCCTAAACCCGGAACCGTTGGGTTCGTATCGAAAAGAGCTTTCCAATGAATATTAGAAATTTGAAATCTAACGGTTGGATTTGGAATTATGTCCAAATCAAATTTGAAAAAGGTCGCTGTAAGTGCAGTTCGATGGTCGTTGTTGGAAATCGACTGTACGGGCCTTGATAAAATTATTGAAAATCTCTATAATTTGTGTAAAATCATAATATATGAATTGGAAAGAACTGGGATGAAAAATTCCACATTTGAAAAGATAAAAATAGATTTTTATCGAAATGAACTAGTTTTGAACTAGAATTAAAATCAATTTATTTTTGAAATAAATAAATTGAATTTGAAAGTGATTTTAAAATTAATCAATATTACCAATACGTGGATTGGACTGGAGTTGAATCAAAATTATCTTCGGAATATTTCGATGTTGGATTTCGTGACTATACAGATAATGTTATGGGAATTTGAAAGATATATATTATATCGTTATTTCCAATACGATATTTGTTGGTTTCAGAATTTGATATTGAATATAAGCCGGTATATTTTCTATTCAAGGCCTTGTATTTAATATCAAATGTGATTTGGGTTTATCGTGAATCGTGTTTTAGATGACATTGGTTCTTTAACCCAGTTAAAGGCAAGATGTTGATTTTTGAAAGGATTAAAACTAAGTGGAGTTTTAATGAATCTTTAATTAGATTAAAATGTGAATTGATAATTTAAATTGTAAAATCTGAAAAGTGATCGAGAGTGGAGTATCACCAGTTTTGCTCCAAAGCGATAGTTAAATCTTTAAATAGATTTGAACGTGAAATGTTAATTAATTTTACCGATAACACCGTGGTGTTAGGTATGGAGTATTACCAGTTTTGCTCCAGGGGATGAATAGGTTGGGATTGGGAAATAAAATAAATAATTACTTCGGTGTGGTTCGCTAATCCTGACTAGTTTGAAATGATATCCAAAGGAAGATTAAAGAATAAATTTAGAAGAATTTATCTTCGATAAAATTAATGGGAACTTTTCCCTAAGAATGTGAATTCGTGAATAAAAGGATATTCTGAATTGGAATGAGGCGTTTGTTATGTTTGTGTAACATTTGTTTATCATATACGTGGGTTATTCAGAAAGGTCGGGTTTATACCTATTCTGAATAACCGATTCGACGAGATGTCGAAGATGAAGATGGTGATTGAAGACCGGAAGTCTTCACATCGTTTTGGGTGATTACTGATGATCTTGATTGGGCTGTACACCCAAGATGAGGGAAACAGTTGGTGATCATCCAGACGTACTTGGAGATGGATGGATATGCGAGGAAAGTGCCTCCGGTTTCGTTCAGACCCAGAGCGAACTTGTAAATGGATTGTGTGTCTGACATTGGATTTTATTCTGTGTTGATTGATCTCTATTAAACATACATCTTTTTGGCGGTGGAGAATTTATTCTCTTGCTTAACGCCCTTCTCTGAGACGTACGAGCTCAGAGGTTGTGTATCGATGAACATCAGTCGCATGGAGTGAATTGCCAGTGTGGCACGCGTAAGTGGCAATTGATCAGGGCTTCTAATGGAAAGCAGAGTCTTGTGGTTGATGATCAAAGCACAGCCAGTGTGGCGTAGCTTTGTGTATAACGTGAATTCGCGAGCCTCACACCTCGGTATGAGTCAAAAACGGGAGACGGGCCGCTGGGAGAGCACGACGTTTCTTTCTAGCCAGGGTGGTGTCAGTGACCTACCAGCCCTGACATTTATATACTTTTCACCTATGTGGTTGTTGGAATGCGAGGCGCCTTGGATATAGGTCTGTAAGGACAGGGAAACGTGTGTTCAGGAATAACTAATCCTCAAAAGTAAGAGAGGACCGGCCCAGCCGATTCCAAGGATCAAAGTGGGGTCCTGGGACATTTGCTAGAGTGTCTCGAACGCGGAGAGGAGCTTGCCCCTTTGCCTCGACTCATGATGGAATCCAATTTCCAATACGTGTGTTTCGGTTTTATTTGTAGAACCTGGTATGGCGACATAGTGGTATGGGTCATTCATGCCGCCTATGATTGATATTTATGATTGAAATTGTTTAGACACTATACACTTATAATAGTATCAAATAATGTGTTTTAAACGTATCAAGCATGCTTTGGCTGTTATAAGGTAAAAACCCTATCCTCCGACTTGCGTTGCATTGTGTGATGGGACCTGGGTCTTATAACAGCTTCATTTTTCTTTGTTTAGCATTGCGCTGTTTGTTTTATGCACTGGTATTCTTCGGAGGAAACCCGTTCCGTGTTATACGGCGTGGTCCCTTGATTTACCTTACTTTAAAAATAAAGATTAATAACTGTTTTAGTTCTCACACCAGTCACATGACTGACCTGGAGTTTATTGTTTTAACCTAAACTCTGGGTGCCACTATTTTCCACACGGGCAGCTAGTAGTTTTGGTTTTGCAGATTTATATTCACAGGGTCCTGATTTACAGCTGGAACGATGCTCGGAAAGCTCTGTATCCGTGCATTACTTCTAGTTGTGTTTTTGTATTATTTTCCGCTGCGATGTATTTAAATATAATTTAAATCTCTTATATTTTCTGTGTAATTTATTCATTTATACTCTGTATATTCTTGTATCTGATGGAATTGTTGTAATAACAATGAAATGTTCTTCTGTTTGCGTTCTATTTTGTCTTGTCCTCAACGCCATCCGTGCTTTCCTTCATGGGGAAGTTCGGGTCGTGTCAGTTTGGTATCAGAGCTTTGGTTTACAGAGCTCGAGAACAAGACACATTAGAACCATACGAAAGAATTCATCAGATATTGGATTAGAAATATCCAATTAGAATGACTCGTTAGTGATAGGATCAGTAGTATCCTAGAACGAGTGTGAAGAGTATATTTTTCAGATGAAAACAATTTTGTTTTTAAAATTCAATTCGTTTTATACGTATTTGATTATTTATTTATTTTGAATTTGGACAATCGAGTATATAAAGATTTTGCGTATACGCGTCATGAACGTATATTCGAAGTTTTAATATACTGGATAGATATAGAATCACATTCTAGACACCCGGAGATGGTTCTGATGATTGATATATCATCATCAGAATTTGTGTTCGTGTTTCGAAGGTGTGATATCTATATACTTCCATTAGACTGGTGTGAGAACCAAAACTTATATAGATAAATTTATTTGTTGTGAATTGGCATCAAAAACATGATTTTTGTATATGTATCAAAATTATGAATTTGAAACTCTAATTCACTAATTGATTGATGTTTGTGTTATTTGTTTGATAATTTTGAACCATTTAGCCTAATTGAATCAAATATTGAATTGTATTGAAAATTGGTCGCATTTGCTTGCATATACATGTACTTACATTGAACAGGTCATAGCAAGGAGGCTAGAGCAGAGAATAAAATTTGTTTGCCCGACAAATAGGTACATGTTTACTATAATTTATTGTTTTGTTTGGGTGATGATGATTTTATGAGCCTATTGGCTAGACGCTTGGCTTTTTCTTTTTCTTTTTGAGATCAGAAGGCCTGTATGCCAATTTCGGGATTTTCCCGTGGCTCCCGGTGCAGGGGAGGTTATGGCGAAAATTTTCGAAAATTTAGGGTGTTAGCCAAATTTTTGAAGAATTTGAAAATTCTCAGAAACCGAAAAGTTGGAGAATGGAAACCAGATCGAACGTGGAGTTGATTAATCAAACCACTTTCGACTTTGTTCCTTTTCGGGGACGAAAAGTTTTAAGTGGGGGAGATTGTAACAACCCGAAAATTTGGGCCAGTTTAAAATTTTTATTTTGGCAATTTTAGTGAATTTTGAACATTTAAAATGAATTATTTTAAATAATATCGACGAGAAATTTATTTTGAATAGAATTCGAACGTATATATTATACGCCGTCGTTAGAATATAATAATTATATATAATTATAAATAGAATTGAAATGGCGCGGTAGTTCGATAATTCGATTTCAAACTTCAATTGAATGTACCGGGTGCAAAACAATCCGGATTTTAGTGAAACCAAAAATATTAGAATCTATTCGTGAATATATTTCCAACGAATCCAAAAAATCGAAATTTCATAGCGGGAATCAAAAGATATGTCCAGTTGAAGATTCTGAATAGTCGCTATGGAATTCAGGCCCTTAAAAATAGCCATTTTGCAAACGACCTCGGATTTCGACGAAACCACTTTTGTTGGGTCCGTGATGTCAAGTTATTACTAGATTCCAAATTTCATAATTTTTCGAGTCAATATGTGAGCGTGGCAAAGGAAAACGCGTTTGACCAGTTTCAGTTGATTTTAATCGACTTTAAAATGGCCATTTTTCCAGCGGTCTCAGAATTCGTCGAAACTAGTTTTGTTAGGACCATATCGTCAATACGAAGCTAGAAAATATTTTTCGGGAATTTTTAGAGTTAGTATGTGACCCCGGTAAATTGAAATGCGCGTTCAAATTCAATATATAGAGTTATATGTTGATTTTGATGAAAACTGATTGAAATGATCGAATCAACCTACGATACATATCCCATTGTGTTCGGAATGGGGGTAATTAGCTATGGACGACAGGCGGTGGGCCTCGTTTCGAGGTCGAAATAAAAAGTCAACTTTTTGAAATTAAAATAATTAAATAATTAAATATAAAATTCCTCTCTCCCTTCCCTCTCCTTATTCATTCAGCCCCCCCCCCCCCCCCCTTTCAAAACCGATTCATTTCTAAAATAAAAAAAGGGAAAGGAAGACGGAGAAGGGGGAGGAGCCGCCGCTCATCCCAGCAGCGCCGTCGCGCGCGTGATGCCCCCCCCCTCGCTCTGTCGATCGCCCAAGACCCCGCGCTGCCCATCTGAGGGCCTCGCCACCAACCTGAGCCGCACCACCCTTAGCCGCGCCCGACCCCACTACCTCGCGCCCTGACCACCGCGCCGCCTAAATTGATGCCCACCACCATCCTTCAGCGCCGACAGCAAATCCGACCCACCCCGGTGAGCTTTTATCTATTTTATTTTTATTTTTCTTTTAAAATCGGAATATTTTATAGGGGCGATTTTTAATGTATAAAGGGTCGGATTTTTATAACATGAAGGAATTGATTTTTAGAACATGAAAGTTGCGATTTTTAGTAAAGAAAAGATTTTTTTTTTAGAAAGGCTATGATTATTAGCTTAGCAAAGTTGAGATTTTATATTATAGAAAGGCTAAAAATATTGTCTTTATATTGTAGAGTTATAAAAATATAATCTTTTATATTGTAGAAGGATAAAAATATGATTTTTACATTATAGAAGTGTTAAAAATATGACCTTTATATAGTAGAAGATATAAAAATACTATTTTTATATTAGTGTATTGAAAATAAAATTTCTATATAATAGAGAATATAAAAATATAATCTTAATATTTGAAAAGGCGAGATTTTTATATATTGAAAAGCAAAGTAAAAATTCGATTTTTATATTGAATAGCAAAGTAAAAATTCGATTTTTATATATTGAATAGCAAAGTAAAAATGCGATTTTTAGGTAGAAAGGAGCGTTGTAAAAATAGAATTTTTATCTATATAGTAGCGATGTAAAAATAGAATTTTTATCTATATAGTAGCGATGTAAAAATAGAATTTTTATCTATATAGTAGCGTTGTAAAAATAGAATTTTTATCTATATAGTAGCGATGTAAAAATAGAATTTTTATTTATATAGTAGCGGTGCAAAAATAGAATTTTTATCCATATGGGGCAATTATAAAAATGTGATTTTTATATACATGGCAATAATATAAAAATGTGATTTTTATATACGTAGTGAATACGGGCAACGAAAGTGACAAAAGGCGAGAACGACGAAGATTTCTATAAAAGAAGTGTCGTGGAGTTGGGATAACTATCGGTGAGAACTTCTCACTCTTCAATTTCATTTTCTAGTTATATATATATACTAGGATGCAGACGGTGCTTAGCAGCACCCAACACCCGTCATCCACAGACCATGGATGGCTTGTTTGTTTGATTGATGTGTTGTGAAAATTGTTTGTGATGTTGATGTGAAATCGATAATAAATTGTAGATGGTTGAAGCAAAATATTTTATCATTAAAAATACAATTTTTAACGTGAATGTGAATAAATGAATATTTATAAACAAATCGGCCTATTTGTTTATATACACTAATTTGACTGATATTGATTGGGTCGATAAATTTTACACATCGCCCAACTGCACAAATAAAAATCTGTGTTTGTTGATTTGAAACCCCACACGGGTGTTGGGATGATATTTGGGTACACTAATCCCAATTATTTAATTGTATGTCGATCGATGGGTCAACAGACTGTGTAAGCGTTGATTATTTATATTTGATGCTTATACAGTTGTGTGGTGCACCTTGGATGATGAGTGATTGTTTGTCATTGCTATTATATACATGTGTTGTATGGAATCCATATAATTAACATTATATGGTGATTGATTGGGCCTCATTCCAATCGGGAAAATAATGAATATTATAAAAGAAAATTCATGTGTTGAAACTATTTATGTGTTGAGTAAAATATTTTAATAATAAAATTTACATCTTCATCATATTTAAAATTAGAACTACTTCACGGTGGAGTCTGATTTAAAAATCAAACGATAGATACCATAATTTTATAAAATATTTTACATAACAAAAATAGTGATGTGTGGACAGTACTCATGTGTTGAGATTAGTCGTGTGTTGAAAGAAATATAGATTCATGTGTTGAATGGAATATATATTCATTTGTTGAATAGAATAACGAATTTATTGAAATATATAAAGCCGTGTTGATTAGAGTTGCGCTATTTTGACGTGAACGATATTTATATCGATTTTATTCGTTTTATAATGAATATTGAAAAGTGATTTCAAAATTTAATATTTTGAAATGAAATTGAAATTAAATTATATTAGAATTCAAATTGAAATTTTATTGAATCAATTTGAAATGAATTCGAATCGAATAGAAAAATGAATTCGATTCGAATTGAATAGAAAGTGAATTTGAATTCGAATTGAATAGAAATGAATTCAAATTAAATTAAATTAAATTTAAATTGAATTAAAAACGAATTGAAATCATTTTGAATGAAATTTAAAACGAACTGAAATTGAATTGAAATCAATTTGAAATGAATTCGAATTGAAGTAAATAGAAGGTAAATTCAAATTGAATTGAAACGAATTAGAATTTGAATTGAATTGAAATGAATTCGAATTGAATTGAAATCAAATCGATTTGAAATTGAATGTAGCGTTGAAATGGTTTTGAAAACAAATTTAAAACGATTTATAAAATACGTTTTAAAATGAAATCGACGAAATATATATAATATATATATATATATATTATATATATAATGGCCTGAATAGAACGCGCCTCGCCGCGGCAGTTCGCGAATTTCGACCATTGACTTCGAATTGACGTTGCGGGAGATCCGACCGTCGGATTCTCCTAAAACCGGAACCGTTGGGTTCGTATCGAAAAGAGCTTGCTAATGAATATTAGAAATTTGAAATCTAACGGTTGGATTTGGAATTATGTCCAAATCAAATTTGGAAAAGGTTGCTGTAAGTGCAGTTCGATGGCCGTTGTTGGAAATCGACTGTACGGGCCTTGATAAAATTATTGAAAATATCTATAATTTGTGTAAAATCATAATATATGAATTGGAAAGAACTGGGATGAAAAATTCCACATTTGAAAAGATAAAAATAGATTTTTATCGAAATGAACTAGTTTTGAACTAGAATTAAAATCAATTTATTTTTGAAATAAATAAATTGAATTTGAAAGTGATTTTAAAATTAATCAATATTCCCAATACGTGGATTGGACTGGAGTTGAATCGAAATTATCTTCGGAATATTTCGATGTTGGATTTCGTGACTATACAGATATTGTTATGGGAATTTGAAAGATATATTTTATATCGTTATTTCCAATATGATATTTGTTGGTTTTAGAATTTGATATTGAATATAAGCCGGTATATTTTCTATTCAGGGCCTTGTATTTAATATCAAATGTGATTTGGGTTTATCGTGAATCGTGTTTTAGATGACATTGGTTCTTTAACCCAGTTAAAGGCAAGATGTTGATTTTTGAAAGGATTAAAACTAAGTGGAGTTTTAATGAATCTTTAATTAGATTAAAATGTGAATTGATAATTTAAATTATCAAATCTGAAAAGTGATCGAGAGTGGAGTATCACCAGTTCTGCTTCAAAGCGATAGTTAAATCTTTAATTAGATTTGAACGTGAAATAGTAATTAATTTTACCGATAACACCGTGGTGTTAGGTATGGAGTATTACCAGTTTTGCTCCAGGGGATGAATAGGTTGGGATTGGGAAATAAATAATTACTTCGGTGTGGTTCGCTAATCCCGACTAGTTTGAAATGATATCCAAAGGAAGATTAAAGAATAAATTTAGAAAAATTTATCTTGGATAAAATTAATGGGAACCTTTCCCTAAGAATGTGATTTCGTGAATAAAAGGATATTCTGAATTGGAATGAGGCGTTTGTTGTGTTTGTGCAACATTTGTTTATCATATACGTGGGTTATTCAGAAAGGCCGGGTTTATACCCATTCTGAATAACCGATTCGACGAGATGTTGAAGATGAAGATGGTGGTTGAAGACCGGAAGTCTTCACATCATTTTGGGTGATTACTGATGATCTTGATTGGGCTGTACACCCAAGATGAGGGAAATAGTTGGTGATCATCCAGACGTACTTGGAGATGGATGGATATGCGAGGAAAGTGCCTCCGGTTTCGTTCAGACCCAGAGCGAACTTGTAAATGGATTGTGTGTCTGACATTGGATTTTATTCTGTGTTGATTGATCTCTATTAAACATACATCTGTTTGGCGGTGGAGAATTTATTCTCTTGCTTAACGCCCTTCTCTGAGACGTACGAGCTCAGAGGTTGTATATCGATGGACATCAGTCGCATGGAGTGAATTGCCAGTATGGCACGCGTAAGTGGCAATTGATCAGGGCTTCTGTTGGAAAGCAGAGTCTTGTGGTTGATGATCAAAGCACGGCCTGTGTGGCGTAGCTTTGTGTATAACATGAATTCGCGAGCCTCACACCTCGGTATGAGTCAAAAACGGGAGACGGACCGCTGGGAGAGCACGACGTTTCTTTCTAGCTAGGGTGGTGTCAGTGACCTACCAGCCCTGACATTTATATACTTTTCACCTGTGTGGTTGTTGGAATGCGAGGCGCCTCGGATATAGGTCTGTAAGGACCGGGAAACGTGTGTTCAGGAATAACTAATCCTCAAAAGTAAAAGAGGACCGGCCCAGCCGATTCCAAGGATCAAAGTGGGGTCCTGGGACATTTGCTAGAGTGTCTCGAACGCGGAGAGGAGCTTTCCCTTTTGCCTCGACTCATGATGGAATCCAATTTCCAATACGTGTGTTTCGGTTTTATTTGTAGAACCTAGTATGGCGACATAGTGGTATGGGTCATTCATGCCGCCTATGATTGATATTTATGATTGAAATTGTTTAGACACTATACACTTATAATAGTATCAAATAATGTGTTTTAAACGTATCAAGCATGCTTTGGCTGTTATAAGGTAAAAACCCTATCCTCCGGCTTGCGTTGCATTGTGTGATGGGACCTGGGTCTTATAACAACTTCATTTTTCTTTATTTAGCATTGCGATGTTTGTTTTATGCACTGGTATTCTTGGGAGGAAACCCGTTCCGTGTTATACGGCGTGGTCCCTTGATTTACCTTACTTTAAAAATAAAGATTAATAACTGTTTTAGTTCTCACACCAGTCACATGACTGACCTGGAGTTTATTGTTTTAACCTAAACCCTGGGTGCCCCTATTTTCCACACGGGCAACTAGTAGTTTTGGTTTTGCAGATTTATATTCACAGGGTCCTGATTTACAGCTGGAACGATGCTCGGAAAGCTCTGTATCCGTGCATTACTTCTAGTTGTGTTTTTGTATTATTTTCCGTTGCGATGTATTTAAATATAATTTAAATGTCTGATATTTTCTGTGTAATTTATTCATTTATACTCTATATATTCTTGTATCTGATGGAATTGTTGTAATAACAATGAAATGTTCTTCTGTTTGCGTTCTATTTTGTCTTGTCCTCAACGCCATCCGTGCTTTCCTTCACGGGGAAGTTCGGGTCGTTTCACTTGCGATGCAAGAAGAACTGAATCGGTTTATTAGGAATGATATATGGGAACTTGTTCCTAGACCAGAGGATAAGACTATAATAGAACCAAATGGGTTTATAAAAATAAAATGAATGAACACGGTAGGGTCGTAAGTAATAAGGCACGACTAGTAGCACAAGGTTATACTCAAGAAGGAATAGAGTATGACGAAACTTTTTCCCCCGTAGGAAGACTAGAAGCTATTAGGATTTTACTAGCCTTTACAAACTATAATAATTTCAAATTATATCAAATGGATGTAAAAAATGCTTTTCTATGTACTTGTTAAAGAAGACGTTTATTTAGAGCAACCACCTTTATTTGAAGACGAAAAATTACCAGATCACGTATATAAGTTAAAGAAAGCGTTATACGGATTAAAACGGGCTCCTATGGCTTGGTATGATAGATTAAGAAATTATTTGTTATAATTAGATTTTGAAGTAGGAAAATTAAATAATACTTTGTTCATAAAGAAAAATAATAAGGATATTCGGTTAGTACAAATATATGTTGACGATATAATTTTCGTATCGATAAACGACAAGATGAATAAAGAATTTTCTGATATTATAACCCAAGAATTTGAAATGAGTCTTATGGGAGAATTAGCATTCTTTTTTGGATTACAAATTCCTCAATTAAAGAATGGAATATTTATTAATCAAAAAAATAATAAGCAAGAGATTTAATTAATAATATAATCTAACAACAACAAATGGGAGACCAACACCTATTACAACTAATATAGCATTAAGTAAAGATGATACATCTAAAGACGTTGATCAAAAACTATATGGAGGAATGATGGGATCGTTATTATATATAACTGCTGGTAGACTGTATATAATGCATAGTGTATGTCTCTGTGCAAGATATCAATCGCAACCTAAGTAAACAAATTCAAAAGCCATAAAATGTATTCTAAGGTATGTAAAGCATAAATAAGACTTTGGATTATTTTACCCTAAGGAAGATTCATTTGACTTAGTTTCTTACTGTAACGTTGACTGTGTGGGATGTAAATCCGAACGTAAAAGTACTAGTGGAACATGTCACTTCTTAGGACATTCACTAGTCTAGTGGTTTAGTAAAAAGAAAAATACTGTATCTTTATCAATAACCGAAGCAGAATATATCTCTGTAGCTTTGGCTTGTTCACAAGTAATATATATGCAGCAAACTCTAAATGATATTGGATTAAATATAAATAAATCACCAATATACTACGATAGTACGAGTGCTATAGATATTTCTAAAAATCTAACTCATCATTCAACAACTAAACATATCGACATAAGACATCATTTTCTAAGAGATGTAAATAAATAGAAAATTTCACTCGAATTTATAGAAACAGATAAACAAATAGCAGATATATTAACCAAACCATTAAACAAAGCAACATTTACAAAATTTAGAAGAGAATTAGGCATATATTCATTAAGTGAGTTAGAATAATAAAAAAACCTAATATATATATATATAACATAAAAAATCGGAAAAGTAAAGTTTGAAAGACAAGTATGTATATGTCGACATATAACTGCCAGAATTTTAAAATTAATTCCCACCAAAAGTTAGTTATATTAATTATTTAGACCTTCTACTTCAACTTTTCTTATTCATTTTCATTTCTCACTTCTGTAAAAATTCTAAACTAAAATAAACAATGGCCTCCACAAATTTAAACACCCAAATCAATCCTGATTCGTCCGTTGGACCATCCGAAGGTCCTTTTCAACGATCTACGCTATCTCGTGTCATCAAAATTTAAGAAAAGATGGAGTATGCTCTGCAAATGATGGCTAAAATACAAGTACTTCAAATAAGGATGAGCCAAGAACAAAATAGGCAAGAAAAAGTGTTAAGAAACCTCCTTAAATTTATAACGGATAATCAGGCTAATCCGATTATCATCGAAGATGATAATGAGCCTATGGAAGAAGAGGAGTAACCAGAAGAAGAGGAAGAAGAGATAATGGAGGAAAAGGAACCCGAGGAAGAGCAATAAGAAGTTTTAAACGAAGAGGATCAAGTCGTTTGTGTGGGGGAAGTCCTATACGATCACAACGGAAATATGATTAAAAGGAATGGAGAATTTTGTCTTCATTATCCAAATTGCCCTACTCACACGTCTCCTATAGTTAAGGACAAGTAGATTATAGGTTTTGATTTGTTTCTTATCGTGTATTTTCGTCCCTTTTCGTTAATTACATGTATAAAATGTACATATAGTATCGCTTGTAAAAACAATTATTAAATATATTGCTTGTTTTGTATAACATAAGTGTTCTATTACTTGTTATATAGGCAAGAATTAAGGGGGAGTATATAAGAATTATAAATGAAAATACTTTACTTAGGGGGAGTATTCTACTTTGATTTAGGAATTAATTAGTTACTTATAGGTTTTATTTAGATAGTTATACGATTTAGAGGGAGTAATTTTAAAATTTCTTTTTAATAATGCCAAAGGGGAGAAATTATAAAATATAGACATAGTTTATAGTATTCATATAGACAGAGGGAGTATTTGAAGGATCATCATCAACGGGTATATACAGGTATGATATTTTATAAACTAAGGTTGTCATCATCAAAATGAGGGAGATTGTTGGAGAATGGAGTTTTGATGACAACAACCTTATTTCAATAATAATTGATTATAAAATATATGCCAACACTTTTGTCTAGAATATATATATATATATATATATCTATGTATGTATGTATGCAGGATTCATATACAGGAATTATTACTGAAGACTGTACAATTTATAGATATTCAGAATTCAGAAATGATTCAAGACTTATGAGTATTCAAGAGTTCAAGACAAATATAGTAATAGAGTCTAGATTATGTAAGACTCTGAATAGCACTCCAGGTTCAAATTCAAATTCTGTTTTTCAATTTCTGATTTCAAATTCTATTTTCAAATTCTATCTTTAATCTCTGTCTCCTCTATTTTATTTTCTTTACTTTACTTTTGATTTCAAACTCAACTTTTATAAGTTTTATATATTTATACTTTAATATACTTTATATTTATATAGTTCTAAATATAATTTTATAAATAAGTTTATATAGTTTATATTTATGGTTTCATATGATTTCCTACTTTATAATATTCATTTATAACACTATGTTTTAATTCAAGAATTTCCAGAATTATATATATATATCAAAACACTTGAAAAATGCTCAAGAATCAATTTTGAATAAGGGTATGTCGACATACATTTTACCCTATGCCGACATATAACTGTCATTTTTTCAAAATTGAAAGGAAGTGTTTTTTTCCCGCTATTTGTCACGGTTCAGAAATGTTGTGTGATGGCCCGCCCCGCATCAGCCGACATTTCCTCCGAAAGTGCGTTGTACACATGCCCAGCTAGCACGGGACGGTCGTCAGAAGAAAAAAAAGAAAAGAATGAACTAACAAGGAACCTGTATAATGTCTCACAGTGCATGGAACAAAGTATAATAATAACATAATCTTGACATAAAACAGGCGAGACAGTGCATAAGATGAAAACTAAACCAACATAGCAGCGGAAATCCAAATACAGCTTATGATTCAACATCATTATTACAACTTTAAACTGTCTCTAAAGCAAAAGAAAGTCAAAGTAGAAGATGCACTAGTAATGCCCAAGCAGTGATCTTCAACAATACAGCGAGAATATCTATATGTATCATACGTGGAAGCCTCCTGCTCGTCTCCGGATCAGTTACTCGTGCATACCATCTAACCTGTCTCTAGTCTGCTCGTGTGAGCACCCAGAGTAATAAGAAGAGACATAAAACTCTGGGTTAGACAAAAGTCTGGTATGAGTGAAAAGCAGCAAAACAGAACAATAACAGGTATACTAAACCATACCTAAACCTGTACCTGCAACCAAAGAGTTAGCACAACCACCGTACAATACTCTAAGATGCCACAAAACAAATGGTGTAAAGATACGGGGGTGGGGTGTGTATGTCATAGTGAAGGCAAACAAGTCAAGCATAGCAACCATCCTCACATCTCTCACTCAGTGCGTAAAGCATACAATATCCATTTCCCTGGCCACCAAATCTTTGGGGTCATGACGGCAACTCCGTACAACTATTGCTACGACCCATTTTGCTCTTTTTGGGGCTATGACGGCAACTCTGTACAAATATTACACTGTCCCCACTGCACTGGTCCATAGTCAATAACCCAAATGGGCCAACCAGCCAAGCTCTGGTTCGTCTACATGCCCCCTTTTCTTCAGCGGTGAACCAAAGTTATGGATATCGATAACCCCTTTGCACACGTCCCGCAGCAAAGCCCAACCATGAAGTGAACTCATTGGTTCCCATCTGGATCCTGAGCTCTAACTTCCATTTGGACTACATTTGCATCTTGGGTTTTAGTCTTCTCATGTCCAAGCTCCTTGTCTTCCTCACGGTCACGGTGTGCGGATCGTAGTCTTCCTCACGGTCACGGTGTGCAGATCGTGGTCTTCCTTGCGGTCGCTGTGTGCAGATCGTGCTCCTTCCTCACGGTCCAAGTGTGCGGATCGTGCTCCATCCTCACGATCCAGGTGTGTGGATCGTGCTCCTTCCTCACGGTCCAGGTGTGCGGATCAGATCGTGCTCCATCCTCACGGTCCAGGTGTGTGGATCGTGGTCTCTCCTCACAGTCGAGGTGTGCGGATCGTGGTCATTCCCCACGATCGGGGTGTGGGGTTCGTGGTCATTCCCCACGGTCGGGGTGTGGGGGGCGATCCGATCCGATCCAAATTCCTGCAACTTTTCCAGCGAGCTATTTACGCCATACGACGGCGTTTTCGACCAATCTAACTTTTCTAAACAACCATAAACCATTTCAAATAGTCATAGCATTATGTATAATCAACCATAAACACAAAAACAACAATTTGATAGGTTAAAACGGATCAAACATAGCCAAAACCCCATAATTTCCCTTAAGCATGTTTAACAACAACTAATGATAAGATCAGTAAAACATAACCAAATCAACCCAAACTTCTAACAGAGGTCTAAAACGGTGTTTAAGAATTTATAAATATTTTTCCAGAATTTTAACATGAATAATTTCGTTAATTACCACTAATCACCCTAATTAACTGTAATTAGTGACAAAACAATGCTAATCACTCATTTTTGCCACAAATAAAACTCAGATCTGAAATGAATCTCTGTTTGGCATGAATACTGATGTCTAACAGCAGCTCTAACTCTGAAATGGTGCTATTTCTCCTTAGTTTGATGTTGCTATGCCCAATCTTCAATTAGAAAGTGGTTTAGAGGTGTTTTAGATATTGGAGGCCATGGCTAGGTTGAAAGGAATGGATAGTGACGGGTGAAAAATGAGGAAAAGGTATTCTCTAAACCCTAACAGCCCTTTTAAACTCCTAATCCCGAAATTCCCCTTTGGGCCTAGCTGTTAATCACCCGGTTAAGCCCAATTAAGATGTTTTCCACCATCTGAAACTTGTTTCAGCCATATCTCCCAAACGGTAAGTCCGTTTGGCTAATTTGACCACTCTAGGGAATTGTAAACCATCATTGGAATCCAATGGAAGTGGTTTCAGGTCAAAATTCCTTTCCAATCAAAAGTTATGGTCAAAACAAGATCAGCTAGGGGCAAAACGGTCATTTAAAAATAGGGAAAAATCATGAACATGGGAAATGACCGCAATAGTCGTCTCCCAAAGTTACATGACCATACGACTTTGTATGTGAAAGAAATAAATATACTACGATCCTTCGATGTGTAGAATGCGGGTCGTTACACTCCCCCCCCCCCCCTCCCTTAAGAAATTTCGTCCCCGAAATTCGTTAACCAAAAAAAAAACAATGAATCTCGCATGCCTATCAACCATTCACAGTAATTAAACATGCAAAATAAGCAAAACAAGCCTAACCTAGCATGCGGAAAACTAAATCGCAATTAAAACCTTAACAGGCAAAGAGGTCTGGATATGTCTTCCTAGTGCTCTCCTCTATCTCCCAAGTACAGTCATTCTCATTCTCACCCCACTGAAGCTTTACTAGTTTCACCGCTTTCCTTTGAAGTAGCTTCGTATCGTACTCAACAATACGCATCGGCTTGCGGTTCCCCACCGCCTCAGGTCCTACTTCGACATCGTCCAACTGACCAGGTGAAATAGTCATATCGGGGTCGTGCACAAACTTTCTTAACTGGGAAATATGAAATACGTTATGAACTCCCACCATCTTGTCTGGTAACTTAACTTTATATGCCAAATTCCCAACTTGTTCAAGAACTGGGAATCGACCAACAAACCTTGGTGCCAATTTTCCTCTCTTACCAAAACGAATCACACTCTTTAATGGAGAGATCTTGACGAATACCATGTAACCAACTGAGAATTTCAAGTCTCTTTTTCTCTTATCAGCATAACTCTTCTGCCTGTCCTGGGCAGCCTTCATTCGTTGTTGGATGATCTTGTCTGAGGTTTCACTTACTACATCTGGTCTAAGCACAAACTTCTCACCGGTCTCAAACCAACATGATGGTGAGTTGCACGGTCTTCCATACAAAGCTTCAAATGGAGCCATACCAATACTGGATTGATAACTGTTATTATATGCAAACTCTACTAGACGCAAATGGTCATCCCATGATCCACCAAAATCCAATACACAAGCTCGCAAAAGATCTTCTAACACTCGATTCACCCTCTCTGTCTGTCCGTCGGTTTGAGGATGAGACGCGGTACTGAGATGTAATTCTGATCCTAATGCCTCTTGTAAGCTCTTCCAAAACCCACTAGTAAATAATGGATCTCGGTCACTCATAATGCCTTTTGGTACTCCATGAAATCTCACTACCCACTTCACATACAGTTCAGCTAACTTAGCTGCCGTTCTATTGGACTTGACGGGTATAAACCTTGCGCTCTTGGTCAATCGGTCCACAATTACCCAAATACTATCATGGCCCGATCTAGTCCTCGGTAAACCATCGATGAAGTCCATTGAAACTAGTTCCCATTTCCATTCTGGGATTTCTAACGGTTGTAACAAACCACTAGGCTTCTTTTGCTCAGTTTTTAACTAACTGGCAATTCATGCACTTGGATATGAACTTTCCAACGTCTCTCTTCATTCCTTCCCAGTAGTAGATCTGCTTCATGTCTCGATACATCTTGTTACCACCGGGGTGTATGTTCAACTTTGAATGATGACACTCTCTAAGCACTTCACCTCTCAGTCCATCTACGTTGGGTACAACTAGTCTTCCATTCTTTCGTGGCCATCCATCTCGATCAAGCCCATACTTGTTCATCTCCTCATTGATACCCATCTCTAATTTGGAGAATGTTTTCTAGTAGATTAGGATCGTTCCTCTGACTGGAATCAATCCGATCAATCAAAGTGGGTCTGATCGTCAAACTTACTAAAATTACTGGATCCAATTCGCACTTTGGTCTATAATCATATCCCGTGATATACTCTAGTTATTTCCAACCCAGAAACATAACCCCTAGACTGGCATGTCTCCAACCCAATGCACTCATTACTGCACCCAATGAAAAATCGCCACAACTATTTATCTCTCACACAAACCATCCTAGTCGGACTCGACATTCCCAAAGCACAAGCCCCAAAGGCCTAAACCAATATCAGACAAGCACCCAAGGAATATCTCCTCCGAATTCAAAAAATCTACGTGAGATAATACTAGCAAAACAACCGAACAAAAAGCTTGATTCTTCTTTGTCAACTGAGTCAACGGTGCTGCTGTCTTGGAGAAACCTTGGATAAACTTATGATAATATCCAGCTAATCCTAAGGAACTTCTTACGTCTGTTGCATTCTTGGGTGTAGACCAATCTTGTACCGTAGCGACCTTCGCAGGATCCACGGCGATACCATTCTGAAACAACATGGCCCAAGAATCTCACTTCCTTCCTCCAGAAGTGACACTTAGAAAACTTCGCTTTCAGTTAGTGTTTTCTCAACACCTCCATCACTGTCCTCAAATGTTCCTTGTGTTCTTCCTCTGTCTTTGAGTAAACCAAGATATCATCCATGAACACAGAACAAACTTATTCAACTGATCCCTGAAAACCCTATTCATAAGATCTACAAAATATGTTGGTGCATTGGTCAACCCGAATGGCATGACCAACCACTCATAAAATCCAGACGGCGTCCGAAATGCCGTTTTAGCTATACTCTCAGCTTCCACTCTAAGCTGATGAAAACCACTCGCGAGATCCAACTGAGAAAACACTCTCGCTCCACTTAACTGATCAAACAAATCATCTATCCGCGGTAGAGGATACTTATTCTTCCTTGTCACCTTATTCAACTCGCGGTAGTCCACACACAATCGAAGGGAACCATCGGCCTTGGTAGCAAACAAAACTGGTGCTCCCCACTCAGAAACACTCCTTCTGATAAATCCCTTCTTCAAAAGATCGCTGACTTGCACCCCGAGCTCTCGCTGCTCCCTTGGTGCCATACGACGAAGTGGCATCACTATAGTTCTAGCATCTTTCACTAAATCAATACGGAACTCAATCTCTCGGTGTGGTGAAAGCCCTGTCACTTCCTCGAAGACGTCCAGATACTGGCCAACCACGGGCACATCTGACAACTCATCATGCGGGATGTCGAGGGAATTTAGAAAACTAGCCATTACCCCCTCACTGGGTAGACCACCAGACACTACCCTCCGCCCATTAGCCGCTCTAACTATCACCAAAAAGTCCTCACAATCTACCACCACCCTGTATCTTTGAGCCAATCGACTCCCAAAATAATGCCAAACCCAGTAAAGCCCAAAACAAAGCAATCACAAACATACATCCATGACTCGATAAGACCACATTACGACAAATCATACTAAGGCTAGTCGAACCACCTATCGGGTTCGTCACTACTAAAGGTCTATCGACTATCCCGGGTTCCAATCCCAACCTATCTACCAGGTCACAAGATATGAAAGAACTGGAAGCTCCGGTATCAAACAAAACTCTAACAGGAAAAAATCATAAACAGAAAGCATACCTTGAATAACAACATTCTTTCCCTTCTCCGCCACGGTTGTGGCATTCGACGAAGAAGGAACAACACTAATAGCATATGATTTCACGATCTGCTTCTCTTTAGGGGGTTGCGGGCACTTATCCTTGTGGTGTCCCGCTTGGCCGCAGTTAAAGCACTTCCTATCCGCTGGCTTGGCCCGACACTCTTTGGCATAGTGGCCCTTCTTACCACAGTTGAAGCACTCAACATCTTTCTTACTCTTTTTCTGGCCTTCCTTAGCCTGGTTCTACTTCCTCTTATTCTGAGAATTATTCCTTCCTCCGCCGCCTGCTTGCGGCTTTGGATCCTCTGTAGATGCAATAGCAACCCCAATCTACAACTTAGGGAAAAGGCTCTCTGACCTTAATGCCTTTCCTACAATAGACTTGAACGTCTCGTCAATATGGTTTACGAGTCTTTCCCCCAAGTACTCATCCAAGCCAGTTATGAACTTCTCGTTCTTCTTCTTGACTGTATCGATAAGGGACAATCCATATTTTGATAAAGTATCGAATTCAGCGATATACTCCGAGACTGCCATACCATTCTACTTAAGCTCCAAGAACTTCCTGAACAATTCTGATCTATAAGCAGCTGGAACGAACTTTTCGCTGAAAGGAGTCATAAACTGATTCCAAGTAATTTGATTCCCTGGAGTAGCTGCCTTAATAGCGTTCCACCAATTCATAGCTCGTCCTTGCAGTTGACGGGATGTTAGCATTCTCTTCATTTCATCCTCGATTCCCAAATCTTCAAAGATGCGCTCACAACTATCAATCCAATCTTGAACTTCTGTAGCCAACTCCGTTCCGTGGAACGGCTTCCCACCAAGACTAGTATACTCCTTGTTAAGCTTGGCGAAATCGGCCATAGGCGCCTGCACCGCTGCACCACCACCGTTAACAGCATTAGGAGTTGCCCTCTGAACATCCCTAAGCATCTCTCTCATGAGGTCAGTAAACATCGTCCTCATCTCAGCAACATTCCCATTACTGGCTCCTCTACCAGTACCTCTCGTATATCGGCTCATTGTTCAATCTGTACAGAGAAAACGATTAACCATCTTCTTTGTGGTGTCAGTGCAGTGCGACTTCATCCTTAGCTATACTAATAGTATATATATATAGCTTTTGGAAACCGAAATAATAACAAATACGCTCTCTCATATACATATACTATCTCTCCCTGATGACTTCCCTAGGTTAACTACGCAACCTAGAGCTCTGATACCAAGTGTGACGGCCCGCTTCGCATCAGCCGGCATTTCCTCCGGAAGTGCGCTGTATACATGCCCAGCTAGCACGGGACGGTCGTCAGAAGAAAAGAATGAACTAACAAGGAACCTGTAGAATGTCTCACAGCGCATGGAACAAAATATAATAATAACATAATCTTGACATAAAACAGGCGAGACAGTGCATAAGCTGAAAACTAAACCAACATAGCAGCGGAAATCCAAATACAGCTTAGGATCCAACATCATTATTACAAATTTAAATTGTCTCTAAAGCAAAAGAAAGCTAAAGTAGAAGATGCACTACTAATGCCCAAGCAGTGATCTTCAACAACACAGCGAGAATATCTATATGTATCATACATGGAAGCCTCCTGCTCGTCTCCGGATCAGTTACTCGTGCATACCATCTAACCTGTTTCTAGTATGCTCGTGTGAGCACCCGGAGTAATAAGAAGAGACATAAAACTCTGGGTCAGACAAAAGTCTGGTATGAGTGATAAGCAGCAAAACAGAACAATAACAGGTATACTAAACCATACATGAACCTGTACCTGCAACCAAAGAGTTAGCTCTACCACCGTACAATACTCTAAGATGCCACAAAACAAATGGTGTAAAATACGGGGGTGGGGGTGTGTATGTCATAGTGAAGGCAAACAAGTCAAGCATAGCAACCATCCTCACATCTCTCACTCAGTGCGTAAAGCATACGATATCCATTTCCCTGGCCACCAAATCTTTGGGGTCATGGTGACAACTACGTACAACTATTGCTACGACCTATTTTGCTCTTTTTGGGGCTATGACGACAACTCCGAACAAGTATTACAATGTCCCCACTGCACTGGTCCATAGTCAATAACCCAAATGGGCCAAGCAGCCTTGCTCTGGTTCGTCTACATGCCCCCTTTTCTTTAGCGGCGAACCAAAGTTATGGATATCGATAACCCCTTTGCACACGTCCCGCAGCAAAGCCCAACCATGAAGTGAACTCATTGGTTCCCATCTGGATCCTGAGCTCTAACTTCCATTTGGACTACCTTTGCATCTCGGATTTTAGTCTTCTCATGTCCAAGCTCCTTGTCTTCCTCACGGTCGCGGTGTGCGGATCGCAGTCTTCCTCACGGTCGCGGTGTGCAGATCGTAGTCTTCCTTACGGTCGCGGTGTGCGGATCGTAGTCTTCCTTGCGGTCGCTATGTGCGGATCGTGCTCCTTCCTCACGGTCCAAGTGTGCAGATCGTGCTCCATCCTCACGGTCCAGGTGTGTGGATCGTGCTCCTTCCTCACGGTCCAGGTTTGCGGATCGTGCTCCATCCTCACGGTCCAGGTGTGTGGATCGTGGTTTCTCCTCACGGTCGAGGTGTGCGGATCGTGGTCATTCCCCACGATCGGGGTGTGGGGTTCGTGGTCATTCCCCACGATCGGGGTGTGGGGGCGATCCGATCCAATCCAAATTCCTGCAACTCTTCCAGTGAGCTATTTACGCCATACGACGGCGTTTTCGACCAATCTAACATTTCTAAACAATCATAAATCATTTCAAACAGTCATAGCAATATGTATAATCAACCATAAACACAAAAACAACAATTTGATAGATTAAAACGGATCAAACATAGCCAATACCCCATAATTTCCCTTAAGTATGTTTAACAACAACTAATGATAAGATCAGTAAAACTTAACCAAATCAACCCAAACTTCTAACAGAGGTCTAAAACGGTGTTTAAGAATTTATAAATATTTTTCCAGAATTTTAACATGAATAATTTCGTTAATTACTACTAATCACCCTAATTAACTGTAATTAGTGACAAAACAATGCTAATCACCCACCTTTGCCACAAATAAAACTCAGATCTGAAATGAATCTCTGTTTGGCATGAATACTGATGTCTAACAGCAGCTCTAACTCTGAAATGGTGCTATTTCTCCTTAATTTGATGTTGCTAAGCCTAATCTTCAATTAGAAAGTGGTTTAGAGGTGTTTTAGATGTTGGAGGCCATGGCTAGGTTGACAGGAATGGATAGTGACGGCTGAAAAATGAGGAAAAGGTATTCTCTAAACCCTAACAGCCCTTTTAAACTCCTAATCCCGAAATTCCCTTTTGGGCCTAGCTGTTAATCACCCGGTTAAGCCCAATTAAGCTGTTTTTCACCATTTGAAACTTGTTTCAGCCATATCTCTCAAACGGTAAGTCCGTTTGGCTAATGTGACCACTTTACAGAATTGTAAACCATCATTCGGATCCAATGAA
Organism: Allium sativum; assembly: GCA_030737875.1. Classification (NCBI taxonomy): domain Eukaryota; kingdom Viridiplantae; phylum Streptophyta; class Magnoliopsida; order Asparagales; family Amaryllidaceae; genus Allium; species Allium sativum. The sequence continues at coordinate 574,823,074 of CM060921.1, read as the reverse complement.
AGTGGTTTTAGGTCAAAATTCCTTTCTAGTCAAAAGTTATGGTCAAAACAAAATCATCTAGGGGTAAAACGGTCATTTAAAAATAGGGAAAAATCATGAACATGGGAAATGACCCCAATAGTCGTCTCCCAAAGTTACATGACCATACGAATTTGTATGTGAAAGAAATAAATATCCTACGATCCTTCGATGCGTAGAATGCGGGTCGTTACATGTTGCTACCTTTCAAATGTTATAGATAGGGGCTGATTTCAAATTTTATTATCATTCTTCTTCTCCATCTTCATTCCCTTTCTTTACACCATTATATCTTCTCATTTTTATGATTTCTACACTTATACTATGCCGAATTCAATTCTATTTTCATTATACTTCTTCTCTTCTCACTCTCTACTCATTACTCTCTGAATCAAGTGTTATTGAAGAGGTATAGGTATGTTTGTAATTGTTTGGGTTGTGTGAAATCGGTGGTATCGCTTATAGCCGTGAAATCAAGGACGGGTAATCAGTGGTATCCCTTATAGCCATGAAATCAAGGAGGGTATACTTGATCAAGTGTGTTTGTGTGGAATCGGTGGTACCCTTTGTAGCCGTGAAATCAAGGAGGGTATATTTGATCAAGTGTGTATGCGGAATTGGTGGTATCCATTGTGGCCATGAAATCAAGGAGAATTGTAATTGGATATTGATGTAGCAATAAAACTTTGCACAATCCAGCGTTATGTGGGACTGAATATAGGAGCAATTCTAAACCAGTATAAAATTCGGTGTGTTCTTTCCTTTTCTGCACTTTATTTCTGTTTATCTTTGCGTTTGTGTTTGATTCTATGCCTGTGATTATTTCTGTGGTGTTTGATTCATATAGTATATCCTATAAGTTTTAGATTTTGTTTGAATTCCCAAAAATATTATTCACCCCCCTAGTGTTAGTTTTGCCTTAATGATCCATTCGGCAGTCCCTAACAAATCCCATAGAGGGATTGGTATTTTTACGTTTCACATTTTATGATTTGTATTTTTCGTATCCAAACATACCTTGCTTCGTTCACTCAATTTTAGCCTAAATCGATGTGTTGATCCAATGATTTTTGGTGATATACGCACATATAACCTTGGGTTGTTCACCTCTTCCTACTTCAGATCCGAATAGGATTTTGTATCCGGATATTCTTGTTTTTTGCTCGTATCCATCATGTTGACTAAGAAAAACTGCATGATCCACCTCATCGTGTAATCAATCACTTCTTCGGATCTAAAGTTTTCCCATGGCCGAGATAAACTTTGGACCCGAGCATATCTTTGGATCCATGCACTCTCTTCGTGTTGATCATTATGCTTTAGGTGGTTGGACTTGTCTCAGTTAGCGATCGATCATGTGATCACTTTGGATAATTTCAGATCTAAAGTCCAATGAATATTTTTGGATCAAAGACTTTCTGCTGAATCGCTCACTTTTGAGGGATCACATTGTGTCGTTCACGCAGTTTTTTTGGCTAATATCTCTTGGATCTTGATGCGATCAATTACGTATATGTTTATAGTGATCCAGGTGAATATACGTGATCAAACAAGTTTCTGAAGTTACTTTTATGTAACGATACAGGTGTTTTGAGTGATCGGACTGTGTTACTCACGCTTTTCTGAGGTGATCGATCCAGTCATACACATGATTGATCAAATAAATATGGAGCGATCCAGCAACCCGATCAAGCTGTTTTTGAGTGATCAGATGATGCGAGGAGGTGATCGGTCTGAGCAGATTCATTTTATGATTCCCAAGCAAACACGATTCTGATGCTTAGTTCAAGTTTATATGAGTCTATGTTTGAGTCATGAGCGATCCAGATGTTTAAGTCCAAAAAGTGACGGCTTTGTCAAAAGGTTGGCTAACAGAGGTTGTCTTGAGGAGATATGGTGGTGCATATTTGTACTAAGGCGTGGGCATGAAAATGGAATAAGAGTTATTAAGAGGAAAAGAAGAAAAGAGAACAGTGAGATAGTAAAGTGCCTAGGGAATAATACAGAAAATGAGTTTGCAGGGCCTTTAAGGTTATGCGGTTATGAAAATTAGTTAAGCTAAACAATTTAGTTTATAATTTAGTAATTTATTAATTTTAAAGGCAAAAAATATGTTCTTGTTTTGTACGGATATGCTGGTTTTATAGTTATTTTCCCCTTTACAACTGAAATACAGTTGTGAGACATATTCTTCAACTGCAAAAAGAAATATGTAATCTCGCTCATAAAGCTGGAGTTATACGGGCATAAAATGGAGCCTATACTAGTTATCATAAGTCATGGTATACATGGCCATTGCACTTGTCTCTTTCATATTTATTACTATATTTTCTATTCCGAAGCTATATTTACACATAAAAAGGATTGTTGAAATGATATATTCCTTAAGAGTGAAAATAATAATAATAAATATCAAAATAAATGCCCATAAACCCCAAAGGAATGTTGATGCATGATTTCGTATGAGCATCCATAAAAAACTACAAGTTTAAGAAGTTCCAGAGTTCGATCCTAGTAGGGTATAGACAAAAGAAAGAAGATAACAAAATTGTCCACTTCTTCAACATCATGATAACAACAAACTGAGCGAGACTATATAAATTACGATTAGTATACTTTTGTTGTGCGTAGAAGAGCTGGTATCCAGTAAGATGTGAAATAAATTCTAGTGGATGTTTAAGTTATAAGAAATGTTTTGTAACATTGTTTCCTAGGAGATGCCGACAGTAATGTCTTATCTACCTTCCAAGCATTATCAGCCAAGGAAAATTACCGACAGGAACTTCATTTAGTGAACTTCATGTAAATTGCTTTGCATAGAAATTTTTTTACGACAGCTTTCATTTATGCAAGCCAGATGAAAAATCACATTTGATGGTTCTTTTGTAATTTAAAAGTAATCACATCCCACACTAATTATGTGATAAATATCAATAGAATAAACTCACTTTAACTAACAAATGATATCAACAAAAAAAAGTAATAAAATAATGACAACACACACCTTTTGACATACGACCATCGAGTCATTTCAAAGAGCATGGACTGTCAAAATATAGCTAAAACATGGAGAGACTAAGATCATAAAACATAAAATTAAAAACATTTTACAATGGAAATATTAAATAGAACAAAAAGTATTTCATAAAACCATTATTTCAAAATACCATTACTTCAAAGTAAAATGTCTAGTCTTAATAAACCAAATCAGAGTACATATAAAATCTCCCCAACCAATCCAATATTACTGAACCAAATAAAGGATAAAGATGTGCAACATCCCTCGTTTTTTTGTAAGCATTATTCAAGGATTCTAATTAGGAAAATTTGGTAAGACTGACGTAGTAAATGTTGAGTTGATATTTGTACATATTAATAATTAATTACTTGAGATTTACACATATATCATTTTTGTTATAGCCTCTTCTTGATTTGAACTAGATGGCTTTTCATATTGGCAAGCATAAGTATTTCGACTCTAACACGGTAGCTCGAAAGAACCTAGTTTATGCTAGAGCATTAACTGAAATTACCCTGGACAAGCTTCTCTTCTCTCATATAAAAGTTTGCATTGATGGCCTAGAGTATTTTGTCGATGTGAAATATAAGTAGAAACCAGATATATATCTGCTCATCCTGCATGTCTTTTGGTTATACTATTGAGTCATGTAAGGCAGCAGTGTCTTCCCGCGTGAAGATTCCTCTTCCACGACCCCTCGATAGGAAATGGGTTCCCAAAGTCAAAGTGATTGCTCTTAAATTCCATGCACAGTTCCATAATTTGATTTGGATGTTGTGGTTAAGCCTGAATTTAGATGAACTAAAAGTGAAGTTGCCTGGGTGCATTTGAGAACGACGATACGTAGCGATTTAGAAAATTACTATTACAAGTTTGTTGTAGAAGTTGGAGAGCTTAGAAGACTATATTATCGGCCAGTTGGAAATGATCTGGAGATGTGGGATGAAGGAGAGATCGGTGAGGATATTGACATGCTTTTGCTTGATGACACCTGAGATAGGAAATACATTTACACCAAGGGCTCAACTAACTAAGAGGTGGGTACTGCTCTTCTCTTTTTTGATTTTGTTGAGTACTTGACGTCTTCTACTTTTGTACTTGGCGCTAGCCCTATCAGGGTGGACGGCCCTTCGGTTCTCTTTTAGTCCTAGTAAAGCACCCTGCTTCTTTCTTGCTTGAAACTGTAGTGTACTGGCACTTCAGACTGTAGTTTACAGTGAGCTGGACGCTAACCTAAAGTTCAATAGACCATAAAGTTCGATTTTCAAGATTAAATGCTAAGAAGATCAGTATATCATAAATAGAATAAAGAGTCAAATAATGATTATGAAGATGGAGAGTTAAATAAATAAAATGTTAAAATATGTTTGTAAAATAAAACAAAATGTCAAAAATGTTTGCAAAATAAAATAAAATAAAGTGAAAGAATATATATTTAATAAGAAAAATATTTTGTTATTAGGTTGAAAACAGAGAACCAAATGGATAAAATATTAAATATATGTTTGTAACGAAGAACGCAAAGAATGCGCAGTTAAAGTTTTATATCATAGTTTTAAATTGCAAAATAAAATATTGGAAATGTACGAAAAAAATAATTCTTTATCAAAGCCGACTTGAATTTGTGCCCATGTAAAAAAAAGAAAAAAGAAAAAGAAAAGAAAAAAAAAACCAATGCAAATAAAAGTGACATACTTTTCTTAAAATCAAGATTTGACAAAAATAATAAAGATATGTGATTGTCTCATGAAAATTAAAGGCGTTCGGTGTTATCTTATATAAAGTCAATATAGGGGAACTTTTGATAGTTCGATCTCTATAAAATCAACTTTACACCAAATATACGTCAATCACTAATAATGACTAGAAAAAATATAATCTATTCTATTCTATCCTTGTTTTAAATATGTTTCATAGTTGGTGTGATTATGCAAAATATTTTTTTTTTAACTCAGTTTATCAACAAAAACAAAACAACCATTTAGGGAAATCACATGATGCAAATCTGGGTACATAGGAATCACATTATCTTTTTAATGGCCGCGATTATAAGCAAGCTTATCGAAAGAACGTAATAATTTTAAGAGGATGACATACAGTGCAATGCTACTAGCATTTTGATCAAATTATTTGAAGCACCTCGGTTCAAAATAAATTAAAAACCAAATACTGGAATTAGACAGCTTATAGCTCATCATCTGGATTTAAGCTCGAGTTTTCAATGTTGGGAACTACAGTTCCAAAATAGACCTTTTTACGCTGAGGAATTAGACCGATTGCAAAACTTTCTTCTTTTGATAACTCAAAGTCGAATATTTCAAAGTTTGTCTTCAGCCTTTCCTTGTTGAAACTTTTCACAACAAAGATCACTCCTTGTTCAAAAATCCATCTTAAAGCAATCTGTTACAAAAATTAAGAAAGAAAACAATGGTTTTATACATAAAACAATTGTTTACAGTTATTCTCCTTGAAGCTTAAGTGTTCAAACTCTACATGAAATTTGAACAAACAAAGGTAGAACCAATATACCTGAGCTACAGTTTTCCCTTTTACATTTGCTATCTCCTTTAGCACATCCGAGTTCATTACGGTGTTTTCACTTCCACTGTTCGACTGTCCACCCAAAGGAGAGTAGGCAGCCACATAAATTCCATTCTCCATGCAGTACTTCCTTAAATTTATCTGTTGCCAAGCTACATTCATTTCCACCTGCATACAAACATACAAATTTCTGTAAGTTAAGAAGGTTATGAACCATAGTCTTCATAAATTTCTTTGTGATCATCAATATGTATCATCATGATCGCAAGCATATGAACATATATAGCACATCTAATTTCTGCCAGATTTATACTTGAAAGAATTGTTTTACCTGGTTGATTTTTGGAGGTATTTTAGCTGTAGTGAGTAGCTCAGCTAATTTATGTTCTCGGAAATTACTAACGCCAATTGCTCTAGCAAGTCCAAGCATTTGGCACTCCTCCATGGCTTGCCAAACCGATTTCATGTTCAGTGGTACGATGTCATCTTTATCTACTGGAAATGGGTGTGATCCAGGTTTTGAACTAAATGGCATGTGCACGAGGTAAAGATCCAAGTAATCCATTTTCAGGTTACTATACAAGAAAAGAGTCCATTTTATACGGATTAACATTTACCACTGTATATTTAAAATTTTGCACACAAATAGTTTGTTCGTGCTCTTTGAGTGCATGAAGATAGGCACTGCTTCTTCATTTTTGCTATATCTCAAACCCATAGTTTCAACCTCTGAATTGTTATTGGACATGGAACAACTAACATGTAGGACATATCATAGGGTTAAAGTGGAATATAATTCATTTTTTAAAAGTTAAAGCCGGAAGGACCATAAAAAATTAAGTCAACGGCCCAGTTCATGTATCTCAGCAAACAGAAGCATAGTTGAAGGATCATCAGAGCAAAGTGCGTATGAAGAAACTAGCAGAGGACATAAAATTCATTTCATCACCAGTTTCAACTTAGTTATCAATGGGATGCATCATATCTTAGATTACTGAGAGCAATTAAGTCTTGCCCTTGCTTTAAGAAAAGAAGGAAAAACCGTAGAAACTAAATCGAATAAACATTAAATTACTGGAGACTCCTTCTGATGGCAGGAAGCACAGAATCAGGATGGGCATCGTTACACCAAAGCTTGGAGGTGACGAAAAGCTCTTCCCTTGACTGTATGAATCCTCTTTCTATGGCTTCCACCACTGCTTCTCCAAGCGGCCTTTCCGACCCATAAAGTGATGCACTATCAAAGTGGCGATAGCCAATCTCGATCGCGTCTAATACGGCCTGCTTTGTTTCGTCTGGAGCAAATGGATACGCAGCCGTGCCCATGCCAATGATTGGCATCGCTCTGCTTCCGTCGTCGCATAGAAGGATCTCTGGTATTTCCATCTTCGGCTTTATGTTTGGTGCTGTTCTTTTGTTTTTGTTTTTATGTTCACAAAGATGATTGGAAATTTTTATATGCGCAAGCCAGCTTTCATAGCAAGAAAAAAACAAAATGGCATCAGCACTTTTAATTTGTTGCTTACCTACCATACATATGTCGTTGCTTTCATAACGTGAAGGAATTTATGGACATGTCCAAGCAAATAACAAATGATAGTTTTCAAATAAGTTTGAAAAACGAAAAAAGAAAGAAAAAGTTCCATACATTATATGCATCTGTATGTTTCAATCTCAATTGATGCACAAGAAAAGAAGCTAAAAGCTTGGTTATGTGATGAATTTCTATTGAACCACAAGATTTGATTTAAAGTTCATAAATCATACTGCACGATTGATATTTACAATTCTCCGGGTTATGCACACACTTTTTATGGTTATATGCTTACCATTATAACTCGTCAGTGCTCTAGATAGGCCAACTGAAATCTTCCATAAAAGATGATCATATTTTTACGCTCTAAGAGGTGTCTCCATCAAGTGTGTCTTCTTAGCACTACTAAATCTGACTATGGACAAACTAAAAGAATGAAATATAACCTTAATTGGATAATAAAATCTATCAAGTGCATTTTAAAGAGACAACCAATTCTAGTTTCAGATCCTGCTAGGCATGATTAGAGAAAAGCATGCAACGCCGATAAAGTGTGTCTTAATTAAAAGCAACACCAAGACATGTTATTGAACTAATAAAATATTCTTTCAGAAAATCCTTTAAGTGTTTCAAAATCACCACCCAGAGCTAGTTTAGATAATAGGAAAAACTATTAATATAAACCTCCTTACATATTTAATAGGAAAAATAATTAATAGAATCTGCCTAACACATCCCAAAAGTACTACCAAAACAGATTATAGATTTAAAGGGTAAAAAGTTTGATATAATCAATCTAGTATGTCTTAAAAGTGCAATCAATACCAAATATGAATTAAGAGGAAAATAGTTTATAGAATTCAACATGTTCGTCTCAAAAGCACCACATTTATTAATCATGGATTCAACAAAAGCAATAGACTTAATCACAGGTAAATAAACAAAAATCCATTCAAAATTTAGACTTTCATAAATGAAATCATCAAAATAGTTAAAAGAGAAAAACCAAAATTGGTTATCAATTCAAAACAAATCTATCTCCTAAAAACAAAAATAAAAAGGAAAGAGTAATTGTTTGATTGTTATTAGGCATTCATTATATTCCTCTGCTCTAGCTTTGAGGCTTACTGTTAGAATAAACTCAAATCAACTGATAAAGTGAAAAGACATGTCTATTGAAATGAAGTGACGTGTCTGTTGAGGTGAATAGTCGTGTCTCTTGATATAAAAAGGCATGTTTATTGAGAAGTGAAAAGTTGTGTCTGTTGAGAAGTGAAGGTCATGTCTATTGATGTGAAGAGTCGTGTCTATTCAAGTGAAAAGACATGTTTATTCAAGTGATAGTAATGTCTATTGAAGTGAAAAGTCATGTCTATTCGGTGAAGGGTCATGTCCATGGAAATGGAAATGTGTCTATCCAAATAGTTGTGTCAATTTGTGAGGGCATGAAGTCAAATATAAATATGTGGTCATTTTGTTGTGTTGTAAGCAAGCAAGTTTGAGAAAGTATGAAACGATAAATGAAGCGAAAAGTTGAATTATAAAAGAAGTGAAATTATTTGTATCGAAGCTATGGAAAATTTCGGATCATTGGGGAATATACCGCTTCCACAACTTACCAAATTGAATTACGACAATTGGAGCAATCAAATGTGTGCATTGCTAGGTGCACAAGATGCATGGGAAGAAGTCGAAAATGGCTATACGGAAGTAGAAAACAGTACGAACTTGTCGGCAAATCAGTTAAAAGCATTGAAAGAAATGCTATGAAAGACAAGAATGTCCTCTACATCTTGTTTCGAGCAGTGGACAAATCAGGATTCGAAAAATTAACGGTGCAACAAATTTGAAAGAAGCATGGAACACTTTGCAAAAAGGCTACTAGGGTGCTGATAGGGTTAAACAAGTGCAGCTTCAAACACTTCGTGGTGAGTTGGAAGCAATGAAAATGAAGGAATCAAAAGGAATATCCGAAAGTCACACGTGTGCAAACAGTGGTGAATCAACTTGAAAACAATGGAAGAAATATAACTGGTGCAAGGGTTGTGGAGAAGATTCTGCGGTCAATGACCGACAACTTCGAAAACGTCGTATGCGCAATATAATTGAATAATCGAAAATTTGGCAGAAATGACTATCGATGATCTTGCGGGTTCTCTTGAAGCAAATCAACAAGGGAAAAAGAAAGAAAAAAAGAAGAGCTACTTGAAGAGGCTTTGCAAGCTAAGGCAGTCTCAAGGAAGAGGTGATATACGGACAACAAAATCGAGGAAGAGGACGTGGTGATAGTGGAGGTCGTGGTTTTGGTCATAGTGGAGGACATGAATTTAGAAATGATCCCCAAGAAAATGACCAGCCAAATCAACAAAATTGGCGTGGTAGAGGATATGGTGGTGGAAGAGGCGGTTGGTCAAATCGTCAAAATGTTGAGTGCTACAACTGTGGCAAGTATGGGCATTTTGTAAAATAATGTTTTTTTAAGAAAAAGGTGGAAGAAAACACAAATATTGTTGCGGATGAAGAAAAAGTAGACGGCGACATTCTCTTGATGGCCTATAAGGAAAATGCTCTTTATAGCGATGTAGTATTGTACCTCGATACCGGTGAAAGTAATCATATGTGTGGGCAAAAACATGTTTTTGTGAAGATGCAAGAGGTAAAAGATGGACATGTGTCACTCGGAGATGCATCAAAAGTTCAAGTCAAAGGCCAAGGAAAATTTTGTTTTACTCAAAAAGATGGTAAAGAATGGGCGACTAAAGATGTCTATTATGTTCCTGAATTGAAGAGTAATATTCTTAGCATGGGACAACTATTAGAGAAAGGGTATTCAGTTTTCATAAAAGATCAGAAATTACTTTTGAAAGACAAAAAATGGCTATTTACTTGCACATGTAGAGATGAGCAGGAATCAAATGTTCAAACTCAGTATGGGAAACATACAAGAAAGGCATTTGCAAGTCAACATGGAGGATAACGCCTTACTGTGATACTTACGGTTTGGACACTTACATTATGGTTGCCTGAAAGAGTTAGCAACAAAGTATATGGTTCATGTTCTACCAGATATGGATTACACAAAGAAATTTTGAGAGGGGTGTGTGCTCGGCAAACAAGCAAGAAAATGTTTTCAAAATAAGGCTTAATTTCATGCACGAAGGCCAATAGAGTTGATACATACTGACATATGCGCCCCGATCACTCCCGAGTCGTTTAGCGAGAAGAGATATTTTATTACTTTTATTGACACTTACGTAAGAAAGACTTGGGTTTATTTTTTGAAAGAAAAATCTAAGGCACTTGGGGTATTAAAGAAATTTAAAGTGTTAGTAGAGAAGACAACTAGTCTTTATATCAAGGCTTTACGATCAGATAGAGGCGGAGAGTATATGTCAACAGCCTTCACAAGCTATTGCAAGGAACAAGGGATCAAAAGATTCTTAACCGCACCTTACTCAACTCAGCAAAATGGTGTAGCTGAAAGAAAAAACCGAACTATTCTTGACATGGTTCGATCAATGTTGAGGAGCAAAGATATGCCGAAAGAATTTTGGACAGAAGCAGTACAATGTGCAGTATATGTAAAAAAATTGTGTCCACATGCGATATTGGCAGATCAAACACCACAGGAAGCTTGGAGCGGACGAATACCAACCATATCACACTTAAAAGTATTTGGCTATTTGGCATACGCACATGTACCGGATCAAAGAAGAACTAAGCTAGATGATAGGAGAAAGAAATATGTAGTCATTGGGTATGATGAGAAGGCAAAATATTTCAAATTGTTTGATCCAATTGAAAAGAAGGTAGTGATAAGCCGAGATGTGTATGTGAATGAATAAAGCTCGTGGGATTGGAATAATCAAATGGAAGTGACACAGAAGGAAGAAAAGGGTGAATCATCAACTACTACATTGGTACACACCATTAACCCCTCAATCGTCGGATGATGAAGAAGAGCCAAGGCAACCAAAAATGCAAAGTTTGCAAGAACTGTACGAGTTAACAAATGAAGTGCACCTAATATGTCTTTTGGCAGATACTGAAAATATTACTTTTGAAGAGGCGGTGAAAGATAAGAAATGGAAAGCTGCGATGGATGAAGAGATGAGGGCTGTTGAAAAAATGAAATTCGGTACTTGATAGAGTTTCCAGAAGGATATCAACCTATAGGAGTAAAATGGGTATATAAGAAAAAGATGAATGCGCAAGGTGTGATAGAAAGATATAAGGCACGGTTAGTTGCAAAAGACTATAAACAAAAGGCATGGCTCGACTATAACGAAATTTTTGCCCCGGTGGTAAGAATGGAAACAATCGGGCTTCTCATATCTCAAGCAGCGCAATTCAAGTGGCAGATTTATCAAATGGATGTAAAATCAACATTTTTAAATGGTATGCTTTAAGAGGAAGTATATGTGGAGCAACCACTAGGGTACATGAACGCTGGGAAGGAGAACAAAGTATTGAAGCTAAGGAAAGCGTTATATGGGCTGAAGCAAGCAGCACGTGCATGGAACATCAGAATCGAAACATACTTCGAGGATAGTGGACTGATACAATGCCCTTACGAGCATGCATTATATGTGAAGAAAGAAAAATGCAACCTTTTCTTTTGTTGCGCTTTATGTTGATGATCTGATATTCATGGGGAATAATGAGGAGATGATAAAAGATTTTAATGAAGTTATGACTCGAGAGTTTGAAATGACAGATTTAGGGTTGATGAAATACTTTCTTGGTTTTGATGTTAGACAAGGAAAAACTGGAATATTTGTATCATAAGAGGCTTATGCAAAAGACATTTTGAAGAAGAACAAGATGGAAGAGTGTGATCCAGTAGCAACACCAATGGAACTTGGTGCAAAATTCTCTAATTTTTATGGTGGAGATCAAGTGGATGCAAATAAATACCGAAGTTTGGTTGGAAGTGTAATAACCCGGAAATCCAAGCCAATTAAAAAAATTTATTTTGGCAATTTTGATGAATTTTGAATATTTAAAATGAATTATTTTAAATAATAACGATGAGAAATTTATTTTGAATAGAATTAGAACGTATATATTTATATAGCTGACGTTAGAATATAAATATTTTATTTTAAATATAAAAGGAATTGAAAATGGCGCGGTAGTTTGAAAATTCGATTTCAAATTTCAAATGAATGTATAGGATTCAAAATAAACCGGATTTTAGTGAAACCAAAAATATTAGAATCTAATTGAGAATATCTTTCCAACGAATCTGAAAAATTGAAATTTCATAGCGGGAATCAAAAGTTACGTCCAATTGAAAATTCAGAATAGTCGTTATAGAATTCTGGCCCTTAAAAATGGAAATTTTGCAAACGACATCGGTTTTCGACGAAACCACTTTTGTTGGATCCATGATGTCAAGTTATTCCTAGATTCCAAAATTCATAATTTTTGAAATTAATATGTGAGCGTGGCGAAGTAAAACGTGTTTTAACAGTTTCAATCAATTTCGATCGACCGGAAAATGGCCAATTTTCAAATGGTCTCGGAATTTGACGAAACTAGTTTTGTTAGAACCGTATCGTCAATACGAAACTAGAAAATATTTTTCTGGAGTTTTCTAGAATCAATATGTGATTCCAGTAAATTGAAATGTACGTTTAAAATTGAATATACTGATTTATATTTTAATTATGATGAAAACTGATCGTAACAGTCGAACTGGCTTACGAAACATATCCTATTGTGTTTAGAATGAGGGTAATTAGCTGGGGGCAACAGTCGGTGGGTTGGATTTAGAGTTCATATGCAAAAGCAAAATAAAAAGGAATAAAATATTATAAAATTTAATATAAATAACAACCTTTCTCCCCACACCCTAGTCAAACCATTTCTCGGTCAAACCTTAAGCCACCTTCAACCAGCGAACGACGGGTGTTGCTCGAAATTTTAAATCCATTTTGCGAAGAATTTACATAATGAAATCAGTTAATTCCTGAAGCAAAATTCAACAACTAACTGAGGGCTTTCAATCCAGGGTGGTTTGATCAAATCTGGTTGAGCGTGGGAAGAGAATCGACCCCTCAAACATCGGAAGTTCACGCCGCCTTGTCTCCTCTCTGTCACCGTCGAGTTCAACGCTGGGACAGGGGTGGGTGCGGTTTTCCAAGCCCTCCCACGTGGTGATGTTCGATCACCGCCAAGCCCCTCCAATTTCCTGCAAATCCGAACCCTAGTTTAGAGGGGGTGGAACTGAACGTCGGCCTGGAAACAGTGAGCATTCCTTCTTCTTTTTTGTTTTTTTTTGTATTTATTTATTTTGTTACTCTAAGTAATTTTGCAAAAGAATATAGTAGTTATTTTGTAAAAGAAAATAGCAATGTAAATATATGATCTTCAAGTTATAAAATATAGGATTTTTCTTTTTAGAAAGCTTTAATTTTTATTTCATGAAAATTTGATTTTTATCATGAAAAAGAAATGATCTTAGCTAAGGAAAGATTATATTTTTAACACCAAAAAGAATATATTTTGAAAGTAGAAAATAATATATTTTTAAAGTGTTAAAGACTCGATTTTTAAAAGGGTTAAAGACTCGATTTTTAAAAGTGATAAAAACTCGATTTTTAGAATGAGACTTGATTTTTAAAGGGATAAAGATTCGATTTTTAGTGATTTAAAATTCGATTTTTATATATAGATTAGGAAATAAAAATATGATTTTTATATATGTGAGATGATAAAAATATGATTTTTATATAAGTAGTGAATCAAAAATATATTTTTTATATAGTGAGAAGAATAGAAATATGATTTTTATATGAACAGTACAAGAAGAAAAATGTGATCTTTGTAATATATGTAGCGGTATAAAAATAGAATTTTTATCTATATATGTAGCGGTATAAAAATAGAATTTTTATCTGTATACTAGTAGTATAAAAATGTGATTTTTATATACATGACAACAATATAAAAATGCGATTTTTATATATGTAGTGAATACGGTAGACGAAAGTGACAAGAGGAAAGCACGACAAAGATTTTCTACATATGAAGAGTCGCAGCGTTTGGTTTAGCTTCTCGGTGAGAACTTCTCACTTTTAATTTATTTTCTAGTTGAAATATATACTAGGATGCAGACGGTGCTTAGCAGCACCCGACACCCGTCGTCCACATACCATGGATGACTTGTTTGTTTGATTGATGTGTTGTGAAATTTTATTGTGTGATGTGGAATGAATAAATATTTTATAATTAAAAATATAATTTTTAACATGTATATAAAATAAATATTTATAAACAAATCGGACGATTTGTTTATGTACACCCATTTGACTGATATTGATTGGGACGATAAATTTTACACATCGCCCAACTGCACAAATAAAAATATGTGTTTGTTGATTTGAAACCCCACACATGTACTGGGATGATATTTGACGTACACTAATCCCGATTGTTTAGTTGTATGTCAATCGATGGGTTGACAGACTGTGTAAGCGTTAATTATTTATATTTAATGCTTATGTAGTTGTGTGGTGCACTCTGGATGATGGTTGATGATTTATCGTTGCTATTATATACATGTGTTGTAGAAAATCCATATAATTAACATTAAATGGTAATTGATTGGGCCTCATTCCAATTTGGAAAATAAGGAACATTATAAAAGAAAATTCGTGTGTTGAATAGAAAGAAAATTCATGTGTTGAATAGAATAAAAATTCATGTGTTGAATAGAATAAAAATTCATGTTTTGAATAGAATAAAAATTCATGTGTTGAATAGAGAGAAAATTCATGTATTGAATAAAATAGATTCATGTGTTGAATAAAATAAATATTCATGTGTTGAATAAAAATATAAATTCATGTGTTGAATAAAATATATATTCATGTGTTGAATAAAAATATATATTCGTGTGTTGAAAAAAATATTCATTTGTTGAATAGAATATATAAAGCCGTGTTGGTTAGATATGCGTCATTTTGACGCGAACGATATTTATATCGATTATATTCGTTTTTATAATGATTATACAAAAGGAAGTGATTTCAAAATATAACGTTTTGAAAATATTATCATTTGTATATCGATGATGTGGAATATTCAATTTTGATTCGAAATTGAATATGAAGTTGAAATCGTTTCGAAAACGAATTTAAAATGATTTATAAAATATGTTTTTAAAAGGAAATCGACGAAATATATAATATATAATATATATATATATATATATATATATAATGGCCTGAATAGAACGCGTCGCGCTGCGGCAGTTCGCGAATTTCGACCGTTGACTTCGAATTGATGTTGGGGAGATCCGACCGTCGGATTCTCCTAAAACCGGAACCGTTGGGTTCACGTCGAAAAGAGCTTTCTAACAAACATTAGAGATTTGAAATCTAACGGTTGGATTTAGAATTATGTCCAAATCAAATTTGGAAAAAGGTCGCTGTAAGTGCAGTTCGATGGCCGTTGATGGAAATTGACTGTACGGGCCTTGATAAAATTATTAAAAATAGTAATAATTTGTGTAAAATCATAAGAAATGATTTGGAAAGAATTGGGATGAAAAACTCCACAATTGAAAAGATAAAAATAGATTTTTATCGAAATGAACTAGTTTTGAACAAGAATTATTATCCCATTTATTTTTAAAATAAATAAAGTGGATTTGAGATGGTTTTGAAAATAACCAGAATTTCCAATATATATATTGGGAATTGATTTGAATCGAAATTGTCTTTGGAATATTTCGATGTTGGATTTTGTGATTATACAGATATTGTTATGGAAATTTAAAAGATATATTTATGTCGTTATTTCCAATACAATATTTGTTGGTTGTAGAATTTGATATTGAATATAAGCCGATATATTTTCTATTCAGAGCCTTGTATTTAATATCAAATGTGATTTGGGTTTGTCGTGGATGGTGTCTTCATTAACACTGTTCTTAAACCCAGTTGAGAAAAAGATTAAATATTTTTATTTAGATTTAATGAAGTATACCAATTAAATAATATTTAATTGGATTTGAATTGAAATTTATTTTTGGGTTTATCGTGAACGGTGTTTTAAATAACACTAGTTATTTAACCCGATAATTAATGAATGTGATTTTGGGTTTATCGTAAACCGTGTTTTAAAGGACATTGGTTCTTTAACCCAGTTAAAGACAGGATATGATTTCCCAAGTTAAATAATCATTGATAGTGATTTTTTGGGAAGATTAAAACCTAGTGGAGTTTTAATGAATCTTTAATTAGATTGAAATGATCGAGAATGGAGTATCACCTGTTTTGCTCTAGGCGATAGTTAAATATTTAATTAGATTTGAACGTGAAATGGTAATTGAATTTACCGATAACACCCTGGTGTTAGATACGAAGTATTACCAGTTTTACTTCATGGGATGAATAGGTTGGGATTGGGAAGTATGGTTACTTCGGCGTGGTTCGCTAATACCGACTAATTTGAATTGATATTCAAAAGAAGATTAAAGAATAAATTTAAAGAATTTATCTTTGATAAAATTAATGGGAACCTTTCCCAAAGTATAAGAATATTTGAATAAAAGAATATTCTGAATTGGAATGAGGCGTATGTTGTGTTTGTGTAACACTTGTTTATTATATACGCGAGTTATTCAGAAAGACCGGGTTTATCCCATTCTGAGTAACTGATTCGACGATGTGTCGAGAATGAAGACGGTGGTCGAAGACCGGAGGTCTTCACATCGTTTGGGTGATTACTGATGATCTTGATTGGGCTGTACACCCAAGAGGAGGGAATCAATTGGTGATCGTCCAGACGTACTTGGAGATCGATGGATATGCGAGGTACAAGGTGCCTCCGGTTTCGTTCTGACCCAGAACGAACTTGTAAATGGACTGTGAGTCTGACATTGGATTTTATTCTGTGTGATTGATTTCTATTAAATATATATCTATTTGGCGGCGGAGAATTTATTCTCTTGCTTAACGCCCTTCTCTGAGACGTACGAGCTCAGAGGTTATATATAGATGGATATCAATCGCATAGAATGAACTGCCTGTGTGGCATGCCTAAGTGGCAATTGATCAAGGCTTCTGTTGAAAAGCAAAGTCTTATGGTTGATGATCAAAGCACCGCCTGTATGGCATAGCTTTGTGTAATGTTGATTCGCGAGCCTCACACCCCGGTTGTGAACCAGAAACGAGAGAAGGATCCAGGGAGGACATGCGTTTCCTTCTAGCTAGGATGGTGTCAGTGACCTACCAGCTCTGACATTTATATTATTTTCACCTGTGTGGTTGTTGGATTGCGAGGCGCCTCAGATATATATAGGTGACTATGTGGAGCCAATGGAGTCATAGGACTCATTTACGCCCCAAAGGGCGGAGAAACACAGAGTTCAGGCATTTTAATCCACATCGGTGGACCGACCCTGTGGCTCCTAAGGCTTGACAGAGTACTTGCCTGAGGCTCGGTCTAGAGAGTCTCGAATTCGGTAGAGGACTATCTTTTGCCTCGGTTCACAGATGGAAACCCAACTTCTAATACGTGACCTTGCGGTTTTGATTGTAGAACCTATATATGGCGACATAGTGGTATGGGGCACTTATGCCGTCTATGATTGATACTTATGATTGAAATTGTTTTGACACTAATAGTAATAATAAAACATGAAATTTCACGTACCGAGCATTCTTGGCAATTATAAGGTAAAAACCCTATCCTTCGGCTTATGTTGCATTGTGTGATGGGACCTGGGTCTTATAATAGCTTCATTGTTCTTTGTTTAGCATTGCGCTATTGTTTTATGCACTGGTATTCTTGGGAGGAAACCCGTTCCGTGTTATACGGCGTGGTCCCTTGATTTACCTAACTTTAAAATAAAGATTAATAATTTTTTTAGTTCTCACACAAGTCACACAAGCCAAATGATAAAGTGAAAAGATATGTCTGTTGAAATGAATAGTCGTGTCACTTGATATAAAAAGTCATGGCTATTGAGAAGTGAAAAGTCATGTCTTTTGACAAGTGAAAAGTCGTGTCTGTTAAGAAGTGAAGAGTCGTGTCTATTGAAGTGAAGAGTTGTGCCTATTCATGGAAAATGTCGTGTTTATTTAAGTCATAGTAATGTCTATTAAAGTGAAAAAGTCATGTTTATTCGGCGAAAGGTCATGTCCATTGAAATGGAAATGTGTCTGTCCAAAGAGTTGTGTCTATTTGTAAGTGTATGAAGTTCACGATAAATATGTGGTCATTTTGTTGTGTTGTAATTAAGCAAGTTTGAGAAAGTATGAAATGATAAATGAAATGAAAAGTTTAACTATAAAGAAGTAAAATTATTTGTGTATCCTCCTCTAAAGTTCCTCTTCTATTTTAACACTTATTACCCTTAAAGATTTAAGGATGACTTGTAATATTCCACAATCAGAGGCCTGAAACTAAGTACTGCATATGTTGTATTTGTTTGTAGTATTAATTCTTGATGATAGAATAAGGGTATCAACAGCCCATGAATATGAAATTAATTTAAACACAAATTTATAAACATCATTCATATTTTATAAAACTCGTATTTCATATTCGTTACATAATCTTAAACGATTCTTAGATTTTGACAAAATATAATAACATAAATACGTCAAGATCGACATATTAAGATTCTCCTTTAGTTGAATAGAGTACTAATATGACTGACATACAAAATTAATTACATCGTTCACACATCTTAACATAACAAAACGAGCTTCAAAAGATAACTCCTAAACAACTAGAATTGTCTTCTGCACATCTACTAAAATTTTACTTGTTATATCTTTTAGCCTAAAATTCTTACTCCAGATCTACTCAAATGAGTACCTGATAAGTGAAGTTGAAAAACCAAATTTTAGGTCAGGTAATAAGGTTGATGTGAATAATGACACGTCGTCTTGTTAGTTGAATATCTAGTCAAACCATGTTGTCAAGAAGAATTGTTTTCCCCTTACTAGTATTCTTAGAGCATCTCTAACAGCGTTACGGATCGTAACGTTATGGCCCGTAACATGCTGTGAGATATCTTTGATATCAGGCGCGAGCCGATTTTATCGGCTCCCGAGTCTCCCGCGCCTAAACATGGCGCGGGGGTTGGGGGTGGGGTTTGATTTGCTTTCCCTAGTTTTGATTTTTTTTACAAAAGATTATATTTTAAAAATAGAAAAGTTGAAATTTCTATATATACCGGTTTAACAAGTGGTTATGATTAAAATGATTCAACTAGTAGGTTTTCACATAACAATAAGCATACAGAAACAACCGGCCGTTACAGATACAACAACGAATAATAGTACATGCCTACTAAAACATCAAAGCAAACATCAAAGCGACACGTTCAACCTCAAGGGAGTCGCATTGCGTTCATTCGAAACTCTTGAACTTGGTTTTCGAGACGCCTAATCTCTCGTTCGAGTTCGTTTGCATATACTATTCCCCTTGGGCACAACGGCTCGTCAATCCATTTCGTGTAGCTGCATCCATTTGGATAGGATGGACATTTTTGCATGCGCCGACCAATATTGTCGCCTTCTGCTTGAACCAGAACTTGGACCGCATGACCGCAGTAGCAAAGTACAAGATAAGATTCACCTTCATATTCATGAGGAGGTACTCGATAGAACTCTACTTCTTGTTGTGGTTGAGCGAGAGCCTGTTGGTTCGATAGTTGAACATGTGGTACTTGAACTTCTTATGGAAGATTTACGTGCCCCTGCTCATGCGATGGTTGAACATGTGGTACTTGAACTTCTTGGGCCTAATTTGCATTAGAAAATCGAATTCGTCTTCGAGCTGCTAAAGTCTCATCTGTTCCCACGCCTATTCATCAGAGTCAGTATCTGATGGCCAAGAAGGCATTTTGAGTGAGTGATAAAAGGAGGAGGAAGTACTAGAATGAGAACGAAGTTGTTTGAATGAGATATTATGTGCATAAATTGAGTAACATATATAGCCGCGGGGAGTATAAAACAGTAAAATAAATAATGATGTTACTGCTCACTATTTCTCCTGACTTAATACTGTAGGGAATCTGTTTTCTTACTATCATGATGTGAACGGACACTGGTTCTACTTTGCTTTACATGATGCGGTTTCCAAAGCAATAAGCAGCTTAAGTGGAAGAGAACGACCCTAATTTTTAACTCCTTTGTGTGTTGAAATGTTTAATTTAAACGGGGACGGCCCGAGTTGTTTGAGGGAGATAAATTGTGAGTCAGTTGACAGAAACACATTTTGAAGAGGTCCATAATAGTGGATGAGCACGACACAACATACAAACTACGATATAGAAACTACATTCAATATAGAAAAATACAAAGATACATGCATGTAGTGGATATCCGACACAACATACAACTACGATATAGTGCCACATAACGTTAAACACAGTACAGGAAAATAAGACGTAGTACGATATAGCTAGACCCTAGTTTCCGGATGCACGGGGGAACCCATACAACATTTCAGCCTTTGTTACAACAATCACCCTTTCAAGTCGACCTACCTCTGCTTGCATCTCTAGAGCGTACACGACACCCCTCTTCGTTAGTGGTGGATCGATACATGAGAAAAAATTACAATGTTCCACCCTGTGTCGATTACGTGCAGTAATGTACGATTTGCAACCATAAAAGCGCTGACCGGCGTTGCTTTGACTTTTAGAAACAACCACATTACATTCTAATCCGCAGTAGCAGAGTACTGAACGACCCTTCATGCTGGAGCTGGACCTATCTGGGTTCACCCGAGCAATTACTTCCCTTAAACGAGCATTGTGGGTTTTTTGAAGAGGTCCAATACGTTGGACGGCAACGTTCGGTTGCATGGCACTGAAAAGCTCGGTCTCCACTTCGGTTGCTTGCACTTGATCATCCAATTGTGTTTCGGGCACAAACTCGACTGCTTGCTTATTTCTTTCGTACTGCTCGTACATTTGGACCATGGCTCATCATCGCATTCCCAAGCAAACATGTCAAACTACTAGAAAAGTGGTAGGGAGATAAAATTAATAATATGACAGCCCTAGTCTTCGAGAGTGCTGGATTTAAAGGAGGAGGGCTAAGTGGTCGTAGTGTTTTGCTTTCTTATAGCAGTTCACATGTCCTATCGATTTTGTGTTTTGCTTTCTTAAAGCAGTTCACATGTCAGGTTTTTAAAGGTTGCATCGTTTAGTAACATCAACTGTTGTATGGCAAAGCCAGAGCAACTCAACTGTTGAGGTCATGGTTTAGTCATGTCATATAACTCGATACTACAGCTCGAGTAATGATGACAGAGCTTTATCAATAATCACCTCCACTTGTTTAAATAGTTCATATTTCATCTCCCAACTGTTACCATTATTTGTGCTTTCTACACCAACCAAGACATTAAGGTGAGAAACCACTAAATTTTTTGTTTCTATGTGTTCAATTTTTTCTTTGTATTGGACAACACGTTTTTTTGTTTCCGTGCAGCTTAAATGGATGATGGGGAAATCAGTGATGAACTTATGAATAAAATGTTTGATGAGTACGAACGGAACAAGAGGAGGAGAAAGTGGGTGGATTTGTTCCAGATACACAAGTAGATGAAGTTAATAAACCCGAAACACGTCCACAAAAACACACAGCTAGGCAAAGGATTAACCATAATCGCCACAATCGAAGTAATGCTAGCTCCTGTGTTACTATAACTGAATTCTCGCCTAAGGACTTACTTATACTCGTGAAATCCTATATCGAAGTTGACAAAAGATATTTGCTACTGATGCAAAATGGTGGAGGACTTACCAATGAAGAATTTTGGTCCATGATAACAAGATTACATAAAAACCATCGTTCTTGCACTACCACATGAACGTCTGCTGAAATTCATATGGCTCATCGGCGGTTCGTTGAAGCTTGTGAATGATACTAGAAGATTATACAGACAGTTGAAGACGAAAACAAATTTAAAACGACAAGGGCAACTTTTGATTCTCGTTACCTTGAAGAGTACGACACTGATTTTGTTGGCCATGAGGCGTATAAACATTGTAGTTGGCTGACCAGTTGATCCTTCGTTTACTTGTTATTGTACCTTTCGTTTAGTCGATGATCCTTCAAAAATAAGTATGAAGTTCTTGTAATTGTTTACCCACGGTATAAATCGATCAGACTAAAATAACAATAGCAAAATATATAAATCACACATTTCATTAATAAGAAACTGGTTGCTACAATTGGAAATAAAACGTTACTACATCAACATAATACGAGAAACTATTAATACGAGCAACTACTAATACATTACTACATCAACTGCGGAAACCTTGACGTTATAGTACGACGTTTTATCCCCATCCAAAATTCCTTCTCCAAATCAGACATTCCATCCAGATCTTTGTCCATGATAGCATTCTCTTTTTGTTCTTTCTTATACGCATCTTGTACTTTCTTATACACATCTTGCTCTTTCTTATACGCATCTTGCTCTTTCTTGTGCGCTAAGTCCTCCGAAAGAATTTGTAGTTTCTTCTCTTCCAGATCAGCAATCCTTTTCAAAACTTCTGTTCTTTCCTTAGCTTCTACAAGTCTTTTTTCCGCTCTACGGTTGTGTTCTTCGTGTCGTGCGTTCACTTTTGATTCAAGCTCAACCTTTGTTTTGCCCCTTCTTTTCGTCGCTTTGGCTCTCTCAGGTCTAAAATCTTCGTCAATCGTGGCATTGAACTCATCAAGTAGGTTTTCCCCTTCACATTGAGAAATATTGGCGGTTGACCCGCTTGGACTAGAAGAATATCCAGATTTTGAACTTTTTTCTTTGCTTTGCTAGCACTTTGAACATCGCGGAGGCTCTTGACAAGTCCTGAGTTCCACTTCGGTTGACTAGTAAGCAGATCATAACAATGCATAAACTGGCAATAGTGTGGCCTTTTCGTCCCATTTTCTGTAGGAAAAAGCCTCTTGAACTCCACGTTTTCCAGTCGTTTCTAATTACCAAAAGAAAATGTATCAAATAACATTCTAACAACCACTAATAATGTACGTAAAAATAAAAAAATACCAGATTATCTTCCTCCTTCCCCATGCCGCTTGGATTCGTTATCTTTAGTTTGTACACTTGTGACTCATAGTATTGAGTTTGACGGCTTATTTTCCCAAAACGACCTTGAATCGCCGATAACGTCCTTTGGCATTCTGGATGCTTCTGAACAAAGGCTTTCTCAACTTTTTTCCAAAACGTGACGGCTGTTTGGTCGTTCTCCGTTGCCGAATCTTGTGTGAAATGACAATAGATGTTGCATAGACTGATTTCCTCTTCGTCTGTCCACGGACTGGTTCCTTGCCTGCTGAATGGAGTTTCAAATATATTGCTCGTGTTGCCTTGCGAAAACTGGCTTCCATCAATCGTCGGATGTGAAAATTCTCCGAATGGGGAAGACATTATATAACAAGAGTTTGTTTAGAGTAAAGAGATGTAGAAAGAAGTTGTGAATATGTTGTGATGTAGAAAGGTGGATTGGAATCATTTTATAACTAAAAATATAGCCGTTTGAAAAGTTTTAACCGTTTTATGGCCGTTGGGAAGCAAAAACGAGGAGGAAATATGCGTTGGGAAGAAGTAGGCGTTGGGTGAAGGGTGGGATTGGCGACCTGATTTTATCGGCTCGCTATGTGGCGAGCCGATTTTATCGGCGTGCGCCAATAAAATCAGCTCGTCGGACCAATTCAGCACTCTGAATTGGTCCCATAATATTCCACACTGAATATTACACTTCGTAACTTCTGTTGGAAAGGTTTTTTGGCTTAATTCAGTATTGAGAAGCGTAATATTGCTTCTGTTGGAGATGCTCTTAGTTATATTAATTAAACTATGCTCTTCTAATATTTAATAATCATAGTCAAAAGAATGCATGCGTACTAAATGGGTAAGTTTGATGATCAACCTACTTTATAATTTAACATGGGTGATTATAAAATCATACCGCTGACTTAGGCCTAACAATCAACATAAATATCTAGTGGACTGTTAGAAGAAAACTGGAAGGTCTGTCCAAGCATAAAATCTTTTTCTGACTTCCTGTCTTTCTATTAGTTTTACTAGGAAAAGTTGTGATAGATAAGAAAACCTTATGGTTTTGGGGGTTCACCAGTTACCTATTTCATGTATGTTATATTATTTGTATAACATACATTTAGTTTTCTCCTATCTATGCCGTGCACATTGGAACTTCAGAATTATTTCAGCTCACGCGATAGTTGAAGTGTAGGAAGCAACTGTGCACATGTCCTATCTGATTTTCTAATCATCTGAGTCAAGACCATCATCATCCCATTTATTTAATAGTGATAAGATTTCTAATTGCTTTAGTAAAAACTGCATTCTCTTTATTCGAAGTTATAATTTCCACCAACTCCTCACTATTTGGTAAAATCTAATTAGTCTACAAAACTTTTTATCAATTACTCTTCAGATTTATATCATAGGTATGATATTTAAATATATACAATAAATGCAAACCCGTTAGTTACATTAGATAAACTAATTATTTTAGCCTTGAAAATTCATATCAATTCATAAAAATACAGGAAAAATCTCTGGATCGTAATATCATATATTCTTTGTTAGTCCAAAGATTAACCTAACCTTTCAAATGGCTTTTGAGAGGTTAGATGTATGAGGTTTGAAAGCAAGTTCAAAGTTAAATGCTACTCTCTGAAGCCCACCAACAGTTCCATATATGTCCCAGGTAAATATAATACGAACATACTTCTAAGCTGAGGAGAAGACAAAAAAATGGCAGCCAAAAAGGTGCGTGAGATCTTGTAAATGGCGACAGTGCGGGGTCTTTGCTAGCTTGTGTGGTTTCTTTGTCAGTGAAAGTGGTGTGCCGGTGTGCGCTGTGTTGTGTTGCTGCTATGGATTGGGTCTTGCTTTCTGTAATGCTTGGTGGCCTTGTTTTCGCCATGCGACTATAAGCAACTCTTGAGCTCAAGCTATCAATCCCGTCTGGTGCTCAGCTCCTCCGATTTGTTCTTCTAGCAAGTTCACGCCTTCCTTTAGGTATGCGCTATCTCACCTCTGTGATGCTGTAATGAATCGGTTTGGCGTTTGGCGGCCCGCTTTGTGTAATTGCTTGGTTACGGAAGATTTGCGATAGGCTTTAGTGGTTTTTGGTGATATTGTCATGGTATTTTTTGAAGGTTGGTGCTGTTGATCTTATGGTCTCTTGATCTTGTAACAGGTTCTGCTTGTTTGGTATGACTCCCTGCGTGGAGGTGATTGTGCTCCCTGCGTGGAGTTATGTTGTAGCCTAGATTCAATGTTGTAATCCTTTTAAGGCTGAAGTGGTCGGTCCACTATAAAAACCGGTGTATCTTTTTAAGTTTAATATATAAATATTTATGTCAAAAAAAAAACAAAAAAAAACAAAACAAAACAAAACAGTTCCATATATGTCTACAATCAAGCTCGAAGCGAAGTCGATACTTCAAAGAGGGTAAAATTCTAATATAAGTTCAAAATAATAGAACCTCAAAGGAAAAAAAGAAAAGCTTCAATTTAACAGTTCAGTTTATGGTCCTGGTTAAGTCAGTTAATTGCTTTGAATCGAAGTCTGAAAAACGAACTCAGGGCAAGTACTGTACTATACTAGCTCAAAATGGCATAAGGCCCAAAGAATGAAGTATGCAAGGTTAGTTTGTTGTATTTTAACAGGAGAAAGACAAATGGATTGGTGCATAAAATTGCATTCATTCAGTACAAAAGAGAGCCATATATAAAGACTTACAACATGACAGTCAAACTTAGAAATAAATGCAATACATCCTTTTAGTTTATTAAAGTTTTAACATTGGGAATTCATTTTGTTACAATAAGTGCTTGCCAATATCAAATTATATGCTCGATGGGAGGCGATGAGAGTTGTTCAATCGGGACGCCGGCATAGGAGACTTCGACCGTTGACTTCGATAGACACGGTGAAACGCTTACGATACGCAGGGAATGTCAAAACTCAACATAGTTCATTGTCATAATTTCATTTATATTTCATATGATATGTGAATGCAAAATGTTACCGTGGTCTCATTATGTCATGTCAATCTGAAATATTCATGAGATTGTCTAAGTATGAACCAAATTCGATTCGGGCAAAATTTTCCCAATCCAATTTAAGGGTTTTAAAAGAAAAGTAGAGAGTCTAGAGAAGAAATGAATTGATCAGCCGCTTTTTTGGTGATGCTATGTCCCTATTTATAGATTGAGGATGTTGGTCATGCCCTACTTCTTTGAGTAAAGGGACGTGTTTTTATCGGACTATGACTTTGAATAGGCAGGTGAAAAGTAGCTTCAACTCTTTGCATTGCCTTGGCTTCATGAATACTTTATTCAAAAAGCAATTTTTAGAAGGCTTAGGTCTGCTTTTTAGTTTTTTAAAATCCAAAGCAAAGAAGCTTCATGAATACTTTATTCAAAAGTAGCTTTTTTTATTGTTCCAGAAGCAGTTTTATTTTGCTCTCGGCTTCTTTGGCAGAACGACTTCCAGGCCGCGTAAAATTGAATTAGGGTTCAGGTGATTTTCGTCTTCATCGCACTTCATCTTCTCTTTCAAATTCTTCACCAAGATAATATTTTTCTTCATTTATTACTCCTGCTAGATCAAAGCGAAGACATTCTTAAGCTGATGTCGACAAAAAATAGTGGCGACTCAGCGATTATTATTCAGGTCAACTTCTCTTTTCCGCTAGATCTCTTTATTCGTAACACTTCGGGTTTCTTCGCTATGGATCTTCATATAAGATAAGTTATATAACTTACCAACTTTTATTAATTTCGTTCTGTTTGTTTAATTTATGCTACTGAATGATCCGCTTATTTCTCCCCATTGTAGATAAACTCATTTGCTGCTGGGAGTTTGTATTGTAGATTAAACATCCATAAATCAGAGAAATAAGAAAAAAATATGGAAAGTAATGCAACATGAAGGCAAAATTAACAAAATTAGAATACTGTAAAGTTATGAATAAAGGAAAACAAACATCTGTTTAAAGGGAAAACTTAGAAAAGAAGAAAGAAAAATGTGATCATGCTAGGGCCATCTTTGTTATCCCTAGCAAAATGAAATATATCATACTTTGTCTTTCATATGATGATGACAGTAGGTAGAAAGATGTGGACACGATCTAGTGAATGTATTAGTTAGATGAAAGAATATAAGATCATCTTGAATATCAGTATTCTTGAAAAAATTATGTTAGTAATTTTGTTATTTGACGGAATAGATTGTATGCTAGAATGCTAAAAGCATGCATTGCAGCAATATGATTTGGTTTATAGCAGATACAAGAAAAATGTAATGGGATCGAGATGTATCACCAAAAAAAAATATGGTAAGTGCATTAGCACTCGATATAAAACAAGTTGAATATGATTTTAACTATAGGTCTGCATCCAGTCTGCCAGTAAAGAAGAAAATGACCCGCTCATATAATATAAGATCAAGCAGCTATATTTATAGACATACACACAGGGGCGAATCCAGCCGTTCCATCAAGAGGGATCAAGCTTTCGGGGGGGGGGGGGGGGGGGGGGGGGCAGAATGCAAAGTGGTATTGGTAAAATATGCACACAAGGTGCTTGACAAAATGTAAAGTGCTTTTAGAAGAAAAAAATTGAGGGGGGTCAGCTGACCCCTTCCTCGTACAAGTGCATTCGCCCCTACATACACAACCCCCCATTGTATATGCATGTTAGTTGAATTGGCATATTGAAGAAATTGCATTCATGTTGTAAAAGGACAATAATATGTTCTTTTTTATCATGTTTTACCTCATAAACTAAATTGCAATTTGTATATCACCATAGCATAAACTGCAATTTGTATATCACCTAAGATTAAATATGCTACTATTAATGTAATATGCATAGCATAAACTGCACTTGTGTATTACATAAATATAACACTGTCAGCATGAACTGAATTGCATTTGTATGCCAACGTCTACATGGTGACTCGATGACACAGTATTTAGTATTTATTGCTTAATGAATTATGAATTTTTTTGTAATGATTGTTAAAGGATTCCTACAGTAAGTCATGAAAACTCTAGTGAGATTATGGTTTGTTCATCACTGTCTGGTTTAAAAGTTCACATTCAGGCAATTATTTTCTGCATATTCAAATTGTAACGTTTAAGACAGATACATATGTATACTCTATTCTATGCTTTATCCAAATTTTTGTGCTTGACCAGCTTAAATCATAGGAAAATAAATTAAATCTATGAATGCTATGTATTATATTAGTAAACTGCACATGGATGTTTTACATCTGTGTTGTCTAACTTTTAATGTAATTTTGGATGCATAGTCACAGTATGATTAGTTTATATTATAGATCTTAGATGTTCAATTATGTAATATGCCATAGTCCTTTGGGTTTGGAAGCTGGAAGAAATCAAATCATGTTAATTATTCCATAGGACTCCTAATCATTATGATAATACATGTTAATATGTTCAGTATTACTATGAGTATAAGTAAATGTAATCTGTTTTAATCAAAATCAATCAATGCAGGAACTGGATGTGTGGGAATTCATGCGTTGCATAGAGTAAACCAACTGTTAATATGTTCAGTATTACTATGAGTATAAGTAAATGTAATCTGTTTTAATCAAAATCAATCAATGCAGGAACTGGATGTGTGGGAATTCATGCGTTGCATAGAGTAAACCAACTGTTGTTGATCTCCGAAGTGTTACTTGCACAAAAGTATGATTTTGGAAGATAGGGAACAATCTAGAATTTAATCAAAGTTCGGTTGGAGCGGATTCAACTCAAGGAAAAAGACAAGATTTCAACAACAAAAGGGAACAAATCCAACGAAGCATGACCACTTTTTATCATTTGTCATTTTAGGTTTCATATGTTTTTTAGAAGTTTTTACGATTTCGATTGTAATGCTTAAAATTTGTGTAAAAGATTTACTTTTGTCTATTGTATGGTTTGTTGTTTGATTTTGTAAGTTAAATGGACTTATGCTTTTAAAAATCTGAATTGTCTTACATTTTATGTCAATATTGTAGCGCAAAAGCCAAATAGTTTAAAAAAAAAAAAAAAAAAAACCCATACTGACTTTTCAATTTTTTGACTTATAAGTCGTTACCGTGCCAAACGAACCTTTTGACTTTTTAGGAGTAAAAGCACTTATAATAAAAGCGTAAGCACTTTTGCTTTGGGTTGCCAAACGGGCCCTTAAGCTTCTAATCAGTTAGCTACGAAGGCTTTATCTTTATACTCTTATGGTCCATGCTTCATTAGTTTTGACCTTGAAATGACTTGGTCCTGCTTCTAAAATGGATACTTTAATTGTTTAAGATTCAAGTGTGGCTTTTCCTCTAGATTCTTCCACTTCGAAGGCATTCCTACGATGGCTCCATCAATGCTTTTTCTACGGGTGTGATTTAAGGAAGGTAGTTTCAAGAGCTTAAGAACGCTGTCAGCTTCTCCAAACTGGAGGCCTTAGCTTTTTCTTGGTGTTGAAACTTTAATGTTAATATTGCTACTTCGAAATCTCTTTGCTGCAATGCCATCATGCAAGGAGTGTTATCGAGGCAGGTTGCTTGGAAGCAAGGTGCTTAAAAGTGTTGCGTCCAACTTTTCTTTTAAGCACTTCTTGAACATGGTAGTGTTTTGGTGTCTCGAAGCCCAGTCCAAAGCAAAGCAGTTTATAGCGTCACACTAGCCCCTTATTCTGATGAGGCCACCGATTTTCAAGTCGATGCCAACTGTTTTCATCACAACCATCCATTTCAAATAGTTTCATCTAAGTAACGAAGAGGGAGAACACTTCGAATTTTTGAAGATTTAATTTTATAAAGCATATAAATTCAAAACTAAGATTTGTAATCCTCTTGGGAATCATTTCCACTTCTTTACTATGGTTTAATTCTTTTGTTTGATTTAATAATTTTTATGATTTTGGTTATCTAGAAATTATTGTTTAGGAAAACTAAGGTTTCGTGAGCTAGTTTAGGCAGGAAAATACTGATAAATTTATAAGGGGTTTTGTATAAAAATTTCTACTTTCATTTATAGTTGGGATGAATGGATGCACACTGATCGTTTTTGAAAGTCATTAAAGAAAATGTGCACATGCAATTTACCAAAATCTATATATGGTAGCACAAGTACGTGCTGTTGAGCCATTATTTGTATTTTTAGGAGATGGGAAAATGAGTAGTAGTATCCTTTTGCTCGCACTTATGTGCCAAATTTGGGTTATTGTTTTCACTTGTTTATATCTTCCTGTAAAGCGACTTAGTTTTTTTTTTTCTTGGGTTTGTACTCGAACTATCTCAGCATGCATAAAAAGGCACAAACAAGTATTTTAAAACGTCTTCCAGTCTGCTCTTTCTTTCTTTTAGAAATAAAAACTGAATATTGAAATGTGTAGTTGCCAAAGGGCCTTTGTAACTTGTAGTGTTGTTAATACAGTTCACGAATCTCATTTGTTTTCATTTATTTGTATCAAAGTTGTTGGAAATGTTTTACAAACATTAAGTGAATTATTGAAAATGTTGAATAAGTGTATGAATGACCCCTATGTGTGAATAGTCCCACATCATGGAATTATATGAAAGAGACAAGGATTTATACTTGTTTCTAAGAAATCATGTTGGGGCTTGGGCTCCCAATACATGCTTTGTTGTGAGGAGGGAGACCATGCATCATGAACACCACACACCCGCGCGACCGACTCGACTCGACCCGGTCTGGTTCGGGCTTGGGCTTGGTGGTGTATACACTTATATTTTTGGACCATAAAAATTTGCAGTTTTCGAACCGTTTTTTTTATGGAAAATTATTTTCTGCACCGATGATTTTTTCTGCAACGGTAAAAAAAACTTTGTCCTCCGAAATTTTAGCAGATCTGAATTTTTCTCCCAAACCCTAATTCTCGTTTTATATATACTTTTTATCTACAGACACAAAAGAATATCGAATTCTACTTTCTTCTAGCCTCCGCCATTAAATATTTATTTCAGAAAAATCGAGCAATATTATTTTCGAAAGTGCAAATCTGCACTGATTTGTTGTGCAAGCAAATTGGTTATCCTTTTTAGAGGCTGTTTTATCCTAGAGGCGGCGGCGGAAGAACGAACTGGTTTGCACCTCTGACCAGATCGCCGAATCGTCTTCAAGAAGCCGACCTAGTCCGCGACTCAGCCATTGTTTTCCAACAAATTGAAGACGAATTTGAAACAATGGCTTCGAACTCAACCATAGACGATGCTGCTTCACCCTCTGCTTTCCAGAACCCTCTCGTGACTGCTGCTCCATTCAAATTCGAAGGCTTGCATTTCAAGCGATGGCGTCAGAAGATGGAGTTCTTCCTCACGATCAGAAAGGTTGTGGCTGCGTTGACTGCTGAAAAACCGCAGCTACTATATAAACCTGACGAGGCTGACGCAGCGAAGATGGCATCATGAACTGAACAGTCAAAGCAACAGCAAACCTGGACTGAACAAGATTATCTATGCAATAACTTTATTCTGAATGGACTGAGCGATGATCTGTATGATTACTATAACTCAAATGAGAAGACAGCAAAGGAGAACTGGGAAGCACTGAAAAAGAAGTATGATACAGAGGAGGCAGAGGCAAAGAAATATGTTGTAAGTCGCTACCTAAAGTATCAGATGACTGACGACCAATTAGTTGAGATGCAGTCTCATGAGCTGCAGAAAATAGCTCATGAGATCATCTCCAAAGGTATGACACTGGACGAACAATTTCAAATTGCTGTTATCATTGACAAGTTACCTCCTGGTTGGAAAGATTTTAAAAATGTTTTACGTCATAAGACTAAGGAATTTTCCTTAGAAAGCTTGATCACGCGCCTCCGTATTGAGGAGGAGGCATGCAAACAGGACAAAAAAGAAGAGGTGTTGATTGTCAATAACAACAACACTAAAAAGACCACACCCGCTGTTCTGAAACCGAATCAAAAATCTTTTAAGAATCAGAACAGGCGCAACAAACAGAATGGGAATCCGCAAGGAAACACAAAAGGACAGCAGAAACCAGCCCAAAAGAATGATTCTGGATAGTTGTTTCTATGCTACAACTGTGGAAAACCAGGTCATATGGCACGAAAGTGTCGGAACAGGCCAAGCTCTGCACCGCAGGCTAACCTAACTGAAGAGCCTCTTACGGCTATGATTACTGAGATTCACCTTGTTGGTGGATAGACACTGGTGCCTCTCGCCATGTCTGCTACGATCGCGGCTTGTTCTCTACATACACGGCTGCTGAAAATTAGAAAGTGTTGTTGGGAGATTCTCACACCACTAAAGTTGCAGGGATTGGCAATGTGGAAATTAAGTTTACCTCTGGTAAGACTGTAATTCTGAAAGATGTTATGCGTACTCCAGAGATTAGAAAGAATCCGGTGTCTGGCTTTCTCCTTAATAAGGCTGGGTTTACTCAAGTTATTGGGGCTGATTTTATACCCTAACTTATAAGGGAACTTTTGTGGGAAAGGGTTATGCTTGTGAGGGTATGTTTAAACTGAATGTTCAAACTAATAAAGTGACTACTTCTGCTTATATGTTGTGTGACTTTAATATTTGGCACTCTAGATTATGTCATGTTAATAAACGAATAATTCACAACATGAGCACCATAGATATAATTCCTAAATTGACAGAATCTGAACTTGAGAAATGTGAATTCTATACACAAGCAAAAAATCACAAAGAAACCTCATATATCTGTTGATAGAGTTTCTGAACCCTTAGACTTGATTCACTCTAACATATGTGAACTTGATGGTACTTTGACTAGACAAGGACATCGTTATTTTATCACTTTTATTGATGACTGTTCTGGTTTCACATATGTATACCTTATGAAAAATAAAAGTGATGCTTTTGACATGTTTAAAACATTCAAAACTGAGATTGAGAATCAAGCAAATAGGAAAATTAAGAGACTTCGTTGAGATAGAGGTACAGAATATGAATCCACTTCAATTATGGAATTCTATAAACAACAGGTATAGTACATGAATGAACTGCACCCTATTCTCCTGAGATGAACGGTAAAGCTGAAAGGAAAAATAGGACATTTACCGAACTTGTAGTTGCCATAATACTAAATTCTGGTGCAGCAAAACATTAGTGGGGGATATTTTATTGACTGTATGCTATGTTCTGAATAGAATCCCCAAATCTAAGAATAATATTTCACCTTATGAAATTTTAAAGAATCATAAACCCAATGCCTCATGTTTTAGAACTTGGGGTTGCTTAGCATATGTTCGCATTCCAGACCCTAAGAGAATAAAATTGGCTAGTAGAGCATATGAATGTGTATTTATAGGCTATGCTATTAATAGAAAAGCATACAGATTTTATGACCTTAGTGCACATAATATAACTGAATCAAATGATGCCAATTTTTACGAAACTAAATTTTCTTTTAAATTAAGGAATAGTGGGGGCACTTCAAGTATGCCTATTAGAACATAACTTAATGAAAATTCTGAAGCTGAACCTAGAAGAAGTAAAAGAGCAAGAACCATAAAAGATTTTGGTTCAGATTTTTGTGCTTTTACTATTGAGGCGGATCCCATAAACCTTCAAGAGGCCTTATCTTCCTTAGATGCTGATTTCTGGCAAGAGGCTATAAATGATGAGATGGATTCTTTAGAATCCAATAAGACTTGGCATTTGGTAGATTTACCTCCTGGTTGTAAGTCTATAGGCTGTAAATGGGTACTTAAAAAGAAATTAAAACCTGATGACTCTATTGATAAATATAAAGCACGACTAGTAGCTAAAGGTTTTAAATAAAAATAAAACATAGATTTCTTCGACACTTTTTCACCTGTTACTAGAATCACATCCATTCGGGTATTGGTCTCACTTGCCTCTATTCATAATTTGTTAATACACCAAATGGATGTGAAAACCGCATTTTTGAATGGTGAATTAGACGAAGAAATATATATGGACCAGCCTGAAGGATTTGTGGTACATGGTCAAGAACATAAAGTATGCAAATTAGATAAATCATTATATGGTTTAAAACAAGCACCTAAACAATGGCATGAAAAATTTGATAACTTAATCATTTCACATGGTTTTAAAGTGAATGAAAGTGACAAATGCATTTATTACAAATCTGAAAATGACATTTGCACTATTATATGCCTTTATGTAGATGACCTACTCATTTTTGGGTCAAACATTCATGCCATAAACTCCGTCAAATCCTTATTAAGTGCCAATTTTGATATGAAAGTTCTAGGTGAGGCGAGTGTAATCCTTGGTATTAAAATTACTAGGTCAGAAAAGGGAATTTCTTTGGATCAATCTCATTACATTGAGAAGGTCCTAAAGAAATATAATTACTTTGACTGTAAACCTGCAAGTACACCATATGATCACAGTGTAAAGTTATTTAAGAACACTGGTGAATGTGTAAGACAGTCTGATTATGCGAGCATCGTTGGCAGCCTTCGGTATGCCACTGATTGTACTAGACCCGACATTGCCTATGTCGTGGGATTATTGTGCAGGTTTACTAGTAGACCTAGTATAGAGCACTGACATGTTATTGAAAGGGTGATGAGATACCTTAAACGAACCATGAACCTTGGATTTCTTTATGAAAGGTTTCCAGTTGTACTTGAAGGATATTCTGATGCAGACTGGAATACCTTATCTGATGATTCTAAAGTGACCAGTAGCTATATATTTAGCATCGCTGGAGGAGCTGTTACTTGGAAATCCAAGAAACAAACTATTTTGGCTCAGTCTACTATGGAGTCTGAGATGATAGCACTAGCCACAGCTAGTGAAGAGGTAAAGTATTTGAGAAACCTGCTAGCTGAGATTCCCTTATGGGAAAAACCGATATCGGCCGTGTTGATACATTGCGATAGTACCGCGGATATTGCAAAAGTTCAGAACCGTTATTACAACGGTAAGAGACGACAAATACGTCATAAGCACAACACGGTTAGAGAACTGCTTTCCACAGGTACCATTAGAGTGGATTACATACGTAGTGAAGAAAATTTGGCAGATCCTTTGACGAAAGGACTGTCAAGAGAGAAAGTCCACAATTCTTCTAAAAGAATGGGACTATTGCCCTTAGATTGTTGAGTCACGCACAATGGTAACCCGACCTAAATGACCGGAGATCCCAAGAACTAGGTTCAATGGGTAAAAACAAGTTGTGTAGTGATAGGAGTTGCGCATGCTATTTAATAAACCAAGAAGCATGTATTCCTGAAGTGATTAGAGGATGAGTTAATAGAAATTCTTAATGAGATCTATACTCTATTTGGAGTGGAGTACCCACCTTCAGGAGTACTCTTGATAGACTCACCTTTGTGAATGTGGAAATGTGGCCATTTCCTATGGAGTTTTGGGCAAAACTTCTAGAGCATTCACTAAACTAGGATAGACGTGCATGGCCATAAAGGCACAGGCTTAATTGATTGCACTATAGAAAAGGTTGTGTGTGGTTTGATGTCAGGAATAGAGTTCAAGACTACATGTCACTCTAGTAAAAACTGAATCTTACTCACTATGCAAAGGTTCAAATCGGATGACACCTTTGTTCATGCACAATCTTATGGTTTTAGAAATTGCTTGAAAATATTTTTAAAAATTCAAGTGGGGGATTGTTGGAAATGTTTTACAAACATTAAGTGAATTATTAAAAATGTTGAATAAGTGTATGAATAGTCCCACATGATGGGATTATATGGAAGAGGCAAGGATTTATACTTGTTTCTAAGAAATCATGTTGGGGCCTTGGGCTCCCAATACATGCTTTGTTGTGAAGAGGGAGACCATGCATCATGAACACCACACACGCGCGCAACCGACCGACTGACTCGACTCGACCTGACCCGGCCCGGTCCGGTTCGGGCTCGGGCTCGGGCTTGGGCTTGGGCTTGGTGGTGTAGACACTTATATTTTTGGACCATAAAAATTTGCAGTTTTCGAACTGTTTTTTTTATGGAAAATTATTTTCTGCACCGATAATTTTTTCTGCAACGGTAAAAACATTGTCCCCCGAAATTTTAGCAGATCCAATTTTTTCTCCCAAACCCTAATTCTCGTTCTATATATACTTTTTATCTGCAGACACAAAAGAATATCGAATTCTACTTTCTTCTAGCCTCCGACATTAAATCTTTCTTTCAGAAAAATCGAGCAAAATTATTTTTGAAAGTGCAAATCTGCACTTATTTGTTGTGCAAGCAAATCAGTTATCCTTTTTAGAGGCTGTTTTATCATAGAGGAGGCGGCGAAGGAACGAACTGGTTTGCGCCTCTGACCAGATCGCCGAATCGTCTTCAAGAAAGCGACCCAGTCCGCGACTCAGCCATTGTTTTTCAACAAAAGCAATAACAAGAATATTATGGCTTGAACTAATTAATAAGGTCGTCAAGAAACTTAAAGGTAACTTATCATCTAAAGTAGCAATTATTATATAGTGAATTAAGCATAGATGAGTTATATTCTAACACTATTATTTTTTCATATATTATTACACACAAAGTTGGTCCAGAGCATAGCGAGCATAGAAAAGTTACTAGAATAGGTAATGTATATTTTTTTCATTCTTTAACCTTAAATTCTTAGCTTTTTGAATGAAACCAGTATTTATTTTCCTTATATTTCGTTCATCTATTATGTTCATTTTCTTTAATTTTTTATGTTTTTGGTTGTTTATTATACAAGATCTGCCACTATTATTTGCAGATTTCACAAATATTTCTTAACATGAATTGATAGACCAAAACTGTGTCTAAGTTTACCGTCACTATTACCTATCACTATTTTCTTAGTCTTGATTATAATGTGTTTCTTGTTGTTGATTATTATTGTTTACAAGTAGATCTATGTTTCTGAATAGATCAGCAGTGACAACACTAGTTTATGGTATCTGTTAGGTAGTTCAGTTGTTTATTGTGATATCTTATTTCACCTGTTTATGGTACTTTAACTATAGTACTATTATGACATTGTTTATGGTAGTTCGGTTGTATAAATGTATGACTAATTTTTTGTCTTATTACTACTATTCAATTATGATATAGTTGTCTTTATGTATTTTGTGGTTCTTTGAATGTGTACGGGTATATGTTTTGGGGTTATTTAATGTGTTATGTTTAAATGTATACGTGTATTGTGTATTATGTATTATATAAGTTGTGAACAAATTGAATTGGAGACGAAATCAAAGGTAGAGGTGGAATATCATGAAATAAAATCGGAACAAACAGTGGGGTTAAAAAAAAGCCATATAAAACAACAACATAGTTAATGAGCACCTTTTCGATGGAATTTTAGAAATGCTGCAAAAAATTAACTCTCGTATCGTTTCAAAAACGCTGTTAAAAATATATTTATAGTGGCGTTGAATTATATGCAATTAAAAATCATGGATTTTTAGTTACGTGTTTTCTTGCGATGTTTATTAAAACTCCATCGTAAGTTTCGGCGGTATTTTTTTGTGTGCCACCAAAAATGAATTTTTCTTGTAGTGGAAGCTCTGGACGTTTGCATATATCTATCGCATCTTGATTTCAAATCGTCCTTAATTTTCCCCTTGGCATTCAAAATTATGTTAAAAAATTATCAAACACAATTTTCTCATTATGTACCACATCAATATTATGACGAAGCAGAAGATGTCTCCAATATAGCAGCTACCAAAATATACTCTTTTTGCACTAATTATGAATAGTCCATTTACCTATATATATATATATTTGCACTTTAGTTTCATATACCTTTGGATGCTCCCTAACAAGTTCATATATTTCTTTACTTGACTAAATCATTGGTGGTTGCCTGCTTTCTACTCTATTAGCTGAAAAGTTTTTCTTATCTCCTTTGAAGGGATGGTTAAAATAGAGAAAACATCGATGACAGCTAAACCATGAAATTTTCATATATTTGGTAAAGAAAACTCCCATGTTTCTTTCATGCAATATGGACATGCTATATAACCAAATGTACTTCATCCTGAAAGCATTGAATAGACAGGAAAATCACTTATAATCCATAATAAAGAAGCAACCATATAAAAAAAATTCTTCTTTGAAACATCACATGTTTTAACTCCTTCATTTCATAGTGTTTTTAACTCCTCAATCAACGTTTTTAAATAAATATCGATTTCTTATGTCGGAGCCAGGAATAACAATAGTAAAAAACAAATATTGCATTTTCATATACATCCATGGAGGTAAATTATAAAGTGTGATGATGATGGGCAAGGATGAATATTTAGCACCAAATTGAGAAAATAGTAAAAAAAAAATCATCCGTACATAATCCAAGTCTAACATTACGACTCTCCGCTACAAAATTGAGATAAGTTTTGTTGAAATGCTTCCACGTTTTTCCATTAGCTGGGTGTGTCAACGTACTATCTTCCTCTGTTCTCACACTATGTATCTCATATGAGATGCAGTTACAAAAGGTGCATGTACTTTTCAAAGCCTAGGGGTGATGGGTAAGTAATCCATACACTTGTATGGAACTTCCTTTCCCTTCTTTTTTATTGGTTTATATTTTTCCTGATTACATATTTCACAATTCTTAAGATATATGTCTTCTTTCTGAAAAATCATTCAGCCATTTAAGCATGTATCTATTTTCTGATAAGTTAACCAAAAGTCAACATAATTTTTTAATTTATAGTGATTTTCACATATTAAATCATTGAGCGGTATATGTCTTTTTGCAGCTTAAACAATGGCTGTAAATCCAGCTTTGACGATATTGTTTTTTGACTTCATCGCAACTTATTCTGCGATTACTGAAAGTTTGGTGCCGCTTTTACAATCATCCCAATTAGGTTTCTTAGTAGCATCCAGTAAATCTCTTTTTTTTTTTGATTCAATACTTGGTTCTTCAACATTTTTGTCATCATAACCAATTTCAACCGTTGGGAATATTGATCGTGCTGCATTTCGATCATATTTTCTATATGGTTCATCATAACATTTCACGACTAGCACTTTCTAATTCAGACTCTACAACTTCTCCAAGACAATTCCAGACATAGTACTCATGCACGAAACCATTTTTGCACAAATGGACTTTCATAATATCGGGTAATAAATAATTCAAATGTCTAAACCTACTACACGGAACAGTAGATTCCTGCATCGTTTCCTTTATTACTTAAGTAAATTCAATAAGTACATTTATATCATTACAGAAAACATCTTTTTTTGAGCCTGTTGACCCTCTTATTTGATGCATCCATCTCCTTCGATCAAAAATATTTTCAAATATGTCACATTTTATTTTTCAACATACCGATATAAAAGCTTATATACCTTAATTTTACCTCACTTAAGATTACAATATAGAAGTGTTGATTTATGGTTATCTTTTTACAATGGTCAGCCATCCTATTTTACATTACAAGCACAGTAAACACATACATTTCGTACATAATTTCGTTTGAAATGATTCTATATAATTTCGGCAGCACTTCCTATTTGTTTATTGCATTGTACACAAATGCTCATGTACATAGGAAACAAAAAAGAAAAGTGACGACGAAATTTTGTGAGCCATTTGAAACTAAGTAATGTGCGAAATGTAATTGCATACTGTGTTTATAACTTGTCCAATACAAGGACAAATCCAACAAGCATTGTACCAGATGAATATAAATGACCGTTTTATGATAAAAACTCCTATTTATATAGGGAATATGTGTAACACTTGTCGGACGTGGCCAAAAATTCTCTAAAAGACATAAAAAGTATTATTTATATATATACACTAATT
This sequence comes from Allium sativum, assembly GCA_030737875.1. Classification (NCBI taxonomy): domain Eukaryota; kingdom Viridiplantae; phylum Streptophyta; class Magnoliopsida; order Asparagales; family Amaryllidaceae; genus Allium; species Allium sativum. Next base: position 574,783,144 of record CM060921.1, on the reverse strand, counting down.
TTATACATTTAAAAAAAAATTAGCACATTTATTCGACGTAGTTCATCGCATTAAGGCTGCTTTAGTATTATTATCATTATTCAATATAGTCAAATCAGTTTTAGATTCATGCATTCATTTTTGTTGCATTAGTCAAGATTTATAAGACTTGTGTCTTATTCCAGTTAACATAATACAATGGTAGAAACGACACATGTATACTGGTTTATATATACACAGACAACCACAAACGCTACTACAAAACAGGTCAGTTGCTTCGGTTATTTATCCCCTGTTGCTTCAGTTCTGGAACCGAAGCAATTGCAGAACACTCAACAGACCAAAATTTGTTGCTTCGGACAAACAACTGAAGCAAATAATAATTTTTTGCTTCGGTTGTTTACGTCATATTGCTTCTTTTCAATAACTGAAGCGAATGCAGAAGACGCAACAGATATACACCTGTTGCTTCCGTTGTATGGGGGAAGCAAATATATTTTGCTTCAATTGCTTCAAACAACTGAAGCAAAAGATGCCTGAAGTAGAAAAATAATAATATTGCTTCAGGTTTTAATTAAAACCTAAAACAACATCAAATTGCATTTAAAGTCAGGATAGAAAGCACAACAATAACACTAAACCTGACTGCAATATCAATATAAAACATTGAAATTCTATCTAAATGTCAATGTTACACGACGAAATAAAATTAAATAGTATAACAAAGTGAAATAAGACTAATTGCAGTATCAAACATTGTTATTTGCTAAAATTGGAAAAATAAATTCAGGGTATAAAACCAAATGCATCGACAACTCGCTTACTCTAGCTTGGTGCATGTTCCAAAACCAAATGCGCCAGCAGCATAAAACAAATAAAAAGGAATGAATTATTATTTTATCACATATCATTATTATAAATATACTTTTATACTTTTAATAGACCTCAAATTTTCTTCTATCATTTTTAAACTATCGATGTCTATTTTAACAAAATTAATGATGTGTGATAATGTTTCCAATATTGATCCATAAAAAATAAATTGTACAACCACTAAACAAATCATTAGAAATATTATTCTGCATGAAATTTATATTAACCATTTAGCATTAGAAATATTAAGCCTAAAACATATGTTAGTTAAAATATTAGCAAAATGAAATAATTTAATATATTAAAACTTACTATGCTTATGCCAGTTTGCTAATATAAATATAGCATCCAAAGTTCAAACCTATTGTAAGACGTTGTTGGCTACATTTGTAACGGCCCAAAAAAAAATTCGATGCTCGAATTTTTGACAATAATACATAATCCCGTATCACTTGCCAAAAATCCAAGTATCGAACCCCGACTGTTAATAGAAAGAAGTTAGAAGGTTAGAGAAGAAAGAAAGAAATGATAGAATAGAAGAAAAAGAAACACAACACATTAGAATCTCACAACGGAACGAATAAATATAATATATCAAATCTCTTTACAAAAATAAAACTGTATATTTATACATACCAATCATCTGAGTACATCATATATTAGACACAGCGGAAATGCGCTTTATATAACTAATGGTGAAGCCTCCTGCTTCCAGCTCCTGAAACCCCAAGTGAAATCTAACCTGGAAATAAACTCGGTCTGACCCGAGCACATTTGAAGCAAAGAAAAATTCACCGGGTCAGTCTGGAATACTTTCACTGATAAATTCATAGCACAAACAACTTTTTTAACTTCCGAAATCCTTTTTGAAACAAAAGGATAATAGTAAGACCGATCCATACATAAATACGGACGGTTTTTAGCTTACTATAACCGAAACCATTTCTAAAATCAATATCTTTTTTGATATTATAACAGTGTCTATCAAACCACAAACAAATAATAATCTAGCAGAATGCTTGCATCTCACGCTCTACATATATAGTATACAATCAAAAATCCCGGGCGCTTATTGGAATTTGGATTCCGACTATGACAAGGTATGGGACCACCTGCCGATAGTGTATCTCTAGAGGCGAATACAATGAGTTCAACAAGAACGTCTTGCAACCCGGCCCACACATGACCGACCACTCATTTCGCCTGAGTGTATCGAATGTATATCACCAACGGTTGGGTGCGACCCACCGTTTCCCGAAAAGGGACAACATCGATAGATTTAAAAGGAAAAGGATTTTCTCTAGATAGGTGATTATACATCCTAATAGGAGCGATCTACATAGCTATGCTGCCTGCCCGATTTTTGCTATTTCCCGGTTGATGAGGCTTGAGGCTTAAATTATCATTAGAACATTTGGCCACCATTTACTTTGAATGCCACATCGTCAGATCCATCGGAAATCACTAATTTATTCCCACAAAAAGACTCAGTCTGTTGGGCTAAAGAAGTTTCCCTTCTTTGCCACCAACTTTGTACGTTTGAAGAAATCAACATACGTGATCCCTTTGGAAATACTCTGTAGACACTCATCCATACAAGTCATCCAGGAACAGGATGAACATAAAGCCCCCTCCTACCGCATCCATATAAGAATCACCCCAAGGATCAATAGCGAGAAGTCCTTGCAATCCGTTGATTTCAACCATGACAGAACCCCAGTATATCTCTGCGTCGACTCAGAGATTGTAAGTGGTTCTTCCATTTATGAAGATCTATGGTCTTCAATACTCCATCTTTATCGCTTGCTCGTTAGCCGTGATCGCACAGTTGATTCAAAGTGGTTTTGGGTCTAGTTCCCATCCCGGTCTTTTCGAAACAACACGTCAAAAGGTCCAATGGAATAATTTATTTGATAGTCGTTTGTTTAACTATCAAATCATAAAAGAGAAGTTAAGTACATTGGCCGCTCAGGTCATTTATTTCAAAACGTTTTATCAACTATTTCATAAATTTTTATAATCGATTTCATCAATTCTACCTCGACAAAGCTCTTGTGATTTATTACTTTGAAAATATTAATCAATACTCGCTTTTGAATTACTTATTTATCAAACTTTATTTCATTTGTTCGAATATATTCTTATATTTCATAAAAACATCTTTATTTGCTCTTTATCTTGGAAGCATAGTTCCTATCCTCAAAACTCTTTCTATATTCTCTTATCTTTGAAATTATCACTATGGGTACATAAATCTACTTTCCATTTCTTTTCCATGGGAATATCGTTATATATATATATATATATATATACACACACACACACACACACACACTTAACTAAAGGTATGAGTTCAGTTACAAATCTTATATAGTCAAAACATCGTTAACGACATAGTATTCATAGTATAACTTTATACGATTCCATTTAACTTGAAATTTATCAATTAAAGTTTATATACTTCACTTGCAGAAGTTTTTAATTCTCCTTTTCAAACTAATACTACCCATTATTTCCAGTTTTCCATGGAACAACATTATCGACTTATTTCTTAAATAAACGCACTTATCCACAATGTACTATTTCAGCACTTTGAAAATGGTGCCATAGACTTAATCACATTTTAAGTATAATCATATTTCATATCTGACCCTAATAATACACCGCTTATTTTAAACCCAAATGGTTTTATCTTATTTCTAAATCTTTACAAATAAATATTTGTAATATTCTCTCATTAAATTATTCCCAACATCCCTTATCATTGCATACCAATATCATCTTTTTGATAATAGTGAAGTTTCCAAGTTGGGGTATTTTAATTACCTTTCAGACCTTGACCGACGACGTTCTTATCGCAAGACAATAAAAGTTTACAACTCAAAATCCTGATATTCCATTCCCACTTCCATTTTACTATGATTTTATAAACCAATTCCTTTGATTTGAAAACCCACTTTACATTCAAATTCCCATCCCTTAATTAAGTAACTTCCTTGACAAAATATTATTATTTTCCATTAGATTCCAATATAGTATTATACCCTTATTTCTTACATTAATAATTCCCTTGTACTTCGTTACTTTATTTATTAAATAAATATTTACCAACCCCTTTTTAAGCCTTATTTTAATCAATTTTACCTTACTTAATTAAGTAGACTCTTATTGGAACTCTCGTATTAACTTACGAGTCACATTTACCAACCTTGTTCGTAAACCCGGATTATAATCTTCTTATAAAACCCTTACCAAAATCTTAATCGAACTTATTTCCATTTGATTACTTTTAATTTAATTTACCATTGAAAAGTAATCGCTTTAATAAAAATAACTTACTTCACAATCAACCACTTTAAAAGTGGTTCATCCCATTATCAACAAGAAATAGAGTAATTAATCATTTTAAAGGACTATTAAATAATAATTTACTTTATTAACAAAATTAACTTGGTAATCATTTTTAAAATATAGTTAATCAAAGATTAACTAACTTCTAACAATATTAATTAAGTTTAATGAATATTCAAAAACTATCAATTTGATTAATTTAAATCAAATCATTCTAATCGTCAACTTTGGTTAAACCAGTCGCTTTTGTCGACCGTCAACATCAGTTAAACATTAACTGATTTTCATTCACTGTTTCCCTTTTTAAATTAATTATTAATTTAATTAATTTAAAAAAACACCAATTAATCGTTTGATAATACAATTATTTAATTTTACTAACCCATACCATAATTTCTCTCTTTCTAATCAAATACGACATAATAATTCACTTTATAAAACTTTAACAAATTCTTTATCAAACATGATTATAAAATATAAATATATTTATAAAGAACTTCTATTTTAGTTAACTTGTATAAAACAGTTAAAGTTCCATTTCAGTTATAAAATAAATTTATGACTAAAATCTTCGTCAGCCCGCCTAACGGCAAAAAGACGCCATAAATAATAGATTTTATGCCATCACTGCCAACCACTTAATCAATATTGTCAATTGATTAAAAATCACAACATGATCAGCAACCATTCAATCCGAACAGGTTTGATATCATTTTGGGGTCATTGTTCATATATATGAAAAATGTGATCAATAAATAACATACAAATTATTTGAGGAATTTGGTTTGATTCCTCTAACCTGTTCTTTCCTGCACCACAGATTATTATAACTTTTCATGATAACATATAATTTAAACAAATAAATTAACGACGATAGTATATTTAACAACAACCGTTAAATCAACCATAAGCAACCAAGGCAGCCAATCAACCAATATATATATATATATATATTATAAACGATGTTTTTAACTTATATGAATTTATCACAACATAGCAGTCCATAAAAGTGTAAGAATTAACTCACCGCTTTTCAGTCGATGATTTCAGCATCCTTTTCGTAAAATTTTAAACAGCGTTTAAAATTACACGGAATTTCAACTGCCCCTGTTTCTGACCAGACCAGCGCGCGTAGCCTCCGTCGCCACGATCCCAACGGATCTTGTTTCACTGAATTTCGTTATCGTATGAGTAAGATATCGCTATTTAAAGTTTATATAATTTTAACGATAATTTATTAGATAATTTAATTATTAATAGAAACCTTAATTACCTAATTACCGTTAAAACCCATGATTAGCGAATAATGATCCACGTCATCCCGTCCCTTACACCCTCACGCGGTTTCTATGGTCTCAACTCCTCAAACCCGTCTTCTTCTAAACAAAACAACCCCGATAGCTCCCCATTGCAAAAAGCTCGATCGCCAGAATAACCCACTGTCGTCTCCACCGTCAACCTGACGCCGCCAGACCCCCATAATCGGAACCACCGTTGCCTCATGCCCATCCACTAGAAACCCCGACCTCCCTAACACCTCCAAATCGCCAGAAAACCCACCGAAACAAAACCCGTTCATGGGCCATCCGCCACAGGCTATTCTGAGCCACCGCGACCCCACGGATGAGACCGCCACCCGTCAGGCTTCTCTGTCCTTCAGGCGAGAACCCCCATCGAGGCCTACAACCACCGGAAATTGACCAAACCCGACTGCTGCTCAACATAAAACTGCCTCTCTGATCATCTCTCCACCCCGATCACCACAACCAATATCAGACCTCCGACGGAAGCAAAAATGAAGCCCTTCCACTCCTCTACAACATCGCTTCAGATCCTTCATCAATCGTCATTCCAAACCTCTTCAAATCCCGTAGAATCAAAGTCAATTTTTCACCTTTCCTCGCGATTTCCCGCCACCACACTCGATGAAACCTCACCAATTTTTGTCAGTGACTAGCCCTCAACTGGATCTACGTTTTTGCTTCAGGTCCCCATAGCAGATTCATCACGGATTCGAAGATATAAATTGTTTTATGATTTTGGACTTTTTTGCAAAATGTATGGATGGAAATTAGTTTTGATTTTTGGAAATTTTGGTTTGGGGGTTTATATAAGTGGGGAAAATTTTATTTTATTGTTGAGTTGACTAACGATGCGACTAACGATTTTTATTCGTGTCTATCTCTATTTCCAATACTGTTTATTTGTTACTGTGGTTACATACAAGCTCCATTCATCACGAAAATGGACGTCATAGTGTAATTTGACGTTATGGTTCTAATGAATCTTGTTTTGACAAATTCCGAGTCCGTTTACTCAAACGGCGCTTGTTCACGTCTAAATGGTCGTTATTATTTGCATTTTATTTTGCCACGCTCACAAAATAACTCCGATTGACGAGCAACTTGAAATCTAGCAATAATTTGCTGTTGGGTCTCAATAAAATTTGTTTCGTCGAAAATGGAGGTCGTTTGAATAAAGTCCCTTTTAAAGGGTCCAATTTCAATTAAAATAAATCAATTTTAGAATACTTCAATATAAAAATAATAAAATATTATAATCGGGTATACTTGACCAGAATTTCATATATTTTCAAAATAAAATAACTCAGGTTGAATTCTTCGCTGAAACGATATTCAAAATATTTAAAATTCCCTTTATTTATAAAATAAATCGTTATAAATTATAAAGGAATTCCATAGCTACTATTTTAAAATTTGATTTGGACATAAAATAAAATCAACAACACGAAAACTCGATTATTCTCTTCCATTAGAAAAATATTATCAAATAGATCTGGAGTTTCTTGTTTCGAAGAAATCTGACTTATATCGGATCTTGTACAACCGTTTAAAGTTCAAACCACAATTTTACGAACTGTCGCGCCGCTGCAGCTTGTTTTAAAATTAAATTATAAATTAAACGTTCAATTGTCGTTAAATAGACGAATACGTTAATATATTTCCAATAATAATAATATTAAACCCCTATTTTGTTGCAAATCCACATTATATAACAAAATTCAACATTTCCAAATATTTTGGAATAAAAAAATTATAATATTATCGATATTAATTAAATAAAACATCCAAAAATATTAAATTCAATTATTTAAATTCAAATCAACATTTAAAACAATAAAATAAATTTAAATAATTGGCGAGAAAAATACGGGACGTTACATTCCTTCCCCCTTAAAATAATTTCGTCCCCAAAATTGCTAAGGCAGAAAGAATGCTACAACCCCGTTATCTTTACAAAATTATTTAATTAAAACACAGTTTTATTTCCAAATTAATCTGATTAGTTTTAAAACCAATTTATTTCAAATAATAAACTTTTCCAAAAATCTTCAAAAAATTTCTAACACCTTAAATTTTAGAAATTTTTTGGCAGAGTCTCCCCTGTACGTAGGGACGTCTGCAATATTGCAGGTTCAAGAAATGTATGTACATCGACTCTCATGGTCGGAAAATCCAAAATCAGATCTCAAAATCCAAATCAAAACCTAAAATTTTATATTTTGCATAGGCGTACCTTTTTGCGAGCGTTATCAAGCAAAATTCTCAATTTATAGCCATCTACGCAATCAAATTCTATCTTCAAAGCCTTGTCATACCTGTACTTAACTTCATTATCAAGCAAGTTCCCAATAATTGAAATAATATTTCAGTGATATACCTATGATTACACAAATCCCTAAAGTCCAACACTTGGCATCATTATTGGGTTAAATCTTTTGGTTTCCAATCAAACTTATTATACTAAAATTTATTTACCTACCCTTTCAATTTATTCAACTTTTAAATTTAACTATTGCTGAATTTTATACAAACCATCAACAAACCAACCAAACCAGGCATAACAATCCAACCAAATCATTTTGATTCAATATTAATATTCTTCATTTGTTTCACTTTGGTTTCACATACTTTAATATCGATCGATTCATATCAGATCAATTTCTTTATCCAATTACTAATTCGATTACCAAATTCTGAATATATTTTATTCAATTCCAACACTATATCCAATTCTGATTTTACTCGACTTAACCAAGGTAAGTCATATTCCCATATTTGGTTCTAATTCCATCCAAAACAATCAAACAGCAAGATATCTCAATAATTCAATAAAATAATTTCCTTTTTATATATAAATATAGTTTGGGCAAAATTATTTCACTTACCCACTTTACAAAATCTTTAAAAATAATTTTATATTCAGTTACAAATACGCGCTCTCATATATATACACTCAACTCAATCTAGGGTATTACTAACCCAATCTCTATTGAGTTACACCATAGAGCCAAGGTTATCACTAAACCAATTGCTCTGATACCAACTGTAATGGCCCCAAAAAAAATTCGACGCTCGAATTTTTGACAATAATACATAATCCCATATCACTTGCCAAAAATCCAAGTATCGAACCCCGACTGTTAATAGAAAGAAGTTAGAAGTTGAGAGAAGAAAGAAAGAAATGATAGAATAGAAGAAGAAGAAACACAACACATTAGAATCTCACAGCGGAACGAATAAATATAATATATCAAATATATTTACAAAGAAAATTGTATATTTATACATACCAATCATCAAAGTACATCATATATCAGACACAACGGAAATACGCTTTATATAACTAATGGTGAAGCTTCCTGCTTTCATCTCCTGAAACCCCAAGCGAAATCTAACCTAGAAATATACTCGGTCTGACCCGAGCACATTTGAAGCAAAGCAAAATTCACTGGGTCAGTCTGGAATACTTTCAGTGATAAATTCACAACACAAACAACTTGTTTAACTTTAGAAATCCTTTTTGAAACAAAAGGATAATAGTAAGACCGATCCATACATAAACACGGACGATTTTTACCTTACTATAACCGAAACCATTTCTAAAATCAATATCTTTTCTGTTATTATAATAGTGTCTATCAAACCACAAATAAATAATAATCTAGTAGAACGCTTGCATCTCACGCTCTACATATATAGTATACAATCAAAAACCGTGGGCGCTTATTGGAAATTGGATTCCGACTATGACAAGATATGGGACCACCTGCCGATAGTGTATCTCTAGAGGCGAATACACTTGGTTCAACAAGAACGTCTTTCAACCCGGCCCACACATGACCGACTACTCATTTCACTTGAGTGTATCAAATGTATATCACCAACGGTTGGGTGCGACCCACCGTTTCCCGAAAAGGAACAGCATCGATAGATTTAAGAAGGAAAAGGATTTTCTCTAGATAGGTGATTATACATCCTAATGGGAGCGACCCACATAGCTACGCAACCTACCCGATTTTTGTCATTTCCCAGTTGATGCGGCTTGAGGCTTAAATTATCATTAGAACATTTGGCCACCATTTACTTTGAATGCCACATCATCAGATCCATCGGAAATCACTAATTTATTCCCACAAAATTACTCAGTCTGTTAGGCTAAAGAAGTTTCCCTTCTTTGCCACCACTTTGTACGTTTGAAGAAATCAACATACATGATCCCTTTGGAAATACTCTGTCAGACACTCGTCCATACAAGTCATCCAGGAACAGGATGAACCGAAGGCACCCTCCTACCGCATCCATATAGGAATCACCCCAAGGATCAGTAGCGAGAAGTCCTTGCAATCCGTAGATTTCAACCATGACAGAACCCAGTATATCTCTGCGTCGACTCAGAGATTGTAAGTGGTTCTTCCATTTATGAAGATCTATGGTCTTCAATGCTCCATCTTTATCGCTTGCTCGTTAGTCATGATCGCACAGTTGATTCGAGGTGGTTTTGGGTCTAGTTCCCATCCCGGTCTCTTCGAAACAACACGTCAAAAGGTCCAATGGAATAATTTATTTGATAGTCGTTTGTTTAACTATCAAATCATAACAGTGATTTTAAGTACATTGGCAACTCAGGTCATTTATTTCAAAATGTTTTATTAACTATTTCATAAATTCTTATAATCGATTTCATCAATTCTACCTCGACAAAGCTCTTGTGATTTATTACTTTGAAAATATTAATCAGTACTCGCTTTCGAATAACTTATTTATCAAACTTTATTTCCTTTGTTCGGAAATATTCTTATATTTCATAAAAACATCTTTATTTGCTCTTTATCTTGGAAACATGGTTCCTATCCTCAAAACTCTTTCTATATTCTCGAAGATCTTTGAAAATATCACTATAGATACATAAATCCACTTTTCATTTCTTTTCCATGGGAATATCGTTATATATATATATATATATATATATATATATATATAAAACTGAAGGTATGAGTTTAATTACAAATCTTATATAGTCAATACATCGTTAACGACATAGTATTCATAGTATAACTTTTTACGATTCCATTTAACTTGAAATTTATCAATTAAACTTTACAAACTTCGCTTGCAGAAGTTTTAGTTCTCCTTTTCAAACTAATACTACCCATTATTTCCCGTTTTCCATGGAACAACATTATCAACTTATTTATTAAATAAACGCACTTATCCACAATGTACTATTTCAGCACTTTGAAAATGGTGCTATAGATTTAATCACATTTTAAGTAAAATCATATTTCATATCTGACCCTAATAATACATCGCTAATTTTAAACCCAAATGGTTTTTTCTTATTTCTAAATCTTTACAAATAAATATTTGTAATATTCTCTCAATAAATTATTCCCAACATCCTTTATCACTGCTAACCAATATCATCTTTTGATAATAGTGAAGTTGCCAAGTTGGGCTCAGACCTTGACCGACGACGTTCTTATCACAAGACAATAAAAGTTTACAACTCAAAGTCTTGATATTCCATTCACACTTCCATTTTACTTTGATTTTATAAACCATTTCCTTTGATTTGAAAACCCACTTTACATTCAAATTCCCATCCCTTAATTAAGTAACTTCCTTGACAATATATTATTATTTTCCATTAGAATATGGTATTATACCCTTATTTCTTACATTGGTAATTCCCTTGTACTTCGTTACTTAATTTATTAAATAAATATTTACCAACCCCGTTTTAAGCCTTATTTTAATCAATTTTACCTTACTTAATTAAGTAGACACTTATTGGAACTCTCATATTAACTTACGAGTCACATTTACCAACCTTGTTCGCAAACCCGGATTATAATCTTCTTATAAAACCCTTACCAAAATCTTAATCAAACTTATTTCCATTTGATCACTTTTTAATTTAATTTACCATTGAAAAGTAATCTCTTTAATAAAAATAACTTACTTCACTATCAACCACTTTAAAAGTGGTTCATTCCATTATCAACTAGAAATAGAGTAATTAATCATTTTAAAGGATTATTAAATAATAATTTACTTTATTAACAAAATTAACTTGGTAATCATTTTTAAAATATATTTAATCAAAGATTAACTAACTTCTAACAATATTCATTAAGTTTAATGAATATTCGAAAACTATCGATTTGATTAATTTAAATCAAATCATTCTAATCGTCAACTTTGGTTAAACCAGTCGCTTTTGTCGACCATCAACATCAGTTAACCATTAACTGATTTTCATTCACCGTTCCCTTTTTTAAATTAATTATTAATTTAATTAATTAAAAAAACACCAATTAATCATTTGATAAAACAATTATTTAATTTTACTAACCCGTACCATAGTTTCTCTCTTTCTAATCAAATATGACATAGTAATTCACTTTATAAAACTTTAACAAATTCTTTATCAAACATGATTATAAAATATAAATATATTTATAAAGAACTTATATTTTAGTTAACTTTTATAAAACAATTAATGTTCCATTTCAGTTGTAAAATAAATTTATGACTAAAATCTTTGTTAGTCCGCCCAACGGCAAAACGACGCCATAAATAATAGATTTTAGGCCATCACCGCCAACCACTTAATCAATACTGTCGATTGATTAAAAATCACAACAAGATCAGCAAGCATTCAATCCGAACAGGTTTGATATCATTTTGGGGGTCATTATTCATATATATGAAAAATGTGATCAATAAATAACATACAAATTATTTGAGGAATCTGGTTTGATTCCTCCAACCTGTTCTTCCCTGCACCACAGATTATTATAACTTTTCATGATAACATATAATTTAAACAAATAAATTAACGACAATAGTATATTTGACAACAACCATTAAATCAACCATAAGCAACCAAGGCAGCCAATCAACCAATATATATATATATATATATATATATATATATATATATATATATTATAAATGATATTTTTAACTTATATGAATTTATCACATCATAGCAGTCCAGAAAAGTGTGAGAATTAACTCACCGTTTTCAGTCGATGATTTCAGCGTCCTTTTCGTAAAATTTTAAATAGCGTTTAAAATTACATGGAATTTCAACTACTCCTGTTGCTGACGGGACCAGCGCATATGCGTAGCCTCTGTCGCCACGATCCTAACGGATCCTGTTTCACTGAATTCCGTTATCGTATGAGTAAGATACCGCTATTTAAAGTTTATATAATTTTAACGATAATTTATTAGCTAATTTAATTATTAATAAAACCCTTAATTACCTAATTACCGTTAAAACCCATGATTAGCGAATAGTAATCCACGTCATCTCGTCTCTTACACCCTCTTGCGGTTTCTCTGGTCTTAACTCCTCAAAACTGTCTTCTTCTAAACAAAACAACCCCGATAGCTCCCCATCGCAAAAAGCTCGATCGCCAGAATAACCCACCGTCGCCTCCACCTTTAACCTGATGCCGCCAGACCCCATCATCGGAACCGCCATTGCCTCACGCCCATCCACCAGAAACCCCAACCTCCCTAACACCTCCAAATCGCCAGAAAACCCACCGAAACAAAACCCGTTCATGGGCCATCCGCCACAGGCTATTCTGAGCCACCGCGACCCCACCGATGAGACCGCCACCCGTTAGGCTTCTCTGTCCTTCAGGCGAGAACCCCCATCGAGGCCTACAACCATCGGAAATTGACCAAACCCGACTGCTGCTCCACATAAAAATGCCTCTCCGATCATCTCTCCACTCCGACCACCACAACCAATATCAGACCCTCCGACCAGAAGCAAAAATGAAGCTCTTCCACTCCTCTACAACATCGCTTCAGACCCTTCATCAATCGTCAGTCCAAACCTCTTCAAATCCCGTAGAAACAAAGTCATTTTTTCACCTTTCCTCGCGATTTCTTGCCACCACACTCAACAAAACCTCACCAATTTTTGTCAGTGACTAGGCCTCGACCGGATCTACGTTTTTGCTTCAGGTCCCCATAGCAGAATCATCACGGATTCAAAGATATAAATTGTTTTATGATTTTGGACTTTTTTGCAAAATGTATGGACGGAAATTAGTTTTGGTTTTGGGAAATTCTGGTTTGGGGGTTTATATAAGTGGGGAAAAACTTTATTTTATTGTTGAGTTGACTAACGATACGACTTACGATTTTTATTTGTGTCTATCGCTATTTCCAATACTGTTTATTTGTTACTGTGGTTATATACAAGCTCTGTTCATTACGAAAATGGACATCATAGTGTAATTTGACATTACTGTCCTAATGAATCTTGTTTCGTCAAATTCCGTGTTCGTTTACTCAAACGGCGCTCATTCACGTCCAAATGGTCGTTTTTATTTGCATTTTATTTTGCCATTCTCACAAAATAACTACAATTGAAGCACAACTTGAAATCTAGCAATAATTTGCTGTTGCGGTCTCAATAAAATTTGTTTCGCTGAAAACGGAGGTCGTTTGAATAAAGTCCCTTTTAAAGGGTTCAATTTCAATTAAAATAAATCAATTTTAGAATACTTCAATACAAAAATAATAAAATATTATAATCGGTTATAATCGACCAGAATTTCATATATTTTCAAAATAAAATAACTTAGGTTGAATTCTACGCAGAAACGATATTCAAAATATTTAAAATCCCCTTTACTTATAAAATAAATCGTTATAAATTATAAAGGAATTCCATAGCGACTATTTTAAAATTTGATTTGGACATAAAATAAAATCAACAACATGAAAACTCGATTATTCTCTTCCATCAGAAAAATATTATCAAATAGACCCGGACGTTTCTTGTTTCGAAGAAATCTGACTTATATCGGATCTTGTACGACCATTTAAAGTTCAAACTGCAATTTTATGAACTGTCACGCTGCTACAGCTCGTTTTAAAATTAAATTATAAATTATATGTTCAACTGTCGTTAAATAGACGAATACGTTAATATATTTCCAATATAAATAATATTAAACCCCTATTTTGTTGCCACTCCACATTATATAACAAATTCAACATTTCCAAATATTTTGGAAAAAATATATTATAATATTATTTATATTAATTAAATATAATATCCAAAATTATTAAATTCAATTATTTAAATTCTAATCAACATTTAAAACAATAAAATAAATTTAAATAATTGGCGAGAAAAATACAGGATGCTACAACATTCATGTTAGTTCTCGCAATATGCAGACATTCATTAATGATGAATGAGCATTTCCAAATGAAACATGTTAATTCACAGTAATACATAAATACAAACTCAACTATAACATTCACATCAACCAAATGAAAACATGCATTAAACTAAGTGTAGAAAAGTACCTGAAGTTCTTTAGAAGAAAGACTCCAGTTAAGAAAGAGGACAAGAGCTGATAACCAATAGCACAGGAGGATGATAATCTGAAAATTGTTTAGGAAGTCAAAGTTGAAACATGTCAAAATTTGCAGATTATATAGATAATAAACAAGCAATTTTCCCTTTGATTTATAGGTTATATAGATATCAACAATGCCTACTTAAATGTGATTCAGAGTGAGATCAATGAAGCTTCATGAAATACAAATTGATTTAAATCTTGTTTGTAAAAGGAAGCTGCATGAAATACAAATTGTTTTTAAACTATATAATAAGTTAAAGAAAACAGAGGACATTATAATAAAAGCAGAAATAAAACAACAAACAATAAGGCTATAACAATAAGGAGTCAACAGAAGACATAATAATAAAACAATCTGCATGAAAAACATTCTCTTTGGAAAACAATAGATAGTTGCAACTACCTATAAAATACAAAGTAAACCATCACTGCAATCATTTTGCAATGTCTCTACACATAAGTAGATCAGTAAATCTCGCTTATCTTGCCAAATGAAAGTTGCTTCTTAACAGGTACAATGTGTGTTTGTTCTTTCTTTTCTTTTTTATTAAATGCAACACTTGGGCCATCTGATGCCTCTTTACTTAAATCGCTATGCCTGTATTTTCAACCATGGAACAATACCCACATAAATCACAAAACTGATCATGGACATAGGATCCATGTTCAAATGCTTTTTTGGCCTACTTTCTTCGCATAAGAATCGAACAATTTGATAGCATATGTCACACAACAAATTCATGAATATTGCCAAAACAACAGAATCAAATTACCTCTTTAAAATAATCATAACCAGCTAATTCCTAAACCAAAATGTAAAACGCGGACTGACCTCTTTAAAATGTCAAATGAAAATGCACACTAATCTTAAATAGAAATGTCAAATTCGCTTTAATATTTGACAGCTGCATTGAAAAAGTTTATTACATATCCAGCACTTATAATAATAAAACTATAAGTTGCTGTTAGCATGAAAAAAGGTGCAGCATATTTACCAACAACCAAGCTCTAGTCGCAACATAACTTTAAAGCTACAACATATTTATCAACACCAATGTATTCATATGAATGAACAGTCAGTAAGACAAATTCCTGAATTTTAGTTCTGGTCTATGCAGGACCAATTGTCCACTTTCAAGCCAGTCTAAACTCAATGATTAATAACTGAAATTCCCTAAAGCAATCAGCCAAATGATAATGAACAAAGCCCAAACAATTCTAATTAATGCGAGTGTGAAGAGGCAACTTAAAATAAATTTAATCGTAAGCCATGCTTAGTGATGCGACGATGGGAACAGTGGTAACAGCAAATAAGGGCGCCGACTATGGCCACGGGCTGCTCCAAAACTCGATTTTTTTTGGTGCACGCTGGAGTGGAAGAGGACCAAGTAGCTGTCGCGGTTGATGGCGCGTGATGCAGCGTTGAAGCATTGTTGAGTTTGTTGCGAGCTCAAATGGCGGTGCTCGACTGCTAGAAGGGAGAACAATTTGGAAATTTATGGCACAAGAAGAGGCTTGGGGCGACTACAGTGGTGGCTTCATCGCTCGCAAAAGGAGGCGGTGGACGGTCAGAGGAGGGCGGTGTCGACGGCTTGGTGGAGGCTTGGACGGGTTACAACTGTTGTGGGTTCGATCCAATCAACAAGATGGTGGGTTTAGGTTTTGAGAGAGACGAAGCACAAGGAGGAGGAGGGATAGAGGTCGACTCCAGGTCTAGCGACGATGGCTCAATAGCTAAGGCGGAGAATTGGGTCAGGGACGACGCGATGATGCGAAGTCCATTGCACGATTTAGGGATTTAAAATGAGTTGGGGAAGGTTAATTTAGAAGGAACGGCTGCTAGCAAAAATTAAAAGGGACGGTTAATGTAACAACCCGGAAATGTGAGCCAATTAAAAATTTTTATTTTGGCAATTTTAATGAATTTTGATTATTTAAAATGAATTATTTTAAATAATAGCGACAAGGATTTTATTTTGAATAGAATTCAAACGTATATATTTATTTGAATCGTCGTTGGAATATAAATATTTTATTTTAATTATAAAAGGAATTGAAAATGGCGCGGTAGTTTGAAATTTCGATTTCAAAATTCAAATGAATGCGCCGGTGCAAAATAAACCGGATTTTAGCGAAACCAAAAATATTAGAATCTAATTGAGAATATCTTTCCAACGAATCCGAAAAATCGAAATTTCATAGCGGGGATAAAAAGTTGTGCCCAGTTGAAAATTTAGAATAGTCGCTATGGAATTCTGGCCCTTAAAAATGGAAATTTTGCAAACGACCTCGGTCTTTTCGACGAAACCACTTTTGTTGGATCCGAGATGTCAAGTTATTGCTAGGTTTCAAAATTCATATTTTTTCGAATCAATATGTGAGCGTGGCGAAGTAAAACGTGTTTTGACCATTTCAGTTGAATTTAATCGACTGGAAAATGGCCATTTTTCAAACGGTCTCAGAATTCAACGAAACTGGTTTTGTTAGGACCGTATCGTCAATAAAAAGCTAGAAAATATTTTTCGGGAATTTTTCTAGTTCGTATGTGGCTCCAGTAAATTGAAATGCACGTTCAAATTCAATATACATTGATTTGAACGGAAACTAATCAAAACAATCGAATCAGCCTGCGATACATATCCCATTGTGCTCGAATGGGGGTAATTAGCTAGAAACGACAGGCGGTAGGTCTCGTTTGGAGTTCGAATTTAAAAGTACCTTTTTGAAAACAAAACAAAATAAAAATAATAAAATAAATAAAAAGTCAAACCCCCTCTCTATTCACTACCCCCTCTTCCCTTACCCGATTCGCATTTCAGAAAGGAAATAAAAAAAAGAAAAAACCCGACGGAGGGGGGGGGGGTGGGAGTCATCGCCGCTGCCACCAGGGGGCGTCGCCCCTCCGACGAACTTCCCCAACCACCCTCTGACCTCCTCACGCCCCCTCTCTCCTCTCGAAAACCGCACCCCCCATCGCCTTCGACGCCGACCCCCCCCCTCTGCCTTGCCACCACCGCACCCTCCAGCTCCAGCGCAGCCATCCCGAACGCCAACAGCCGAAGTGGGGCCCCCTCCTTCAGCAAAGGATCGATTTTTTTTTAACAAAAGTGAGTTTAGTTCTTTTTATTTTTATGTTATTCACTTAATAGAAAAGTCTGAGTTTTATATATATGTAGATTTAATAAAGATAGCATCTTTATATATTTGAATAGCGTATAAAAATAGGATTTTTACATATACTAATTTGAAATAAAAATTCAATTTTTATAGATTTAGATTAGAAATAAAAATACGACTTTTATCAATAGGAAAGACGAGATTTTTATTATAGAAAAGTGGTGATTTTTAAAATGCAAGTGATAAAAATATAATTTTTTTATGAAATAGAGAATATAAAATTACGATTTTTATATATGTAGTGAATCGAAAATATAATTTTTATATGATGTAGAGTATAAAAATATAATTTTTTTATAGATGTAGCGAAACAAAAATCTGATTTTTATTATACATATGTTGAAATAAAAATGGGATTTTTATAGCGATGATATAAAAATTCGATCTTTATATTAAAAGTAGATATAAAAATATAATTTTTATATAGGAAGAAGCGTCATAAAAATATATTCTTTATTGGAAGAAGAGCGATATAAAAATATAATTTTTATATAGAGGATAGTGGGATAAAAATATAATCTTTATTATATGAACGCCGTTATAAAAATAGAATTTTTATCTATATAGTAAGAATATAAAAATGTGATTTTTATATATGTAGTGGCTACGGGCAACGAAATTGACAAAAGGCGAGCACGACGAAGATTTGTACATATGAAGAGTCGTGGCGTTTGGTTTAGCTAGTCGGTGAGAACTTTTCACTTTAACTCTTCTTTTCTAGAAAAAATATATACTAGGATGCAGACGGTATTTAGTAGCACCCGACACCAGTCGTCCACAGACCATGGATGGCTTGTATGTTTGATTGTTTGTTGTGATGAAAATTGATTGTGTGATGTGAAATGAAATAAAATATTTATATAGTTAAAAATATTTTATCGTTAAAAATATATTTTTTAACGTGAATATGAATAAATAAATATTCATTTACAAACCGGACGGTTTGTTTATGTACTCCTATTTAAAGGATATTGATTGGGACGATAAATTTTACACATCGCCCAACTGCACAAATAATATTCAGTGTTTGTGGATTGAAATCCCACACGGGTGTTGGGATGATATTTGGCGTAACTAATCCCAATTATTAGTTGTATGTTGATCGATAGGTCGACAGACTGTGTAAGCGTTAATTATTTATATTTAATGCTTATGCAGTTGTGTGGTGCACTTTGGATGATGGTTGATTATTTATCGTTGCTATTATATACATGTGTTGTATGGAATCCATATAATTAACATTATATGGTAATTGATTGGGCCTCATTCCAATTTGGAAAGTAAAGAATATTATAAAATATAGATTCGAGTGTTGATAGTACTCATTTGTTGAGATTAGTCATGTGTTGAAGGAAGTATAGATTTATCTGTTAAATGAAATATTTTAACAATAAAATTTACATCTTTATCATATATAAAATTAGAAACTAACTAGAAAATAGATAAGATGAGTGGTCTCCTGGATATTGATCTGATGTTGGTTTCGGCCTTCGGGGTTAATATTTAGGGAATTGCTCTGTTGTTAATTTACGTTGGAGTCTGATTAAAAATTAAACAATAGAAATCATAATTTTATAAAATATATTAAATAACAAAAATAGTCAGTGTGGACAGTACTCATTTGTTGAGATTAGTCACGTGTTGAGAGAAATAAATATTCATGTGTTGAATAGAATAACGAAGTTATTGAAAAATATAAAGCCGTGTTGATTAGAGATGCGCTATTTTGACGCGAACGATATTTATATCGATTATATTCGTTTTTATAATGAATATTGAAAAGAGATTTAAAAAAAATCGAATATAATATAAAATGAATTCCAATTGAATTGAATATAAAATGAATTCAAATTTAATTGAATATAAAATGAATTCGAATTGAATTGAATATAAAATGAATTCAAATCGAAATGGATTCAAATCGAATTGTAATCGAATTGAAATTGAATTAAATAGAAATGCAATTGAATATAAAATGAATTCGAATTGAAATGAATTCAAATCGAATTGAAAACGAATTGAAATTGAATTGAAATCGATTTGAATTGAAATCAAATAGAAATGAATGTAAAAAGAATTTATAATGGAAAATTCAATTTTGATTTGAATTTAAAATAAAGGTTGAAATTATTTTTGAAACAAATTTGAAATGATTTATAAAATTCGTTTTAAAAGGAAATCGATGAAATATATATAATATATATATTACATATATAATGGCCTGAATAAAACGCGCCGCGCCGCGTTAGTTCATGAATTTCGACCATTGACTTCGAACGGACATTACGGGAGATACGACCGTCGGATTCTCCTAAAACCGGAACCTTGGGTTCGTATCGAAAAGAGCTTTCTAACGAATACAAGGGATTTCAAATCTAACGGTTGTATTTGGAGATATGTCCAAATCAATTTCAAAAAAGGTGGCTGTAAGTGCAGTTCGATGGCCGTTATTGGAAATCGACTGTACGGGCCTTGATAAAATTATTAAAAATATCAATAATTTGTGTAAAATCATAATAAATGATTTGGAAAGAATTGGGCTGAAAATTCCATATTTGAAAAGATAAAAATAGATTTTTATCGAAATGAACTAGTTATTAACAAGAATAATAATTTATTTATTTTAAATAAATGAATTGGATTTGAAATAGGTTTTAAATAACCAGATATTCCAATATATGAATTGGAATGGATTTGAATCGAAATTGTCTTTGGAATATTTCGATATTAGATTCCGCGATTATACAGATATTTTGGAGGATATTTGGAAGATATGTTTTTTATTGTTATTTCCAAAGCGATATTTGTGGGTTTCAGAATTTGATATTGAATATAAGCCGATATATTTTCTATTCAGAGCCTTGTATTTAATATCAAATGGGATTTGGGTTTATCGTGAACTGTGTTTTAAATGACATTAGTTCTTTAACCCAGTAAAAGGAGTTTTAATGAATCTGTAATTGGATTGAAATGTGAATTGATAATTTAAATTATCAAATTTGGAAAGTGAGCGAGAATGAGTATCACCAGTTTTGCTCCAAAGTGATAGTTAAATCTTTAATTAGATTTGAACGTGAAATGGTAATTAATTTTTCCGATAACACTGTGGTGTTAGATATGGAGTATTACCAATTTTGCTTCATGGATTGAATAGGTCGGGATTGGGAAATAAAATAAATAATTACTTCGGTGTGGTTCGCTAATCCCGACTAGTTTGAAATGTCATCCAAAGGAAGATTAAAGAATAAATTTAAAAGAATTTATCTTTGATAAAATTAATGGGAACCTTTCCCTAAGAATGTGAAATTTAGAAACTAACTGTAGGTTAGCTAAGAAGAATGGTTTCCTGGGTATTGATCTGATGTTTGTTTCAGCCTTCAGGGTTAATATTTGGGGAATTGTTCTCTTGCTAATTTACGGTTAGTGACTGATGAATTGGAATGAGGCGTATGTTGTGTTTGTGTAACATTTGTTTATTATATACGCGGGTCATTCAGAAAGGCCGGGTTTATACCTATTCTGAATTACCGATTCGACGATAAGTCGAAGATGAAGATGGTGGTTGAAGACCGGAAGTCTTCACATCGTTTGGGTGATTACTGATGATCTTGATTGGGCTGTACACCCAAGATGAGGGAATCAGTTCGTGATCGCCCAGACGTACTTGGAGATCGATAGATATGCGAGGAAAGTGCCTCCGGTTTCGTTCCGACCCAGAACGAACTTGTAAATGGACTGTGTGTCTGACATTGGATTTTATTCTGTGCTGATTGATCTCTATTAAATATACATCTGTTTGGCGGCAGAGAATTTATTCTCTTGCTTAACGCCCTTCTCTAAGACGTACGAGCTAAGAGGTTGTATATCGATGGACATCAATCGCATGGAGTGAATTGCCTGTGTGGCATGCCTAAGTGGCAAATGATCAAGGCTTCTGTTGAAAAGCAAAGTCTTGTGGTTGATGATCAAAGCACGGCCTGTATGGCACAGCTTTGTGTATATCGTGAATTCGCGAGCCTCACACCTCGGTATGAGTCAAAAACGGGATGAGGACCCAAAGAGTGCACGACGTTTCTTTCTAGCTATGGGTGGTGTCAGTGCTTAAACTGGCTGACATATATATTCTTTTTACCTATGTGGTTGTTGGATACGAGGCGCCTCGATTATAGGTCCTATAGGGCCGGGAAACGTGTGTTCAGGAATAATTAATCCTCAAACATAAGGGAGGACCGATCTTGGAGGATCTCAGGGGTTACCCAGAGTGTGTAGTCCTCAGACATTTGCTAGAGTGTCTCGAAGCGGAGAGGAGCTTGCCCCTTGCCTCGACTCATGACGAAAATCCAATTTCCAATACGAGATATTTCGGTTTTATTTGTAGAGCCTAGTATGGCGAAATAGTAGATGGTAGCTATGCCGTCTATGATTGATACTTATGATTGAAATTGTTTTGACACTATACACTTATTATAGTATCAAATGATTTGTTTTAAACGTACCAAGCATGTTTGGCTATTATAAGGGAAAACCCTATCCTCCGGCTTGCGATGCATTGTGTGATCGGACCTGGGTCTTATAATAGCTTCATTTTTCCAAAAAGAATTGCGCTGTTTTGTTATATGCACTAGTGTTCTTGGGAGGAAACCCGTTCCGTGTTATACAGCGTGGTCCCTTGAATTACTCCCTTTTAAAGTAAAGTTTAAATAACTGTTTTAGTTCTCACACCAGTCACATGACTGACCTGAAGTTTATTGTGTTAACCTAAACTCTGGGTGCCCCTATTTTCGACACGGGCAGCTAGTAGTTTTGGTTTTGCAGATTTATATTCACAGGATCCTGATTTACAGCTGGAACGATGCTCGGAAAGCTCTGTATCCGTGTATTACTTTCAGTTGTGTTGTATATTGTTTTTCCGCTGCTATGTAATTTATTGTAATCTCTGATATTTTTCTATTGTATAATATTTATTCATACTCTGTATATTCTTGTAATCTGATGGAACTGTTGTAAATAACAATGAAATGTTCTTCTGTTTGCGTTCCGATGTGTGTTGTTCTCAACGCCATCCGGGCTTTCCTTCACGGGGAAGTTCGGGTTGTGTCAGTTAAAGGTAGATAACGGTGGAAAATAAAACAATGAGGACACGCGGTGCAAACCAGTAGACACGCATTAAAACCAAAACATGAAAACGGACAAGTGTAAATTCTTAATCCAATGTTTACCATGTGTCTAGAACATTCAGCAATCAAACAAGTGGCAAAATGCAATTTAACAAATATATATTCTAAGTATGAATACCAATGTTATATTATGTATATACCAAATTAGTGTATTATTCATTCTAAATTAAAACTTAAGTTAAATAAAAATAAAGTTCAAATCTAAATAAAATAAATTCTCAAGTTAACAAAAATAAAAATAAAAACCAATAAAATAAATTAGTTTATAGCTTATCAAATAGAAATAGAATCAAAATTTACAAATATTAAAACACTTAGTTTTTAAAATACTAATAACTTTTCATTAAACAAAATTAAAACATACAAGATTAAAACATAAGTAAAACCAAATTTAAAACTGATTAAATTCAAAGTTTAACTAAATATCAATTCAAATAAATTTGAAACGTCAGAAAAACTGGTTCGTTACATTTAATATACATAAATTAATTAAAAATTAAAAATTGAATATTAATATTATTACTTGTTAATTATAATTAAAATTAATTATTATGCATGTATTAGTAACTATCCAATACCTGTAATAATTATTAACTATCACTTATTAGATGTAAAATTAAATAGTAAATCAAATATTATTATTAATTCTCAAATACTAAGTTGTAATAAATAAATAAAATGTGAAACACTAAACATTAATTATTTAATATTAATTATTAAGCATTGATTATTATTTATTTAATATTAATTATTAGGGATTGATCATACTTATTAATTATTATATGTAAATACATAATAACTATAATTTACTAATTATTAATAATCAACCTAAATAAATTATTTTTATTTTAGAATATTAATATTTTTAGTACTAAATATTAAACATAATTACTATTATTTTTTGTATGGCATAAATATAATTATTTATTATGGATACAAATAAAAAATTCTTTTTCATACTAATTGAACTATTAAATATTTGTCTTAACTATTAATCATTAATTATAAATAACTATTATTAATTAATAATTATTTAAAATTTATTATCATTATTTTTGGTAAGGATTAAATATAATTATTAAGTATGGTTACAAATAAAAAAATTAGATATAATAAATATTAAATAATTATTAATTATTTCTAATAATCTATAACGATAAATTATTTATTAAAAATCATTCGTTATAATAAATTATAAATAATGATATATGTAAGGTTGTCTATGATTATTGATATTTGCATTTGCTTTGGTAAAATAATTCGTTGTTTCTTCGGCGTAGTTGCTTCCGTTCTTATGGAACTGGTACAAATACATTATTTTCTTCAGTGCATTTGCTTCAGTTTCTAAGCAAATGATGCAAATAACACAATTCGCTTCAGTGCATTTGCTTCGGTTTTGGTACAACAGAAGAAAATTATACTATTTGATTCTGTTATTAGCACAACCGAAGCAAGTAATACCATTTGCTTCGCTGCATTTGCTTCTGTTGTTAACAGAACATAAGCAAATGATACTATTTGCTTCTGTTATAAAAACAACCGAAGCAAATGAGGCGAAGCAACATACCGATTTTGTAATAGTGAAATTATATATAATTTTTACAGTTTCACGATAACATATGAAATATGTATACTATCAGATGTTATAAACCAATATTACTCAATATAAACAATTGCAATCATTAAATAGTCCAAATTTATCAGCTTATGCAAATATAGATTTAGGGTAAAAATTAGACTTTTGATGAAACTACGAGATTATACCTGAGTTACAGAACTGCAGATGTTGATTATGCAGCCAGGGAGAATCCAAAGGCCTGAAATTGGTGTTTAAAAGGTTGGAGAGGGGAAGTGGGGTTTTGAATTTAGGCAGCTTGCTGCAAATGAGGAAGAAGAAGGCTCGACCTATATGTATCCCGCGAATTTCCGACAATTTCCGATGGCCGCCAACGACCCATCGAAAACCATCAGAAAAAAGTCGTCGGAAGCCATCGCTCCGCTCTGTCCGAATAGCTACTTTTTTTAGCATTGATTGCATATATGTCTCTTGCAAATGTAATCGTGTTGCTCTCATTTCATCCATTTTGCGTACGCTTGAAATTACATCCATCTAGTTTTCCAGTTTATTGAAATCAAAAGCAAGATCTCTTACACTGTGTTCTGTCATTATCGAGATATCATCTTAAAATTATTGATGAGGGTTTCTATAAATCCGATGAAGTGTATGATGGTGGTAAACAAAATCTGTAGAGATTGCTCCAAAACACGTCCATGACGCTTTTCTTAGAACATTATTTTTCCCTCAACACTTGTTTAAATAGACATATAAGTGATGTAAGTTAAGGCAAATCATCTTTTAAGAAACAAAGCTAAGATGATTATTCTTTTTGCTCTATTGCGAAAGCACCATCAAAATCAATTCAAATTACCTTTCAAGTTGATTGCAGTGATAAGTGTATCAAATTTTTTATTTGTGGAATTAGATACTCGATATAATTTTAAAATAATTCAAGGAGGAGAATGGAATGAGAAAATTGGATTCACGATTCTTTTAGTGTTTTTGATCTCAGGATTTTGCACCGCTTTAGCGTTTCTGTTTTAAGAAGATGAAGTGTTTTGGAAAAGTATCTTGACGTTGCAAATTTTTGAAACTTTTCTTTAATCTACAATAGATTTGGACATTGCTACTAATAGTGGGGAAGAGGTGAATTTTCATTTGCAACAGTTGTGTCTTTCAAGATGTGCTAGAAGGATTAAATGAATTATATTTTCGTATTAAATCTATAACCAACTTTGGTAGTGATTTTGAAACACTAAATGGATTTTACGAAAGAATATCTTTCTAATTCAATACCATATCTTGGTGGTGCTTTTAAGATGCACTTTATGCATATTTTTCTCTAATCATGGTTACTAGAATATGAAATTAGAATTGGTGGTATCTTTTAAATGCACTTGATAAATTTTATTATCCAATTTAATTAAGGTTATGTTTCATACTTTTAGCGAGTCTGTAGTCAGATTTGGTGGTGCTAAGAAGTCACACTTGATGAACACTCTAACTTGAGCCTAAAGATCGGGTTACCTTTTATTGGAGATTTTAGTTGGTCTCTTTAGAGCACTTTCAGGAGTTATTAATTAAACGTATGATCATAAAAAGTGCGTACGTACTTGAAAAATTATAGATATCAATGGTATAGTACGGGCATTGAATTTAATCAAATCTTGTGCTTCAAATTATGCGAACAAACTGGAAATTTCACTTCTTGTGCATCAATTTAGATCCAAAGACATTGATACATATGTACAAATTTTTTATTTTTTATTGTCTTGCTTAGGTTGTTAATCTTTTGTCTACTTGTAGTTTTCTTTTACTTTATCATTCTTATGCTTGTAGTTTTGATCTGCGTGCGTGTTTAATAGAATTTATGGATATATAAGCACAATTGTACATGAAACCCTTTATATATAAAATTCTCTATCCGTCTATACCCAACCAATCAGGACCTTCTGAATTCCACGTTTTTGTAATTAAGCCTTTGGACTTAATTGCAAAAAAAATGAAAATCAAGTGTTTTGCTTGGTTGGGTATAGAGGGAATAGAGGACTTGTATACAGGTGATGTGCTTTCCCCTAATTGTTTCTCATTACCCAATGGTTCAACATATACATATTTATTTGTGTTTGCTTAATGGATAAAGCACACATATCTTCTCTTTATCTTCATTAGAAAATTGTTCAAAAACTTTCAACTAACTATTAATCTACGTTCCTCCGATTCATTAGCAAATTGTTCAAAAACTTTCAACTAACTATTTTTCTACGTTCCTTGGATTCCTTTAATGTTGACATACAAGTTTGAACTTTGTTGTGTCAACCTTGATAAATGAACCATAATCACTATCAGGTCGATGGCCTGTCCCTAACACAGCTACTTTTTTTTTCTTTCTTTATTCCACTTTTTTGTAAACTATCTTTTGTTATATGTATATGCTCGGCGGCTAGCACTTGTTTTTTGGCCATGTCTAAAAGTTCCTTCACATTATGAAAGTAAGGACTAAGATGGATGGTACCACGGTAGGCAGCAAATTAGGCGGTATTAATTATGCCATTTTGTTTTTTTTTTCTTAGCATGAATGCTCGCTTGTGCATATAAAAAATCACAATCATCTATAGGAATCTAAAAACTAAACATAAAACAGCACGAAACATAAAAAAGAAGATGGAAATACCAGAGATCCTTCTATGTGAAGGAAGCAGAGCTATGCCAATCATTGGCATGGGCACGGCCATGCATCCATTTGTTGCAGACGAAGCAAAGCAGGCCGTGGTAGACGCGATCGAGATTGGCTATCGCCACTTTGATAGTGCGGCGCTTTATGGGTCTGAAAAGCCGCTTGGAGAAGCAATGGTGGAAGCCATAGAAAGAGGATTCATACAGTCAAGGGAAGAGCTTTTCGTCACCTCCAAGCTTTGGTGTAACGATGCCCATCCTGACTCCGTCCTGCCTGCCATCCGAAGGAGTCTTGTGTAATTTAATGTTTTCTTCTTCTTCTTCTTCTTAAAGCAATTACGACAACTTAATTGCTCAATAATCTAAGATATGATGCATCCCATGATAGCTAGGTTAAGACTGGTGATGTTATGGATTTTATGATACTTGTTTCCATGTCCCATAACAATTCACAGCCACATATGGTTGAAATCGTAGATTTGAGATATAGCAAAAATGAGATATAAAAAAAATGAGGTGTAGCCATTATTTGCTTAAAATTGTTTTTATTAGAGTTAAAAAGAAAGCAAACAAAGAAGTAGTGTTATCTACATGCACTCAAAGTGCATGAACAAAATATCTGCATGCAAAATTTTAAGTAGTGAATGAAACCTCTACATGTTAATCCACATAAAATGGACATTTTTTTTTTACAGTAACCTGAAAATGGATTACTTGGATCTTTACCTCGTGCACATGCCATTTAGTTCAAAACCTGGATCACACCCATTTCCAATAGATAAAGATGACATCGTACCATTGAACATGAAATCGGTTTGGCAAGCCATGGAGGAGTGCCAAATGCTTGGACTTGCTAGAGCAATTGGCGTTAGTAATTTCCGAGAACATAAATTAGCTGAGCTACTCACTACAGCTAAAATACCTCCAAAAGTCAACCAGGTAAGCAATTCCTTCTAAGTATAAATCTGGCAAAAATGTGCTATATATGTTCATATGCTTGTTCATGATACATATAGATGATCAGAAAGAAATTTTTGAAGACTATGATATACATAACCTTCTTAACATTACAGAAATTTGTATGTTTGTATGCAGGTGGAAATGAATGTAGCTTGGCAACAGATAAATTTAAGGAAGTACTGCATGGAGAAGGGAATTTATGTGGCTGCATACTCTCCTTTGGGTGGACGGTCTATTGGAAGTGAAAACACGGTCAAGAACTCGGATGTGTTAAAGGAGATAGCAGATGTAAAAGGGAAAACGGTAGCTCAGGTATATATTATTGATTCTACTTTTGTTTGTTCAAATTTCGTAGGACAGAATTAGAGTTTGATCAACGCTTAAGCTTCAAGGAGAATAATTGTAGGAAATTGTTATATGTACTAAACCATTGTACTCCTTCATAATTTATGTGACAGATTGCTTTGAGATGGGCTTATGAACAAGGAGTGATCGTTCTTGTGAAAAGTTTCAACAAGGAAAGGCTGAAGACAAACCTTGGAATATTCGACTTTGAGTTATCGAAAGAAGAAAGTTTTGCAATCAGTCTAATTCATCAGAGTAAAATGGTCTCTTTTGGAACGGTAGTTCCCAACAGTAGGAGCTCGAACCTAAATCCAGATGATGAGCTATAAGCTGCCTAATGTCAGTAGTTGTTTCTGTTTTATTTTGAACGGAGGTACTTTAAGCTATTCGATCAAATGCCAGTAGTAGCATTGCACTCTGTATCCAGTTTTTATCTTATCCTCTTAAAATATTTCCTTTTTTCCATAAACTTGCTTATAACTGCCACCATTAAAATGATGATCATGTGATTCCTTATTACCCCAGTTTGCATCCCATGATTTTATTTAATTTTTTTTTTGGTAGTAAATTAAGTTTAAACTTTGATATTGCATAATTGCAACAATTATGATGCATATTCAAAACAAGGATAGCTGTTAAAGTATATTTGGTGTAACACTGGCATCGTCTTGCCAAGCACATAGGCGGCTACGCTGTCAAGTATTGTCGTGCCAAGCGATCTTAGTCGCATTTTTTCTGTCTGTCGTACTCTGGTTTCTGCAACTGAACATCAATGGCCAACTATAATGAAGCAATATCAGCATTATCTGGAAGCATGAATAATGTTGCATCACCGAACTGGCAGAACCTGATCAAGCTAAAGAGCCAAATTATTACCACAATATTGGATGAAGAGAACCACATACTGTGGAAATATTAAATCGAAATAGCTTTAGGGGGCTATGGTCTACAAGAGTACAACGGGACAATCACTATTCCTCCAGTAACTATCATGGATCAGGATGGAAATACAACTCTAAATCCTGACCATAATCGATACCAGAAGCAAGACAATCTTCTGTCATTTTGGTTGTTATCCTGTACAAATTCAAATCTGCTATCCAAGATGATACCAGCTGTAACGACCTGGCTTTTTGACCACTTTAAATAAGTAATTAGCCAACTTGAAACGTTCAAAACCACAGATTGTTATTATACTAACATTCTAAAATGTATATACCTAGGAAGTGGACAAATTCAGTATCCAGTATTAACAGAAACAATATAGTGGCATGCATGATATATTGGTGTTGGTTTCTTATGAGCAAAGCAGCATATATGATACCAAACATTATTAGGAAAATGACACTAAACAAACAACCCAAATGTAAACAAAAGGGAGGAACTACTCAATGCAGTATGTGTTTCCCATACAATAGGTACTTATGCGATACTCACGTCTGGGGAACTCATGCATTACTAATTCCTTCTTTTTCTTTTCTTTTTGCAAGTTCAAGATACCCAAGTTTCTAAGCGAAGTGCTAACCGACTACAAAGGTCCAATTTCAGAGAAATCAACATATGTAGTGAGTGAATTTGCAAAGTATCAACGGTGTCAAAGTCCAACAACCAATCAAAGTTATATCTAATTGTTTATCCCTTAGAAACCATGCA
This sequence comes from Allium sativum, assembly GCA_030737875.1. Lineage (NCBI taxonomy): Eukaryota > Viridiplantae > Streptophyta > Magnoliopsida > Asparagales > Amaryllidaceae > Allium > Allium sativum. The sequence continues at coordinate 574,752,687 of CM060921.1, read as the reverse complement.
CACATCGATAAATTAAATCTATAATAAATAATGGAACAAGGCACACAAGGGCTTGATCAACGGTATAGCTCGTACAAGCAAATAATGCCCTGGTCGGTCGCACATACCATAATCAAATATATTACAAGGGTCGCTCGCACAATCAAGAGGTCGAGCACGACATGAGGGGTCGAACGTACAAAGGAGGTCGAGCATGGCAAGACTCGAGCACAACATGACTCACATGACAGAGGAGCTCGCTCGTGCGTTTGGGAGGTCGAGACGGCTGGAGACAGACTGGCTACAGCTGGTGACAAATGGCTACAACTGGTAGTGGCATTTTCATAATTATCTGCGTGTGCGACCCCTAACCTGCACACATAAATTCCAACCCAGCACTTCATTTGCTCTCCACCTATAAATACCACGGGTCTTCCACTATTGAAGAGATCGATCTTTTGCCACCACGAAGTGCTGCCAAAGTCTTTCCTCCACCATTCTCAAGTCATTCTAACTTCGTTCATCATCTCCAAGTTAAGATCTAAAGCCAAGCCCGTCATGGAATCTGCCAAAATCACTCAAGTGTCCTAGAGATTGGAGATCTTCCTTCATATTCCTCACATTTAGAGATATTAGACCATTCCTTCGCTGATTTGCAAAGATCAAAGTGAAATTCTTGTGTGAAAGAAAGAATGAATGTAGTTAGAGATAATTCAAATCTTGTAAATCTCGAAATGATAATGAAAACTCTTGCCAAAGTGGATGTAGACCTATTTTAGATCGAACCACTATAAAATCCTTGTATTTTACTTACTTTTTGCGATTGTGATCTCATTTTCTTATTTCTAACCATTTGGTGAAGAACTCCTGAAGTATCTTTGGGGTTTAGACCAATTTTGGTTCAAACACTAAACATATGTATGGGTATGCATCAAGTTTCGGAACAAGGTGGGGGCAGTATGTATAATCCAACACATGCAACAAGGACGGAATTGACCGCCGCTGGTTTGCATGTTTCGAAAGTGCAACGGATAGGCCGGAACTCTAAACGATTCATAAACAGAAAAAGGAACCCAAGTCTAACTAATCGAGACAAATACTCTCATAATTTAAAGACAGCCAACAAACATGCATAAGCAAAGAACATGCCGTAACTAATTATATTCGGTGAAACCGAAGTAAACACACTTGAGCCGCAGTCTTTCACTGTTGCCTCTGATTCAGTCGAGCCACTCACCCGATCAAATAGCTTGCGTCATCACCAAACCCAACAATGGTTCCAGCAAGTCGCCACTACTGTTCTCCGTTTGTCGACAACCAAAGTCGTTGCCTACATCGCCAGTCGAATTAAGTATAGCTTATGATTTTGTCGAATGCAATACTTCACATGAAATTTGGTCAGCAGTGGAACAAATTTTTAGTTCTCAATCAGCTGCCGGAATCATGTTGTATTGAAGAGAACTACAAAACTTCAGAAAAGATGAAATCAGTATGAAAGAATATCTAGGGAAAATTAAGAGTCTTTGTGATAAGTTAAGTGATGTTGGGCATAAGATTGGTGATAATGAACACATATTGTTCATTATCAATGGTCTAGATGAGGAGTACGAGTCTTTAGTCTCTGTTATTGCCACTCAACAAGCACTACTTGATCCCCTACAGTTTGTTAGATGTGCACTCCTAGCTCATGAAGGCAAGATTGGTCAGAGGAAAACAACACAAGTGGACTTTTCTGCAAACTATGCAGTTGCAAAGAATAAGCAACCACAATGAAACAACAATAAGAGCAACAAAAACAAACAAGAAATTCAATACTAGAGAGGGTATCAACCCAGAGAGGTTTTCAACCCCAAAGAGGACGTGGCAGAGGTAGATGGAACAATAACAACAGAGTATAGTGTCAAATATGTGAAAATTTTGGATATATGACAAATAAATGTTAAATTAGGTACAACATAGAGTTCAGTGGTCCACAAAACAATCAAGTCAATTCATCACAAAAAGGAGTTCAGGCAAACATGGCTACTATAGGGAGTTCAAACAGGAACAACACTGACAACAACAAAAATCCGAACAATTCCAATGATGACACAGGCAGAGGGGAAGAAAACAATTTTGAAGAATGGTACCCACACTTAGGTGCAACTCATCACATCACTAATAATCTTCAGAATTTAAACACTGGAAGTAAAAGTTATTCATGTATGAAATCTCTACACATGGGAAATGTGAAACTGCTATCATAACTCACATTGGTAATTGCACTATTTCAGGAAAAAGACAACTTAAATTAAACAGTCCACTTAGAGTTCTAACCATTAATAAAAACTTATTAAGTGTTTCAAAGTTTGCTAATGACAACAATGTCTACTTTGAGTTTCACCCTAAATTTTGCTTTGTTAAAGACTTACTAAGTCAAGAAATATTACTACAGGGTAATCTACGATGACCTTTACAAGTTTGGCAGTTTGGAAATTGGAAATTCAAATAAAGAATTCTGGTGCAACAATGTAGATGCTAGTTGTAATAATAGTAGTAGGAATAATGGTTGTAATAGCAATACTAATAATAGTAGCAATGGTTGTAGTATCACTAGTAATAATAGTAGTAGTAAGAAAAATGGTTGTAATAGCAGTAAGAATGACATTGAATAATGGCACATCAGATTGGGACATCCCAATTTGGATATTGTAAAAACCATTTTAATTATTAATAATATTTCTTTTAGTAATATACCTATCAAGCACACATGCACACACTGCCAACTTGGCAAAAGCCACAAACTTCCCTTTAGCAATTCTAAAACCATGTATCACAAACCGTTGGAGCTTATAGTTGTTGATCTATGAGGACCAACACCACTGAATTCATATCAGGACACATGTACTATCTTTCTTTTGTTGATGCATACTCAAGATATACTAGGATATACATGTTAAAAGCTAAGTTTGAAGCATGCAACACTGTTATACAATTCATAACACATGTTGAAAAGCAAACCAGTTGTAATGTTATAATCATGCAAATATATGGTGGGAGTGAATTTAAACCACTAACAAATTATTTTATCAAGAGAGGAATTAAACATAGGCTAACTTTCCCTCACACACCTGAACAGAATGGATTGGTCGAAAGAAAACATAGACACATAGTAGAGACTGGTCTAACATTGTTATCAAAAGGAGCAGTGCCAATGAAATACTATAGTGAGTCTTTCCACACTACAATATTTATTATCAATAAGTTACCCACAAGGGTACTGAACAACAAAACTCCAAATGAAATGATACATAATGATAAACCAGACTACGATTTTTTAAAGGCATTTGGGTGCCTATGTTTTCCATGTTTAAAGGACTATAACAGACATAAATTAAGGATGAGATCAAGTACACGTACATTCATTGGGTATGCGCAAAACCAAAAGGGATACAAGTGTTTAGACAAGAATGAGAGAATTTATATTTCAAGACATGTGATTTTTGATGAAAATATTTTTCCTTGATGCAGGAAAACATACACACAAAGAAAGTGATGAGCAAAACCCAATGAAGGGTGCATAAATCATGCCACTGTTTACAATGCCACTTTGCAGAAATTGATAGTAGAGAGCAGCAGGATACAAGTGACACAAGCACCCAAATTGACAAAAATAATCAAGACACACTCCCAGAAAATTCATGCACAGACTCATCAGAACAGAATATTAATGATAGCCAAAGTTCATAGAGTTAAAATGATGCAGACAGCAGAGTCATGATGCAACAGCAGATACTACAACAACATACTGGACATCATATGACTATAAGATCAAAAGGTGGTATCTTCAAACCCAAATTATACAATGTTTCAGTAAATGAGATTGAACCAATCAACTTTACTCAAGCTATTAAATCAGACTAGTGGAAAAAAATATGGATGCAGAGTATGAAGCGCTTATGAAAAATGGAACTTGGAGTCTTGTGACACCACCCATACACAAGAATGTCATTGGTTGTAGATGGATTTATAAAATAAAAAATAGAGCAGATGGGTCTTTAGACAAATACAAGGCCAGGCTAGTGGCAAAAGACTACGCACAACAATTTGGATTCGATTTTAATAAAACTTTCTCTCCTGTAGTTAAACCCACTACTATCAGAATAATGCTGTCCATTACATTGAGCAAAAAATGGAGTATCAAGCAACTTGATGTGAACAATGTGTTCCTGATGGGGCTTTAAGTGAAGAGGTAAATATGCATCAACCTAAAGGTTATAACAATGATAGTAATAAAGTGTGCAAACTACACAAGGCCATTTATAAGTAAAACCAAGCCTCAAGAGCATGGTATGAAAAGCTTAAATTAACTTTATCTAACCTAGGGTTCACACAAGTAAAACCAAACAACTCATTATAGATGAATAGGAGCAATCAGGGGACGATATCTATCCTAGTATATGTAGATGATATGCTAATAACTGAAGACAACAGCAGAGAAATCAATGAAGTCATGAAATTACCAGGTCAAAGCTTTATAATCAAGGACTTAGGAGAACTGAGTTTCTTTCTAGTAATACAAGTTAATAAAAAGGAGGACACTGATTATTCCTATCACAACAGAACTACATATCATAAATCTTACAAAAAGCAAATATGCACCAAGCAAAGCAATTACTAATACTAATGACAAGTAACTTGCGTCTATCAGAGCACAGGGGAAAGCCATTGACAATGCAAAACAATACAGGAGTATAATAGGAGCACTACAATATGCCACTATTATGTGTCCTAACATATGCTACAGTGTCAATAAACTTAGCCAATATATGAAAAACCCCGTGTTAGAATACTGGATTGTGGTAAAAAGGGTTTTGAGATACTTACAAGGAGCGAAACATTATGGCATAAAGTTGAAATCAGATGAAGAATTTAACTTACAGGGATTTAGTGATGTTGATTGGGGAAATGACATCGATGATAGGAGATCAGTGTCAGGTTACTGCATTTACCTTGGATCCAACATCATCTCATGGTGTACAAAAAGCAGTTAACCACGTCAAGGTCAAGTACAGAGGCTGAATACAGAGCACTGGCAAGTGCAACTCGGAAATTTCATGGATTGAATCTCTAATGAACGAACTAGGGTTTGCTTCAAGCCGAAGACTAGTCATCTGGTGTGACAACAAAAGCACCATTTCACTATCTCTAATCCAATACAAAACCCTCAAATGAAACAATTGGAGATTGACCTCCATTTCATTCAAGAGAGAACTCAAGCTAGAAAATTAAATGTTCGTGACATCCCCAACTACTATAAAAAAGCGGACTACCTCACCAAGGCTCTCTCAATAGACAATTTTGTTAGACTAAGGGAGGAACTCAAGATCAGTGACGGCGGTGGAAATGGAAAATGAAACCCTAGATCGAATTGAGGGAGGCTATTAACGCAAGCATATGGATATCAGGCTGCACTCTATTTCTTGTATTCGGTCAAGTATATGTGGGCTTTGGGCCTTTACATTTGACTTATTCTATTTTTTTTATTTTGGGCAAATTACTTATAGCCGTTGCCTATGTCTTATATAAATACATCTTGTAACCAGTTATTATTCTACCAATCAAATAATAAGAATTGTTCTGCAATACAATTATTCCCAAAATATTCTCAACCAATTTTCATTACCATATATTTAATACTTTATTTTTTTGGCTCTCTTTTTTCAACTTAATAACATAAAATTTTCTAATTAAACACGTATTCTTTCACTTTATTTTAGTTTATTTTACCTTCATTTTTTAATATTTTATTTATTTGACTCTCCATCTTCGTAAACAATATTTTGCTCATTATTATACTTATGGTCTATTGATCTTCTTAGCTTTTAATATTCAAAGTTGAACTTTAGATTATATATATACACACACAAACATACGCACGCACACTCATATGTATGTATATGTATACACATTATTTAAGATACGAAGCTCTATGAAACAAATTTAAAACAAGGATTGAATACAATATGTTATTTATTTTTATTGTTTGTTATTTGGTGCAACACTAATTTTATATAGATCAAACCGCCACTATGCCTTTATATAAAAGGACACCAAATACCTTCACATTTTTTTTTGTAAGATCACATATTTGGATCTTAACATTAACAAAAATATGTTTTTATTCTTACATGGGTAAATTTAAAACGGCTTTAAAAGAAAAAAATATTTCTTTTATACACTTACAATTTTTTTATTTCAAAACTTAAAACTATGAGATAAAAACTGAACTACACATTCTTTGAGTTCTTTATTAAAAACATATATTTAATAGTTTGTTTAATTGGCTCTCCATTTTCAACTTGATAACATAAGATTTTTCTAGTTAAATATGTATTCTTTCACTTTATTTTACCGAGGAAAATAGTGTAAAGGACAAAATTCAATTATTTTTTAGTTTCATGGACATGCTCTTAATTTTTTATTGAGAATAACACACTTTTTCAATTAAATAAAGCATGAGGACAAAATTTTATGAGAAGGACAATGTGTGTGGTGTCATTTTTGCATAATCTTTTCATATAATGGTAATATGCAACACCATTTTTATTTGTTATGTCCTTATGACTACTTTTTTAAGGGACTATCCTTAATGCTTGAAAAACTTGAAAGTTTATCATTTAAACAAAATTCTCCTAAATTTGTTTTATCTAGAAAATTTTTAATTCTTTATTTAGCTCTCTCCATCTTTATAAACATTATTTGGCTTATTATTTTATTTACTCTCTTTTGATCTTCTTAGCCTTTAATATTTAAAGATGACCCGTGGATTCTTTTTTAATATTATTCATACTTTATTTTATTTAAGAGATAAAGTTCCAATCTATCCTTAATTAAAACTAAAAACAAGAAATCATCCTTTGTTATATGGAACATCCCCCATTCTGTAATTTCAATATATGACAGGAAGAGCAGAAAAGGCGGTTAGTATACCAAGTCCGGTATAAATGTAATGATCCGTATTTTTCTACTACTTAAATTATTGAGTTTAATATGATTTTGATTATTATTACGGTTGGAAATTAATTCTAACGATTTAATTACAATTTTATTACAATGTGAACTAATTAAATTAATTAAGTAATGAATTTCAATTAATTATACAAATAGTAGCTTGTATTGATTGTAAATGATTTTACAATTTGGTTTGCATTGATAAATATTGAAATTGGAAATTAATATATAAGTATTAGAATGAAATTGAGTTGATTAATTTATAACTGAAATTCGAAATTGAAAATAGGTAGATAATCAAAGTGTAAGTTAAAAAATGAAATTGATTTCTAAAGTTGTTTTAAACTCGATTTGGACTTGAATGAAGTAAACGAACATTGAAATTTAATTTAAAAGTGAATAAATGAAATATTGAAAATATTATATATTAATTAGCCTATATAAATAGCCATTTTGCAAACGTTCTCAGAATTTGATGAAACCAGTTTCAACAAGTCCAATATTTAATTATTGCAATATTTGAATTTTGTAGCAATCAAATTTGTCCTTTGATCGCGCGAATTCGAAACGCGTAGAAATCGATTTATAGAATTAAACATTAAAATAATTCGATTTTTGAAATTAACTTCTTAATATAAAGGAATTAGGACTTGAGATCTGTTCCATTGGATTCAGAAATATCAAAAACAATAGTACTTATATACATAATATTTTGGTTCAGTCCAAGATTGTAAAAATGAGATTTTTGGGCCTAAACGATCGTTTGGGCCCAATTTATCTTAGAATGTAATTTTATTTTATAACCTGGCTTTTTTTATTTCAAATCTCATCCATTTTATTGTCTAACCCTAACCCTTACCCTAACAGCCTCCACTTCTCATTTGATATGCTGTAGGAAATTTCTGGATTCTATTCCTTAATGGCGATCGAGCTCAAATTAAAATTTAACTCGAAATCAAGCTGCTCAGGAAAATCCAAAAAAAAAAAAAAAGAATCTGCAAGGTCTCGACAATACGAATCTATTGGAGGTGTTCGTTTTGTGACGCATCGTCCGAGTTAATTTGAAATAGTGGTCAAAGCTTCAATAACGTGGATAAGGTGGAAATTTGGGGAATTTTGATTCGTCGATCATTTGACAATGAAGTTTAAAGGAAAGTTGTAGTGCTCGAGCGTAAGAATCCCATGTTGGGTTCAGTTCGATATATGGTGCTCGGGATTGGCCGAAGTCTGCAAAATAAGGGCTGGAACCCTTGGTTTTCTTCGAGGCGGCACAATCAAGCGGTGTCACCGAGGCAGAGCTGTTGGGCACGCGGGTGATGCTCGTCAAGGGCTTCAGAATGGTAGTGACTATATGTTGAATAGTGATTGGAAGCTTGTTGATTTATTGGTCAAAGTTGTGGTAATTAACATGATTGTTGTGGTTTCTTATTCGTGCCTATAACACACAAAATAGAGGAGGAGCGGGAGTATAGGGTGATGTAATAATGTTATTTTTTTGGACTTCTTTAGTTTTATTTATTAATATTTTTAATCATGTTAACATGAATAACTTTCTCATACGAACTCAGATGGACGCATGGTTTCCATTGGGATCGTATCGAAATTCCTGATGACATGAAGTTGGTTAGGATGAATTCTATGACTGTCAATTTTGGACCTTTATATGAATTTCCAACGGATTCAAAATCAAAGGTGAGTGATTAAACCTCCTCACGCTTAACTAAAATATTCGGTTGTTAGTTAAATTAAAATCATGTTATGATATGATTTTATTGTTTGTTGTTAGGCAGTTAAAAATGCATATTTATGTTGATTTGCATTGATAGTATAATGTAATTTAACTGCTAATTTTGATTTTATAGTTAGGTTAAATTTCAAATTTAATTACTAGTTTAAACCGTACACCCGATGGCTACTAAACTAATTTGATATTAAATTGTTTGGATGGATACATTGGATTGATATGTTTGGTATATCGATATTTAATTGTGTGATTCATCCTATTATTTACCTTAGTTATATGACCACTTATTCGTGTCCATTAATTCCAACCATTTACTCTAGATGTTACGGGCATTAAATAAACTCAGAATTAATCATTGAGAAGAATTAAGAACATCGGTTGAAATGACAAATACCTATTACCCCTAATTTGGATTGAAATGATATATAATCATTCTTTAAGTACTAAAATTAAATTTAAGTATCATTTGACCATAGGATAGAAAATTATATACAGACGTTGGTTGGTTAAATAAAATTTGTTTAAAACTTTGAATTTTGAAATATCGTTTTAAAGGCAATACAAATTATGTTTTATAAATTGATTTCCTTTGAATTTTGAAATTTAAAAGTTGAAGAAAATTATTTAATGTTGTAAACTAAAGCTAGAAAATTGAGATTGAATAAGAATTGAATCTATTAAAATTGAATTGTCTTATCCATCTTTGAAATTTACTTTAAATTAACTTGATTTAAAGTGATACTTGAATCATAAACTCGAGATTAATATAAATTGAAATATTCAAAATGAGAATCCTACAAAGCCTTTAAATATTTGAATCGGATTGTTTGAATTAAATTGAATGTAAAATGGAAGTTGATTCGAATTTAAATATTGACTATCACAATGTTGCCTCTTTGAGGCTGATTTTCAAACATTAGTACAACTCTGATTTGAACGAAAATTTACAAACATAAACTAGTAATCGAGGACAACACACATGAAAAGAATCATCTCATTTCAATTTACTAAACAAATTTTCAAACAAAAACTTTCTGAATCAAGTTAGAAGTGTGAGGGATCCCTCACATTTGATTTTAGTAAGATTAGAAGCGATTTGCAGTGAATTGGCGCTCTATTGCTCAGAACAAGCTTGATTTTCACCTGAGAAATCAACTAGAACAACATGTAAAGAAGAAACTCAATATACAATAAGCTTTTCAACAAAAATAAAGAGAAGATGGATTGAATTGAGTTTTTGAGTCGATTTGATTTGAAACTGATATGTGACTTCAGTTTGTTTTAAACTGGGAAGAAACAACTCTAATTCAAACTATTTTATTTTAAACCATTTTACTAAATAACAATTTTGCTATATAAACTATTTTATTTTTAATGAGTAGTAATGCATCAAAAATCCAAGTCAACAAATCCTTACTAAAGAAGTGCCCGGACCTCGCCAATGGTAGTAAAACACCTTCTAAACCCCAATTGCCTTCGATTAAAGAGGAAGGGTTTGTACACCGCGAAGGCAAAGGTCTTATGAAGGTTACCGAGCAGGTAGAGGAGGGTGAGACCACTCCCGGAGGTGACTTGGATGTTGATAAACTCGATGAGATCAGGTAATCCTCGTTGTTCATGAGAACTATGGAGATTTTTAATGAGTTGATTGATCTCAATACAGCAAAAGATATTGCCCCAAGGGACATTGTGAGTTTGGAACTTGCAGTGAAGGTTACAAAAGTAGCAATTGAGTTATCTTTAACTCGAACTCCTCCATTGCAGAGAACATTTTCGGAAATTGGACCTGTGTTAGCTTCGCAAACCAAGAGCGGTTCGTTATTAGATGCTCGTTAAACCATACATTACATGAATTCTAAGTTTTAATGCTTGTATATACCAAATACTCTACCCCAGTACTTTTTGATCTAAGTACTGAAATCCTATTTTTTTCCTTATTTCAGGTCCAACTATAAGTCATCCATATACGAAAAGCTTCAAGCATCAATCCAGTGCTTATAACTTGAGCCATCACATGCAATCTCGGCATCCTCATGGCTACATAGAGACTGAGGAACAAAGGAGGTGAAGGCACGAGGCACATGATCTGCTAGAGAAATAAGACCGTGAACGAGGCTCTTATGGTGATCATGACCGATATGATGACTGTTATGATGATCGCCATGAGCGGGAGAGAGGGAAGAGGAGGAAAGCCGAAGAAGGAAGAGAGAGAGGGATGACCAGGGCAGTGATTACAGTAAGGATGATCCTAAGAAATGCCCCAGATCAGGTAAAAATCTAGTCCTTGTTATTCAAACTACTTCCGGCTACTTGTGTAACAACCCAGGGGAATTCAACGCCTGAATTTCCGACAATAATAATTAGACTCATATTACTTGCCAGAACTCAAGTATTGAAAACACCAGATAGTTAATGAAAGAAAATAGAGGATGTGATAAGAAGGAAAGAAATATTAGAATAGAAGAAGAAGGAGAACACAACAAAATCAGAGTCTCAAATCGCAACGGAATAAAATATAATATAGAAATAAAACTTTATTAAGAGTTTTAAAATAAAACTTACAATCATCAGAGTACATCAACACATCTGGACAATTATAATACTCTGTCCTCATATACCACACATAGCGGAATAAATACTAGATATCATACGTCTGAACTCCTCCAGCCGTCTCCTAAAATTCGCAGCATCCAAAACCTGAACCTGTAAAACCCGGTCTAACCCGAGCATTTACAAACGCCGGATCAGTCTGGTGAACCAGAGTGAGAAAACTCGCTAAGTTTAATAACATCACCCAACTTTATTTTAACGTCAAACCGTTTCTTTTTGAAATCATAGCTTATTCTGATATTATAATAGTGTTTAAACACCAATACATATCTATCTAGCGGAACACTTTCATCTCACGCTCCACATATATAGTATACAATCAAAAACCTCGGGTTCTCATTGGAGATTGCAAATATGACAAGGTATGGAACCACCTAACGATAGTGTATCTCTAGAGGCGAATACACTGGGTTCAACAAGAACATCTTGTAACCCGACCACACATGACCGACCACTCATTTCGCTTGAGTGTATCGAATGTATATCACCAACGATTGGGTGCGACTCATCGTTTCCCGATAAGGAACAACATCGAAATAAATTAATGAATGAAATGAATTATCTCTAGATAGGTTGTTATACACTCTACTTGGGAGCTATCCACTTAGCCTTGCTACCTGCCCGATTTCTATCATTTCCCAGTTGAAGAGACTTGAGGTTTAACACTACCTTTAGCACATCACACCACCATTCACTTTGAATGTCACATTGTCAGATCCTCCAAATCACTAATTGACGTCCCCAAAAATATTCTGGTCTTTAAGCTAAGAGAAAGGCCATTTCTCGGCCACTGACAAAAATACATTTGTAAAAATCAATGTACGTGATTCTTAAGAAATACTTTGTCAGACATTCATCCATACAAGCCATCCAGGAATAGGATAAACCGAAGGTACCTTCTTACTACATCATAAGTATCACCCTACAGATCAGTAGCAAGTAGTCCTTGCAAATCCGTAGATTTCAACCATGGCAGAACCCCAGTATATCTCCGAGTCGAATCAGAGATTTTAAGTGGTTCTTCCAATTTATAAAGATCGACGGTCTTCAATTTCTTTGTCTCGATCAACATCTGATATCTTCCATATTTTTTATTTGGTGGTCGGAATGGTTTTCGAATATAATTTCGATCCCAGTCTTTCCGTACCAACAATCGTATAGGTCAGATTTGATAGTCGGTTATTTAACTATCAAATAAAATAATCATTCAATCATAAAACAAAAATATATTTATTGGTTTAGTAATCATCATCATTTGGCTTCTTTAATTTAAAATATTCGTTTAATAAACTTCAATATCTTTTCATTTCCATTACTTTGGAAATTCCGTTATATATATTATCAGATCCCTTTTTATTGTCGGAAATAATTTTAATATTATTCAACATTTCTATACTTCAACAATCATTAGTTTCTAACCATAGATTGGTAGGCGAATAATTCCTTAAATATCAACCCCGAAGACCGAAATCAACATCAAATTAACACTCAGAAAATCACTCAACTCATCAATCTCCAGTTAGGTTCCAATTCTTTAAATTCTTATCTTAACTCCCCGTCAACCCATTTTATCTCACTTATACTCCATTCCACCATTTTCACTTTGATAATCTCATTTCAATTCTATTCATTCCACTTAATCTCGTTGTTAGACCAAAAATTGGCTCTAACACCCAAATTAGATATGAATTCAATGAAATAGAATCAAAAAAGCGGTAAAGAACACGCAATTTATAGTGGTTCGGCGTTAACGAGCTTACGTCCACTTTGTTTTCTTTTAATTGGTGATTGGAATACAAATACAGCAATGATTCTCACTCAATCTCACAACTACAATGCACACACTCACTCAAATCTCTCAAAAATGGATTTTAAGAGATGATTTTGATCTGAATATGATTGTAGAATTCGACTATGGAGGAAGTATGGATTGAGAATTTGCCAAAAGATCCTTTCAAATGCCTCTAGGTGGTGTATTTATAGGCGAAAAAACTCCTCGAAGTGGCTCCGGTTCAGAATTGCGTGGCATCCATCCCTTGAGAGTCGGGTTCGGAGGCTCCAAGATGGTTACAGCGCATTGACTCAGTAAAAGATCGTGGGAGAAATGCTCAGATCTTGTCCGAGTCTTCAGGGGATATGCGTAGCAACGGCTACAGATTCAAAGGGAAAAAGGGGTTCGGATTGGGGCCTCCGATCCGACCCGGTAAAGCAACTGGCTATCCCTAGATGTTGTTGACGTACTCATCCAATCTGAACCGATGAGATTGCGTGCTTTCTTCTGATACCGCTGAAGTGATTCTCCGATCCGAACTGCTGAAGCCACCTGCTTTATGATGTTGCTGATGTGCTCTTCCGTTCCGAACCGATAAGGCCACTTGTTATCCTTTGGTATTGCTGACGTATTACCAATTCGGTCCGATGTAATGAGGCTACTGACATATCTCTTCGATCCGATATGATGTGGTCTCTGCGTTCTTGATCTTTACTCACCTTCTGTACTATCTTCTTCCGATCCGATCTGATCTGTGTCTTCCTCGCTATTTGCTCTTTGTGTAGCCTAGTGCACAAAGTAGGCTAACATTTTTCCCCCTCGAAGTACACTCTTATTTAAGGTGAAGTGTGCTTCGAAGCAATTTACAGAACATCCTTTGAATTAGAATCATTGAATGATCGCCTCCATTTATTTGTAGTGCCGTGTCGCTTCATGAAGTCGTGGCTTTCGATGCTTACATATATCCATAATCCACATGAATTACTTTCTTCATTTTCAAACAACTTTGAGAACTTTTATTTAACGTCCAGTGATTCTTCCAGGTAAGCTTTTTTCTTTATTTTTCCTCAAATTCAACCCGCGTGTCAAATCAGTGTATATAGCCTCTTTCGGTTCGGGTTCCGATCCGAATGGATTTCCTCTAGTGGTACACCCGAACAGATACATCGAATCAACTCCCCCATGGATCAATAGGCCATAGGGCCCTTATGGGCTTGACTTCCGGTCCGAACGGGTTGGGAAAATTGGGAATACGAGTGGTCACTACGATTTCATATAAGTACCCTCCTCATCTCCTTCTTCCTCTTCCCTCTTTATTATTCTCTTCCAGCGAAACTCGCATCTAAACCCTAGAATTTTAAAAACTCTGAAAATCTTCTCGTTTTAATCCCCGAATCCAACACATAGGTAGTTTTATAATCTTGAATCTCCTCTTTATAATTGCTTTTAACTTAAATTCGCGGTTCCCTTGAACGATTCCAGTGATGTATTCGATAGATTTTGTCGCCATGACCTCCTCCACTCCATCATCGTTGCTAATGGCGTTAAATTACTCTCGAGGCGATGGTGGAGGGGGTTAAGATCCTTCGTTGAGTGTTCGAATGCATCAGTACTCGATTTCAGCTGGGACTCTCAACATAGGATCGATTTTGACCCCACAGAAGAGGGAAAAAGGGAGAGGAGAAGTGCAGGGGATCGGTTCGGGTGATAAGGCAGAGACGAGGAAAAAGAGAGAGAAGGAGTGCAGGGGATCGGTTCGGACTTGTAAGCCAAGAGAAGAACAGGATTTACTTGACCGGACCGAATCGAAATGTGAAATAAAGAAGAGGAAAAGCATGGCTGTTCAAGTCGATCCGGACCGTTCGAGTATTCACCTCCGAACTGATCCGATTTTGGTCACTGGGCATCAACTCTTGTCCCAGGCTAGCACAAGGCCTTCTCCCCGATCCGACCCTAATATGTGTATCCGAACCGAACCGAAAGACAGTCCAAGATTGCTCATAAGACCTTGCTTAGTTGGTTAAACCAATCCTCAATAATATCTTCAGCTTAATGGACAGTTAGGATAGTGCCTTGCAAACATAAACAAATATCAAGAACCGTTCTGAACATTACTGCTTCCTTGGACCTTTACATTATGTTTTCATGTATTTACTTTGCATCTTTGTCACACGTAGCACACACTTTAGTTCACATACACATACGGGCGACACGAGCAACTTTACTCTAATCCTTGCCATTGTTCCATCAATAGTCTAGCGATCATGGCCTAAAGACGTTCTTCTAGATTAACAAAGAAGATGGAAATGGCAGAAACTTCTGAGAAATATACTCTCGATGACATATCTTCTTCTTCAGACCCTAAATGGGATGACGAGAGCTCAGATTATGAAATAGGAACGCATAACAATGAAACACCTTCAGACAGCGAAGTTTCTCTAGGCTATGAGGAGGAAGGAGAGATTGGAGATTACCGAGCTCCTGACGAATTTGAGTCTGCCATTATCTTGGAATCACCCACAGACTCTGTTGAATCAACGACCGTTGATTATAGACTTGCTCGCATATGTCTAAAGCACGGAATATTAAGAAGGGATACTCTGGTGCCATCGAAAACTGACCGTCCTCACAGTCCTCCAGAAGGATTTATAGTAATCACCCGATTGATGTGCATGGTTGGGGCTATCCCACCGTTTTCTCCTTTTGTTGTCGACTTTCTAAGACAAATGAGGATTGCCCCCATGCGGCTGCATCCCAACTCCTATGCTTACCTATATACCTTATATGTAGCATACCGCGAGATCTTAGGTACAGAGCTCACTTTCGATGATGTTCATTTCTTTTACAACTTCAAGCATCAGACTCGAGAAACTCCTTTTTTCTCTTACTTCGAATCAGTCCTAAAAAGGAAAATAATTTCAGTGCCGTTCAACAGCAAGGCCGGCGATTCCAAGTTGGAATGGTTTTATATAAGGCAACAGCCGGGATGTGCTAGGAGATGGACAAAATCAAGTAAAGCATTGGTTTTCTAAATCTCAACTCTGAGTGTCCACGCCAACACATTAATCTGTTTTCTTTTTGTTTGCAGTTGATAATCCAAAACAAATATCGGGTCAAGTGTACTTTGATCGGATGCATCATCTCCTTAATGGCGATCAAAAATTTCTAACCATCGATGAAGTCCTTAAGGATGAATACCTTCATCGTCACGGGCTACTGTCCATTACCCGTAGCATAGGTCACGGGTCGGGTCCATATGTATACATCCCTCCAGTGGATGTAATTTCAAGAATGGGTGAGAACTCGAAAAGCCCCACCATACCACTTCGAACTTCACCTTCTCCATCATCGACTCAAGACGATGAGCTGACCAACATACCCGAGAAGCACCAAGAAGGGTATATCGCCCTTGGGGAGGCTGTTTCTTCTGAGAAATCATCATGTCCTAAAGAACTGCCAACAGACGCTTCCCTAGGAGATGCCCCTACTACTGAGGATCCTACATTTCAAGGCTTAGGAGATCCCCCTACCCGAAACTATCTATACCTCCGAGGATTTCGGCTCAAATCCTTTAGTTTTTACTTCTTCGGAGGAGACTACTCCTGTTAAGGCCAGAGAGTCCACTCACGCTGGTTCGACTTCGAACTCGAGTTTGTCGGGGGAAACACCACTTAGGATGCACTTAACACAATAGCACTACACTTCACAGCACTTACTCCTCATGAGAATACTGATTCTGAATTCCACTTGTATTGTTGCGCAGGTACGATGTCTCGTGCTCACTATGACATCAGGAAACTACGCCGCAGCATGATCAGACCCTCTTCTGATATTGAGCACGATCGCCGCGAAAGCCAGGGTAGAGAGGATAGAAGGCCTCATGACTCTTATCAGTCGCGGACCTCGCGCTCTCGTTCTCCCGTTCGGTCGGATCCAGAGTGATACAAAAGCTACCAAGGTCGTCGAGGAGATGAGACGTCGCAGTCAAAAGATCATACCCCTTCTCAAGAAAAACGCGGTAGGGAAAGGAGTCTACCGAAAGATACCGACTCGTGAGGCAAGCGTAAGGTTTCTGCTAAGCGGCCTAGGAAGGGTGAGGAGGCCATTGTGCCCGCCCATCATAAGGATACCGAGCTAACATTCCCCGCACCTCCACCATTGGATGCTGAAACTGAAGTTAAGCGGGCATATCTGGAGGAGCAGTTCCCCAAACATTATTTTGAAAACCTGACTTTCTTACCTGCTCTTGAGCCTATTTCCTCGAGGTGGGCAGACAAGGCCAAAGAAAAAATTGACGCAGTCGAAAAATAATATTCGGAGATATTCAAGTACTCGTGTAACCTCTCCAGAATTATCCGAACTTTAATCACGGACACAACTCGATGAAAAAGACTGCTGAAGCCGATGCAAAGGCCTTGAAAATTTTGGGGAAAGACCTTAAGGATACACATGCCCAACTTGCTATTGCTCAACGGGATACTGCTAGCTTCAAGCAACAATTTGAATAGCTACAAAAACGTTATCATGACTTGCTCGAGTCTCATAGTCAAGAGCGCTCGGAGCTGAAGAAGCAAGCGGAAGACGCTAAGTCGGATAACGCCAAAATGCAACTTTCTTACACTGCTCTTGAGCGAGAAAAGGCCGAGTTAGCGAGGAATAATGCCGAATTGGAGAAGAAAAACGCTGACTTAGCTTCCAAGTTGATGGAGGCCGAAAACAGGGCTGCCCTAGCGGAGGGTAATGTTGAAAGTGTCATCAAGTCGGCCGAAGAGTCCCGCAAGCAGCTGGCAGAGCCCCAGGAGGATGTGCAGGGTTTCGGTGAATTAATGATCGAATTTTTTGCATATATAATTCGTCACAGAAACATCTCTTGGATCGAAGATTATCCGACTACCTTGGTTCACATGTGGAGCCAAATTATTGAATGGGAGAAGGAGGAACTCAAGGTAGATTCTGTCGATGAAGACCAGCTCATGGAAAAATATCTAAGAGATGATGAGCCGGCACGTCTGGCTGAGGGGCGTCGCCTCATCGCTGCTGCCATGGAGGAGGAAAAGAGGATGGCCAAACAAAAGCATATCTCTGAAGCTAGTTCTTCCTCTACTGCCACTGAAACTCCTGAAGTCGAGGGATACGACCCCAAAAGCCCGGCGTTCCCTCATGCATCTCTTTTATCCCCCATTCCCGAGACGGCAGTTACTCCAGCTGAGAAATCATCGGAAGGTATTTCTACCTTTTCACCCCAATTCGTCAAAGCTGTCTCTACTTTCCATCACATAATCGGGCAATCGATGAAGGACCCTTATTTTCTCCCGAGTTGATAAGTGTTGCTTCTCATTCTGTAGGTGCTGAACCATCCGATAAGACAGACGTGCCTCAGCGACCACCGCCAGAACAGAATCCGCCGAGAAGGCTGAAGGAGATAAGGATAAGGCTGATGCTCCTCATGATGACGAGATGATAGCCGCCTTGAAAGATGATGGCGGTAGCGAGGGGCATGAGGAAGACTCTGATATGGCTATAGTCGGGGATCCAAAAAGCGCTGATGACATCACTTTGACTGAAATGAAAGCCGAGCAAGATAAACGTATGCAGCTAAAGGTTGAAGACCTAGACCCTGAAGGCCTTAAGCCTCTTGCGGTGGTGGACCCTGAATCAAGGTTCGTCGTTAAGCTTTCAACTAGATCTATTACAGAAGATCTTGCTAAAAAGTCTTCTCTTGATTCCAGCGTTCCTTCTCCTGGGAAAAAACCAACTGATTCTAGCACTTCGGCTACAGGGAAGAAAAAGTTGAAACGCGTTATGACCAAAGCTGAAAAGGAAGCTAAGGCTGCTCAGAAAGCCGCCAAAAAATCCAAGTCTGACCCGAAGCCTAAATGATAAAGTGCTTCGTTTTATTTTTGGCATTTAATTGGTTCGCAATTGTTGTAGTGAGTGCGGCCCTCACACCTTCTTTTTTGCTTGTTTTTCATGTACAAACTCATACGTTTGTAAATAAAAATAATTCATTTCCTGCAATGCCTGTTAGTCGTTAGTTCATCACTTATGTAAATATACGAAAGCATGTCATACTAAAGTTATGTAATGGAGTCATGGTGGAGGGGAATATGAGTGTACATGCATGCCCCCAGTCAATCTTGAATAACTGAGTGGGAACTATTCAAGATTAAATTAAAAAGTCCAAACGCCCCCGATTCTCTGACGGGGGTCATATTCCTTTTGTCATTGATGCATGTTCTTTCTGGCATCTTTATACTCTCCTGTCTCATATCCATGTTAGAGTTTTCGCTGAGGCGGTCTCTCATCTGGGTGCACCTTCTCGCCTCAGGGGACGTCGTCTTCCCGTCCTTTATACTCTCTCTCGATTCTTGAGAGTTAAAGTTAAGAGTGTCGTCTTCCCATTCTTCTATGTCTTATCATACAAACAGTCGTTTTGTTTGTCCCCGCATATAGGTCATCTTCAACTTTAGTTTAACATTTCGTGTTTCACAGTCATAATAGAATAATAGTTGAAGATATAAATAATGAAGGAAAGTAAATGACACACAATATTTTTATAGTGGTTCGGCTAAGTCATAGCCTACATCCACTTTATAATCTTTTGTTCACATAAACAAACTTTTTAAGGCAAGTCGTGCCTTTTTACATGCCTTGTGAAAACAAAAGAAATGACATTTCATATTTAGCTCAGATATCGCCGTAGGTGCTGAGCGTTCCAGGCTCTGGGAATCTCTTCACCATCCACGGTCGTTAGCTTGAATGCTCCTGTATTAAGCTTCCGTTGGAGGTGTACGGTCCTTCCCATTTTGGACCCAACTGGGTTGAAGGCGGGAAGACTCGCTTCAGTACTAGGTCTCCTGGTTCAAAGGTTTTGAGGCGAACCTTTTGATCATAATAACGTGCTACTTGATGTCGATGTCTTGAAGCACGTAAGTCGGCTTCTTCTCTTTTTTTCTTCAATCATATCAAGAGACTCTAGGAGGAGCGCTTTATTCATCATCGGGTCATAGTACGCAACTCGATGAGAAGGGACTTCCAATTCTACTGGGATCACCGCTTCAGACCCAAATGAAAGTGAATAGGGAGTATGGCCTGTAGCCGTCTTAAAGGTCATCCTGTATGCCCATAAGGCTAACGGTAACACATCTACCCTTCTGGCTTTGGCCTGTTTCAGCCGCTTCTTTAGAATTGATTTAATGACTTTATTTACAGCTTCGACCTGTCCATTTGACTGCAGATGAGCTACTGCAGTGTATCGCTTATCAATTTTGTATTTCAGGCAAAAGTTTCTGAACTCTATGCTGTCAAACTGCGTCCCATTATCAGTTATGATGGTCTTCGGTATCCCAAATCGACAAATAATGTTTCTCACCACAAAACTGATCACTTTCCTTGCCGTGATGGTTGTTAGAGGTTCAGCTTCAACCCACTTCGTGAAGTAATCCACGACAACGATCGCATACTTGGCTCCTCCTCTGGCAATGGGTAGCACTCCAATAATGTCAATTCCCCACATGGCAAATGGCCACGGACTTACCATTGAATTGAGTTGAGTCGGAGGCGCTCTGGGAACTTTGGCATATCTTTGACATCTGTCGCAGCGTCGTGAATAAGCAGCCGCGTCTTTGTTCACGGCAGGCCAGAAATATCCGTACCGTAACACTTTGTTTGCTAAGGTTTGGCCCCCAGTGTGATCTCCACACTTACCTTCATGTACCTCTTGCAGTACACGTTTGATGTCGTCGTGTGCGATACATCGTAGGAGGGGCATCGAAAACCCTTGACGGTAAAGGACGTCGTCCTGCAAAACGTATCTGGTGGTCTTACAGCTCGTCTTTCACTCTTTTTCAACGGGAGGGTTCCATTTTTGAGAAAATTCTTAATTGATGTCATCCAGGATTCTCTTTCTGGTTTAACTTCTAGGGCTAGCTCTGTTTCCATTAGATCGAAACTTGGTGAATCCAACACCTCTATAGGAGCCATTTCGGATTCTTTAAGACTATCTGAACTTGCTAGCTTCGCCAATCGATCTGCTTTCTGATTTTCCGCTCTTGGAATGTGGGTTATGCTATAATGCTCCAAACCTTCCAACAACTCCTTTACGTTCTTGAGATAAGTGATGAGCCGAGGTCCCTTAGCAGCAAATTCTTCCCGAACTTGACATACCACTATTTTGGAATTGCAATATATATCTAGTATCTTCACTCCCAAATCTTTGGCAAGTTTCAGCCCGGCAATCATGGCTTCATACTCGGAATCATTGTTAGTAGCAGTAAATTCCAACCGTAATGCATAGTAGATAGATCGTCCTTCAGGAGTTATTAGAACAACTTCGGCACCGGACTTTCTATCGTTCTTAGCTCCGTCCATATATAGTCTCCACGAATTAAGCTCTAATTCTTGATCCAAAGCAACTACTTTGTCACCCACCGTTTCCTCTTTAGGAATTGTAAATTCAGCTATGAAGTCAGCCAAGGCCTGCCCCCATATTGATCTTCACGGCTGAAAGTTCAAATCAAACTGGCTCAGCTCGATATTCCATTTGAGTAACCGCCCTGATGCTTCAGGTTTCTGCAACACTTGTCTCAAAGGTTGGTCGGTGTACACAACTATTGGGTGTGCCTAAAAATAATGGTGGAGTTTGCGGGAAGCAATTAGGAGGCTATAAGCAAGCTTCTCTATCTTTTGGTAGTTGCGTTCTGAAGCAGCTAGTTTTTTACTTACGTAGTACACAAGTTTCTGGACTTTTTCCTCTTCACGTACTAGTGCTGCACTGACGGCGTGAGATGATACCGCCAAGTAGACGAACAAATCCTCATGTTGCACGGGCTTTGATAATATCAGAGGCTTTTCTAAGAAGTCTAACAGATTCTGGAACGCCTCCACACAGTCGGGGGTCCACTCAAAATTTCGCTTTCCCCGTTTTATGAGATCGAAGAAATGCACACACACTTATCTGTTGCTTTGGAGATGGACCTGCCCAGTGCTGCAATCTTCCCAGCTAAGATCTGAACATCCCTAATCTTTCGCGGCTCCTCTATATTCCGAATTGCTTCTATTTGGTCTGGGTTGATTTCAATTCCTCTGGAACTCACGATAAAGCCAAGGAACTTGCCTGATGCCACGCCAAAAGAACACTTCAAGGGGTTCAACTTCATCCCATACCTTCGTAGTATGCCAAACATTTCTGCTAAGTCCTTCGTATGATCGGGAGATTGCTTGGATCTCACTAGCATATCATCTACATACACTTCCATAGTCTTCCCAATTTGATTGTAAAACATGCGGTTTACCAGGCGCTAATATGTGGCTCCCGCATTTTTTAATCCAAACGGCATTACGACGTAACAATACAATCCCAAGTCTATAATAAAGCTTGTATGCTCTTGATCTGGTACGTGCATGGGAATTTGATTGTACCAGGAATATGCGTCCATAAAGGATAAAAGTTCATGCCCGGTAGTGGAATCTACTAGTTGATCAATTCTGGGGAGAGGAAAACTATCCTTCGGGCAAGCCTTGTTCAAATCAGAAAAGTGGATGCACGTTCTCCACTTCCCATTTGACTTTTTAACCAGGACAGGACTCGATATCCAGTCGGGATACTTCGAATCCTTAATGAATCCGTTACCTTTTAACTTCTCTACTTCTTCTTTCAAAGCTGCTGACCGCTCTGGGCCCAACATCCGTCTCTTCTACTTGACAGGTGGGTGCTTTGGGTTAATACACAAGGAGTGACTCATGACGGCAGGCGAAATCCCACATATGTCAGCGTGAGTCCAGGAAAACACATCCAGATTTGCCTTCAAAAAATCAACCAATTCTCTTGCTCTAACCGGATCTAGTTGCGAGCCAATCTTTAGCACTTTTATTGGATTCGTTTCATCAATAGATATATCAACTGTTATTTCATTGGGAGTTGCCTTCATGTCCCCCGGTTCTCTATCCTCTCTGGGATCTATATCCTCGAGCACGTCTGAAGGCGGCTCTCTTGGGGCAGGACCCCTTAGTTGCTATGCTGAGGCCCCCTTTGGAGAGGCGGAATCATCTTTAGCGTCTATATTCAGCCCCTTCATTAGCATCTTTAACTCTGCCACGTAACAAGCTCGTCCCATAGCTTGGTCGCCTCTCATCGTCCCAACTCCCGAGTCAGTCGGGAATTTTAGCAGCAAACACCAAGGCGCAATACATGCCCTAAATTCAGCAAGGGCTAGTCGGCCTAGGAAGGCATTATAAGGCGACTCCAAATCCAGAACTACAAACGGCAGGATCCTTACTCTCTGGCGATCCCCCTGCCCTAGTGTGATCGGTAATTCCATAAAACCCATTGGAGCTGTGGATACTCCGTTAAAACCACGTATCCATCCCTGACATGGCTTTAAGTCTTTTGCTTCGAGCCTCATTTGTTCGAAGGCTTTGTTGAAGAGGATATTGACCGAGCTTCCGTTGTCCACTAACACCTTATGAACTAGAGCGGGGCCAATTGTCGTGGTTATCACTAGCGGATCGTCGGTTGGGGATTGAACTCCAAACTCGTCTCTATTACGGAATACGACATCATCAGACATCGTTTTTTGCTGCTTTATTGGAGTGACGTCTTCAAGGCTGCTGCATTCTCCCACTTCATAATGCTTGGCAGCGTTGACGTACTAGTCCATCGCTTTAAAACTACGACCAACCAAGTGAGGCCCTCCTATAATGGAATTAATGACGATCCTCTTACCTTTTTGCTGAGCTGTGGGTTTTGAGGCAGGTTGTTCTTGGTTCGGGGCTTGTCCCCGTCCCTCGGGGCAGCTTTGTATTCATCCAACTTCCCTTCTCGTAGCAATTTTTTGATGATATCCCTCAAATGACAACACTCATTGGTTGAATGACCGTGTGTTCCATGAAACAAGCAAAACTTTCCTGTTTCAATTTCCTTCTCAGTAGAATCTCCGGGTGGTGGTTTTTTGTACTGCAATATGTTGTATGTGTCTAGATAAATGTTCTCCAACGTATCATTCAACGGCGTGTAATTTTCAAAACTCTGGAATCGGGGTCTTTTATTTGAGCTATTCCCACGGTTTCTGTTCCTTCTACTGCCGTTACCTTTTCTGTTGCTATTACCACCATTCTGGTTGCCAACATTTACTTCTACTTTTCCTGAACTGTCACCAGACTGTTTCACAACGACATTACTCTGAACACCTTCCTTCGAGGTCCCTTCGGACTTTCTCTTCCGATTTGCCTTAGCTTCTTCTCGCCTTAGGCGAACATCAGCCTTTTCATAGAATAATTCTCTTGTAGGAGGTGGTTTTCCGGCCAGGTAATCCCCGAATTCTGTGTCAGGATCTGTTTGCGAACAAATTATACAATTGTAAACAACTGTAAAATCCGTTCGGCTTTCCTAAACAACAAGGATTATTGTAGAGGGTGTCGAACTCTGGGACGAAAAATATTTTAATTAATAAATCCAATCAAGTTATTCCAAGATTTTGATTGATTGAAAACACAGAAAATAACAGCAATTAAATAAAGAAGAGAGATTTATCTAATAAGAGAAAGCAATTAGGGGATAATGACATAGATTAGATTCACACTCATCAATAGCCAACAAATAAATGTAGATCTAATTCATGTTTCTACACAAACACGAATCAACGATAAATAGATTCTTAGAAACAAATAAGTAAATAACGACAAGCATAGCCTATGCAGGAGCTGAGCTCTTAAACAACCATAGACTACCAGGACAGATTCACAAATTAATTTCTAAAAACCGAAAATTAGATCTAAATATGATAATTGTTAGATCGCACACGAATATACCCTGTGAAGGAGCATAGCTCTTAAACGACACAGAATATGAAGGTTCAGATCTAACCCTTGATTCAGATCTAGATCTACATATATAAAGTCCTCATCTATTGGCTATGTGATTCATGTTGAATCATATCTATTAGTGTCATCACCCCCTAATCAAAGGGGTTTAGCTAGACATAGCTAAAGAAGAAGAAAAACAGAAATTAAATAACATGAACATAAATAAAACTAAAACTAAATAGAACAGAGGAAGAAGAGTTTTATTTCAAGAGAAAGATTTCAGAATAAAACTAAGTGTGTTTTACAATGAATGAGATAGAGTGTATTTATAGCTGATATGACAAAGGCTACTTGGCAAATTCCATAATGTGGGACTAAAGAATTAGCCCAACTAACACATAAGCTAGTGTGAACGCAGCTGTAGAGTGAGAGGCCTTGCAAATGAGCTAATGTGAACGCAACATGAGTCTTTATTGAGCCAAATCTACCCAACTGAACTCTATTTGCAATTGTTCTTCAAGCTTTAAACTCTTCAAGCTTTAGTAATTTCAACTTCACTCTTTTTAAGCAAATTCTTCATGCTTTATCCATCAAATGCTCTAAACCAAGCTTTTTATCAACAATCTGAAAACACAACTATAAATACGTAATATTAATTATTTTAAATAGAAAAACTAGATAAATAAGCCGATAAAATATACACATTTACGTGTATATCAAATACCCCCACACTTATCTTTTTATTCGTCCTCGAATAAACTAAACTAAGATATGTCACACTTTCGTAGGAAAAACGATTGCATTTAGCGTATGCAACAAGCCGTTAAACCCCTAGGTGTCCCTAGTAGGACGAGTGTTGTCTCGTGAGGGTTTTCAGCGGATACTACCCACAAAATCCAAAGCGTCTTGAGTACGCAAATTAATCAAACAATATATTTAAGGTCTTTCATATTCCAAGGATTTCACCTAACTTCAATAATAACGGTTTAGCCCAAAATTGTCCATCCCATAATTAGTGCAAAAATGTATAAAAATTTTCAAGCTGAATCGTAATTCCTTGATAACACTGTAATTGTCTTGAAGGTTAAGAGCGTGGTGTCAACCAAAGTTCTACACATCGACAATGTGCACCCAATCATTTCTTTATTCTTTATTCTTTTTTTTGTTTTTTTTTTAATAATTTTGCACCAATGTAACTTTAATGTATTGGATATGAGTTATGCATAGATGAAGGAAAATTTTGCAAGTTATAAAAATATTATAGATAAGAGGGCAAGTGTATTTATTGAACTTCAAGCTATAAAAGATAAAGTAATACTAAGGCACATATGAACATTTTTATTTCCTTTCGTCTCCTCTACTACAATCCTCTCTTCCAAGTACGGTATGATGGATGTGGATGGAATGGAAATGAATGCTTTATAGTCAAGAATGATGAATGACTATTTTATTCAGAGAGACTCTCTCTTTATTTCATTTTTTTCTTTCTTCTTTTTTTTTCTATTCTTTTTTTTCTTTTTCTTTTTCTTTTTTTCTTTTGCATGATGAAGGATGAATGGAGATGGAATGATGACGTACATGATTTCATTTGATTCCTCCTCTACTAAACCAACACTTCATGAAAGGAATGTTTTGTGCCCTAGTTACTCTACTTCTATAACCTTAATTCAACACACAAGTCTGGATTGATGTTATACAAAAAGCTGAAAGGAATGATAAGCAAAGTTTCGTAAGATAGATAACCCATATAAAATAAGATGTGGTATATGGTTATCCTACCTTAACACAAGTACGGAGTGGGTAGTGTAATATTGGTATAAAAAGTGACGTTTTTGACCTTTAAACAAAGGTTCTTGAGTATACCAATATAAGATAAACTTGTCGAAACATGGATGTAAATCGACTAAAAACTTGGGTTTGAATAATGTGGGGGTATCGAAGAAGAATGCTACAATGAGTCTTTTCTCCTTAAGTGGGCCAAGTGGATTTTAGAACTTACGATTTTGAAAATTTGAGTGGAAAAGAAAATATTATGCATGAAAACGAACTCAAAAAATCCAACAAATGTAAGTGCAAAATCATTATTATTTGATTTTTTTTATTTTTTTTTACTTGCACATTCTAACATGTATAACAAGGGTCGACACGCTTACTCCAGAACACAAATAACATCTGCACAGTCTCAAGATAGCATCTTAAAAAGACATATTACAACTCAATGAATAAATAATGTTCATTCCCATCACCCAACAATTCAACTTATCAAACAAGAACCAAGGTGTTATTTATGAATTTAAGTTTATCCTTGTTCAATGAATGAACTAGTTCATAAAATTTGATTACTGATGTAATGTAAATTCCCCCCACACTTGAGTGTGACTGTGTCCTCACAGTCGTTAATCAGATATATCTTAGTGAAAGGGAAATAAAATAAGAGGGTCAGCACGACTTATCGGGTACACATGCAGAAAATAAGCAGTCATCGAATATATGAACCGGTCCTCAATGGACCCATGGATCAGCCTCATTAAGATTGTGAGACACAGCTTAAGAAGTGAAAACCAAATCATAAAGGATTTTATACGTGTCAGATTTGGAAAAACAATTTTTTTTTCAAAAGTTTGAGTTGCTAATTTTATAATTTTGAGCTTTCCTAAACAACAAGGATTGTTGTAGAGGGTGTCGAACTCTGGGACCAAAAATATTTTAATTAATAAATCCAATCAAGTTATTCCAAGATTTTGATTGATTGAAAACACAGAAAATAACAGCAATTAAATAAAGAAGAGAGATTTATCTAATAAGAGAAAGCAATTAGGGGATAATGACATAGATTAGATTCACACTCATCAATAGCCAACAAATAAATGTAGATCTAATTCATGTTTCTGTCACAAACACAAATCAACGTTAAATAGATTCTTAGAAACAAATAAGTAAATAACGATAAGCATAGCCTATGCAGGAGCTGAGCTCTTAAACAACCATAGACTATCAAGACAGATTCACAAATTAACTTCTAAAAACCTAAAATTAGATCTAAATCTGATAATTGTTAGATCGCACACGAATATACCCTGTGAAGGAGCATAGCTCTTAAACGACACAGAATATGAAGGTTCAGATTTAACCCTTGATTCAGATCTAGATCTACATATATAAAGTCCTCATCTATTGGCTATGTGATTCATGTTGAATCATATCTATTAGCGTCATCACCCCCTAATCAAAGGGGTTTAGCTAGACATAGCTAAAGAAGAAGAAAAACAGAAATTAAATAACATGAACATAAATAAAACTAAAACTAAATAGAACAGAGGAAGAAGAGTTTTATTCCAAGAGAATGATTTCAGAATAAAACTAAGTGTGTTTTACAATGAATTAGATAGAGTGTATTTATAGCTGATATGACAAAGGCTACTTGGCAAATTCCATAATGTGGGACTAAAGAATTAGCCCAAATAACACATAAGCTAGTGTGAACGCAGCTGTAGAGTGAGAGGCCTTGCAAAAGAGCTAATGTGAATGCAAAATGAGTCTTTATTGTGCCAAATCTACCCAACTAAACTCTATTTGCAACTGTTCTTCAAGCTTTAAACTCTTCAAGCTTTTGTAATTTCAACTTCACTCTTTTTAAGCAAATTCTTCATGCTTTATCCATCAAATGCTCTAAACCAAGCTTTTTATCAACAATCTGAAAACACAACTATAAATACACAATATTAATTATTTTAAATATAAAACTAGATAAATAAGCGGATAAAATATACACATTTACGTGTATATCAGGATCTACTCCTTCTATCAAGGCCATCAGGATAGTAGGCTCATGGGGGTCAGTGACTTCGGTAACGGCCAGGTTTAAGCGATCCAAATATGACTTCAAAGATTCTCCTGGGTCCTGTTTAATTCGTGACAATTCTATGACGGTCTTGGACTTTTGGGCATGGAGTCGGAATTGATTCATGAAACGCTCACTTAATTCTGTGAAATTTGACACCGACCGAGGAGGAAGTCGAGTGAACTACATTAACGCTACATCTTCAAGATAAATGGGAAAAGCTTTGCACTTTACAGCATCTGGAGCTGCTGCCGCGTTCATGAACCATGCATATCTCATCAGATGCTGCCCTGGGTCTGTCCTTCCTGAATATTGATCCATCTAAGGCAAGTTGAATCGTCGGGGGAACTGGAAATTCAGGATATCATCTGTGAAAGGGGTATGACTTCGCTCAATGCCCCAATCTTCATTGACATATCGCCAGCTTTCAGACATAATCTGTCGCACCATTGCCCATACATCGGCGTTGGTTAATGTCTGCACAGGTTCTCTAGATTTGATGTTCGGATTACCCCTGGGTTCCTGATCAGGGGATAACCTTCTGTTTCTAGCGGCAGCCGCCCTACGTCGCTCTCTATGCTCCCGGTCGACCTCTGGAGGTAGAGGTTGGAGGAGTTGTTGCTACGTAGGGTTAGTAATATTGGGATCCCTAGGTAAGACGTGGGATCCGCGCATAGGTAGTAACATAGGTTGTTGCAAACTCGGGTTATCAGGGCCCAATACACGAGCAGCATCTTCTCGGGATCCCAAAGATCCGAAAGTTAATTGATCTAGGTTCTGAGGTCGTTCGAGTGGCCTTCTCTCGCGAGGACGTTCCTCCTCCGAAGAAGATGAATCATTTGTAGGAATGTGGCGTGGTGGGGAAGGAGTTCTCTGCCTCCGGAGCTCTTGTAATTCTCTACCCATGGTGATCATGTTTTCTTGCATGCGAAGGTTGTCACGCCTTTGGGTTTCCAATGCTTCTTTAGTGCTCCGAAGCATGTCAAGAAAACGTGAAAAGTTTCCTTGTGTAATGGGTGCAGATGGATCAGGCTGGACATTAGTCATCGTGGCTGGAGTTGGAGCATTGGATGGAGCTCGAGTAGAAGTTCCAGCTTCATTCTGATTCGGATTGGATCGGCCTACAGCAGCCTGTTCGGGGCGGTTCAGATGGAGAGAGTGAGAGCCCCCAACACCATCATCGCATCAGTTCGGATCATCGGGTCAGATCGGTGTTAACACGATCCGGTTCATTTCCTCTCGGTTCAGATCGGCCCCTACAATCCGGTTCGGATCCTCCTGGTTAGAGTGATCTGCCCCAGAGCTTTGAGTGCGTGACTTTGTTAACACAATGGCTTGCTGATTTTCTCTAGCATCACTTCCCCTAGCACCTTACACTTCCTTTCCTTTAGTCTTAGCCATAATACTTGATTCTTCAACGGTTAGTCAACAAGTACTGAAAGATGTCAGAGAGAAGGGATTAACTTCTTTGAACTTGAGGTTCCAAATAGTAGAATGGTAATCCCTAAAAAGCTAAGAATTCGAAGTTTCTCAGTGAAAGCACCAAAATGTTAGACCAAAAATTGGCTCTAACACCCAAATTAGATATGAATTCAATGAAATAGAATCAAAAAAGCAGTAAAGAACACGCAATTTATAGTGGTTTGGCGTTAACGAGCCTACGTCCACTTTGTTTTCTTTTAATTGATGATTGGAATACAAATACAGCAATGATTCTCACTCAACCTCACAATTACAATGCACACACTCACTCAAATCTCTCAAAAATGGATTTTAAGAGATGATTTTGATCTGAATATGATTGTAGAATTCGGTTGTGAAGTATGGATTGAGAATTTGCCAAAAGATCCTTTCAAATGCCTCTAGGTGGTGTATTTATAGGCGAAAAATCTCCTCGAAGTGGCTTCGGTTCGGAATTGTGTGGCATCCATCCCTTGAGAGTCGGGTTCGGAGGCTCCAAGATGGCTACAGCGCATTGATTCAGTAGGAGATCGTGGGAGAAATGCTCAGATCTTGTCCGAGTCTTCAGGGGATATACGCAGCAACGACTACAGATTCAAAGGGAAAAAGGGGTTCGGATCGGGGCCTTCGATCCGACACGATGAAGCAACTGGTTGTCCCTAGATGCTGCTGACGTACTCATCCGATCCGAACCGATGAGGTTGCGTGCTTTCTTCTGATACCGCTGAAGTGTTCCTCTGATCCGAACCACTGAAGCCACCTGCTTTATGATGTTGCTGACGTGCTCTTCCATTCCAAACCGATAAGGCCATTTGTTATCCTTTGGTATTGCTGACGTATTACCGATCCGATGTAATGAGGCTACTGACATATCTCTTCGATCCGATCCGATGCAGTCTCTGCGTTCTTGATCTTTACTCACCTTCTGTACTATCTTCTTCCGATCCGATCCGATCCGATCGGTGTCTTCCTCACTATTTTTCTCTTTGTGTAGCCTAGTTCACAAAGTAGGCTAACACTCGTTACTAAGTATCGCCCATTTAAAATCGACATTTTAACTCCACATCTCTTTTGTAATTTTATTTAACAGGTTTAATATAAATCCTTTTTATATCTCGATTTCAATTTACTTAATCCAAATGTTAAGTAAACATTTCACTTAAGCTATCCTATTCGCTTAAATCTCTTTAAAAATTCATTCCCAAAAACTCGGGTTTAAATAAATACCCGATTATAACTCTTTTAACATTTTAACTACATTTCATTATATTCTCGATTACTTAAATCATTTTCGTCTAAAAACTAATCTCTCAAATTAAAAGAATAAATTTGCTTCAGCATTAAGTACTGTAAATTTAGTTAACTTCTTTATTAACTAAGTTAAATAATAAATTTACTTTGAAGGTCTTATACAAATTTAACAACTCTTCGTTACTATTCCATTTGATTAATTAAAAGTAAATAAATCAAATAACCAATTCCAAATAAAATATTTCGATTAGTCAAACTCAACCCATGATTATCTCGTTAATCAGTTCCAATTAATACTTCCTTTAAATTAATTAATAATATAAATAAATTTAAATATCCCTATTTAATTGTTTCTTAGAACAATTAATTCCACACTTTAATCGTTACATTAATTTCTGCTTATCTGTTTATAATACTTATTAACATAATAAATTGCATTATAAAACCATTTAATAATTACGTATACTTAAATAATAAATATTTATTTCATTTTAAATAAATTTCCATTCCAAACTAATAGATTTAAAAATCTATTTTCAATTATAAAATAAATTTTATAAATTTGTTCCAGTCGATTTACCTGACGATAAATCCATATCTATAAAACAACTGATTTTAAGCCACCCGATGCCAATTACCCAACCAATACTGTCCATTGGTTAAAAACAAACAACTGTTAAATTTCAGTTCAATATTTAACACTCAATCAATTATCCAATCCATATTGGTGAAACAGTTCATATATTTGTAATATGAAAATAACAATAAATTTGAGGAATCTAGTTGAATCCCTCCAACCTGTTTTTCCTGCATCCAAATACGTTATCTCAAATAATATTATTCAAAAGATTTAATATTCCGTAATAAATATATAACAGTAATCCAAACATTTTATATTTTAATTTAATACGTTTATATTATTATAAACGTAACCAACAAGGTAATTTACCTCATTTAGAAATAATCTGTAACGACCCGTATTTTCTACGATATATAATTAACTTATTTAATTATGTAAATAGTGATTTAGAATTCAAATGGTCATTTAATTAAATTATACTGAATATTTTTTTAAAATGATAATTAAATAATATATTAAATTCTGAAATAACCAGAATTGGCTGAAATGGCGATATGATGTGAACTGGACAATCCAAAGTATATAATTCAGTTTAGAGTTGAATTATAATAACGAATATATTATTTGAACGAAGTTTGAACGTATAATTATATTATAATTAAAATCAAGCTTGAAATGGCGCGGCAGTTCGTTATTTGGCGATTTGAACTTCAACTGAAGGTACAGGACTCGTTTTAAGCCAGATTTCTGTGAAACAAGAAACGTTAGGAGCCGATGAAGTATATTTTTCTAGTTGAAGAGAAAAATCGGGATTTCGTCGTGTAGATTGTGAGTTGTGTCCAAATCAAAATTTAAAATAGTCGCTATAGAATCGTTTATCGACCGTAACGGTTTATTCGATATAACTAGATACCAGTTTTGAATTTAGACAAGGTTCTTTTGAGACGTAGTGATAATTTAATTTTTAGAATTTTACTGTAATTTTTAATTAATTAAATACGCAACTTTTTATTTGGAGTATTTTGCACCCTGTAATCAACATTTTGAGGTTTCACAATATGAGTTGAACTACATATATTATTATATTTTTGGGATCATGAGACATTGCTCGACTCATCGGTGTTTTTATTTCTGTTCGTAGCAGCTCATTTATGAACAGAATTATAAATAAGGTATGTTAAATTTTACAACTTAAAACAAAAATAGCCTAACTTATTTCTATGATCAAAAGGAGACCACGTATCGTTCTTTATCAACCGCATGTTCTGTCTGAAATGTGGAATTCTTTTATCCTCTCAATCCAAAGTATAATTCCTATATAATAACTTCTAAGCCTTCCTAACCTTAAACTTCTTTCTTCGTTCATTAAAATATCTACGCCGTCACCAAACAAAAAAGAATGAACAGAAATGTTCAATTTAATCCTCCATACTTTCTCTTGATCTGCTCATATTTAATCAAAACTTCCTTCTGAAAATGTGTTCGTCACTTCGTGTTTGAGCCTCTGACCGTATGATATGGAAGTTAGTGGTATCGTTCATGAGGATCTGGAGCTAGAAAGCGGCGGTGTCGAACTCAGTTTTCGAGAAGGGGAATCGGAGGAGTCGGTGTAGGAGTCGGAGGTCACGGTTTTTAATAAGGAGAGGAGACTAGGACTGGAAAGTAGATGGAAAGGTGGGATTCCGTTTTCATGCAAAAAGGATGGAGTTTGGTTTGTTTTAACTTGCGGCATGGTGAATGTAGACAAGCAGTATGGGTGCGAGTTCGATTAAATTGGTAGAGGAGGAGGCGTTGGAGGATAATGTAAGTGAATGGGTGAATTAAGGGTGTGATGTGGAGTTTTGGGAAGGTGGAGCGCAAGCGAAGTGATGATGTAGACCTCTTGTACTAGTTTACAAGCATATGCAGTTCGTTCAAATCCCATTTGTCTTCTTGCATTCCAGTTCGAAAGGGAGAGGGAGGATTTAGGAGCTAAAGTTTGAAACAAACCGGCCATTTCGGTTCCTGGAGCTCGCGTCTTTGAGAAGAGGGAGGAGAGTGATACAGTAAAGTAGAAAATGACGGGCTGGGTTTTAACCGTGGGGTGTTGGGCTCAAGAGAAAAAGTAAGGCCCATGATTTAAATAAATATAGTTTAATTCTATTTAAATTAGTATATTAGCTTGTGAAATTCATAAGTTGCTCATACGATATCAGAATCAAGCGAAACAAGATCCGTTAGGATCGTATGGACGGTGGCTACACCATAGAACTTACTGGGAGCGAATCGAAGCTCGTTATAATTTATTGCAAAATAAATTGTTCATCTGAATCAAGCAATGGTTGTCGTTATCAATGATGATCGTCCAATGTGAGTAAATCTCACTAACTCTGTTCAGTTTATATTTTTATAAACTGTACTTTATTATTGATAAATATTGATTGATTGCTGTGTATGGACTGTTTAGATGGACTATTAAATAATTGATTGAAAACACAGTTATGGTTATATATATATCGTTATTAAATATTATTTCTGTCGATCAGAATATTTCTTCTTGAAATGAAAGTGTTGTTATCTATATTGTTTAACATCTGTGGATGCAGGGAAACATATTGGAGGAATCCGACTGGTTTCCTCAACATTTATTTTATTGTTTCAATATATGGTGATATATGATGTGATATATAATCTATTGTTGATTATGTGTGTTTGAATGATATCGATCAATGTTGTTTGGTATTTTAAATACCGTAAGAAATACTGGGATGTCAAAAGAGGATTTTCAAAGTATATTTTGAAAATAAATTATTTATATAAAATCAATGGATTTTATATATAAAAGGAAAAAGGATTTTGTATAAGGAAATAATTATAAAATCAAAAGAGTTAAAAAGGAAATATATTTGTAAAACGAATATAAAGGAAATTATTTGTAAAATGAATATAAAGGGAATATATTTGTAAAACAAATGCAAAGGAAGATATTTGCAAAACAAATAGAAAGAGAAATATTTGTAAAACATTTACAAATAGAATTTAAAAGGAAATATTTGTAAACATTTACAAATGGATTAAATGGAAATATTTATTTATAGGAAATAAATAGAATGTTATTAATGAGATATTTATTTGTTAAATAAACATGAAAGATAAAAGAAATATTTATTTGTTAAACAAATAGAAAAGATAAAAGAAATATTTATTTGTTAAATAAATAGAATTGAAAAGGGAATAGTTATTTGCTAAGTAAACAAATAGAAAAGGAATAATTCAAAGGAGATAATCCAAAGGAATAATTCAAAGAAGATAATCCAAAGGAGATAATTCAATGGAGATAATTCAAAGGAGATAATTCCAATGGAGATAATTTAAAGGAGTTAATTCAAAAGAGTAAATCGAAATGAGTTAATCGAATATTAGTTATTCGGTTAGAGTTAATCAGTTAGAATTAATCAGTTAGAATTATTCAGTTAGAGTTAACCAGTAGAGTTATTCAAATGGAGTGAATCGACTAGAGTTATCGAATATCACTTATTCGAAGTAGAGTTATCGAGTATAGTGTATTCGAGAGAAGAGTTATCAAATATAATGTATTCAAGAATAGTAATCGAACATAATTTATTCGAGAAGAGTTATCAAATATAATGTATTCGAAGAAGAGTAATTGAATATAATTTATTCGAGAAGAGTAATCGAATATAGTTCATCCGAGAAGAGTTATTGAATATAATCTATTCGAAAAGGAGTTATCGAATATTGGTTATTCGAAGGGAGTTAATCGAATCTAGTTTTTCGAAAGGAGTTATCGAATTTAGTTATTCGAAAGGAGTTATCGAATCTAGTTATTCGAAAGGAGTTAATCGAATATAGTTTATTCGAATAGAATTAAAGGAGTTAATTGAATATAGTTTATTCGAATAGAATTAAAGGAATCGAATATAGTTTATTCGAATAGAATTAAAGGAGTTATCGAATATAGTTTATTCGATAGGAGTTAAGTGAAAAGAGTTAATCGAATAGAGTTAATTGAATAGAGTTAATCGATTAGAGTTAAATCAAAAGGAGTTAATTGAATAGAGTTAATCGACTAGAGTTAAATCAAAAAGAGTTAATCCAATAGAGTTAATTGATAAGAGTTAATTGAATAGAGTTAATCGAATATAGTTTATTCGTAGAAAGGTTTTCGAATCTAGTTATTCGTAAGAGAGATTATCGAATATAGTTATTCGAAGGGAGGAGTTATCGAATAGAGATTATTCGAAAGAGAGTTACGTAAGGAAGTTTGTTAAAGGTTTAAAGGATAAACTTTGTTTATTCCGAAGTTAAAACATTGTTCAGTTAAGGTCTGAGAGGTAATTATACCACAATTTGATTGACTTCCTTCTTAACTAAGGAAAGGGCTAAGGTTTGATAGTAAAGGATGGTTAAGTAAATTTAGTTAACAAGTGTAATGGTTTGAGTTGGCATAGCTATGGTTTGTTTAAACATTTGTATAAGTCCAATGTAAGAGTTTTGGAAATGTTTTCCAAATAAGAATCAGAAATGCTTTCAAATATAGAAAACAAGAAATGGAAATGTTTTCCAGTGTTAATGACATATATTTTCTAAGTTTAGATAACAAGAAATGTTGAATACATGGAAACAGGAAATGACAAATGAAATAAATTAATGATAAATTAATTTAAAGGGTAAAAGTTGATTGGTGATTGATCCCAGGACGACCTGTACGGAAGAATGTCTAACAGAGTATATTTAATAGATCGCGTAAGTTGATCTCTGCAAACGTATTTACATTTGGTGGCGCAGGAATTCGTTTCTCTTAGCTGTATACCTGTTGTATTTTTTGGGAAATCAATTTGTGATTTGGCGGGTATGACGATGTGGCATTCAAAGTGAATAAATGTGTGATCTGTCAGAGATAAGAGTGGCCTCTAGCCTCACAACCGGGAAATGACAAAAATTGGGTAGGTAGCATGGCTATGTAGGTCGCACCTATTAGGGTGTATAATCACCTGATCTAGAGTTTCATTTACTTCTAAAAATCTATTGTCGATGTTGTCCCATTCGGGAAACGATTGCTGATCCCAATCGTTGGTGATATACATTCGATACACTCAAGCAAAATGAGTGGTCGGTCATGTGTGGCCGGGTTGCAAGATGTTCTTGTTGAACCTAGTGTGTTCCTCTCTAGAGGTACACTAGCGAAAGGTGGTTCCATAACTTGTCATAGTTGGAAATCCATTACCCAATACATGCTTGCGGTTTTGATTGTATACTATATATGTAGAACGTGAGATGAAAGCGTTCTACTGGATGATTATTATATTGTGGTTGATAGACATTATTATAATATCAAAAGGTTTTTGATATAAAGATTTATCGTTACTTTCAAAATGATTTGGAAGTTAAATCAAACCGATTTAAATTCTCATAAGGGAAAAACCCGTTCCGTTATACGGTGTGGTCTTATGAGATATCATTTACTTGTTCAAACTGTTTTTAACTGTTATACTCATACCAGTCACTACACCAAAACAACCAATTTGACAAACCAAGATATGGAGATTTGATACGGATTAAAGCCGTATCAAATTTGATGGTGCTCATAGCTGCATCAAATTCATTTGACACACCGATTGCGATCCACACCATCCTTCTAAACTAAAATCTAACCCTTCATCATCAATGTTTCGGATTGGTATCTTTGACACGGGTTGGACCGTATCTTATCTACATCATATTTTCGTTCACCCGCTGTATTTCATTTCCCGCAATCTCCACTCACTACATCCCAAAATCCACTCGCTACATCCCTAAATCCACTCACTTCCCCAATATTCTTCCTTTTGCCTCGCTCGTTCCCTTGCTTCCCTCAGGTAACAAATCTCCCTTTTCAGCCATTATCTGTTTTAAATACATTGGATCATTTTTTATTCTACCGAATTTGGATGTCGAAATCGGAATCGATTTGGATTTCGAAATTGACTTGGATCTTTATTTCGAATTCGATTTCCTGGTGTAGTGATCTATTGAATGGACGCTGGCAGTAGCATTATAGTGGATGGTTTCTTGTTTGGAAAAAACAACAGGGTCGGTAATGGATTCTTTTTGGTAGACGTTGGTGGGCTATTGCATATAAATTAATCTCAATGATGGCTGTTTCTAACAGCTAAGGTATTTGCACTACTTCTAACAGAATTTTAAGTGATGCTTAGTTTCTTATTTGGTAGCCATGTCTATATTATTTACTATCCATTCTTTTCATATTATTAGCTTAAAAGATTACCAGACTGAAAGTGAAATAATTGTATTTAATTAGGTAATTTTGACATGAAGTTTGCAGATATATATGCCACATGCTCATGCATTTCATTATGTAAAGAAAAAGGTTGTAAGTGAGTGCTGTTTGAATTTATGCCGCTGGTTTGACAGCAAAACGGATGATAAGTTTTCCTTAGTACCTTGATAGTACTTATATTCACATGATGTAGATTCTACAATGAGTAGCATTTTCCCATGTTGTATACCGTTCTTAAACTTCCTGCGAGAGGAATTTTATTGTATACGGTTACTCACCTGTATTGAACTAAATCAAGTGGAAACCATTTCTGCAAATAGCGAACGAGAGATTGGTGAGCTAATTGCAAGAGCAATGGAAAAATTAGGGAAGGAAGGAGTAATCACAATTTCTGTAAGTGCTTTACTGTTCTTATATTATATATGGTCAGCCTATTGAACAGAGTTTGGATTACCGAATATATGTTTAACGCAGGATGGAAACACATTGGACAATGAGTTGGAAGTGGTTGAGGGTATGAAACTAGCTAGGGTTTATATATCACCCTATTTTATTACAGATCCGAAGACACAGAAATGTGTGAGTTATATTGTTCTCTCTTGTACTTTGTGAGTTACATAACCAGCTAAGGGGGAATCAACATTCATAGTTTATTAATTATGTTTATCTGAAATTCAGTTTGTTTTACCTAAAATATATTTTGTGATATTATCTTTACTAAGCAATTTTAATGTATAGAGGCATGCTCTATGGCACCCCATACATAACCAGCTATACACGCGCGCGCACGCACACACATACATATATATCTTATGCTATACAACCGTAATGGCACACGCTTCGCGTGTGATGGAGGCACGTGCGTTATGACTGCACGCACTTTGTGCGTGGAATTTATAAATATAAGCAACTTAATATGTAACCTATTTAAAGAAATATTTTAACTTACTGATAATACATTGCACTTCAAAGTAAATGTTGTGATTTTTTCTTTTCAAAGCCAATAGGCAACTGCATATATGATTGTTTATAATCCTAAGTCTTTAAGAACTTCATTTTTTTTTGTATCCTGTCTACTAATTTGCAGCTGTCTATTGGCATGAAAGCATCCGTCTGCAGTAGGCCTGTCAGCGGTTACTTTCAGAAGCCATTTTCTGATATTATCTATCCATATTTGCATTCAAAACCATTTTTAGATATCACATATCCTTATCTGCGTATACTGACATATGTCAGGTTAGTATCCTATCGGCTAATGATCGATAAATCGAAAAACATAAATAGAAAATTTGGATCTAACATAAATCTTTTTCATTTAGTTTTAAGAAGTTAATAGGGATTAAATGCATATACTGTAAACTATTAACTAATAAATAAACGAGTGCATATATTTCATTTTTTTAAACATACATAAAATATACTATAATCTGACAGAAATCAAATGAATAATTTCGGATGTGGACGCTAATATCTGCATCCATATCTTTTTTTTTTGGATATCGGTTATTTATCCGCATTTTGGTTATGGACGTGGACATATTTTAGATTTTTGGGAGATTCATGGATGGCCTTAGCAGTGTTTGCCCTCTCAATGTTACACAGTTCTGTTTGTAGTTATTTCTTTTTAAACTCCAAAAATTGATGTATAAATTTATATTTGCATGTCTAAACATTGGGTGTTCTTTTGTGTCTTGACTTACAATTGATTATCATATCTTTTGACAAGGTTTAAATATTTTGCCAAGCACATGCTGCATCAGCTGTCCTAAATTTCAATGAGAACTGCACACCAGATATTTTGATGCCATACTTAGAAGGAATCGTTAGCAAATTACTTGTACTATTACACGTATATGCTCATTTTAGTTTTTTGCGTGAGGTAAGTCTGTCTTATGTATGAAGTATAATAATGATTGTTTTTTATTCATTAGAATGGGAAGCAAATGGTGCAAGAGGGAGCCTTGACGTCTTTGGCATTAGTTGTAGATTCATCTCAGGTATCACATGGAAATGCAGTGTTGGCAACCTATATGTCTAGGATTATTCTAATCATTTCGTTGTCTCAATTGTATAGGATCACTTCCAGAAGTACTATGATGTTGTCATGCCTTACCTAAATGCTACTCTGATCAACACGAGTGACAAATCAAACTGTATGCTTTGTGCTTAATCAATGGAGAGCATCAGTCTAGTTGGCATGTCAGTGGGGATGGATAAATTTAGGGATGATGCTAAATAGGTGAGAAAATTACATGAATTTATGTTGTTCTTTTAGCATGATTTACATAATAGTATATTTTTCCCCATCACATTAATTAATGCATGCTTTAAGGGTGAAAAGTTCCATTAGTTGCCAGGTTATTGTTGTTAAGAATCTAAATGAAAGCTGCTATTCTTCCGTAAATAAACTTCACATTGTTTCTTGTTGTAGGTCATGGAAGTTCTGATGTCGCTACAGGGATCTCAAATGGAAACAGATGATCCTATTAAAAGCTCTATGTTATAGTTATGTTGCAAAATTATTTACATATACTAAAGCAGTGTAAACTGCATGCTTTTTCCTTTTTCTAAAAGGTTCTTTGCTTATGAAAATAGGGTTGGGCTAGACTTTGCAAGTGATTAGGTCAAAATTTTCATCTTTACATGAATGTTGTCATGCCCCCATCACTCTAGCCTGCTCAGCTCAAGCCAGATGTCACCATCACGTCTGCTAATTCTGAAGAAGATATTGACGAGGCAGATGATGAAAGGTATGGTTTCGAGGGAAGATATTTTGGTGCCTGTTTTTAAAGCTAGTTGATATGGATGAGTAGTGTTTGTGATGCATATCTTCCAATACAGGAAGTGAAGTTTTGACCCAGTTTCTTTGAATTGTACATGTTACTTGTAAACACTAATAAATAACCTTGTTAAGTTTATAGTATTACTAAAAACGTACCTAAGCATAAAATAACCTATACAGGTTATAGTCAATTAGTTGTTAATACTTAAATATATGGTTAGTTTACTCTGAACTTCTACCATCCCTGTATGCGCCATACATGATACTATGTGATTTGAGCTTTCCATTCATACTTTATATCTAGTGTACATATGATCATCATTCACACAACCAAGTCTAATGGGACCCTATACGACCAAAACTGTATATCTTATGATGAAAGGTTTTTAAATCAGTGTATGTTGCCAACACCCCCAATACGTACCTCTATGGTTCCGCAAAATCTAACAGTTGAGGGATATTTGTTATTTAAATTAATAATAGATCAGATAAAGAAGCTATTAAATTTGCAGGAATATTATGCATTGCTTTTGTTATCCGACCCTCGATTAAATTTCCATATAAAATGGAATAAATTCTTACTGCCAATGAACTTGTTATCGGTTTTCAAAATTTAAAGGTAAAAAGTGGATAATAGAAAATTCTGGAGATTCCTAATTTAGTGAAACAGTGGTAGTAAGCATCAACTTTATTTTGAATTTGATGGATACTAAAACTTTGTCTCAGAGAAGATAGTTGGTTGTCATGCTGATGAACTCAAAAGAGGGTTTCTACCCATGGATTGATCAGGCAATTATGTTGGATATCTTTTGATATCGTGGCAATATAATTGTTTGTATTGAATCTTATCCACATTTACGAAGATTGCTAAAACGTTGGTCCCTTGTCTCAAATTTTACTTCCATGAAGCAAGTTAGAAAGGCTGCAATATCAGGTATTATTAAGCTATCAATAGTTTCCCTACCTGTTAGATTTTTATTTCTAGTGTTGTCAAATGATTTCTGTCATACAGCCATGCCCAAGATTCTACATTCTGCCAAACTTGCAGTGGAAAAGGGAAAGCTCAGGGCCGTGATGAATCAGCTACTGGAAAGTAGGAGTCTACTGAGTATGTATTTAGGTACTACTCACAAGTCCCTGACTATTACTGTGATGTACAGATTTATCATCATTTTTCCTGTTGATTTTGTTTACTATAAGAGTAAAGGAATATAGTTCATCATACTACAAGTGACTTATTCATTGTTTAGTTGAACCATAATAGCTCTATTTTTTGTTAATTTTTGTTTACTTTTGAATGAAATTGGTTGATTGATCCTTTTTATTGTATTTTCTAGCCTAAGTTATCCCCCATATTCTACTAAGGTGATCTGACTACCTAATAGCACATTTAGTTCCAAACTATATGCAATTCCATTTCAGTTTCATATTATATGTATGCTTTATTCTATCATAATTGTTTTTATTTATGTCATCTACTTTTTATTTTTATATTGTCAATGAAGATATATTTTATGTTTTTATTCTTGCTACAAAGAAGGTTCATGTATGCATCTATATTGATGTGTTACTTTGGGTAGTGTTATAGCTTGTCATCCTTGATTTTTTAAATATTTATTCCTCTGTTTTTCTTGCAATTTCCAATTTATTTTACACTATTAATTTTACCTCATCTCGTCATCACCTAGTTTACGGATGGTTGAACAAGAGATGATTCCAATACCACTTACTATATTTTAGCTTTTCGTTGAATCTAGCATTATCTTTTTCTAATACATCACAATTGAAGAGACACAAATATTAGTCCAGTGATGTATACATATATAAATATACTAATAACACATACTTGAGTTAAATTTCTATCAATTTAGCTTACCATTTATTCTATCAATTCAGCATGTCTTATCAGTAAGAGAAAAAATCATATCATGATTCAGGTTGGTTATTTATAGGCATCATTGAAGTCTTCTTTGGCTAAATTTGCGAGAATGTGTGTATTTAATTTTATTTTGCATTATTTTTGAAAGATGTTGAAATATTGGTGGTGCCTGGCGCAACGGTAAGGTTACCCGGCTGTTAATCTGGAGCGCTCAGGTTCGAGCCCCGGCCTCTTCACAATGTGAGGGAAAGGCTATGCGCGCTAATTGTCCACCCCCAGAGCCCAGAAAGCCGTGAGAATAGTACTAGAACGGGAGACTGATCTAGGAAGTCATCGCGCTTGAGTACGGGAGCCTTTTGCACTGGGTATCCACCACTTTGAAAGATGTTGAAATAGGTTGATTTCCAATTCGCTTAATGGGATTTCAAAATGAATTTGTTGGCCATATATGAATAGTAGAATTGAGTAGATGTATGTTCTCTGCTTGTTGTATATGGTTAAATAGGAGAAATACACCTCAAGATGTGAATGGGAAGCCAGGAAAAGGGAACTGAATATATGAGCTTTCAAATGCAAACAACCATATCATGTTTCTAATTTCAAGTGTACTTTTTTGTTCTTACATGAGCTCAACAATTTATTGGTCCTTATTTATGATAAGAAGATTTCAGATGCAAACTCCCTTGTCCGCGTATTGGAACTTGGTAAAAAGGTACTTGCTAATGTCACGATTATGAGAAAACATACATGGTAACCCATGTGTGGTGAAATTTGAGGTGAAGTTTGATTTCCCTTCATTTCCCTTCTTCAGGGAGGGTGTTATTATAGTCTATGGTGCCTAAGCTTTTTTATGTACTAATCAAATTTACTGACAATTGATGCAAGATGAGGAGCTTCGAATTTGCTATATTGATGCTAGCATGGATGTCGAAGCTCAAAAGTCGCTTCTCTCTCAAGGGTTCGATTTCCATTGCCAGTGTCCTCAACCATGCATGTGTACAGAAAATACTTGAATACCAGTACCTACTTGAATGGGCATGGAGATTATATGAGAGCGGCGAGTTAGTAGAGTTATATTGGTTTGATGTGCATTTCAGTTTGATAGTGTTGTGCCATTGGTTTGCGTATACATGTAGTTGTGTAACTATAGTTTGCAGATTTGGTGATTGATGTCATGTTACATTAATAAAATAGTTTATAGATTTATTTCTTGGACTAGTTTATGTTTGTGTTGATGATGAGTTTTGAAATCCATAAATGTTTGTGTTGATTTTTCTTTTTGTGTAAATCCAAATAATAGCAATTTTTTTTTTGATTTAAATTTGATACAGCTCAAAGCTGTATCAAATTCATGAATTGATACGACTCAAAGCCTTATCAAATTCATAAATTGATACGGCTTAAAGCCGTATCAATTCATATATTTTCTATGGCTTTGAGCCGTATCAATTCATGAATTTGATACGGCTTTGAGCCGTATCAAAGTTACAGAGACACCATTTTTTGATACGGCTCAGAGCACAGCCAAATCGATTTTGATATGGCTCAGAGCACTGCTTAATTGGCATTTCTGGTGTAGTGAGTCCCATGACTGACCCGGAGTTTATTTTGTTTTATTTCCCTAAACTCTTGGGTGCCCAATTTTATACGGGCAGTCAAGTAGTCAGGATTTTAAAGATATACTTGGAGAACTTGGAGCAGGAGGCTTCAGGATTATATCGCTATAGTTATTTCCGCTGTGTTGTAAGTGTTGTACTCTGATAATGTTACTGTATACATATAATGATTTATTTCAAGGATATATTATCTATTATATATTGTTCGTTCCGCTGTGAGATTCCCGTTACTCTGATGTTGTATCTTCTTCTTCTTCTTCTATTCTAAGTTTCTATCTTATCTATTCTCACCCTCTAATTTCTTTCATTAACTACCGGTTTTTTCGATGTTTGGTTAGTCGTCATTGAGTTTATGTCGATAACCAAAGTCG
Source organism: Allium sativum (assembly GCA_030737875.1). NCBI lineage: Eukaryota > Viridiplantae > Streptophyta > Magnoliopsida > Asparagales > Amaryllidaceae > Allium > Allium sativum. Next base: position 574,707,727 of record CM060921.1, on the reverse strand, counting down.
CTAAAAAACCGGGTCGTTACATAATCATTAGAATTACGATTAGATTCCGTTGAATTAAACGAACGTTTAAATCAACCAATTTATTTAATATGTAAATATTATTCAGCACATAACAAACAATTATCAACCATAGCACACAAAGCAATTCCGATCAAGGTGTTTGCGGTCACCTTAAAAAACCAGTCGGCTTTGCCAAAAAAAAAAAAACAACCCTGACTTATATAAAATATTAGTGGGAAAAAATTGAGTGAGTTAAACTCACTTGGATCTGATTCGTTGAACGGTACGGTTACAGTTAAATTAAACGGTGTTTAATCCAACTGTAAATTCTACTCGTCTCATGCACTGTCTAGATCCGTTCTAGAATGTTTTGTCCTTCATCACGATTCCGGAGGAATTTGTTTCGTCGGATTCTAGTTACCAAATAGAAAGTTATTATATATATACGATTATATTATTATTAAATAAATTCTTAATTTAACACTTAATTAAGTAAATTACGTTTAATAAAAATGATGCGGCCAATTATTACTTTGGTCCTTGAAACGCAGTACCGTGCTTCTGTTCAAATGCCAACACCAGGTCGCCATCTATATATTTCGAATCCCGCTCTCTCTCCCCTCCCCCTCTTTATTTGTTTATGAAGGCATCACGTTATAAACCGTTTGAGCCCCTTCTTTGTTTGCTAACTGCTTGTATGCCATTTTCTTCCCACTTAAAGACTAACGGTCCCATTCCTTTTCACTTGAAGTCTTCACCATGTCAGTAAATTTTGCACCATGTTTTCTTCTATTTTCACGTGGCTTGAATGTACCCAATTTTATACTTCTGCTTCGTTCATGACTGACACGTTCTTCTTTTGCACAAGAGTTAAGCCCGGGTTCCATTTGCAAGTTGCAAATCTTCAGAGTTCGTGATTTTGCTCTATCTCATTTCCGAAATTAAAGCAAAGCCCTGATTCCTTTCGTTGATCCCGTTACCACGTCAGTCCTATTTCCATCAATTTTATCCACTTCGTTCAAAAATAATGTGCCCCCATTTCCTACTGTCTCACTTCTCTTTTGTACCAGCTTCTTTGATACACGCAAGAATTGATCCTGTTCCTTCATCCTTTATATTATCTTGGTTCCTACTTCCTGCATGTATTTTCACCCAACATCCTACAGCATGAATTGAACTTCCCATAGCTGCCTTGATTTACATTAAACATGCAGACTCCAAAACTTTCCCAGCGTTTATTCAAAACAATCCTCCTTCATTCGACAATACCCCATTCCATTTGCTTTTGATTACATCCTTCCCGCTCGTGCAAAAGAATCCAACCCACTGCCTCGCCGGCTCTAGTTCCGAAAACTTTGAAAAACTTCACCGCCGTCCCAAACTCCGGCATCTCACTTCTTCTTCCCATCTTCTCTCCTGTGTCACCACCATCCTCTCTTATTGTTCAGATCTTCCACACTGCCGATAACTGCCTCTTCATCAATTAACTTCCCACCGCATGCTCATTTTGAACCCGACTCTCCTTCGCAACTTCCCACCACGCATGTGGTTATCTTCGTCCATCAGAGGTTGTCTTCGATCACCCCATCTCGAGCTGCCTAGTAAATCTTCTCCCTCACTTCCAGTTCGTTTGGCAACATGAGAGCTTCTGGTAAATCTAGAATGGAAGGATAAGCTTTAGTATGTAAGGTTTTTGTTTTATGTTTGTCCGTTTCTGAAAGAAGAGGGAAATAGAAGGCACGAGACAACGTATGTATAGCGGAGAGGATGAGGTGGACAAGAACAACATCAAATAGCTTCCATGTGCCTAGCTAAAATAAGAACAAAATAGCTGTGCGATTTCCTTTCAAAAAGAAGATCTGGATCGAAATCTATGTTTGCAGAAAGGATATGCTATTGCTTTGGGTTTAAGTAGGGCAAATTCTCTTTTTTTGTTCCTCCTATTGTATTGGCAAATGAACGTAGGGTATACACAGGTAGCTGATTGGTTTCTTTTCATTTCAGAGAAAGTAAGGTTGCATGTGCGATTGTCCTAAGAATAAAAATATGGTAGATGCGTGTGCCCATTTCTTACGAGTTAAGTATATAAATCCATATATATATTTTATTTTCAGGGTATTAAATTCTACCGTATATAACCGCTAACTGTTATATCTGTATTGTTACATGCGACTTCAAATGAAATGAAAATGGATACACTGCTACGTCTCAACTTTCCGGTCCTAATGAAATTAATTCCACTGAAAATCGACTCCGTGTGCGCAACAACGTTATTTTAATTTATCGGTTCACCTTTAAACTGCACACACAGAGATAAAACAATTCCGATTAGCTCCAAACTATATATCTAGCAATAACTAGCTATATGCATTCCAATAAAATTTGTTTCGTCGAAAATGGAGGCCGTTTGAAAAGATAGTCATTTCTACATCATATATATTATCGATATAATATAAATTAATTCCACAACATTTAAATTAAATAATAATAAATTATTATTATTATAATTATCCAAATAAAATATCACACAGCTTCAGAATAAACCAATATATATTTTAAACTCAGTATATACAGTTTTCGGCTAAACGATATTCAAATTATATAAAAATCCTTTATATTTTATTTAATAAACGTTATCGTTTATTAACGAATTCCACACCGACTATTTTAATATTTGAATTGGACATAAATCTATAAACTGAAACCTCGATTTCTCTCTTTCATATGAAAACTATTATCAAATAGATTCGAACGGTTCTTATTTCATAGAATTCCAACTTAAAATGGATTATGTATATTTAATTGAATTTCAAAACTCAATATTACGAATTACCGTGCCGTTTCGAGTTCGTTTTATAAACACATAAATTAAACATTTAAACTTCGTTTAATAACGAGTTATATATATTTTAAATCCATTTAAAATTTCAAATCGATATTCAAAATAATAAAATATAGTAAATATCTGAAAATGGAAAATACAGGACATTACATTTCTTCCCGCTTAAAAGAGTTTCGTTTTCGAAATTACTAAGGTATAAGAAACATAATAACCCATTAACTTTTCAAACTCCAATTCATTTTAAATAGAAAACCAATTCACTGTTGTAAATAAAACCTTTCAAAAATATTAAAAATATTCTAACACATAAAATTCCCGGAAAAATTCGGCAAAGTCTCCCCTGTACAGAGTGACTTCTTCTATATCGCAGGATCAACAAATATATATACATTGACTCACACAGTTGGCAAACAAAATTCAAAACCCAAAAATTATATTTCCGCATAAGCGTACCTTATGTGAGTGCTATTGAGCATACTTGCCAATTTATTACGATATACTCAACCAAAATCAACCGCAAAGCCTTCCGACACCTGTACTCAACTTAATTTATCATGTAAATAACCAATACATGAAATTCTAGATAATATTCATCTATTAACAAGTTAGCTAACAAATTTCCAAAATTCAACATACAATGCACAAACACAATCAACATGAGCCAATCATTTAAGTGAATTCATATTCAATATTAATATTTACTTATATTCACTTGGGTTTAATATCAGTCGATTTATATCAGATTGTATTCCATTTAATTATTATTAAATCAATTTCTAATTTATCTTAACCAAGTAAATTTTAAATTTCAAAATTAACTAATTGATTTCCAAATTAGTTCATTTCCATTTCAGATTTAATTTCCAATTGATTCTCTAATTAGTTCACTTTCATTTCAGAATCTAAATTTCGATTTTCATTCAAATTCCTCTTTAAATATTAATTTACTTATTTTAAGTTAGATTCTGATCCATTTTAATTCCGAATTAAAATTCTCTTTCACAAATTCCATATGTGAAATCTCTTCAGTTTAAACCATTTCAAATTTCCAATCCAAATTGAATCTCATTCAATCAATCAAACAACTCAATATCTTAATAATAAAATTATTTCTTTTCTATACAAAAATATATTTCGGGTAATTTTTTTTCATTTACCCCTTTACAAAACAATATTGTATCAAATTCCAGTTAAAACTTGAACCGATCAAATAACACAATACAAAACATACTTATATAAAATATACAAATATACTCTCATATATATACACTCTAACTCAATCTAGGGTATTAATAACCCTATCTCTATTGAGTTACGCTATAGAGCCAAGGTTATTACTAAACTATAAGCTCTGATACCACTGTAATGACCCAGGGGAATTCGACGCCTGAATTTCCAACAATAATACACAAACTCGTATTACTTACCAGAACTCAAGTATTGAAAACACCAGATAGTTAATGAAAGAAAATAGAGGGCGAGATAAGAAAGAAATATTAGAATAGAAGAATAAGGAGAATAGAACAACACTAGAGTCTCACGTCGGAGCGGAATAAAATATAATATAGAAATAGAACTTTATTGAGAGCTTTAAAATAAAACTTACAACCATCCGAGTACATCAACACATCTAGGCAGTTATAATAATCTGTCCTCATGTACAACACACAGTGGAATAGATACTAGATATCATATGGCTGAACTCCTCCAGCCCGTCTTCTAAAATTCACAGCGTCCAAAACCTGAACCTGTAAAACCCGGTCTAACCCGAGCATTTACAAAACGACGGATCAGTCTGGTGAACAAGAGTGAGAAAACTCGCTAAGTTTAAAAACATCACCCAACTTGATTTTAAATTCAAACCATTTCTTTTTGAAATCATAGCTTATTCTGATATTACAATAGTGTCTAAACACAAATAAATATCACTTTAGCGGAACACTTTCATCTCATGCTCCACATATATAATATATAATAAAAAACAACAGGCTCTTATTGGAGATTGGATTTCCAACTATGGCAAGGTATGGAACCACCTTCCGATAGTGTATCTCTAGAGGCGAATATCCTGGGTTCAACAAGAACATCTTGTAACCCGGCCATACATGACCGACCACTCATTTCGGTTGAGTATATCGAATGTATATCACCAACGTTGGGCGCGACCCACCGTTTCCCGATAAGGAACAGCATCGAAACAGATTAAAGAATGAAATGAATTATCTCTAGATAGGTGATTATACACCCTACTTGGGAGCTACTCACTTAGCCATGCTACGTGCCCGATTTCTGTCATTTCCCAGTTGAAGAGGCTTGAGTTTTAATGCTACCTTTAGCACATCACGTCACCATTCACTTTGAATGTCACATTGTCAGATCCGCCAAATCACTAATTGACGTTCCTAAAAATATTCTGGCCTTTAAGCTAAGTGAAAGGCCTTTTCTCCGCCACTAACAGAAATACAATTGTAAAAATCAATGTAGTGATTCTTAAGAAATACTTTGTCAGACAATCGTCCATACAAGCCATCCAGGAACAGGATGAACCGAAGGTACCCTCCTACTACATCATAGTAATCACCCTACAGATCAGTAGCAAGTAGCCCTTGCAAATCCGTAGATTTCAACCATGGAATAACCCTAGTATATCTCCGGGTCGAATCAAAGATTTTAAGTGGTTCTTCCAATTTATGAAGATCGACGGTCTTCGATTTCTTCGTCTCGATCAACATCTGATATCTTCCACATTTCGTACTTGCTGGTCGGAATGGTTTTCGAATATAATTTCGATCCCGGTCTTTTCGTACCAACAATCGTATAGGTTAGATTTGATAGTCAGTTATTTAACTATCAAACAAAACAACCATTCAATCATAAATTAAAAATATATTTACTACTTTTGTACTCAGCATCACTTGGCTTCTTTAATTTAAAATATTCGTTTAATAAACTTCAAAATCTTTTCATTTCCGTTACTTTAGAAATTCCATTATATATATTCTCAAATCCCTTTTTATTATTGGAAATATTTCTAATATTACTCAGGCATTTCTATACTTCAATAATCATTAGATTCTAACCATAGATCGGTAGACGAATAATTCCATAATTATCAACCCCGAAGACCGAAATCAACATCAGATTAACACTCAGAAAATCACTCAACTCAACCAATCTCCAGTTAGATTCCAATTCTTTAAATTTTTATCTTAACTCCCCATCAACCCATTTTATCTCACTTATACTCCATTCGACCATTTTCCACTTTGAAAATCTCATTTCGATTATATTCGTTCCACTTAATCTTGTTATTAAGTATCACCCATTTAAAATCGACATTTTAACTCCACATCTCATTTGTAATTTTATTTAACAGGTTTAATATAAATTCTTTTTTTATCTCGATTTCTATTTACTTAATCCAAATGTTAAGCAAACGTTTCACTTAAGCTATCCTATTCGCTTAAATCTCTTTAAAACTTCATTCCCAAAAACTCGGGTTTAAATAAATACCCGATTATAACTCTTTTAACATTTTAACTATACTTCATTATATTCTCGATTACATAAATCATTTTCCTCTAAAAACTAATGTCTCAAATTAAAAGAATAAATTTGCTTCAGCATTAAGTACTGTAAATTTAGTTAACTTCTTTATTAACTAAGTTAAATAATAAATTTACTTTAAAGGTTTTATACAAATTTAACAACTCTTCGTTACTATTCCATTTGATTAATTAAAAGTAAATAAATCAATTAACCAATTCCAAATAAAATATTTGGATTAGTCAAACTCAACCTATGATCATCTCGTTAATCAATTCCAATTAATACTTCCTTTAAATTAATTAATGATATAAATAAATTTAAATATCCCTATTTAATTGTTTCTTAGAACAATTTATTTCACATTTTAATCGTTACATTAATTTCTGCTTATCTGTTTATAATACTTACTAACATAATAATTTGCATTATAAAACCATTTAATAATCACCTATACATAAATAATTAATAATAAATATTTATTTCCTATTTAATAAATTTCCATTCCAAACTAATAGATTTAAAAATCTATTTTCTATTATAAAATAAATTTTATAACTTCGTTCCAGTCGATTTACCTGACGGTAAATCCATACTATAAAACGATTGATTTTAAGCCACCTGATGCAAATTACCCCACCAATACTGTTCATTGTTTAAAAACAAATAACTATTAAATTTCAGTTCAATAGTCAACACTCAAGCAATTATCCAATCCATATTGGTGAAATAGTTCATATATTTGTAATATGAATAGAACAACAAATTTGAGGAACCTAGTTGGATCCCTCCAACCTGTTTTTCCTGCATCCAAATTTGTTATCTCAAATAATATTATTCCAAAGGCGTAATATTCCATAATAAATAAATAACAGTAATCCAAACATTTTATATTTTAGTTTAATACGTTTATATTATTATAAATGTAACCAACAAAGTAAGTTACCTCATTTAGAAATAATCGTTAGAATAACGATTAGATTTCATTGAATTAAATGAACATTTAATTCAACCAATTTATTTAATATGTAAATATTATTCAGCACACAACGAACAATTATCAACCATAGTACACAAAGCAATCCCGACTAAGGTGTTTGCGGTCACCTCAAAAACTAGTCGGCTTTGCCAATAAAAAACAATCCTGACTTATATAAAGTATAAGTGGGTAAAAACTGGGTGAGTTAAACTCACATTGATCTAATTCGTTGAACGGTATGGTTACAGTTAAATTAAACGATGTTTAATTCAACTGTAAATTCCACTCGCCTCTTGCACTGTCTAGATCTGTTCAAGAATGTTTTGCCCTTCATCACGATTCCGCTAGAATTTGTTTCGTCGGACTCTGTTAACCAAATAGAAAGTTATTATATATATATACTATTATATTATTATTAAATAAATTATTAGTTTAACACTTAATAAAGTAAATTACGTTTAATAAAAATGATGCTGCCGATTATTACTATGGTCCTTGAAATGCAGTACCATGCTTCTGTTCAAATTCCAACACCAGGTCGCCATCTATATATTTCGAATCCTGCTCTCTCTCTCTCTCTTTATTTTTTTATGAAGGCATTACATTATAAACCATCTGAGCTCTTTCTTTGTTTGTCAACTACTCTTATGCCATTTTCTTCCCACTTAAAGACTAACAGTCCTATTCCTTTTCACTTGAAGTCTTCACCACGTCAGTAAATTTTGCACCAATTTTCTTCTATTATCACGTGGCTTGAATGTACTCGATTTTATACTTCTGCTTTGTTTATGACTGACACATTCTTCTTTTGCATAAGAGTTAAGCCCAGATTCCATTTGCAAGTTGCAAATCTTCAGAGTTCGTGATTTTGCTCTATCTCATTTCTGAAATTAAAGTAAAGCCCCGATTCATTTCATTTATCCCGCTACCACGTCAGTCCTATTTCCATCAACTTCATCCACTTCGTTCAAAAATAATGTGCCCCCATTTCCTAATGTCTCATTTCTCTTTTGTACCAGCTTCTTTGATACACGCAAGAACTGATCATGTTCCCTTCATCCTTTGTATTATTTGGTTCCTACTTACTTGATGTATTTTCACCCAACATACTACAACATGAACCAAACTTCCCATAGCTGCCTTGATTTACGTTAAACATGCAGACTCCAAAACTTTCCCAGCGTTCTTTCAAAACAATCCTCCTTCATTCGACAATACCCCATTCCATTTGCTTTTGATCAAATCCTTCTCGCTCGTGCAAAAGAATCCAACCCACTACCTCGTCGGATGTAGTTCCGAAAACTTCAAAAAACTTCACCGCAACTGTTCACCGCCATCCCAAACTCCAGCATCTCACTTCTTCTTCCCATCTTCTCTCCTGTGACACCACCCTCCTCTCTTATTGTTCAGATCTTCAATGCTGCCTATAACCGCCTCCTCATCATTTAACTTCCCACCGCATACTCATTTTGAACCCGACTCTCCCTCATAACTTCCCACCATGCACGTTGTTATCTTCGTCCATCAGAGGTTGTCTCCGATCACCCCATCTCAAGATGCCTAGTAAATCTGCTCCCTCACTTCCAGTTCATTTGGAAACAAGAGAGCTTCTGGTAAATCTGGAATGGAAGGATAGGCTTTAATATGTAAGGTTTTTGTTTTATGTTTGTCCATTTCTGAAAGGGGAAATAGAAGGCACGAGACAACGTATTTATAGCGGAGAGGATGAGGTGGATAAGAACAACATCAAATCGCTTCCATGTGCACAGCTGAAATAAGAACAAAATAGCTGCGTGATTTCCTTTCAAAAAGAAGATCTAGATCGATAGCTATGGTTGCAGAAAGGATATACTCTTGCTTTGGGTTTAAGTAATAGGGTAGATTCTCTTTTTCTGTTCCTCCTATTGTATTGGCAAATGAATGTAGGGTATACACAGGTAGCTGGTTAGTTTCTTTTCATTTCAGAGAAAGTAAGGTTGCATGTGCGATTGTGCTAAGATTAAAAATATGGTAGATGCGTGTGCCCATTTCTTATGAGTTAAGCATATAAATCCATATATATTTTATTTTCAGGGTATTAAATTCTACTGTATATAACTGCTAACTTTATATCTGTATTGTTACACGCGACTTCAAACATAATGAAAATGGATACACTGCTACGTATCAACTTTCCAGTCCTAATGAAATTAATTCCACTGAAAATCAACTCTAGGTGCGCAACAACGTTATTTTAATTTATCAGTTCACCTTTAAACTGCACATACACACACAAATAAAACAATTCCGATTGGCTCCAAACTGGAAATCTAGCAATAACTAGCTATACGCATTCCAATAAAATTCGTTTAATCGAAAACAGAGGTCGTTTGAAAAGAATGTCATTTCTACAGCATATATATTATCGATATAATATAAATTAATTTTAAATTAAATAATAAATTATTATTATTATTATTATCCAAATAAAATATCACACAGTTTCAGAATAAATTAATATATGTTTTAAACTCAATATATACAGTTTTCGGGCTAAACGATATTCAAATTATATAAAAATCCTTAATATTTTATTTAATAAACGTTATCGTTTATTAATAAATTCCATACCGACTATTTTAAAGTTTGAATTGGACATAATTAAAAATCTATAAACTGAAATCTCGATTTTTCTCTTTCACATGAAAACTATTATCAAATCTATTCGGACGGTTCTTATTTCATAGAATTCGGACTTAAAATGGATTTTAGTATATTTAATTGAAGTTTAAAATTCAATATTATGAACTACCGTGCCGTTTCGAGTTCGTTTTATAAACATATAAATTAAACGTTTAAACTTCGTTTAATAACGAATTATATATATTTTAAATCCATTTAAAATTTCAAATCGATATTAAAAATAATAAAATATATTAAATATCTAAAAATAGAAAATACAGGACATTACATTCCTTCCCGCTAAAAAGAGCTTCGTTCCTGAAATTACTAAGGTAGAAGAAACATTACAACCCATTAGCTTTTCAAACTCCAATTCATTTTAAATCGAAAACCAATTCATTATTGTAAATAAAACCTTTCAAAAATATTGAAAATATTCTTACACATAAAATTCCCGGAAAAATTCGGCAAAGTCTCCCCTGTACAGAGTGACTTCTTCTATATCGTAGGATCAACAAATATATATACATCGACTCACACAATCGGCAAACAAAATTCAAAACCCAAAAATTATATTTCTGCACAAGCGTACCTTATGCGAGTGCTATTAATCATACTTGCCAACTTATTACGATATACTCAACCAAAATCAACCGCAAAGCCTTCTAGCACCTATACTCAACTCAATTTTTCATGTAAATAACCAATACATGAAATTCTAGATAATATTCATCTATTAACAAGTTAACTAACAAATTTCCAAAATTCAACATACAATGTACAAACATAATCAACATGAGCCAATCATTCAAGTGAATTCATATTCAATATTAATATTTACTTATATTCACTTGGGTTTAATATCAGTCGATTTATATCAGATTGTATTCCATTTAATTATTATTAAATCAATTTCTAATTTATCTTAACTAAGTAAATTTTAAATTTCAAAATTAACTAATTGATTTCCAAATTAGTTCATTTCCATTTCAGATTCAGTTTCCAATTGATTCTCTAATTAGTTCACTTTCATTTCAGAATCTAAATTTTGAATTCCTCTTCAAATTTTAATTTACTTATTTTAAGTTAAATTCTGATCCATTTTAATTCCGAATTAAAATTCTCATTCACAAAATCCATATGCGAAATCTCTTCAATTTAAACCCTTTCTAATTTCCAATCTAATTCAAATCTCACTCAATCAATCAAACAACCCAATATCTTAATAATAAAATTATTTCTTTTCTATATGAAAATATATTTTCGGTAAAATTGTTTCATTTGCCCCCTTTACAAAACAATATTATATCAAATTCCAGTTCAAACTTGAGCCGATCAAATAACACAATACAAAACATACATATAAAAATATACAAATACACTCTTATATATATGCACTCTAACTCAATCTAGGGTATTACTAACCCTATCTCTATTGAGTTACGCCACAAAGCCACGGTTATTACTAAACCATAAGCTCTGATACCACTGTAACGCCCAGGGGAATTCGACACCTGAATTTCCAATAATAATACACAAACCTGTATTACTTTCCAGAACTCAAGTATTGAAAACACCAGATAGTTAATAAAAGAAAATAGAGGGTGAGACAAGAAAGAAAGAAATATTAGAATAGAAGAATAAGGAGAACACAACAACATCAGAGTTTCATATCGCAGCGGAATAAAATATAATATAGAAATAAAACTTTATTGAGAGCTTTAAAATAAAACTTACGATCATCAGAGTACATCAACACATCTGGATAGTTATAATACTCTATCCTCATATACAACACACAGCGGAATAAATACCATATATCATACGTCTAAACTCCTCCAGCCCGTCTTCTAAACTTCACAGCATCCAAAACCTGAACCTGTAAAACCAGGTCTAACCCGAGCATTCACAAAATGCTGGATCAGTCTGGTGAACCAGAGTGAGAAAACTTGCTAAGTTTAAAAGCATCACTCAACTTGATTTTAAATTCAAACCATTTCTTTTTGAAACCATAGCTTATTCTGATATTATAATAGTGTCTACACAAATAAATATCAATTTAACGGAACACTATCATCTCACGCTCCGCATATATAGTATACAATCAAAAACCACGGTCTCTTATTGGAGATTGGATTTCCAACTATGAAAAGGTATGGAACTACCTTCTGATAGAGTATCTCTAGAAGCGAATACCCTGGGTTCAACAAGAACATCTTGTAACCCAACCACACATGACCGACCACTCATTTTGGTTGAGTGTATCGAATGTATATCACCAACGGTTGGGAGCAACCCACCGTTTCCTGATAAGGAACAACATCGAAACATATTAAAAATGAAATAAATTATCTCTAGATAGGTGATTATACACCCTACTTGGGAGCTACCCACTTAGCCATGCTACCTGCCCGATTTTATCATTTCCCAGTTGAAGAGGCTTGAGGTTTAGCACTACCTTTAGCACATCACATCACCATTCACTTTGAATGCCACATTGTCAGATCCGCCAAATCACTGATTGATGTTCCTAAAATATTCTGGTCATTAAGCTAAGAGAAAGGCCTTTTCCCCGCCACTAATAGAAATACGTTTGTAAAATTCAATGTACGTGATTCTTAAGAAATACTTTGTCGAATATTCGTCCATACAAGCCATCCAGGAATAGGATGAACCTAAGGTACCCTCCTACTACATCATAGGTATCATCCAACAGATCAGCAGCAAGTAGTCCTTGCAAATTCGTAGGTTTCAACCATCGCAGAACCCTAGTATATCTCCGAGTCGAATCAGAGATTTTAAGTGGTTCTTCCAATTTATGAAGATCGATGGTCTTCGATTTATTCGTCTCAATTAGCATCTGATATCTTCCACATTTCGTATTTGCTGGTCGGAATGGTTTTCGAATATAATCTCGATCCCGGTCTTTCCGTACCAACAATTGTATAGGTCAGATTTGATAGTCGGTTATTTAACTATTAAATAAAACAACCATTCAATCATAAAATAAAAATATATTTACTGCTTTAGTACTCACCATCATTTGGCTTATTTAATTTAAAATATTCGTTTAATAAACTTCAAAATCTTTTCATTTCCGTTACTTCGGAAATTCCATTATATATATTCTCATATCCCTTTTTATCATTGGAAATATTTCTAATATTATTCATGCATTTCTGTACTTCAACAATCACTAGATTCTAACCATAGATTGGTAAGCGAATAATTCCCTATGTATCAACCCCGAAGACTGAAATCAACATCAGATTAACACTAAGAAAATCGCTCAACTCAACCAATCTCCAGTTAGGTTCCAATTCTCTAAATTCTTATCTTAACTCCTCATCAACCCATTTTATCTCACTTATACTCAAATTCGACCATTTTCCACTTTGAAAATCTCATTTCAATTCTATTCGTTCCACTTAATCTCGTTACTAAGTATCACCCATTTAAAAACAACATTTTAACACCACATCCCTTTTGTAAACTAATTTAACAGATTTAGTATAAATCCTTTTTATATCTCGATTTATATTTACTTAATCCGAATGTTAAGTAAAAATTTCATTTAAGCTATCCTGTTCGCTTAAATCTCTTTAAAACTTCATTCACAAAACTCGGGTTTAAATATATACTCAATTATAAACTATTTTAACATTTCAACTATATTTCATTATATTCTCGATTACTTGAATCATTTTCCTCCAAAAACTAATCTCTTAAATTTAAAGAATAAATTTGCTTCAGCGTTAACAACTGTAAATTTAACTTTATTAACTAAATTGAACAATAAATTTACTTTAAAGGTCTTATAAAAATTTAACAACTCTTCGTTACTATTCCATTTGATTAATTAAAAGTAAATAAATCAAATAACCAATTCCAAATAAAATATTTGGATGAGTCAAACTCAACCCATGATTATCTCGTTAATCAATTCCAATTAATACTTCCTTTAAATTAATTAATAATATAAATAAATTTAAATATCCCCATTTAATTGTTTCTTGGAACAATTGATTCCACACTTTAATCGTTACATTAATTTCAGCTTATCTGTTTATAATACTTATTAACATAATAATTTGCGTTATAAAACCATTTAATAATTACCTATACCCAAATAATAAATAATAAATATTTATTTCCTTTTTAACAAATTTCTATTCCAAACTAATAGATTTAAAAATGTATTTTCAATTGTAAAATAAATTTTATAACTTTATTCCAGTCGATTTGCCTGACGGTAAATCCATATCTATAAAACGATTGATTTTAAGCCATGTGATGCCAATTACCCAACCAATACTGTTCAAAGGTTAAAAACAAACAACAACAACAACAACAACAAAGCCATATATCGCAAACAAGTTGGGGTTGGCTAGATATGGAACCCAAAATTAAGGTAAAATAACTAATAATAATATATAAAAAGAGTTTAAAATAACCAAACAGATTAAAGTAAAAAGGTTCAATAAAAGTGAAATAAAGTCCTAAAAATAATAATAATAATTAAACAGATCTAAAAATAATAATAATTAACATATATATATTAAAAAAAAATCCTAAGGTTCTGGTACATGGATTGCCTACTTCCACGCACTTCTATCTACCACAAGCTCTTCAGATATACTCCAATTTCTTAGATCTCTCTTTATTATCTCTTCCCATGTCATTTTAGGTCGACCTCTACCTCTCTTTGGGCCTTCGGCACGACCTATAACTCCAACGTGCACAGGAGCATCGCGTGGTCTACGTTGGATATGTCCAAACCATCTCAAGCGGTGTTGGACTAACTTATCTTCAATAGGTGCAACTCCAAGTTTTTCCCGAATATCCTCATTTCTAATCCGATCTCGTCTGGTATGCCCACAGCTCCAACGCAGCATCCGCATCTCTGCTACACTTATCTTCTGCACGTGTTGCCTCTTAGTAGGCCAACATTCTGCACCATATAACATTGCAGGCCTGATTGCTGTCCTATAGAACTTTCCTTTAAGCTTCCGAGGAATCTTCCTATCACAGAGAATGCCAGATGCTAGCCGCCATTTCACCCATCCTGCTTGAATTCTAAAACTAACATCCTTATCAATCTCTCCATCAAACTGCAATATAGATCCTAAGTATCGAAACGATTCCTTCTTGGGTACGACGCTACCAGCCAAGGTGACCTCTCCGTCATCTGACCTAGCACCGCTAAACTCACACTTCATATACTCAGTTTTAGTTCTGCTAAGCCTGAAACCCTTTGATTCCAAGGTCTCCCTCCACAACTCCAGTTGTCTATTGACCCCTATTCT
The DNA here is from genome assembly GCA_030737875.1 of Allium sativum. Classification (NCBI taxonomy): domain Eukaryota; kingdom Viridiplantae; phylum Streptophyta; class Magnoliopsida; order Asparagales; family Amaryllidaceae; genus Allium; species Allium sativum. The sequence goes on along the minus strand of CM060921.1, from coordinate 574,692,393 downwards.
ACTTTCATCAATCAGCACAACATCATCGGCAAAGAGCATACACCAAGGGATCTCCTTTTGTATATCTTTCGTGATTTCATCCATCACTAATGCAAAAATATATGGGCTCAAAGCCGAACCTTGATGTAACCCTATGTTAATTGGGAAGTCTCTGGTCTCACCATCGCATGCCCTTACACTAGCCACAACCCCCTCGTACATATCCTTGATAAGGGTAATATACTTTGATGGCACTCTCTTCCTTTCTAGCGCCCACCACATAACCTTCCTCGGCACTCTGTCATAAGCTTTCTCCAAGTCAATAAAAACCATGTGAAGATCTTTATTTTGTTCCCTGTATCTCTCCATAAGTTGCCTAACCAAGAAAATCGCCTCGGTGGTTGACCTTCCAGGCATAAAACCAAATTGATTCCTAGATACACTTGTCAACCTCTCGCAAACTCTCTCCCAAAGCTTCATTGTATGACTCATAAGCTTAATTCCTCTATAGTTTGTGCAACTTTGAATATCTCCTTTATTCTTGAAGATTGGAACTAAAATGCTTCTCCTCCACTCATCTGGCATTTTGTTTGATTTGAAAATATTATTAAACAACTTAGTTAGCCAGGTTATCCCTGCATCTCCAAAACATCTCCACACCTCAATAGGAATGTCATCAGGACCTACCGACTTGCCTGATTTCATCCGTTTCAACGCCCCCTTTACCTCAGCTTCTAGAAATTTCCGCACAAAATGTCTATTGGTGTTGTCGGCAAAGTCTTCCAAGTCGGTCGAGGAGCTATTACTTTCTTCGTTGAAAAGCTTATCAAAGTATTCTCTCCACCTATTCTTTATCTCATCATCATTCACCAAAAGTCTATCACTCTTGTCCTTAATGCATTTAACCTGATTGAAGTCTCTTGTCCTCCTCTCGCGTAGCCTAGCTATTCTGTATACGACCTTTTCACCCTCCTTTGTACTTAGCCTTTGATACAAACCCTCGTACGCTCATCCCCTTGCTTCACTCACTGCTTTCTTTGCAGTCTTCTTTGCCACTTTGTATCTATGCATGTTCTCTTCGCTCCTATGATGGTGCATGCATTTGTAGCATTCCTTCTTCTCTTTGATAGCCTTTTGCACCTCGTCATTCCACCACCACGAATCCTTGGGTTCTCGCTTGCTTCCTCTTGTTATCCCAAATACCTCAGTAGCCACTCTGTGAATGCAAGTTGACATCGCATTCCACATGACATTTGCTTCTCCTTCTACATTCCAAGCCCCTTCTCCCATCATTCTATCTTTAAACTCCCGTGAAGCATCTCCTTTGAGTTTCCACCATTTCGTCCTACTAATCTTCGCTCTCTTATCCTTCGCCACCCGAAGACGAAACACGCATACCAAGAGCTGGTGTTGAGAGACAACACATTCTCCAGGTATGACCTTGCAATCAACATATTCTCGTTTACTGTCTCTTCTAGTCAGGACAAAGTCAATCTGACTAGTTTGTTGACCACTACTGAAGGTGATCAGATGTGATTGTCTCTTCTAGTCAGGACAAACAACTGTTAAATTTCAGTTCAATAGTCAACACTCATTCAATTATCCATTCTATATTGGTGAAACAGTTAATATACTTGTAATATGAAAATAACAATAAAATTAAGGAATCCAGTTGGATCCCTCCAACCTGTTTTTCCTGCATCCAAACACGTTATCTCAAATAATATTATTCAAAAGACGTAATATTCCGTAATAAATAAATAACTATAATCCAAACATTTATATTTTAATTAAATACATTTATATTATTATAAACATAACCAACAAGGTAAGTTACCTCGTTTAGAAATAATCGTTAGAATAACGATTAGATTTCGTAGAATTAAACGAATGTTTAATTCAACCAATTTATTGAATATATAAATATTATCCAGCACACAACAAACAATTATCAAGCATATCACACAAAACAATCCCGACTTATATAAAATATGTGTGGATAAAAACTGAGTGAGTTAAACTCACTTTGATCTGATTCGGTGAAGGGTATGGTTACAGTTAAATTAAACGATGTTTAATTCAGTTGTAAATTCCACTCATCTTCTGCACTGTCTAGATCTGTTCCAGAATGTTTTATCCTTCATCACGATTCTGGTGGAATTTATTTCGTTGGACTCTGGTAACAAAATAGAAAGTTATTATGTATATACGATTATATTATTATAAAATAAATTCTTAATTTAACACTTAATTAAGTAAATTACGTTTTATAAAAATGATGCGACCGATTATTACTTTGGTCCTTGAAACGCAGTACCATGCTTCTGTTCAAATGCCAACACCACGTCACCATCCATATATTTCGAATCCTGCTCTCTCTCTTTATTTATTTATGAAGGCATCACGTTATAAACCGTTTAGGCTCCTTCTTTATTTGCCAACTGCTTAGACGCCATTTTCTTCCCACTTAAAGACTAACGATCCCATTCCTTATTGCTTGAAGTCTTCACCACGTCAGAAAATTTTGCCCCATGTTTTCTTCTATTTTCATATGGCTTGAATGTACCCAATTTTATACTTCTGCTTCGTTTATGACTGACACGTTCTTGTTTTGCACAAGAGTTAAGCCCGGATTCCATCTGAAAGTTGCAAATCTTCAGAGTTTGTGATTTTTCTATAACCTAGCAATAATTTGACATCCCGGATCCAACAAAAGTGGTTTCGTCGAAAACTGAGGTCGTTTGCAAAATTTCCATTTTCAAGGGCCTTTATATAAATTCTATAGCGACCTTTCTGAAAATTCATTTGGCCATAACTTTTGACTCCCGGTACGAAACTTTGAATTTTCCAGATTCGTTAGAAAGATATTCACTAACAAATTTAAATATTTTTGGTTTTACTAAAATCCATTTTATTTTGCATCCGGTACAGTCAATCGAAGTTTGAATTGAAATTTCGAAATTGCCGCGCCATTTCAGGCCTTGTTTATAATTCAAAATAACTATATTTATTTTCAAACGTCGATTCAAACTACTTTTCAACATTATTATTTAAAATATTTATTTTAAATACTTAAAATTCAATAAAATAGCCAATTTTAAAATTTTAAACTGGTTCAGATTTTCTAGGGTGTTACATTTTCTCTATCTCATTTCCGAAATTAAAGCAAAGCCCCGATTCCTTTCATTGGTACTGCTACCACGTCAGTCTTCTTTCCATCAATTTTATCCGCTTCGTTCGAAAATAATGTGCCCCTATTTCCTACTATCTCACTTCTGTTTTGTACTAGCTTCTGTGATACGTGCAATAACTGATCATGTTCCCTTCATCCTTTATATTATCTTGATTCCTACTTCCTGCATGTATTTTCACCGAACATCCTACAACATGAACCAAACTTCCCATAGCTGCCTTGATTTACGTTAAACATGCAGACTCCAAAGCTTTCCCAGTGTTCATTCAAAACAATCCTCCTTCATTCGACAATTCCCCACTCCATTTGCTTTTTATTAAATCCTTCCCACTCGTGCAAAAGAATATAACCCACTGCCTCGTCGGCTCCATACGACACCCCACGTCCATTAATGTCACTCACTAAGGGAATGCATTAAGTTCCATGAAGCGTTATAGGTAAACAGACACAGAATAATTACAAGACAATATAAATAAGACAGCAGCGGAAATTTAAAGTTTTATTTCAACATAAATTAAAATACCGTGGTCCACAATACCTTAAGTCATAAAAACCATTACAATAAAATAACTTCTGTCTTGCATCATCAGAGTACATAAGAATATAAAAACATAATTCCCCAATTGAAAGATTTAAGCCATAGTAGAGATAAAAACTTGAGCCATACTTCAGAAGTAGTTCCTAGCAAGGTGATATCTGAGTTTTGACTAAGCCTGGGTGTTTCTCCCTGAGAACCTGGGAATGAGGGGGTGAGGGGGGGGGGGCGAAAGAAAGAAGGAGAAACAAAAAGGGTCAGACATAAATTCTGGCGAGTCTAGTTAATTTTAGCCAGTAGATAAATAAAAGTAATATGATAGGCATATAAAGTGGATAAAAGAGAGATCACTACATAAATGGCAGGTGTGACAAGGTAAGCAAGATAAGGTGTACATGCCTCACTAATGATTACTCTGCACTATTATTGGTATATCCTGGAAGAGATGATACCTTCAACTATAAGGTGGTAGACTTAGGTATACGTCCAAATGTTTCCTAACTACTACCCTGATCGATCGGTTCCCTAACCGTCGTAGATACCTTGTGCTGGCCCCACAGTAGGAGGTATCACTTCCTAAAGTGGCAACCCCTCATCCTAATAATATGCACAACCATATCTACAGGTATCACGGTCGTCTTATCCCCCTCTGCCCGGCTCATGCATGCACATGGCCTGGTCGATTTGCGCTGCCCGCACCGTCCTCCACATTTGGATCTCTTACAGTCAGTCAGTAAGCGTGCTCCTTTTCCGCCTAGAGTGGAGTACTTTGTTTGATACCTACTCCGGGTTACTGACTGAAACGGGTCCCATACAATATGATACAAACTCTCTCCTTTGTCTTGTATCCCCCCACTAGTTTTCACTGACTATGTATACCACTAGGTGTCTTTAATTACATAGCCTTATTTATTTCTACCGGTTATGCTTACCTACAGGTGTCTTTAATACATAACCCCTAATCTTCGAACCGGTTATGCTTACCTATAGGTGTATTTAATTTCATAACTCTATCACTTCTACAACTTATGTTTACCCTAAAAGGTGTCTTTAATTACATAACTTTATTATTTCCACCGATTATGTATACCACTAGGTATCTTTAATTACATAACCTTAACGGGTTAAGTTTGTGGGCTTATATGTGAATATTACCCATCCCCTCTTCAGATTTACTTAACCCACCCCTCAACCATGTTTACTTAACCCCTAAATTAAATTTAATTTCATATCATCCCTATAGATTAACTTAGGTTAAGTAGTCCAATTCTTTACCATGTCCATTTATGGTTTCATAATGGGCCAGACCTCCCACATTAGGCCTATAACATGTGGATGCTGGATATGGCGGTCGTGTTCCGACAGACTTATTCCACAATTGGGCCTAACCTCGTGTCATAGTCCAATTCGTATTTACATACTTAGACCTCCCAGATTATGTTCAACATTAGTGGCTGCTGGATATGCCGGTCGGGTTCGGGCAGACTTCCACCACTAATGCAACTTAACCTCATGTCATAAGTATAATTACAATTCCTAATTGTAATTACTAGACATTCCATTTTTAATTAATTAATAAACTAATTAATCCTTTCCTTTTATAGGCGTCAATACCTATTTTACCCAATAATTTGAATTACATGTTCATAAATGTTCATATTCATATTATGCCATTTTAACCCTTTTTTCCCCGTTCCTTAACTAATGCCCACACAAAATTGTCAACATGCCTAGGCTAGACAATAGCCTAGTCATAAACATTAATAGGGAAAATAATGGGAATATAACTAAAATGGTCATCTTGGCATAAACATAAACAAGTATGATAATAAGGTGAACATACGTACTAACATGGACATGAAATTGTCATCATAACAAGGTGGACATAAAACTAATGAACTATGATGTCACAATATCTAAATTAGCAAATTAGATGTCCAATCGGTTTAGATCTAACATGATAACATAAGGTGATAATTTAGATCACATAAAATAGATCTAACATGTTGACATAGGGTGACAAGTTAGATCACATAAAATAGATCTAACATGTTAACATAAGGTGATAATTTAGATCACATAAAATAGATATAATATGAATCATAAGGTGACAATTTAGATAACGTAAAATAGATCTAACATGTTAACATAAGGTGACAATTTAGGTCACATAAAATAGATCTAACATGAATCATAAGGTGACAATTTAGATCACATGAAATAGATCTAACATGAATCATAAGGTGACCATTTTAGATCACATAGAATAGATCTAACATGTTAACATAAGGTGACAATTTAGTTCACATAGAATAGGTCTAACATGATAACATAAGGTGACGATTTGGATCACATAGAATAGATCTAACGTGATAACATAAGGTGACAATTTAGACCACACAGAATAGATCTAACATGTTAACATAAGGTAACAATTTAGACCACATAGAATAGATCTTACATGATAACATAAGGTGATAATTTAGATCACATAGAATAGATCTAACATGTTAACATAAGGTGACAATTTAGATCACATAAAATGGATCTACACACGTGCACATCATAGCATATCATAAAAGTTACAAACCAAGATCCATAATAATAACATAGTAGAACAATACACAATTGAACTGGATCTAGAGAAATAGATCTGTCATGACATAACATAAGATCTAATAATAACATAGATTCAATGTTTACAACGTATCCAAATCACAGTCTTTCATAATTCAATATTATTTATCTAAACCTAAAAGCAACTAGAACTCACTGTGATTGGATTGCTAAGATGATAGAAAAGGTGCTGAGTCCATGCTTGAATCTCAGAATTTAATATGCTTTAGAAGAAGATAAGAGAACCTAGTTCAGTTCAGAATCTGACATAGTTTGGCCGCCATGATTTCTAATGCAGCAATATGTGAAATGGCCATATATTTATAGCTGCAGAACCATCTGGAACCGACTGCCACATAAGCCCTTGGGTAAAATCAGGTCGCGGGTCTCATCCCACTTGGGAAAAGGCCCGAATACCTTAAAACAATTCTGGGTGCACTTTACAGGCGCACCAATGCAAAATTGCCTTGGCAAGTTATCCAGTTATACCCGGTTTTGATTTTCAACTTTTTATCGTCCGTAACTTCTTCATATGTTATCCTTTTTATGCAAACTAGGTGTCTATTCTAACCAAAATTTCGAGACGGACGTAATAACGTAATCCATTTTCTTAATTATGGATATTAAATTAATTATTCCTTAATTTATCTTCTTTAATGTTAACAAAATTACGAGGTGTTACATTCCTCCCTACTTAAAGGATTTCGTCCGCGAAATCTCCATGTTGAAATGAATGCATATCCTATCATCCATTATCCATCTACTCATCCATCAATCACTGGAATCCATTGTCCTTAAGAATTTCTAATGCTTTCATGAATATATGCAAAGGTGTGTGTATATGTCCCAACACTAATGTGAAGATCAGGTGGTCTACGGATTCAGTTGACCGTCTTAATGCAGTGTATGTTAGTGCCATGAATCCAATATATATGCAAATAAGCCTATTATAACATATACGCTCTATATGTGTGCACACTCATTGAACCAAATGCAACATCCATATGCTAGTTCATCCATTTCCATCAATAAAAGAAAAGAAAATGCACACATGTCCATATGCAGTATGAGAGAGATTGAGCCGATCTTAGTGCCTAATGTATGTGTATATGCGTCCACAGGTAACCACTAGCAAACACTTGTATCCACTTGCATCCATCAATCATAACATGTCTCAACACATGTTTGCATCCATAGGATTCCTATCTAAAGGTCAAAAAATACTATAGATAAGATATACTCAAATGATAGAAACAAGTACTGATAAAGCTTTTGGAAAAAGGAGTTAAGAATATACCCTCGAAGAAAAATGGGTACGAAGCACAAATCTTGTCTTTGGCCTCCCAGGTCGCATCCTCTAGGTTATCTCCCCATTGAACCTTTAGCAACTTGATATCTTTATTGCGTAGCTTCTTAACTTCTGATCCCAGAATACGGGAAGGAACTCGCCTGACTGTCGCCTCCCGTTCCACTTCTACCTATTCCAATATACTCGGCTTAACAACTTCCGCGGTGTCATGCAAGCACTTCCGCAGATGAGAAACATGGAAAACATCATGAACACCAGATAAATTTCAGAAGCTTTGCTATATAGGCTATTTGGCCAGTCCTCTCGGTTATGGGAAATGGTCCCATAAACCTAGGTGCCAACTTCCCTACCGATCCGAAGTGAACCACATTCCTCAGAGGTAACGCTTTGATAAAAATCAGGTCTCCTAATTTAAATTCGAGGTCATTCCTTATCTTGTCTGCATAGGATTTCTTCCTATCTTGAGCTGTCTTCATCCGCCGTCAAATAAGGTCAATCTTTTCAGACATTTCGCTAACCATATCTGGTCCAAGTAATAATATTTCTGTAGATTTCCACCAACAAATTGGTGACCTACAGGGTCGTCCGTACAATGCTTCGAAGGGTGCCATACCGATGCTGGCCTGATAGCTGTTGTTATATGCAAATTCCACTAAAGGAAGATGCTCTTCCCAAGTTCCTCCGAAGTCTAGGATACACAACCTTAAAAGATATTTTAGAATTCTGTTCACCCTCTCCATTTGCCCATCGGTCTAACGATGATAAGCGGTGCTCAAACACAACTGTGTACCTAATGCTTCTTGCAAGCTCCTCCAAAATTCGCTGGAAAAGATGTGGTCACAATCGCTCATGATGCTGGAAGGAACTCCATGAAGACGAACTATCTCTCGGACATAAATTGCTGCTAACCATAATGTCGTCCTCTTACTTTTAACTGAAATAAGGTGAGCGCTCTTAGTGAGTCTATCTACCACAATTCAGATACTGGTGTTGCCTTTCTTCGATCTAGGTAAACCATCTATGAAATCCATAGAGACGCTCTCTAATTTCCACTAAGGAACCTTCAAAGGATGAAGTAAACCACCGAGCTTCTTTTGCCCATCTTTGACTTGCTGGCAAACTAAACGATGCGAAACAAATTCGGCCAAATCTTTCTTCATCCCAGCCCAAATGAAAACCCTCTTCATGTCCCTATATATCTTATCACCACCTGGTTGAATGGTTATCTTAGAATGGTGGGCTTCTTCCAGGACTGCCTTTATTCAGCTTCCAGTTTGAGGAACACAAAGCCTTACATCTCGTCGCGACCATCCCTTTTCATCTATGGCATATCTGCTGAGGTGACTAGAAGTCTTCCCTCTTCTGAGCTTATCTATGATGTCTAGAATCCGTGGGTCACCTTGTTGCGAAGCTCCTAACTGGTCCATAAGAGTCGGTCGTATCTCCAAGGATGCAAACAAATTAGGCAAAATCTCAATGGGGGGTCTAAAATCAAAAGCTGATATGAACTCCAAGTTCTTTCTTTCCATAAACAGAGGACTCAGGGACACCCTCTGCCTACTTAGTGCATCCTCCACCACATTACCCTTGCTAGGGGTATAAGAAATCTCAAAATCTTAAGAAGCTGGAAACTCCATACACCGTTGTTGCCTTAAAATTGAGATCCTTCTGCGAGAACATATACTTGAGAGATTTATGATTGGTGTATAACTCGAACTTCTCTCCAAGTAAATAATGATGCCACGTCTTTAATGCAAACACTATGACAGCTAGCCCTACATCATGGGTGGGGTAGTTCTTTTCATGAACTCTCAGCTGTCTACCCCCATAACACACTACTTTCCCCTCTTGCATTAGAACCACACCAAGCCCTATACCGCATGCATCAGTGTAAACGGTAAACAATTTATTCCCATCAGGTAAGGTCATGATTGGGGCTGTTGTCATAGCCCTGTTCAGTCGTTGGAAAGCAATGTCACAGTCAATATCCCATGAGAATGCCAAGTTCTTTTTCGTCAGCCTAGCGAGTGGGGCTGATATCTTTGCGAAGTCCTTAATGAACTTCTTATAGTAACCTGCTAACCCAAGAAATCTTCTCACCTCAGTTGCATTTTTAGGAACCTGCCAATCTTGCACTGCAACCATCTTCGCGGGATCTACGGCTGTTCCTTCTTTGGAGACCACATGCCCTAAGAATCTCACCTCTTTTCTCCAAAAATGGCATTTGGAGAATTTTGCTTTAAGCTGATGGTCATGGAGAGTTTTCAAAACTTCTCTCAAATGCTGGGCATGCTCTTCTTCGCTCTTGGAGTAGATCAAGATATCATCAACAAAGACTACGACAAATTTGTTTAGGAACTCCCGAAACACCCAACTCATCAAATCAACAAAATAGGCGGGTGCATTCGTCGGCCCAAAAGGCATAACTAGCCATTCAAAGAAATCATCCGGAGTCCTAAAAGAAGTCCTATTTGTCCTCAGTCACCCTCAACTGGTGGAACCCTGTGGCCAAGTCTAACTAGGAAAATACCGAGGCACCAACAAGCTGATCAAATAATTCATCAATCCTCGGAAATGGGTGCCTATTCTTCTTAGTGAGTTTATTCAGCTCCCTATAATCAACACACAATCGAAGCGAACCATCCGCCTTAGTTGTGAATACTACTGGAACACTCCATTCAGATATGCATCGTCTGATAAACCCTTTCTCAAGTAGCTCCCCTACTTGCTTACTCAGCTCCCTCCTTTCCCTTGGAGCCATGTGGTGCACTGGTAATGTAACTGGCTTTGCATTTTCCACCAGATATATGCGAAAGTCGATCTCGTGCCTTGGAGGTAAACCTTGAACCTCATCAAAAACATCGGAAAAATTCCGGACTACTGGAACAGATTGCAGATCGTCGATAGATGCATCAAGAGACTCTAGGAAACAAAGCATAACCGACCATTGTGTGTCACACGAAATCTCGAGGGTTCTCCCATGACAAGTCAGAAGCCTAACAATCCTCTTTTAACAATCCAGAATGGCACCATATGTGGTAAGACAATCCATTCGTAGAATCAATCCATAGCACATAAACCCGAGCACATACGCGTCGCACTCAAACTCGACGCCTAACACAGATATTTTCAAACCCCGATAAATAATCGATAAATGAGCCAAACCACCAATGGGATTTGAAACAACTACGGGTTCTACTACCATACTAGTAATTAAGTGTAAAGAATTAACTACGGAACTTGATATAAATGAATGTGAGTCACCAGAATCAAAAAGTGTTCTAATAGGATGGTTTGAAAGAGAAATTAAACCTTCCACAAAAATTTTGCTACCTCTATCAGGAGCACTAGCCACGAGAGCATGCACCTGCACTACAGAATTTCCTGCCCTTTGACCTTGTCCCTGTGATCCCCGTTTCTTCGGGCTCTCTTTAGCAAAGTGTCCGACCTCTCCGCAGTGGTAGCAAGAATTCTCCCTTCGCTTACAATCTTTAACCAGATGACCTTCCTTCCCACAAAGGTGACATTTTCTCTTATCCTTGCCTTTATCATTTTCCCTCCTTTCTTATGCTGTTGTTGCTGCCCCTTCTTGGCCAACCCCTTCCTATTTTGCGATGTCCCCTCAGACCTTACCTCCTTCTTCTCTTCCTTGTCCTCCTCATGCATTAGGCCCATATCGACAAGTTTTTCAAAGGTGGCCCCCATTGGAACATGGGACATGGCTAACCCATGAAGGGGTTCATTCAGCCCTTTAGCAAACCGCAAAGCCTTTTTGTGCGGCGTATCCACCAACTCTAACCCAAACCTTGCTAGCCAGTTGAATTTTTTTAAATATTATTTCACCATCAAGTTTCCTTATTTGAGTGAAAAGAATCTCATTATCTGCATGCTGCTTTCAGTTTGGGAAAGAAATTTCATTACAAATCTCTATCTAAAATCTTCTCAAGTTTCCACCGGACGTCTAGCTTGGGTGACTTCCCACCAAAATGAGGCTTCGTCCTTCAATAGCTGTTAGACCAAAAAATGGTCCTAACACCCAAATTATCGTATTTAGAGCGTAGGATATGAAGAAATAACTGAAAAAATAAGAGAAAAGCAAGACAACAGGATTTTTATAGTGGTTCGGCGTTAGCAAGCCTACGTCCACTTCATATTTTCTCATTTCACTCATAGATTACAATTACAATGAATATTGTCTTTCAATCACTTGAATTCAATGAATAATTCTCTCCGAATCCATTGAATTTATTGAGGAAGATGGTGGTTATTCATGGAGAAGTGTTGGCCATGGCAGCCATGGAAGATGAGATGCCAAAAGTCCCCTGAAAATGCCCTCTGAAGGTGTATTTATAGCTGTAGGAAAGCTCCTGGGAAGACTGGTTCGTGATGGGGTACGTGGCAGGCGATCCAGAAAAATAGGAGAGCCAGTAGCCTTGAGAATAGGTCAAAACAAGCAGCGTTTGAACAGGTCCGAAGGTCGGATCGCGGTCATGGGTCGGATCGCGGTCATGGGTCGGATCGCGGTCATGGATCGGATCGCGGTCATGGATCGGATCGCGGTCATAGGTCGGATCGCGATCATGGGTCGGATCGGATTGCGTAGGCAAGGGCGGATCGGATCGCGTAGGCAAGGGCGGATCGGATCGCGGTCATATGCCAGCTTACACCCGTTCACGGAAATGGGCGTAACTTTCAAACCGTAAGTCCGATTGAGCCAAACCAAAGCTCAAACTGAAGCTAATTCAAAGGGCTACGAGTATATGAGGTGAATAGATCCAAATGAGATCATTTGATAGGGGTTTCGGGCCAGTTTATACTGAGGTTGTGATTTTGACCAAACTGCCTTGTGTCTTCTGATGATGCTTCCAATGCCGGAGAGCGATGTTATCCAGAGATTCCATATGAGACAGCATTTACCCAGAGGTATGTCAACATGATCTTTGCTTTGGGTAGCCTGGTCACAAAGCAGGCTAACAATAGCCAAGTAGCTAACTGAATCTTTCTACGGTCCTCCACTTCAAAGATTACAAATAAGTCCTCAACCTCCTTAAGACAATTCCGAGCTTTTACGAATGTCTCTTTCCCATAGAATGGCTTCCCTCCCATAGCAAGGAAGTCTTTGCAGATCTTAGAGAAGTTATCTGCTCTTGGAGGGGGAGGAGGAGGAATGACTGATGCAGCTGGGAGAGGAACGTCTCTTTGGCCTTCGGCCGGTGCCGTGGTCTCCAAATACCTACGGAACCATCCGTGTATAGTGACGCCCTCTGCGATATTAGGGATGTTCTGTTCCCCAGACATGCTGAAAAAGGAGAAAGGAAGAAATTTAGATAAGGACCGAAGGATACTACATATGGCTTCTTGGGGAATGTTTTTCAAAATAGACTTTTATTTTTAAAAATGCTTTCTTTTAAAACCTTTCTGAAAATAATTTTCAATTTTTTTATCTAATCTGGTAACCTTCAGCTCTGATACCAAGTGTGACACCCCACGTCCGTTAATGTCACTCACTAAGGGAATGCATTAAGTTCCGTGAAGCGCTATAGGTAAACAGACACAGAATAATTATAAGACAAATATAAATAAGACAACATCGGAAATTTAAAGTTTTATTTCAACATAAATTAAAATACCGTGGTCCACAATACCATAAGTCACAAAAACCATTACAGTAAATAACTTCTATCTTGCATCATCTGAGTACATAAGAATATAAAATCATAATTCCAATTGAAAGAGTTAAGCCATAATAGAGACAAGAACTTGAGCCATACTTCAGAAGTAGTTCCTAGCAAGGTGATATTTGAGTCCTGACTAAGCCTGGGTGTTTCCTCCCCAAGAACCTGGGGAGGGGGAGGGGAGGGAACAGAAGAAAGGAGGAGAAAAAAGGGTCAGACATAAAGTCTGGCGAGTCTAGTTACTTTTAGCCAGTAGATAAATAAAAGTTACATGATAGGCATATAAAGTAGATAAAATAGAGATCACTACATAAATGGCAGGTGTGACAAGGTAAGCAAGTTAAGGTGTACATGCCTCACTAATGATTACTCTGCACTATTTCTGGTATATCCTGAAAGAGATAATCCCATCAACTATATGGTGGTAGACTTAGATACACGTCCAAATGTATCCTAACTACTACCTTAATCGATCGGCTCCCTAACCCTCATAGATACCTTGTGCTGTCCCCACAGTAGGAGGTAACACTTCCTAAAGTGGCAACCCCTCATCATAATAATGTGCACAACCATATCTACAGGTGTCACGGTCATCTTATCCCCCTCTGCCCGGCTCATGCACACACATGGCTCAGTCGGTTTGCGCCGCCCACACATTCCTCAACGTTTAGATCTCTTACAATCAATCAGTAAGCGTGCCCCTTCTCCGCCTAGCATGGAGTACTTTGTTTGATACCTATTCCAGGTTACTGACTAAAATGGGTCCCACACAATATGATACAAGCTTTCCCCTTTGTCTTGTATCCCCCACTAGGTTTTTACTGAATATGTATACGACTAGGTGTCTTTAATTACATAGCCTTATTTATTTCTACCGGTTATGCTTACCTACTGGTGTCTTTAATACATAACCCCAAATCTTCCAACCGGTTATGCTTACTTATAGGTGTCTTTGATTACATAACCCTATTACTTCTACAAGTTATGTTTACCCTAAAATGTGTCTTTAATTACATAACTTTATTATTTCCACTGATTATGTATACCACTAGGCGTCTTTAATTACATAACCTTAACGAGTTAAGTTTGTGGGCCTATATGTGAATATTACCCATCCCCTCTTCAGATTTACTTATCCCACCCCTCAACCATGTTTACTTAAACCCTAATTTAAATTTAAGTTCACAACATCCCTATGGATTAACTTAGGTTAAGTAGTCCAATTCTTTACCATATCCATTTATGGTTTCATAATGGGCCAGACCTCCCACATTAAGCCTACAACATGTGGATGATGAATATGCCAGTCGGGTCTGGGCAGACTTATTCCACAGTTGGGCCTAACCTCGTGTCATAGCCCGATTCGTATTTACGTACTTAGACCTCCCACATTAGGTTCAACATTAGTGGCTGTTGGATACACTAGTCATGTCCGGGCAGACTTCCACCACTAATGCAACCTAACCTCGTGTCATAAGTACAATTACAATTCCTGATTGTAATTACTAGACATTCCATTTTTGATTAATTAATCAATTAATTAATCCTTTCCTTTTATAGGTGTCAATACCTATTTTACCTAATAATTTGAATTACATGTCCATAAATGTTCATACTCAAATTATGCCATTTTTAACCCTTTTTCCCTCGTTCCTTAACTAGCGCCCTTACAAAATTGGCAACATGCCTAGGCTAGACAATAGCCTAGTCATAAACGATAATAGGGAAAATAACAGGAATATAACTAAAATGATCATCTAGGCATAAACATAAACAAGTATGATAATAAGGTGAATATGCATACTAGCATGGACATGAAATCATCATCATAACAAGGTGGACACAAAACTGATGAACTATGATGTCACAATATCTAAATTAGCAATTTAGATGTCCAATTGGTTTAGATCTAACACGATAATATAAGGTGATAATTTAGATCACATAAAATAGATCAAGATGTTGACATAGTGTGACAATTTAGATCATATAAAATAGACCTAACATGCTAACATAAAGTGATAATTTATATCACATAAAATAGATCTAACATGAATCATAAGGTGACAATTTAGATCACATAAAATAGATCTAACATGTTAACATAAGGAGATAATTTAGGTCACATAAAATAGATCTAACATGAATCATACGGTGACAATTTAGATCACATGAAATAGATCTAACATGAATCATAAAGTGACAATTTTAGATCACATAGAATAGATCCAACATGTTAACATAAGGCGACAATTAGATCACATAGAATAGATCTAACATGATAACATAAGGCGACAATTTAGATCACATAGAATAGATCTAACATGATAACATAAGGTGACAATTTAGGTCACATAGAATAGATCTAACATGATAACATAAGGTGACAATTTAGATCACATACAATAGATCTAACATGTTAACATAAGGTGACAATTTAGATCATATAGAATAGATCTAACATGATAACATAAGGTGACAATTTAGATCACATAGAATAGATCTAACATGTTAACGTAAGGTGACAATTTAGATCACATAAAATGGATCTACACACGTCTACATCATATCATATCATAAAAGTTACAAACCAAGATCCACAATAATAACATAGTAGAACAATTCACAATTGAATTGGATCCAGAGAATTAGATTTATCATGGCATAACATAAGATCTAACAGTAACATAGAATCAATTTTTACAATGTATCCAAATAACAATCTTTCATAATTCTTTATTATTTATCTAAACCTAAAAGCAACTAGAACTCATTGTGATTGGATTGCTAAAATGATAGAAAAGGTGCTCAGTCTATGCTTGAATCTCATAATTTGATATGCTTTAAAGGAAGATGAGATACCCTAGTTCAGTTCAGAATCCGACATAGTTTAGCCGCCATGATTTCTAATGAAGAAATATGTGAAATGGATATATATTTATAGCTGCAGAACCATCTGGAACTGACTACCACATAAGCCCTAGGGTAAAATCAGGTCGCAGGTCGCCTCCGACTTGGGAAAAGGCCCGAATACCCAAAAAAAATTCTGGGTGCACTTTACAAGTGCACCAGTGCAAAATTGCCCTGGCGTACTTGGCAAGTGCACCAGTTATACCCTATTTTGATTTTCAACTTTTTATCATCCGTAACTTCTTCGTATGTTATCCGTTTTACGCAAACTAGGTGTCTATCCTAACCAAAATTTCGAGACGGACGTAATGACGTAATCCATTTTCCTTAATTCTTGATATTAAATTAATTATTCTTTAATTTATCTTCTTTAATGTTAAAAAAATTAAGGGGTGTTACACACCACTTCTGAAAACTTCAAAAAACTTCACCGCAAATAACCACTGTGTTGAAGGAACTCACCAACTCACCCTCCTGCATCATCACCCAGCAACTGTTCACCGTCGTCCCAAACTCCAGCATCTCACTTCTTCTTCCTATCTTCTCTTCTATGACGCCACCCTCCTCTCTTGTTGTTCAGATCTTCCACGCCGCCTATAACCGCCTCCTCATCATTTAACTTCCACCGCATGCTCATTTTGAACCCGACTCTCCATCGCAATCTCCCACCATGCACACGGTTATCTTCGTCCATCGAAGGCTGCCTCCGATCACCCTATCTCGAGTTGCCTAGTAAATCCACTCCCTCACTTCCAATTCGTTTGGCAACATGAGAGCTTCCGCTAAATCTAGAATGGAAGGATAGGCTTTAATATGTAAGGTTTTTGTTTTATGTTTGCCCATTTCTGAAAGAAGAGGGAAATAAAAGGCATGAGACAACGTATTTATAGCAGAGAGGATGAGGTGGATAAGAACAACATCAAATCACTTCCATGTGCGTGGCTGAAAGAAGAACAGAATAGCTATGTCATTTCCATTCAAAAAGAAGAGACGAATCGATAGCTGTGGTTGCAGAAAGAATATGCTCTTGCTTTGGGTTTAATTAATAGGGTAGATTCTCTTTTTATGTTCCTCCTATTGTATTGGCAAATGAACGTAGGGTATACACAGGTAGCTGGTTGGTTTCTTTTCATTTTAGAGAAAGTAAGGTTGCATGTGCGATTGTACTAAGAATAAAAATAAGGTAGATGCATGTGCCCATTTCTTACGAGTTAAGTATATAAATCAATATATATTTTATTTTTAGGGTATTAAATTCTACCATATATAACCGCTAACTGTTATATCCGTATTGTTACACGCAACTTCAAACGTAATGGAAATGGATACACTGCTACGTCTCAACTTTCTAGTCCTAATGAAATTAATTCCGCTGAAAGCCGACTTCGGCCGTGTGCACGACAACGTTATTTTAAATTATTGGTGCACCTTTAAACTGCACATATAGATAAAACTATTCCGATTTGCTCCAAACTGGAAATCTAGCATTAACTAGCTATACGCATTCCTATAAAATTCATTTCGTCGAAAACGGAGGCCGTTTGAACAGAAAATCATTTCTATAGCATATATACTATTGATATAATATAAATTAATTCCTCAACATTTAAATTAAATAGTAATAAATTATTATTATAATAATAATTATCCAAATAAAATATCACACAACTTCAGAATAAACCAATATATATTTTAAACTCAGTATATACAGTTTGCGATATTCAAATTATATAAAAATCTTTTATATTTTATTTAATAATCATTATCGTTTATTAACGAATTCCATACCGACTATTTTAAAATTTGAATTGGACATAACTAAAAATCTATAAACTGAAATCTCGATTTTTCTCTTTCAATGAAGACTATTATCAAATAGATTCAGACGGTTCTTGTTTCACAGAATTCCGACTTAAAACAAATTCTGTATATTTAATTGAAGTTCAAAACTCAATATTACGAACTACCGCGCCGTTTCAAGTTCATTTTATAAACATATAAGTTAAACGTTTGAACTTCTTCAATAACAAATTATATATAGTGAAAATTAGTCTCACATCCTCCCCTTTTGAAACATATAAATCTCATCCCTATTTTTAAAACGCAGCTTTTTTTTCGGGAAATGCCCTCATTCGATTTTAACGGTGCGTTTTTGTTTATAGGTTACGTATTAGGGTTTTATTTTTTTTACAGAAACACACTTTTCTAATCCATGGCGGCGGCTTCTCCAGCACCAAAACACGAGAGGGATCCAGCACCAAAACACGAGAGGGCGGCTCCAGCACCAAAACACGAGAGGGCTCCAACACCAAAACACGAGAGGGCAGCTCCAGCACCAAAACACGAGAGGGCTTCATCACCAAAACACGAGACGCACGACCGAATTGTAGAAATGAAGGATCAGATTGCGGTGCTAAGAAGAAGAATACGCGAGATGTCAACTCTGAAACTGGTAACCCTACTTTCTAAATTGCCCCATTTTAGTTTAATTTTCATTATATTTGGAGTGGCTCCAAACTTTGCCAATTCCGAATTGATTCAAGGAATTTTCTTTAAAACCTGAAGCTCCGTGACTACTACAGGTGATTGTTCCTTTTAATTCTGCCTTGAATTGGTTTGTTGGTGTTTAACGTTTTGGATTGACGATCTTTGGGCTAGAACTGGTTTAGATTTGATTAAATTGGATTAATTTTGTTTATGGTACCTCTGTTACGAATTTGAGAATCTTGAGTTTGCACTTGTAATTGCCGAGTGTATATGACTTTGATGAGGTATACTTTTGCCCATCAATGTGTTGAACGATCAATATGTAAATTGGTCAATTGCATTGGAATGAGCATGAGTTTTATTTCTGAACTCAGTTTTGCTTCTTGGAATGTTGACTCAACTGTTCTCCTAACCTTCGTGGATTTTTGCTGAACTTCTGATAAAAAGTTGCGGACAAATATGTATCTATTCTTAATATATGCATATATGTATGCAATTTTTTATCAAACAAACAAAAAAACATATTATTTTACAAATATATTCATATTTCTATGCATATATCTGGAATACTTGCATATAAATATTCAGAAATTATTTTTTTTTGCTGAATTCTACGCATGTATTTATATTATTCTGAAGCAGTTTTTGTAATTTAGGTTACTGCACATTAAGCTTATTAATGTTGATTTTCTTTATTTGATAATAGTGTTCCGGCGGATATTGGTGTAGTGGTGTTGTTGAAGCTTGGTCCTCCATCCTTTTCCAAATGATTGAAATCTTAGTTGTTTCTACAGAGACTACTAAATGTTCTGAAATTTTTGATGTAGTACATGTAAATGTGGTCTATACTTATTTTTTGATGTAGTACATGTAAATATTATGAAATTATTCATGTAAGTATGCACATATTTCTGTTATTTGCATATATATATATATATATATATATATGCATCTTGTTATAATTATATGTATTTACTTTTTTGTCATTTCTTTTGTTTCAGCAATTATGCAGTACAGTTCTGTATATGTATGCAATTATTTCACTTTTTTGCATAAATGTATGCAATTTTAATTAATATTCATATCTAATTATCTAGTTTTTCGTAAAAATCAAAAAATCTTAATAAAAAAATTGTAGTCCCTACATTCAAGTAATTATTTATTTCTGAATAATATTAATGTATGCACATCTACTTCATTGTTGTGCAAAACTAATAATTTATTTTCTGCATAATATTAATAAATGTATGCAATTATTCCACTTAGTTGCATAAATGTATGCAATTTTACGTAATATATGTATCTAATTGTCTATTTTTTCGTAAAAATCAAAAAAAGTAATAAAAAAATCGCTGTTGGAGTGATCGACGGTTTTCCAGAATTGTAGGATTAGGTTTATGAGCGAGATAATAGGAGCGATAGACTGAGTAAATGAGGACAAACAGTTGTTGGATAGTTTTTTAGGTGTGTAAGGGTAGATCTGGAATTTTTTAGCGGAAATTCAAAAATAGGGATGTATTCTATATTATTTTTATCACTGGTTTTTTTTTTATATTTTGAAACTTAATAGGGACCAGTAAAAAAACGCACCCTTATATATATTTTAAATCCATTTATATTTTCAAATCAATATTTAAAATAATAAAATATATTAAATATCTGACTATGGAAAATACGAGACAATACAACTTGCCGTTTGCTGCTCCATCTGACATTCAAATAATCTTCAAAAGGCCATACTATGCTCCTGCACCCACTGGGCTTTCTCAATGGTTCAAAAATTGGTGTTTGAAGGGAGTTCGCTTTGATTTTGATATACACCCATCTGATAATAAAAAGATGCCTAAAGAGCTAGATGTAGTGAAAAACAACATTGAGAAGAAGCTGGGTGTTGTGAAGGATCAGGCTGATAAGAAGCTGGATGAAGTTAAGGGCATAGTTGAAAAATTGAACTTATGTTACAAACTAGCTGATGAGCTCCAATGAGTCAATAAAAGTAACCTCAAATAGATAGCTACGCTGGAAAATAACAAAGTTGAGTGGGCCAAGGTTCTTGAGTCTCGAGATGCCAACACTGCATCTCTTACACAGAGGAAAACAGAGTTAGAGGTCGAGAGTCAAAACTCAAGGAAGAGCCCGCTGCTGCTAAGTTGAGAGAAACCGTTTTGAAGACGCAAGTAAAAGATGCTCGGTCCGCCCAAAAGACTGCTAAAGCCCAATTAGCGGTGGAAGAGAAAGCTTCTGCAACTTATCGACTGGATAATGCCAGCCTTTATGAGAAGAACAATGCTCAAACATTGGCTCTTTCCGTGTTGAAAGCTAAAGCAGAAATCCTTATGCAGGAGAGAGATCAAGCTTTGGCTAGTAAAGCAGCTGCAGAAAAATTGTTCAGTGATGCTGAGGCTGATGCCAATGGCACTTTATTCAGATTTTATGTCTTCAATGTTTTGAGCCGAGGCAGCTTGCGCTATTTAGGAGATGAGTTCCCTGTTACTCTGGCTGAAGTATGGGAATCAGTGCTTGTCCAAGTTGGAAATATCTATACCATAGAGTATCTCTTATAGAATCTTTTAGATGAGGAATCCAAATGGCTAAAGAGAAGAAAGCACTAATGAAAAAGCGGGGTTTATTGGATGACGTTGGATCCTTTAGGGAGCAAGCCCTGGATGCAACCGCTACCCATATTGATTCTGTTAATGTTGAAGTCTCCAATTCTCAAACTCCTATCGTGCCTCCCCCTGAACCTTAGACCATTCATGAGGAAAGAAAAGAGATTGTCGAGGAGCATGCTACTGAGAAGCCTGAAGGAGATGGCGAGGGTGATGATGACAACCCAGATAATTATGAAGTGGATGTGCACAAGAATCTTTCCGCCACAGGTAAAAACAAGATTGATCAAGTTGTATCGGACTTGGATTATCTTTGTACTTTACCCGGGTATATTGAATTCCATGCTTATTGTTCATTTGTACAGGGGCTGATTTCACCAAATCCTTCTCCTATTGTAGCTGGCACTATGACAACTGAAGTCATCATTATTGATTCAACCTTGGTGTCAATCACATCTGCTCTGCTCAACACTCCTTCTTCAGGTGATAAATCTTTGATTGCCGCTTCCACTCTTGCTTCGTAGCCTGGGTCACAGGACATGAGGATTGATGCAATCGGTGACTTAGATGACATAGATTACTCTCTTAGCGAAGCGGGGGATCTTGATGACATTGATGAGAACCCAGGGAAGAGTACCAAAGTGAAGCGAAAGAAAAAGATTAAGTCTTCCTCTTCAAGGCGCTAGGGAAAGCGCACTGTTTTAAAGAAAGGAGGACTTGTCATTCTATCTTCCCCTGAGAGTTCCCACGGTGATACAGAAGCCAAGGATGATAGTCAACCTACTGATACAGCTCCTCTTTCTTCCACCAAGATTAACAAACCATCTTTGAGGTCTATCGACTCTAAGAGTGGGAAAAAGAAGAATTTGTTCTAGGATATTTTACTTTACTTGTTGTAGTTTCTTTTTATTCATTCCAAGTAGATCAGTTGTATTTGCGGGTGTCGGTCCTCGCTTATGACCTTATGCACAATTGTATTTGAGACTTGTGTTTGTTAGTGTGAAGCTTGTTGTTGCATTTTTTGTACTTTAGCTGTTAGTTGCTACTCTAGCTTTGTTGTAATCTTCTATGCATTTACATCTTTTCATGTTACAAGTCTTTTAGCTTCATGAGACGTTGTGATGAGCTTGTGGTATGTCTTGTGAGTGTTGACCTATCAATGTGATGGTGTTGCCCTTGTTCCATAAGTCATCACAAGTCGCTAGAACTGAATACAGTCAACTATGCTAAGTTCTTTTGTATTGGATCAACGCACTAGAAGCTTGTTGTTTGCTGACAGAATTTATGTTCCTATAAGTGCACTTTAAGCTTTTGAGCTTGCCAATTTTTTAAGAAACTTATTGTTGACTGATATCGAGCTTCTACTTGGAGAAGTCATTGACATTTGTGCCCCTGCATGGGAGGTCTTTAGTCTTCACTATGGGAAGTGACTTTGGCCTCTATTATAAAGAGGCTACCTTCTCGGGCGACGCGAAGGATTTTGGTAACACCCAACGTTGGTCTGCTTCCGTTGATTGGTGTTTGACATCGGGGACTCATTGTGCGTCTGCAAAGAGGTCGTTTATAACTCAACGTTGGTCTGCATCCATCGATCGAATCGAGCATCAGAGACTCCATTGAGTCTATCTTCACGGGCGATGAGAAGGATTTTGGTAACACCCAACGTTAGTCTGCTCCCGCTGATTGGTGTTTGACATCGGAGACTCATTGAGTATCTGTAAGGAGGTCGTTTATAACTCAACGTTGGTCTGCTCCTGCCAAACGAATAAAGCATTAGAGACTCCATTGAGGCGACCTTCACAGGCTTCGTGAAGGGTTTTGGCTGTTGCGCCATTCCGCAGGGCGAACATCAGTCCCCTTGGCCGGATGCTCAACTGTGGTGCGCGATCAAAGCAGGACCGAGAGGTTCTTTTACCTCAACTATGGTGAGGTACCCCCTTGGGAGAACTTTGCCGGGTTTGCGCCATTCGGCAGGGCGAATGAATGTCCGTCTTTGTGTCAGATGTTCTTAGCTATGGTAAGCGATCGTAGCCAGACTGAGAGGTTATGGCCCCTTGGGCGGAACTTGCAATTTCTGATTTTGGCTCCGTTGCTGCTTGCTGCACTTTGCACTACTTGACTCTTAGCAACTCTTCCCACTTACTCTTTAAGGTGGTTCTTTTCATCGTTGCGTTTACGCATACTGATTGTTATAGCACTCAATGCTTGAGTTAGTGTTATTGGGGTTGTCACGTTGTGTAGGACTTTGAGGAAGCATGCACTTGTTGGATATTTTGCATTCTTTTGTTTATGAAACCAATGATTAGTACAATGCTTGCAAAAATATTTACAAACTTTTTACAAGAAATTTGAACATAGTATAAAGTGAAATATCAGTGAAGATGAATGTTATTCCAGGCCTTTGGAATTGGAATGCCATCAACAGTTGTTAGTTTGAAAGTGCCATCGAGCAGCTTTTGACTAATGATGTATGGACCTTCCCAGCTTGGCCTGAAGACTCCAGTTCCTGTCATAACTCTTTTAAGCACAAGATTGCATACTTTGAAGGTTCTTTGTTTGACTTTAGAGTTGAAGTGTCTAGCAATCCTTCGCTGATGGGCTGCAACTCTGAGTTCCGCCTCATCTTGCCTTTCTTGATCAAGAGCTTCAAGCTGGAGCTTTTCATTCTCTGCTTGATTGAAATGGATTTTGCAGTGTATAGAGACTTCTAGCTCCACCGGAATCATTGCCTCTGAACCAAATGCCAAAGAGAAAGCAGTGTGCCTAGTAGCAGATTTATGAGTAGTCCTATACGCACATAGCACAAGTGGCAATTCGTCGACCCAACCACTTTGAGCTTTCTCAAGTCACTTTTTGATGATTGATTTGATGATCTTGTTTATAGCTTCCACTTGCCCGTTTGCCTATGGATGGGCCACTACAGCACAACTTTTCCTAATATTGTATTTGGTACAGAATTTTTAAACTCTTCGCTCTCAAATTGTGTCCCATTGTCTGTGATTATCTTCTGTGGCACTGAACCTGCAAATGATGTTCTTCAACACGAAGTTGATCATTTTCTTTTTGAAGTGATAGTGGCCAGCAGCTCTGCTTCGACCCATTTGGTGAAGTAATCGACATCTACAATGGTATATTTGAAACTGAATTTTGCAGAAGGTAATGCCACAATTAGATCGATGCCCCAGACGGAAAATGGCCATGGACTGACCATTTGAGTCAATTCAGTAGATGGTGCTCTTGGGATCTTCGTGAATCATTGGCATTTGTCACACTTGTTGGTATAAGTTGCGGAGTCTTGGTTCACATCAGGCCAGAAAGTAACCGTATCGGAATATTTTCTTGGCTAGTGCCTGACCACTAATACGACCTTCACTTTCTCTATAATGCAGTTCTGCCAAAATTGCTTTAGATTCCTTTTTGGTGACACAACGGAGCAAAGGTATATAGAAGCCTCGCTTATATAACCGACCATCCTGAATGAGATACATGGAAGTCTTTCTAAGTATCTTTCTTCGCTTCTTCTGATTATCTAGGAGCACACTTTTGAGGAGATAGTCCTTGATCGGAGTCATCCATGAATCTGGCTTTACGGTAGTTTCCATGATCCAATCTACATCATTATCAGCTGTTTAGGATCTAAAAGGACTTCAACTGGCACTAATCCCAACGGTTGTGCATATCCCGTACTGGCGAGCTTTGCGAGTGAGTCATCCTTTAGATTTTCTTCTTGAGAAATGTGTGAAACGGTGTAATAATGGAAGTAGTTGAGTAACTCCCAAGATTTTGATAGGTAAGCTAGCAAGTTTCCTCCCTTTGCTTGGAACTCTCTTTTAACTTGACATACCACTAACGGTGAATCACTGAAAATGTGCTAGTCTTTCAACTGTAACTCTCTCACGATCCTCAATCCACCAATCAGAGCTTCATATTCTAGTTCATTATTCATTAATGGAAATTCAAGTCTCAAGGCATATCATAGCAAACATCCTTCAGGAGTCTCGAGCACTAGTCCTACCCCTTAGCAATATTCGTTCATGGCTCCATCAACGAGTAGTTTCCATAGAGTAATAACTTCGACAACTTCTTCTTTCTCATCTCCCCTGTCCATAAATTTAGTAATGAAGTTTGCTAAAGCTTTCCCATTGATTGCCCTTCATGGATGGTAAGTGATATCGTATTGGCTGAGCTCGATGTTCCACTTTAATAACCTTCCCGAAGTCTCCGGACAAAACAAGACTTGCTTTAAAGGTTGATTTGTAAGAACCTTGATAGGTGAGCCTGGAAGTATGGCCTTAGCTTTTTCGAGGCGATGAGAAAGCAGTGTGCAAGCTTCTACAACTTAGGATAATTTAGCTCTGCCTCGGAAAGCCTCTTGCCGATGTAGTATACCAGCCTTTGAACTTTCAAATCGTCTCCGACCAGTGCAACGCTCAATGCGTGGGATGAAACTGGTAGAGCTAATAATAGATCTTCTCCATCTCTGGGCTTTGACAACATTGGTGGAGATTCCATATGTTTGACCAACTCCTCGAAAGCTATTTGACATTCCGGAGTCCACTGGAAGTCTTTCCTTCCTTTTCTCAGAGCGTCGAAAAGCAGAATGCACCTATCTGTTACCTTTGAAATGAAGCGACTTTAGGCAGCAACTTTCCTGTTCAGACTTTGTAGCTCTTTCTTCGTTCTGGGAGCTCGCATCTCTCCCAATGTAGTAATTTTGTAGGGTTGACTTCAATACCTTGGGCATTAACCATAAACCCAAGAAACTTCCCTGATGCGACCCCAAACGAACATTTGAGAGGATTGAGTTTCATGCCATACTTTCCCAGAATATGAAACATCTTGGCCAATTCTCTAAGTGATTACCTACTCTTTTGGACTTCACCAGCAGGTCATCTATGTAAACCTCCATTGTCTTTCCTATATGAGATTTGAACATTGAGTTGACAAGTCGCTAGCAAGTCGATCCGGCATTCTTCTACCCAAACGACATTACTTTATAACAGTATAAGCCATTTTCTAGAATTAAGCTCATGTTTTCTTGATCAAGATCATGCATCATGATCTTATTATAGCCCGAGTATGCATCCATAAAAGATAGGAGTTCATGCGCCATTGTCGCGTCCACTAGCTTATCGATTCTTGGCAGCGGGAAACTGTTGGATCTAGATTAACCCTAGAGGGGGTGAATAGGGTTTATCACAGTTTTTAACAGAATTAAAAATTTAACGAGATATATAATAAAAAAATAGATCATAGAATATAGAAGAAAAAGAAATGCAGAAAATAAATCACACACAGATATACCCAGCTTCGGCAAAATCCTGCCTACTGCTGCATTTCTAAGGTTTCTACTAGGTGATAGAACAGATCCCGCATACAAGACCATGCACACTCGCAAACCCTACTCCTATTCCAACCCTACGCTCAAAACCGTATACTGATCTAAATCCCTAGATTAGATTCCCCATGATTACAACCCCGTAACTAGTAAATCCTAGATTTTACCAATTCTAGCTACTGTCAGTCAACACACTGACTGGATCACCCTAGTATTTTACAGACACTAGTAAAACTGTTCAGAATTATTTACAGAAGAAAATTAAAAATAATACAAAATTAAAAGCAAAATAAAAAAAAGAATGAACTAGAAAAACCCTAGAATATAAACTAAGGGGTCATCCCCTTTTAAACTTGGCCAACGCTTTCACAAGTTGGTTGCCCCCTTATTTTGACCCGATCACTTTGTCTCTGAGAATTAAAAAATAGCTGCTGCGATTTCTAGGGTTTCACTCATTCTTCCCCAAAACTGAATCGATGCTTGATGAAAATGAATTCGTGGTTCTCTGATTGCTTCACTTTGATGATGTCGATCGATTTGCGATGCTTCGTGCTTCACTGATTTCTAGGGTTTCACTCATTCTTCCCCAAAACTATGAGTTTCGATCTCCTCTACTAGTAATCAATTGGTTGTGTATGTATAGGGTAAAAAAAAATTGAAACCCTACGCTCTGATTTCAAATAAATGCCTTGACCTGATTTTGTGTGACTGTCCCCTTTTTGATTTGGTCACCTCGGTATTGAAAAGGATTTGAATTTTGAAAGAAACAGAGTGATTGTTTCTTTCCCCTTTTGCTAAATCTAGGCTTTGAAAAGAAATTGAATATTCCCTTTTTAAATTCTCGATTTAAATGGATTCCTTAATTAACAAACATGCTGCGAATTCTGATTGAATTGTTGCCGAGTTTTATATATGCTTAATCACCATTCCATATATGAGTAAATCCAAACTTCAATCAATTTCTTCACTGTTGCCGTGAAATTATACTATGAAATCCCCTTTTTGATTTTCTGCAATTAACACTTTCCAAATATGCTGATTTCTTAACATTCCTGCTTTGCCAAAACCCTGATTGAATGTTCATTTGTCACATCAACTTCTTGAACCATTTTGAATTGTATTTCTGGACATGGACACACACTTGTTAACTTCCATTCACTTGTGCTTGAGCTCAGAACAGAACTGTTATTGTAAATACTTTCATGTTTCTTGCCACCTCCTGTATTTCATCTGGAAAACATTTGTGTACTTACATTTGCCATGCTTCACTTTAACTGTTGAGCTTGTGCATGCTAGTTTAGTTGTCTCTATGCACAACAATGCTGACTGGCCATTTTTGTTACTGCTGCATATGCTTTATGTATACACTATCTTCATGCTGAATTGAGTTTGCTCCTGTACATGCTATTTGTTATATGAATTGACCTTGTGTATTTGGCATGTGAATTGATCTCATATTTTACACCATCCATTTGCTCGACAACTTGCAGCAATGACCAGAAACGTTTTTAATCAACATGCACATTTTGTTTGCATTTGTTGCTCTTCCTATCCCATTTGCAAAATAGTCGCGTTTGTTCTACATGTCAATTGCTATTGGTTTGAGATGCACATATTTGAGCTGCATACATGTTTCCCCTTGTCTTGTGTTTAGTTAAGTCTTGATGCAGCTGCTTTTGTGTACATCACCCATGCTTCACCATACTGACATTCATATCCCAGTGCATATATTTGCATTTCCATAGCTGCTTGACAATTTTTTGATGCTGCATTTTTCACCTGTATTTGCTTATTCCTTATGAACTTGACGATGAACTATGTGGACTCACTTGAGTACACATGTGCAATAATCCTTTGCTGTTGAGTTCACTGCCATAATGCTTTCACTTTGAACTGACCAGTGTATTGCTCCATTTCTATGATGTTGCTATGATGTAGTTGCTCCATTCATATATACTTAATTTGTTAACTTGCATGGCGATTAGTTTGGGCTGCTTCATTTATTTGTTGTGCCATTGTGCTCGGCCATTGATGTTGAGCTGCCTTGACCACTTTGATTATTATTGCACTGAGTCGAGTTGGTCCATGTGGCTACTCCTCAGTTGCCATACTGTATACTAATTGGCGAGGCAGTGCACATGTGTATATTTATACGTGTGTGTATATGCAGCAATCAGTCAAGATTTTATGTCCCTGTTCGTACATATACAGCCTGACTAGACATAGATCAGATCAAGTCATGAAAAATGATGAGAAAGACACTAGAAACCTGAGGCAAATAAAATTTTAAAAATAAAATTTATATACACATGTATTCAGTTTTATTTCTATTGCAGTGTACTGAGTGTTTCTGTTTCATGTGACAGGTAAGAGGATGAGACCGGATTGAAGTGACTGGACTGACTAGGAGACTGTGAAGATTGGACTAACAGTGAAGACTAAAGACAGTGTTGAGTCAGTGAATTGTTTCAATGTGTCTGTATATGTGTCAATGCATAAAAGAATGTATATATGGGTTGTATAAATAAAGTATTGTAATGAGGAGTTGTGTAACAAGTGAAATGTATATGAATGAAATTTATTTCAGTGAAATACAGTGTTGAGAAAATAGTGGAGTTGTAAATCTGTATTGTTGAACATTGAAATAAAATATTATATTTAAGCAAAATACTGTGTAGATGTTTGAATTTCTGTATAGATGCATTCTGTTTAAATATTATATTCCTGTCTGTGATGTATATATAAAACAGTACAGTAACAAACACATTTAAAGTAATATTTATTTGGTTATTATCATCAAAAAAGAATCATATAATTGTGTATACAACTACGTTATATACAACAATCTCCCCATTTTGATGATGACAAACAAATAAAAGTTTTTGAGCGCAATAAATGTGTTTGACAATGAATATTGAACTCCCCTGATTTATTAGCTCCCTTTAACACAGACAACTCCCCCTATAACTGTGAATGAGTGAAATATATGAATAATAATAAATTTTCAAAATTAAAAATATTTATAAAATATTCACTCATAAATCAAAATCTCCAACCCATTCTCCCCCTTTTGTTATCATCAAAAGGGTACAAAGTTTAAAATAGAGATGAAAAATGACTAAAAATATGATTTTAGCTTAAGAGGAAGAACGGTCATCACAAATCTCAATCAGTCAAACAAAAATCACAATAAACTGAGAACTAGTGGCATATTTCACATTGTAGAGAATGACGGATTTGCGATGAAATTTATATAAATGGGGAGTTACATAAATATGAATTTCAATTATTTTCAAAAGAAATTATAAAAATTAAGTTCAAAAAAATAGTGATGGATTTGGACTACAATTAATAATTCAATTTAAGTGACAAAATCAAATACTCTCAAATCCCAATAGCTATCAATCAACATAACATAATACGTCATAAGATATTAACACATTCCACAAAATAGAAGATGGATTGATTAGCTGGTTTTTACACACCAAGGAGAATTTCAGCACAATATTTCCTTTTTCTTTTTATATAAGAGCACACTGAACACACATAACCAGAGCTTGGATTTTTAAATGAGGACAGTCGCAGCTTAAATTATAAGTTGTCTCATAGCTATGCATAACTAGAGCTTGGATTTTTAAATGAGGTTAGAGACACACTTATGTATTAATTATATATTTTATCATTTTCAGCTTTAAATAGAAAAACTCCTTGGTATATACAACCAATATGAATGATAGAAATATGGTAGGTACAGAAATGGACTGTGAAATAAATTTCTAAATTAATTATATTATGAAATATGACCAACTGTACCGGGATTACCTAAAATTCTCAATTACCACTAATTCTGAACAATAATATAGTCCCATTTCTATCATGAATATTTCCACTATTTATTCAAAAGATTTTTTTAAAAATTAAACTCTCCACATTAATATAAAATCATGATGGATGGTAGAATGATGATAGATAAAAGAGATGGTCGTGAAATAATTGCCAATTCAAAGATATTATAATAAATGTTCAATCATCTTGAAAATCTAAAGAAAATTTCCTCTTGTTATGATATATACTGCTGTCACGATTCATCAAAATTTCAAAATCTGATAATAATTGTAACGAACTGGGATTTTCGACTTCGAAAATCAACACAAAACTAGCATGTTGACTATTCAGATATCGGAAATACCTGATCATTAATAGAAAGAAGTTAGAGGGTGAGAATAGATAAGATAGAAAATTAGAATAGAAGAAGAAGAATACAATCAGAGTAAACAAGAATCTCACAGCGGAACGAAAAAATATAATATATGACATAACTTTGCAATAAAAATAGTATAATAACATTATCAGAGTACAACACTTACACACAACGGAAATAACAATAGCTATATAACCCTGAAGCCTCCTGCTTCAAGCTCATCCAAGTATATCTGTAAAGACCTGAACTACTTGATTGCCCGTACAAATTTGCCCAAGAGTTTATGGAAAACAAAACAAAATAAACTTTGGGTCATTCATGGGACTGGTGTGAGTAAACTCAAATCATTTGGTTTAATTTTTCAAAATCGTTTTCAAAAGAAAAGGTAATTGTAAGACCGATCCACACATAAACACGGACAATTTTTACCTTACGATAACCTAAAATAGTTTTGGAAATCAATACTTTTCTGATATTATAATAATATCTAATCACAAGTAATTAACAATCTAGTAGAACGCTTGCATCTCACGTTCCACATATATAGTACACAAACAAAAACCGCGGGTGCTTATTGGAGATTGGATTCCGACTATGACAAGGTATGGGACCACCTGCCGATAGTGTATCTCTAGAGATGAATACATTGGGTTCAACAAGAACGTCTTGAACCCGTCCCACACATGACCGACCACTCATTTCGCTTGAGTGCATCGAATGTATACCACCAACGGTTGGGAGCTACCCACCGTTTCCCGAAAAGGGACAACATCGATCATAGATAAAAGAATGAATTGGATTTTCTCTAGATAGGTGATATACACCCTAATGGGAGCAACCCACTTAGCCATGCTATCTGCTCGATTTCTGTCATTTCCCAGTTGATGAGGCTTGAGGTCATTACGTATCTTTTGAAACACTTGAACACCATTCACTTTGAATGCCACATCGTCATACCCATCAAATCACAAATTGATTTCATCAAAAATACCATGGGTATAAATCTAAGAGAAACGAATTCCTCCGCCACCAAACGTAAGTACGTTTGAAGAGATCAACTAACGCGATCCGTTAGATATACTTTATCAGACATTCGTCCATTCACGTTGTCCTGGGATTGGACAAACCGAAGGCACTATTCTGTAACAGGATAGTCCTTGCATAACTCTGTCTTCAATATTTGATCGCAACGCTAACATCCATACAAAGTGGTTTTCAGATAATATATCTGATCCCGGTCTCTCTGTATTGACGACGGAAAAATGGTCAAAAACTTCGATATTCGGTGATTTAACTATCAAAGAAAAACAGGTGTGCAACCAACGATATTATTTCCAGATGGAAATTCTATCGATCAGTCATCAACCAGCACTTATCTCTTTTAATTAAATTAATCATTTATATATTCATTTCCCATTTCTATATACTCGACATTTCTTATTTCCTAAATTTAGGAAATATACATCATCAAACATTGGAAAACATTTCCATCTCTGTTTCACATATTACCGACATTCCAGTATTCTTTCTCATCAACATTTCATTTTCTATGATTAGAAAACATCCCTGATTATATTTGGAAAATGTTTCCAAAGTTTATTCATTTGATTTAAACAGATGTTTAAATAAAACATCACTAGGCCAATTTAAACCATTACACTCATTAACTAAATTCACTAAATCTATCTTCACTATCAAACCTTACCCATTCCTTAGTTAAAATGAAGTCAATCAAGTTGGGGTATTTTTACCTCTCAGACCTTAACTGAACAACATTTCTAACCTCGAAATAGACAAAGTTCATCTTATAACCCTTCAGCAAACTTCCTTATGCAAACTCTCGGATTCTATTTACGAATCCACTTCAAAAATCATTTGATTATAATGCTAGTATTATAATTTCATGCTTTCGAATATATATATATATATTAACTTAAATATACTTTCCTTTATTAATTTGGATAATTAAACAAACAACTAATTTATTAACAAATAAGTAAAAACTTGATTTGAAACGGAAAGTAAATATCACTTACCTTAATTCGATATAATCAAATTCCAATGTATAATTCACTCTCGAATAATCACTATTCGATAACTCTCTTTCGAATAAACTACATTTGTTAACTCTTTCTTCGAATAACTGTATTCGATTATCTCCCTTCGAATGATTTACATTCGATTAATTCTCCTCGAATGATTTACATTTAATTAATTCTCTTCGAATGATTAACATTCGATTAATCTCCTTTCGAATAACTATATTCGATTAACTCCCTTAATTCTATTTGAATAAACTATTTCGAATAATTCCTTTAATTCTATTCAAATAAACTATTTCGAATAACTCCTTCAATTCTGTTCAAATAAATTATTTCGAATAGCTCCTTTGGATTAACTCATTTGGATTAACTTGGTTTGATTAACTCACCTTGACTAACTCGACTCGATTAACTCAACTTGACTAACTTAACTTGATTAACTTACTTATTTAACTCAACTTATTTAACTCCTATCGAATAGCTAATATTCGATTAACTTATATTTGAATAACTATGTCTATTTTAACTTTATTCCGAACAGCTAATATTCAATTTAACTCCATTCGCTTGACTCTAGATCGCAGCGATCACAATGGTTACGCCTGATTCCCTCAGGAAACATCCGACCGCCGTAGGCTATCTGCAACCCTGCGAATTACGCTAGCAGTCGTACGAAATGGCGACTCATCCTGAATAACTATGTTTGACTAACTCTATCTCAAATAACTATATTCGATTAACTCTAATTGAATAAATAATATTCAATTAATTCTAATTCGATTAACTATGTTCAGTTAACTCTAATTCGATTAATTCTAACCCTAATCGATTTACTCTAACTGATTAACCCTAACTAATTTTCTCCAACTGATTTACTCTAACTAAATTACTCTAACTGATTAACTCCTTTGATTAACTCTATGTTTATTCAGTTTCAAATATCGATGTTGAAATCGATCCTTACTTCTCTATATAAGTCCCGACTTATATATTCTATTTATCCAATGATAAACATTTTATTTAATTTATAAAATATTATTTATAAATTTATCTTCTCAATCTATCTGTTAGAATAGATTCTATTTAAAATCTTTGTTTTAAACCCATATCATATTATACCCGTGTGCGAAGCACGGGTCTAAACCTTTCAAATATAAAATTCTCTTTTATACTATTCTAGTCACTTTTCAAGTATTTCCTTTTATGATATCTTATTTATTTTCTAAATAAATATTCCTTTTTAATCTATTTGTAAATGTTCTACAAATATTTCACTTTTCAATTCTATCTATTTGTAGATGTTACGAATATTTCCCTTCAATTCTATCTATTTGTTTAACAAATAAATATCCCTTTTTAATCTATTTATTTTCTAAATAAATAGTTTTCATTTTATAAAATCTTTTAATTTTATAAATATTTCTTTTTCAATATAACATTGAAAATTTCCTTTTTAACATTCCAGTATTCCTTATGGTATTTAACGTACCATATAACAATAATCGGCATCATTAAACCATACAAAATTAACAACATATTTCATATCACATCATATAACACAATATACTAAAAAAAACAGTAAAATAAATGTTGAGGAACCCAGTTGGGTCCCTCCGACCTGTTTCCCTGCATCCACAGATGTTAATCACATGAATAACATGAATATGAAATATACTGATAAACAGAATTAATATTCGATTAACGATTTATATGTATAACGTTATCTATATTTTCAACCAATTAAATAGCAATTCAACCAAACAGTCAACACACAGCAAACAACCATCATTTATAGATTCTAAAAATATTTTATAAAAATATAAATTGAGCAGAGTTAGTGAGATTTACTCACATTGGACGGTTATCGTTAAATAATGATAATTGGTCATTGATTTGATTCAGGCGTTTAATTTCACCATAAATCCAAACGAGCTCCAATTCACTTCCGGTCAGTTTCATTGGGTAGCGCTAGTGCATACGATCCTACCTGATCTTGTTTTGTGTAATTCTGACAACGTATGGGATAGATACGTATTTTACAAATTAATACTTGATTAAAATTAATTTAAACTTGGATTAAATTCTTCACGGGCTTTACCAATATAAGTCCGGCCCATCTTCCTTGTGCAAGGCCCATATCCACCTCCATTCACATATTTCTTCCATGATCAGGAAAATAACACTCTACTCCCTCTTTCTATGGCCATTACCGCTCCTTTATGATTCCACCGATCCACCATTCTTCAGCGAAACCCAAAACTAAGAACACCACTCCTCATCATTTCCTCTTCACACTGATACCAACTAAATCCAGTTCGCACTCCCATCCTCCATCGCGACTTCGAACCCAACGCAGATACCCTCAACACAAACGATGACCGAATCCCTCCACAATCCTCCTACAAGCTCGAAATCAACTCATCCTTCCAAAAATACTACCCAAATACCAATCGATTGCATCCTACATCGATAAATCACCAACCCTACTTCCTAGAGTTTACTGTTGAACTCTACAGATGAACGTCGAACCAAGCTAAAGTGGTATGAAATGAAAGCTTAGGCTTAGCCGATATCAAATAACATCATCACAAGATTTATGTGATTTCTTTTGATTTTTGAAAGCGGAAGTTTTACTGTTGGATTTTTTTCCATGGAGGCGGCTACTGTGTTGACCATTGGAAAAATAGTGATTAGGATTAGGATGTTTTAGGGTAAATATAGGGTAGTTATAATATTTTTTTATTCGATTATTTTATTTTAAGCAATCGCTGTTTGTATTCGTCCTCTAAAATTCCTGTGATCACATACGATACCCAAAAATCATGAAACTGGACATGCAGATACAGTTCGATATTGCGGATCCAACGAAACTGGTTTTGTCGAATTCCGACTTCGTTTGCTCACACAGCGTATTTTTAACCGTCAAAATACTGACATTTTTCACATTAAAATTCCGCACGGCCACATACAGACTTCAAAAATCATGAAAATTGAAATCTAACAATAATTTGACATTACGAATTCAACAAAATTAGTTTCGTTGAAAACGAAGGTTGTTATCAAAACTGGCTATTTTTAAAGCTCTAAATAACCCATTTAAATATATAAATATATTTAAAAATAATTAAATTAAATATTTAAAAATAAATATTATCGTATATATTCACAACAGAATATCATACTGCTCCACTTGTATTTATAACTCGATATTTCAAATCCAGTGTTACATCGATATTCGATTTATATTTAAAAATCCATTTTAAAATATAAATAAATCGATATAAATTATAAAGGAATTCCACAGCGACTTTTCTGAAAAATTGATTTGGACATAAATCAAAATCTAAATGACGAAATCCAGATTTTTCTCTTCCATCAGAATAATATACTCCACCAGCCCCAAGCATTTCTTGTTTCATAGAAATCCGATTTAAAACGGACCCTGTATATCCAGTTGAAGATCAAATCGCCAAATAGCGAACTACCGCGCCATTTCGAGCTCAATTATAATTATAATATAAATTATACGTTCAACCGTCGTAATATATTTATTATTCTAATTCAATTCTAAACTGAATTAAATATCACAAATGATCCAATTCACACCATTTTGTGAATTCCACTATTTCTGACTATTTCAGAAATTAAATATATTATTATATTATTTATTTTAATTAAATATTCAATATTATTTAATCCTGGTTATTTCAAATAACCAAACCATTATTTAAATAATTAAATAAACTAATTATATCGCTGAAAAATGCGGGTCGTTACATTCTTCCCCCCTTAAAATAATTTCGTCCTCAAAATTGCTAAGGTATAGAACAAACCCTATTGACTAGCATAAATTTATTTGTTTACTCTTTTAATTTCAGCTTTAACTTAATTAGTTTATTTCAATTAAAATATTAATTAATTATTATCATCGAAAATTTTCTAAAATCCTGAAAATTTTCTAATACCCGAAATTTTCGAAAAATTTCGCCAGCACCTCCCTTGTACCGGTCAATAGTTCAAACCCCAACTCACCTCTCTAGGCCATCTCCAATCCAAAAGAAAAATCAAACAGCCAAGCGGCTTGCCAAATTGGCCCTTAAATCACCAAATCCATAAAAATAAACATGTACCTTTTTGTCAGGCATATCATTATATCCTTACAGTCGGCTGCCAATTCAGCATATACCAAAGTCATCCCAATCAATCTCCAATTATCTGTTCTCAAATCCAATCATTCTATTTCAAACCAATTCTCAGTCTTAAATTTTATTACCAATTTCAACTCTTACTTACCCGTCCAATATACTTAAACACATTCATAACTCACAAATCCAACATTATTCGATACCGTTCTATTTCAATTCAAATTTTCCCTTACTGGTTTTTATTTAATTCATATTCGCTTTCACCAATTTCTTTATTTTTTTTTTAATTCATACTATCTTCCTGGGGATTCTAAACAGTTTAGTTTTTCTAAAATAAATTATCCCCTTTCGGGATTCAAAACAACTTCCTTTTCCCCAAAACAATTCAAAAACAATCTCTTTGGTAGTAATCTGTCACTTACAACTCGAAAATGAACACTGATGATGTGGCCTGCATCATCAGAGTTATTTCCCATCTATCGAAGTGAGTTCAATACTATATCACTTATCAAAACCATATTAAACACTTTCATTTTGAAATCTTTTTTTCAAAATATCATTCACAATACTTATAAACAATTTAAAATCTCCTAGAATTTTAAAATTTTCTTAAACTTAGCTCAAATCCACTTACAATCACTTTTTCCCCAGTTTTTAGAATTTTAATTCCAATTCTAATTTAATCCAGATTTAATTAATCTGCTTTTAAATTATACGAACTCAAATTGGTTATTTATATAACCATTTCAATTATAATCAACCAACACATCCAATATATGATAATAATTCCAAGATATACCTTTCTTTTATATCAAAATATATTTTGGGTAAAATTATATCGTTTACCCTTTTTCGAAACATACTATGCCGGTTTATCGTACTTGAGTGTTTAGAAACTCCTATCGATACAGTGGATCAAACTGATCGACCAAAATTCACAAACTACTCAACCAATAAATCTCCACAATATAAAACAATTTGTTATAAAATCTACAAATACGTTCACTCGTATATATACACTCAAACTCAATCTAGGGTATTATTAACCCCATCTCTATTGAGTCATGCCACAGAGCCAAGGTAATCACTTAACCTTCAGCTCTGATATCACTGTAACGAACTGGGATTTTCGACTCCGAAAATCAACACAAAACTACCACGTTGACTATTCAAACATCAGAAATACGTGATCATTAATAGAAAGAAGTTAGAGGGTGAGAATAAATAAGATAGAAAATTAGAATAGAAGAAGAAGAAGAACACAATCAGAGTAAACACGAATCTCACAGCGAAACGAATATAATATAATATATGACATAACTTTGCAATAAAAACAGTATAATAACATTATCAGAGTACAACACTTACACACAGCGGAAATAACAATAGCTATATAACCCTGAAGCCTCCTACTTCAAGCTCCTCCAAGTATATCTGTAAAATCCTGAACTACTTGACTCTGCGTACAAATTTGGGCACCCAAGAGTTTAGGGAAAACAAAACAAAATAAACTCTGGGTCAGTCATGGGACTGGTGTGAGTAAACTCAAGTCATTTGGTTTAACTTTTCAAAATCCTTTTCAAAAGAAAAGGTAATCGTCAGACCGATCCACACATGGACATGGACGGTTTTTACCTTATGATAACCCAAAATAGTTTTGGAAATCAATACTTTTCTGATATTATAATAATGTCAAATCACAAGTAATTAACAATCTAGCAGAACGCTTGCATCTCACATTCCACATATATAGTATACAAACAAAAACCGCGGGCGCTTATTGGAGATTGGATTCCGACTATGACAAGGTATGGGACTACCTGCCGATAGTGTATCTCTAGAGACGAATACATTGGGTTCAACAAGAATGTCTTGCAACAAGGCCCACACATGACCGACCACTCATTTCGCTTGAGTGTATCGAATGTATACCACCAACGGTTGGGAGCTACCCACCGTTTCCCGAAAAGGGACAGCATCGATCATAGATAAAAGAATGAATTGGATTTTCTCTAGATAGGTGATATACACCCTAACGGGACTGACCCACTTAGCCATGTTGCCTGCCCGATTTCTGTCATTTCTCGGTTGATGAGGCTTGAGGTCAGTACGTATCTTTTGAAACACTTGACCACCATTCACTTTGAATGCCACATCGTCATACCCGTCAAATCACAAATTGATTTCTTCAAAAATACCACGGGTATAAAGCTAAAAGAAACGAATTCCTCCTCCACCAAACGTAAGTACGTTTGAAGAGATCAACTTACGCGATCCATTAGATATACTTTGTCAGGCATTCGTCCATTCACGTTGTCCTGGGATTGGACAAACCGAAGGCACTATTCTGTAAAAAGATAGTCCTTGCATAACTCTGTCTTCAATATTTGATCGCAACGGTAACGTCAATACAGAGTGGTTTTCAGATAATATATCTGATCCCGGTCTCTCCGTATTGACGACCGAAAAATGGTCAAAAACTTCGATAGTCGGTGATTTAACTATCAAAGAAAAACAGGTGTGCAACCAACGATATTATTTCCAGATGGAAACTCTATCGATCAATCATCAATCAGCACTTATCTCCTTTAATTAAATTAATCATTTATATATTCATTTCCCATTTCTATATACTCAACATTTCTTATTTCCTAAATTTAGGAAATATACATCATCAAACATTGGAAAACATTTCTGTAACACCCTACGTCCATTAATGTCACTCACAAAGGGAATGCATTAACTTCTATGGAGCATTTTAAGTGTGTATAGAACAGAAACTTAACAACAAGACAGATATAAACAGTACTAAAACTTTTGAATTTTATTCATTGCAGCGGTAAACACATAAGTTTGATTACATCATCAAAAACCAGAGTCAAAGTACATAATATCCATCTTGATTAAGTCAAAGTACATAAATTGAAAGAAATAACCCCAATACAAAATATCCATAAATAAGAGAGGCTGAACTTTACTTCAGCGATCCAAGCAACTTCTAAAAGCAAGAGATACAACTGTCCAAAATCAAGCTCCACTGGTGCTATTTTGAACCTGAGCACCTTGGGGGAGGGGGGAGGAGGGGGGAGGGGAGGAAGAAAAGAGGAAACAAAGGGGGTCAGACATAAAATATGGCGAGTGCGATAACTTCAACAATATAAATACTAAAATAACTAGGCTAAGGCATAAGTTGGAAAATAAGGAAATGACTGTGAACAATTGAGTATGATAGAGTAAACAAGGAAATAAGGTTGAACTAAGATAACGTTAAAGAGCACCTAAACCATTATAAGATAATTACTATACTGCACCACCACTACTATACTGCACCACCACTAGTTACCCTAAGGTTGATCTCGCCTACAGAACTTAATAATGATAATGGTAGTTTCGTGCACCCCTAATTGCCTTCATACGTACCGCCTGCCCCTATCTCCACTAGGTGTACCCACTACCCCCAAGTGATCGGCTCCCTAACTCGTAGATACCCGTGCTGGCCCCACAGTGGGGTGTATCACTCCCCAGTGTGGCAACCCAATACCACCAATAATGCACGGCTTATACCTATACGATGCAACAATGTCTTACCTACCAGCCCGGGTCCACACACGCATATGAACCCGTTGGACTTGCGTTGCCACCGCTAACCCGGTTTGGCCTCTTACAGTCAAGCCCAGTATGCGTGTCCCGTCCTCGACTTGGGTCGAGCCCACAAAGATACGTATGGGTTACTGGTTGAAACGGGGCCCCATTACTTGACACAAGCTATCCACCTAAGCTTGGTCCCCTCTAGTACATCCCACTTAACCCTCTTCTTATTCATGTTCACTTACATGTTTCAATTTTGGTTAAGTATTTCTAATCGTATTTCAAATGCCACCCAAAGCACCCACTAGATTCCACATGCCACCCAAGGCACCCACTTAACCCCCTCATGTCCCAATACATGTTTATCTGGTTAAGTGTTTCTTAATTCATTAAGACAGTAACCTCATAAAGACCA
Source organism: Allium sativum (assembly GCA_030737875.1). Classification (NCBI taxonomy): domain Eukaryota; kingdom Viridiplantae; phylum Streptophyta; class Magnoliopsida; order Asparagales; family Amaryllidaceae; genus Allium; species Allium sativum. Next base: position 574,651,351 of record CM060921.1, on the reverse strand, counting down.
CCCACATTAGGCTGGCATTTATGGCAGCTGGATTTGCCGGGCGGGTCCAGGCAGTCTTACACCACAAAAGAGCATAACCTCGTGTCTTTACAACTGTTACACATTTAATTTATGCCTAATACCTCCCACATTAGACTGGCATTTGTGGCAGCTGGATTTGCCGGGCGGGTCCGGGCAGTCTTACACCATAAAAGAGCCTAACCTCGTGTCTTTACAACTGTTACGCATTTAATTTATGCCTAAGACCTCCCACATTAGACTGGCATTTGTGGCAGCTGGATTTGCCAGGCGGGTCCGAGCAGTCATACACCACAAAAGAGCCTAACCTCGTGTCTTAGACGATTAATTACACCTAATTAATCATTCCCCAATTTGAATTACTTTCCCTATTCAAATTATCAATCAATTCCAAATTTAACTATGGCCATAATTGACTCAATTATGTCCATCCATTTATGGTATGCAAAATCATACCAATTTTCATCACAAATTTATTTTATGCCATTTAAGGCATTTATGCCAATTCTTTATGTTAAATCTTTTTAATATTATCCCCTTTACTCCACGTTGTACGTTCGTTCGTTTAACGTAAAATATACGTTAGACTCGAATAGTCTAACTCATAGAATAAAGAGAAAACATCACAATATACATATAGATAAAACTACATCTAATTATAAGGGTGAACTTGCACGTGTGAATGATGTTCTACATATAAAACTTGCATAGGCCAAAGTTACAACTTGCATAAAACTACATATGTCATAGGTCCAAATCTAAAGGTGTAAACTTGTTTAGATAATGGTCACAAACTTTCATATATCATGTATGTCATAGATCTATATCTAAAGGTGTAAACTTGAATAGGCAATAACCACAAACTTACATAACATGATCCATATTCCAAACTCATATATTTATATAAACTTGCATATGTGATTTATGCAACATTACAATGGTGTAAACTTACATCTAAACATGTAAACTAACATGTAGAATTTAGCATATAACTCACACATGTCATAGTCTAACTTTAGGTCTAAAATAGATGTCATGAAACATATAAGGTTATACATAATCTTTATTAACTTGCATATGATCCACATATAAATAAACGCCTAAACTTGCATACATACATATGATTTATCATATGAATCAACATAACCAAACTAGCATATGAACAACACGATGATTTGATTATACATAAGCCAATCATAGAATTACGACATAGGTGGTAGCATCATAACTTTACAATATAGATGATAACATCACAACATAACATCATAGAATTTACAACATGTATGATAACATCACAATTTTACAACATAATTATAACATACGGTCAATAATTCACATCATATCCATATAATCTACATCATAACTTAATCCAATTAAATTGCTAATTATTTTATTAAAGAAATTGAACTCACAACTCAAAGAAGGTCTTGAGTTCTGAATTCTGAGTTCTGAGGTTGTATTAGCTTTCCTTTGAAGAAGATTCGTTGTTATAATTGAATAGAATTGAATTTGATTTGCTTTCTTCCTCTCTAATTGGTGGCGGATATTCTGAGTTGCTAGGTGACGGCATGGAGGCCATGAATCTAATTTTAATTTGATTTTAGGGTTTGAGTCTACATGTCGTTTTATAGAGTTTAGGATTAGTTTAGGACGTCCGATCAACCCAGAATTAATCCCAGCCAATCAGAGTAGATTAGAAACCCTAATGAGTCAGCACACAGTCACAAACAGGTCATCAATCAAACCTGCCGGAGGGGGGGGGGGGGAGGGGGGCAGGTCGACCCCCAAGTCGACCTGGTCAGGGTAGGTTAACTACCCTGGTGGGAATTTTCCCGCCTAGCCCATCTGACTCTAAAATTTTGAATTTTCTGAAACTTACGATGGCCATAACTTCTTCATACGAAGTCCAATACACGCAAACTCGGACTCTATCTCAACCAGAATTCCGAGACGAACACAAAGGCGCAACCTTTCCCTTAATTATCACATATGAGATTAGTTATTCTTTAATTTGTTATTATAATATTAACAGAAATACGGGGTGTTACAATTTCCATCTCTGTTTCACGTATTACGGACATTCCAGTATTCTTTCTCATCAACATTTCATTTTCTATGATTAGAAAACATCCCTAATTATATTTGGAAAATGTTTCCAAAATTTATTCATTTGATTTAAACAGATGTTTAAATAAAACATCACTAAGCCAATTTAAACCATTACACTCATTAACTAAATTCACTAAATCAATCTTCACTATCGAACCTTACCCATTCCTTAGTTAAAACGAAGTCAATCAAGATGTGGTATAATTATCTCTCAGACCTTAACTGAACAACATTTCTAACCTTGAAATAGACAAAGTTCATCTTATAACCCTTCAACAAACTTCCTTACGCAAACTCTCGGATTCTATTTACGAATCCACTTCAAAAATCATTTGATTATAACGCTAGTATTATAATTTCATGCTTTCGAATATATATATATATATATATTAACTTAAATATACTTTTCTTTATTAATTTGGATAATTAAACAAACAACTAATTTATTAACAAATAAGTAAAAACTTGATTTGAAACTGAAAGTAAATATCACTTTCCTTAATTCGATATAATCGAATTCCAATGTATAATTCACTCTCGAATAATCACTATTCGATAACTCTCTTTCGAATAAACTACATTTGATAACTCTTTCTTTGAATAACTGTATTCGATAATCTCCCTCCGAATAATTTACATTCGATTAATTCTCCTCGAATGATTTACATTCAATTAATTCTCTTTGAATGATTTACATTCGATTAATCTCCTTTCGAATAACTACATTGGATTAACTCCCTTAATTTTATTCGAATAAACTATTTCGAATAACTCTTTTAATTCTATTCAAATAAACTATTTCGAATAACTCCTTTAATTATATTCGAATAAACTATTTCGAATAGCTCCTTTGGATTAACTCGGTTTGATTAACTCATCTTGACTAACTCGACTCGATTAACTCAACTTGACTAACTTAACTTGATTAACTTATTTATTTAACTCAACTTATTTAACTCCTATCTAATAACTTATATTCGAATAACTATGTTTGTTTTAACTTTATTCCGAATGGCTAATATTCAATTTAACTCCATTCACTTGACTTTAGATCGCAGCGATCACAATGGTTACGCCTGATCCCCTCAGGAAACATCCGACCGCCGTAGGCTATCTGCAGCTTTGCGAATTACGCTAGCAGTCGTACGAAATGGTGACTCATCCTGAATAACTATGTTTTACTAACTCTATCTCAAATAATTATATTCGATCAACTCTAATTGAACAAATAATATTCAATTAATTCTAATTCGATTAACTATGTTCAGTTAACTCTAATTCGATTAATTCTAGCCCTAATCGATATACTCTAACTGATTAACTCTAACTGATTAACTCTAACTGATTAACCCTAACTGATTTACTCCAACTAATTTACTCTAACTGAATTACTCTAACTGATTAACTCCTTTGATTAACTCTATGTTTATTCAGTTTCAAATATCGATGTTGAAATCGATTCTTACTTCTCTATATAAGTCATGACTTATATTCTATTTATCCAATGATAAACATTTTATTTAATTTATAAAATATTATTTATAAATTTATCTTCTCAATCTATCTGTTAGAATAGATTCTATTTAAAATCTTTGTTTTAAACCCATATCATGCTATACCCGTGTGCGAAGCATGGGTCTAAACCTTTCAAATATAAAATTCTTTTTTATACTATTCTAGTCACTTTTCAAGTATTTCCTTTTATGATATCTTATTTATTTTCTAAATAAATATTCTTTTTAATCTATTTGTAAATGTTTTACATATATTTCCCTTTTCAATTCTATCTATTTGTAGATGTTACAAATATTTCCCTTCAATTCTATCTATTTGTTTAACAAATAAATATTCCTTTTTAATCTATTTATTTTCTAAATAAATAGTTTTCATTTTATAAAATCTTTTAATTTTATAAATATTTCTTTTTCAATATAACATTGAAAATTTCCTTTTTAACATTCCAGTATTCCTTATGGTATTTAACGTACCATATAACAATAATCAGCATCATTCAACCATACAAAATTAACAACAGATTTCATATCACATCATATAACACAATATATAAAAAATGAGTAAAATAAATGTTGAGGAACCCAGTTGGGTCCCTCCGACCTATTTCCCTGCATCCACAGATGTTAATCACATGAATAACATGAATATGAAATATACTGATAAACATAATTAATATTCGATTAATGATTTATATGTATAGCGTTATCTATATTTTCAACCAATTAACTAGCAATTCAACCAAACAGCCAACACACAGCAAACAACCATCATTTGTAGATTCTAAAAATATTTTATAAAAATATAAATTGAACAGAGGTAGCGAGATTTACTCACATTGGACGGTTATTGTTAAATAACGATAATTGGTCATTGATTTGATTCAGGCGTTTAATTTCACCATAAATCCAAACGAGCTCCAATTCACTTCCGGTTAGTTCCATTGGGTAGCACTCGTCCATACGATCCTACCTGATCTTTTTTTGTGTAATTCCGATAACGTATGAGATAGATACGTATTTTACAAATTAATACATGATTAAAATTAATTTAAACTTGGATTAAATTCTTCACGGGCTTTACCAATATAAGTTCGGCCCATCTTCCTTGTGCAAGGCCCATATCCACCTCCATTCACATCTTTCTTCCACGATCAAGAAAAGAACACGTTGCTCCCTCTTTCTATGGCCATTACCGCTCCTTTATGCTTCCACCGATCCACCATTCTTCAGCGAAACCCAAAACAAAGAACACCACACCACTCCTCATCATCTCCTCTTCACACTGATACCAACCAAATCCATTATGCACTCCCATCCTCCAGCACGACATCGAACCCAGCGCAGAAACCCTCGACACAAACAACGACCGAATCCCTCCACAATCCTCCTACAAGCTCGAAATCAACTCATCCTTCCAAAAATACTACCCAAATACCAATCGATTGCATCCTACATCGATAAATCACCAACCCTACTTCCCACCGTTCACTGTCGAACTCTACAGATGAACGTCGAACCAAGCAAAATTGGTATGAAGTGAAAGCTTAGGCTTAGCCAATATCAAATAACGTCATCACAAGATTTATGGATTTTTATGTGATTTCTTTTGATTTTTGAAAGTGGAAGTTTTACTGTTGGATTTTTTTCCATGGAGGCGGCTACTGTGTTGACCATTGGAAAAATAGTGATTAGGGTTAGGATGTGTTAGGGTATATATAGGGTAGTTATAATATATTTTTATTCGATTATTCTATTTTATTTTAAGCAATCGTTGTTTGTATTCATCCTCTAAAATTCCTGTGATCACATACGATACCCAAAAATCACGAAACTAGACATGTAGATACAGTTCAACATTACGGACCCAACAAAACTGGTTTCATCGAATTCCGACTTTGTTTGCTCACACAGCGTATTTTTAACCATCAAAATACTGATTGTTTTTCACATTAAAATTCCGCACGGCCAAATACTGACTTCAAAAATCATGAAAATTGAAATCTAACAATAATTTGACATTACGAATTCAACAAAATTAGTTTCGTCGAAAACGAAGGTCATTTGCAAAACTGGCTATTTTTAAAGCTCTAAATAACCCATTTAAATATAAAAATAATTAAATTAAATATTTAAAAATAAATATTATCATATATATTCACAACAGAATATCATACTGCTCCATTGGGATTTATAACTCAATATTTCAAATCCAGTGTTACATCGATATTCGATTTATATTTAAAAATCCATTTTAAAATATAAATAAATCGATATAAATTATAAAGGAATTCCTCAGCGACTTTTCTGAAAATTTGATTTGGACATAAATCAAAATCTACACGACGAAATCCCGATTTTTCTCTTCTATCAGAAAAATATACTCCACCAGCCCCTAGCATTTTTTGTTTCACAGAAATCCGATTTAAAACGGACCTTGTATATCCAGTTGAAGTTCAAATCGCCAAATAGCGAACTGCCATGCCATTTCGAGCTCGATTATAGTTATAATATAAATTATATGTTCAACCATCGTTCAGATAATATATTTGTTATTCTAATTCAATTCTAAATTGAATTAAATATCACAGATGATCCAATTCACATCATTTTGTGAATTCCACTATTTCTGACTATTTCAGAAATTAAATATATTATTATATTATTTATTTTAATTAAATATTCAATATTATATAATCCTGGTCATTTTAAATAACCAAACCATTATTTAAATAATTAAATAAATTATATCGCTGAAAAATGTGGGTTGTTACCATAATTTTGATGAATTATAAATACAGTTCAATTTGGATATTGATTTCGATTTCTGAATGAATAATCAATAAATAATTTTAAAATTGAAAATCACTTACAAATGGGATATGAAAAACTATACATGCCAAGAGGGATAAATTTGTACAAGGCAAAAAGAGTGTGTAGATCTATTCAAGGTGAAGATTAGAATCTAAGTACAGATGAGTGAGACAAATATAAGGCACTTCTGATACCACTTGGTGTCTCTATTAATGAGGATTTAAAAATGACACTGGAGACGAACAAAGACATCTCAAGCAACAGAATCATAATTACACATCTTAAGATGACACAGTTAGCAAAACAAGAAATTTTACATCCATCTATCAGGACAAGGTAAACCTTTGATACCAAATCAAGCAGTTATCAAAAATATTTACAAATTAATTTCTTTTAATCGAAGTAGCAAATGATTTCAAAATAAACATTTTTCAAAACAGTATCAGAACAGCACAGAAAATATTTTCAAATCATACTTATCAAGATGATGGTCACCTAAGATGATTCATGATCCAATGATTAAAATACCGTTTATTTGAAATCATTTGAGGAATATGAAATTCTCAAGATTCAGTGAATCAATCAAACCAGAATGTTAATTTCAGATTCAAGATATGTGTGTGATTCAATAAACCAATAATTTCAAATGATTTTAAACAAACATATACTCGAATCAAATAATCATGAAATAACAGTGATTTTCAAAGACCATTTTTCAAAAGAAATTTTCAAGATATTTCTGACAAGTGTAAGATAAAATTCGGATCATTTACATCAGTTTGAGAGGTATTCATGATCCAGAAAATTTAGAAAATAATTTATTTGAAATCACTTGAATCAATGTCAGGTTTTGAGATATAATGAATTATTCACACAAGATTGATAATTTCAAATTTAAGTGGTGTGTGACATTCAAAATATCTAGAATTTTAGATGATTTCAAACAAACAAATTTCAACCATAATAATCATGAATAAAGGTGATATTCAAGATGTATCACTGTGATTCAAGCCAATCCGAAAATCAATGAAATTATCACGAATGATAAGAAACAGTGTACTATAATGAGTATAATAGTTTAAGCGTTTCCAAAAATGAATTGGAAGAAACTCAAAACATCATAAGTGTGTGAAATTTCATTAATTATTTAGATCTTCAAAAATTTAGAATTCAAATTAAAAATGTTCAAGATATGACTAGAACACGTCAACACTGTTATGAATTCAGAAAATCAGAAAACCAACTTCAAATCAATTGCAAATATTTGCAAAAATAAATTCAAAATCTAGAAATAATTATACACATCAAAGTTTTACACAAATGAAGCGAATTTCCAGAAAAATATGAATTCTACAATTGGAAGTTAATGAAGCCCAAAAGAAGTTACAATGATATGACAGTGACAAACCAAAAACAAAAGAAAACAAAGAAAAAATAGAAGAGATAGAAGAAGGGAAACAAAAAATATATTTACAAAGATGAGTTTAGAGATTATACCTGAAATTGATGTAAACAAATGAATCTCTAACTCAACAGATTTTGGCTGAAGGAACTGTAAGTGATACAGAAGTATAAACCAGCTTGATTTCAAATTTCTTTTCAACGCAGTAGTTCCTCAGCCACCCTTCGGTACCTATGAATTTATAGGATCAAGTGGTCTAACAAAGTTTGTAAAACCACCCACAGTTGTATTCATATGTTTTGGTACCCAGACTTGTTTATATAATAAGCCATTAGAATTAACTTTTGTACCCTTAGGAATCCAAATCTGTTTGAACTTGAAGAAGCCCGTTTTATTTTTTGGGATCCAAGAATGTTTAAATGGTATATTATAAAATGATTTCTCATCATGATTTTGATTCAAAAATCCTTTGAAATTTTCAGAGTTCAAATTTTCAAAGCAGTTCTTTCCAAAGTAGTTTGAGGGATTTTTCAAATCATTTGAATTTTGTTTTCCAAAAACATCATTTTTCCCGAAGCTAAGACCAGATTTATTTCCAATAGAAACTTGGTTATCCAAAGTTGATTCTAATCGTTGAATTTTGGATTTTAGATCACTATTTTCTTTTAATAATTTGAGAAATTATTTATAGCGATCTTCCATTCAGCATTGGACTATTTCAAAACCAAATTCTCATTTTCAGGTAATTTAATTTTGGCTTGGGATTCGGAAATTTCAAGTTCAAAAAGATTTTGCTTTTAAGATTCAAGTTTTTCAAAGGTTTTGAATTTTTCAATCTCAATTTCAAGCTCTTTCAAAATCAAATCTGTTTTCAACAAACTTTTATTTTCAGCAATTTCATGTTTGGAATTTTTGATAGCCTTAAAATTTTCAAATTCCTTTTGTAAAGAATCGTTTGATTCTTTCAACTCAGTCTCGTTATCTTTCAAAATAAGATTTTCTTCTTCAAGTCTTTGAATATTATTATTGAGATGAACGAGATCAGTTTTTAATTTCAAACAATTTTCACAATCAGAATTTTCAAATTTTATGACGTTTGATAGTTTTGATTCCAAACAGTCAATTTTGTTGGTCAACTCATGATTCCTAGATTTCATAGATTTGTTTTTCAACTGAAGTTTATCAATAGATTTAGTTAAATCAGCACAAAAATAAACCAGATCTTCATAAGAGAAATTTTCTATTTCATTGTCTATTGAGTTTCCATTAGTTGATCCATCTGAGTTATCTTCTGTAAAACCTGTCAAGCATAGATTTGAAGTTGAGTTGACGTTCCAAGGTTTTGAGCAGTTATTGTCAATTTGTCCATACTTCATATTGAGAGTTTTCCAAATTTCCTGCGCAGTCAAACAACGGCAGATAAGGTCAAGTTGATTATTATTAAGATGAGAATAAAGAATATGCATAGAACAAGCATTAATATTCCTGTCTATTATATCACCTCCACTGTTAACAACATCCCAATATATAATATTAACAGATTTCAAATAGGATATCATTTCTGATTTCCAGTTCAAAAAATCTGAACCATTAAAAATAGATGGAATGCGACTGGACTGACTCTCTATGGACTGACAACTAGAATGACCCATGACTCTAGAGTTAAATAAGTAACCTGCTCTGATACCACTTGTTGGATCTAGATTAACCCTAGGGGTGGGGTGAATAGGGTTTATCACAGTTTTTAACAGAATTAAAAATTTAACGAGATATATAATAAAAAAACAAATCACATAATATAGCAGAAACAGAAATGCAGAAAATAAATCACACACAGGTATACCCAGCTTCGGCAAAACCCTGCCTACTGCTGCATTTCTAAGGTTTCTACTAGGTGATAGAACAGATCCCGCATACAAGACCATGTACACTCGCAAACCCTGCTCTTATTCTAACCCTACGCTCAAAACCGTAGTCTGATCTAAACCCCTAGATCAGATTCCCCCTGATAACAACCCCGTAACCAGTAAATCATAGATTTTACAAATTCTAGCAACTGTTAGTCAACACACTGACTGGATCACCCTAGTATTTTACAGACACTAGTAAAACTATTCAGAATTGTTTACAGAAGAAAATTAAAAACAATACAAAATTAAAAGCAAAATCAAAAAAAGAATGAAATAGAAAAACCCTAGGATATAAACTAAGGGGTCATCTCCTTTTAAACTTGGCCGGTCCTTTCACAAGTTGGTTGCCCCCTTATTTTGACCCGATCACTTTGTCTCTGAGAATTAAAAAATAGCGGCTGCGATTTCTAGGGTTTCACTCGTTCTTCCCCAAAGCCGAATCGATGCTTGATGAAAATGAATTCGTGGTTCTCTGATTGCTTCACCTCGATGATGTCAATCGATTTACGATGCTTCTTGCTTCACTGATTTGGGGTAATTCTTTTGTCACTCTCGATCGATCGAAACTGCGAGTTTTTTTTGAAAATTCTTGCTTTGAAATATTTGAATTGATTTTTTTGTGAGTTTCAATCTCCTCTGCCAGTGATGAATCGGTTGTGTATGTATAGGGTAAAAAAAATTTGAAACCCTACACTCTGATTTCAAATAAAAGCCTTGACCTGATTTTGTGTGACTGTCCCCTTTTTGATTTGGTCACCTCGGTATTGAAATGGATTTGAATTTTGAATGAAACAGAGTGATTGTTGCTTTCCCCTTTTGCTAAATCTTGGCTTTGAAAAGAAATTGAATATTCCCTTTTGAAATTCTCGTTTTAAATGGATTCCTTAATTAACAAACATGCTATGAATTCTGATTGAATTGTTGCCGAGTTTAATATATGCTTAATCACCATTCCATATATGAGTAAATCCAAACTTCAATCAATTTCTTCACTACTGCCATGAAATTATACTATGAAATCCCCTTTTTGATTTTCTGCAATTAACACTTTCCAAATATGCTGATTTCTTAACATTTTTGCTTTGCCAAAACCCTGATTGAATGTTCATTTGTCACATCAACTTCCTGAACCATTTTGAATTGCATTTCTGAACATGGACACATACTTGTTCACTTCCATTCACTTGTGTTTGAGCTCAGAACATAACCATTATTGTAAATACTTTCATGTTGCTTGCCACCTCCTGTATTTCATCTGGAAAACATTTGTGTACTTATATTTGCTATGCTTCACTTTAACTGTTGAGCTTGTGCATGCTAGTTTACTTGTCTCTATGCACAACAATGCTGACTGGCCATTTTTGTTACTGCTGCATATGCTTTATGTATACACTATCTTCATGCTGAATTGAGTTTGCTCCTGTACATGCTATTTGTTATATGAATTGACCTTGTGTATTTGGCATGTGAATTGATCTCATATTTTACACCATCCATTTACTCGACAACTTGCTGCATTGACAAGAAATGTTTTTAATTGACATGCACATTTTGTTTGCATTCCCATTTGCAAAATGGTCGAGTTTGTTCTACATGTCAATTGCTATTGGTTTGAGATGCACATATTTGAGCTGCATACATGTTTCCTCTTGTCTTGTGTTTAGTTAAGTCTTGATGCAGCTGCTTATATGTACATCACCCATGCTTCACCATACTGACATGCATATACCAATGCATATATTTGCATTTCCACAGCTTCTTGACAATTTTTTGATGCTGCACTTATCACCTGTGTTTGCTTATTCCTTATGAACTTGACAATGAACTATGTGAACTCACTTGAGTACACATGTGCAATAATCCTTTGCTGTTGAGTTCACTGCCATAATGCTTTCACTTTGAACTAACCAATGCATTGCTCCATTTCCATGATGTTGCTATGATGTAGTTGCTCCATTCATATATACTTAATTTGTTGACTTGCATGGCGATTAGTTTTGGCTACTTCATTTATTTGTTGTGCCATTGTGCTCGGCCATTGATGTTGAGCTGCCTTGACCACTTTGATTATTATTGCACTGAGTCGAGTTGGTCCATGTGGCTACTCCTCAGTTTCCATACTGTATACTAATTGGAGTGGCAGTGCACACGTGTATATTTATACACGTGTGTATATGCAGCCATCAGTCAAGATTTTCTGTCCACATTCATACATATACAGGCTGACTAGACATAGATCAGATCAAGTCATGAAAAATGATGAGAAATACCCCAGAACCCTTTTAAAAATAAAATTTTAAAAATAAAATTTATATACACATGTATTCAGTTTTATTTCTATTGCAGTGTACTGTGTGTTTCTGTTTCATGTGACAGGTAAGAGGATGAGACTGGACTGAAGTGACTGGACTGACTAGGAGACTGTGAAGATTGGACTAACGGTGAAGACTAAAGACAATGTTGAGTCAGTGAATTGTTTCAATGTGTCTGTATATGTGTCAATGTGTAAAAGAATGTATATATGAGTTGTATAAACAAAGTGTTGTAATGAGGAGCTGTGTAACAAGTGAAATATGTATGAATGAAATTTATTTCAGTGAAATACAGTGTTGAGCAAATAGTGGAGTTGTAAATCTGTACTGTTGATTATTGAAATAAAATATTATATTTAAGCAAAATACTGTGTAGATATTTGAATTTCTGTATAGATGCATTCTGTTTAAATATTATATTCTTGTCTGTGATGTATATATAAAATAGTACAGTAACAAACACATTTAAAGTAATATTTATTTGGATGTTATCATCAAACAAAAATCATATAATTTTGTATACAACTACGTTGTATACAACAGAAACTGTCTTTGGGACATGATTTATTAAGGTCAGTATAATCAATGCATACTCGCCATTTGCCGTTGGGCTTTTTCACAGGTATAGGATTCGACACCCAGTTAGGATATGCGGGCCTCCAAATAAATTGATTCTCCATAAGTCAATCCACTTCTTCTCCGTTGACCCTTCAGGGCCCTCACTACACCATAATAGCCAATTGGGAACGCTTAATTTTTTATAAATGCCCACACTTATATGTGTTATAGATTTATAACATTTATATGTGTTGCTAGGCTTGAAATGTGTCATCAAAAATATATATTTACGGAATTTTTACTGGTAACACTTATCTTTATTATGTGATCTAATTAAAGTAAAATTGACCATGAGTCTGTAGGGCAAAATAGTAAATGCGCGATTTTTTTTTGATGCGTAGTCCTAATCCTCCTTCCCAAACGGGTAAGGTGAACCAAACCGGGAAGGTGAACGCTTATTGCTTCCATCAACTGCTTGTTTAAAGGACAAAAAAGTACCATCCATCATGATTTGAGAACTGCTCTTCAGCAAATTGAGATGTCATTCGCATCTTCGTATTTCAGAAATCGCGATCGACTCGAAGGAATAACATCTATTTAGGCCTTAGAAAATTAAAATATTCGATTTTGGCTTTAAGGAATCATGATTGCTTTTTTTTTGATTTGATGCCGGTTTGAAAGCTATGCTAGAAAGGTAATTTTCAATTTTAAACCAATGCACATACTAATTCATATTGTAGTTATATGAACAGAAGAATCTCTTACATTTTTAAGTTACAAATTCATATTATAGTTACTAATTCACGTTTTCTGGGTACATTGTTTATATTTTCCTGAATTATCATCATGGTGAATGAAATTTATGAGGTGATGATCCTTCCTCGAATGATCGAGGCTGATTATACCGTGCATTACTAATTTTTCTTCAGAGAAATCAAGCTAATTGTTCTGATCATTTTTCATTCGATCATATCGTTTTCATTCCTATCCTTAGTAATTTCTAATTTTGCTGAAATGTAAGAAAACAATATTCCATGATGAAAAGCTAAAGGCTTGTTTCTCCAAACATTCATAGTGGTCCCTAAGGGCTTTAGGATGAGTGCAGTGGAGCTAGCTTACAGTGTTAGGGATGTTATTTCCAACAGCTGAGAGAGTGAAGAATGCTCTGTATAAAATCTGCTCTTTTAGACACTTGATTTCCTAATATGAGGTATGGTAATCTTATTCCTTGATTGTTTCCTATTGTCATTTTTTGTTAAAGTTGCCATACTTGTAAGTATATTATTACTTATTTAATTTGTACCATATAGCGATAAGAAGTTGAAAAAATGACCATTACTTATAAGTGTTACCTTATCTTATGGTTCCAACATTTATAACTGTTAGCAATGAATATGTTTGTAACACTTATAAGCGTTACCATATCTTATGGTTCCAACATTTATAATTGTAAGCAATGAATATGTTTATAACACTTACAAGTGTTACAATATATTATGGTTCCAACATTTATAGGTGTAAGCAATTATTTTGTTTGTAACACTTATAAGTGTTACAAATTTGGCTGGCCAATTCACCACAGGCTATTGGTAACACTTAAAAGTGTTATAGAAATTATCTGTAACACTTATACTCGTTTGAAGTCCCCTGTTTTGGTGTGGTGACCCTGAATCCTTCTTTTTTGCTTTACTGGTGTAATGCTTGGGTCGATGTTTAGTGCATGTACCGCCACTTCAGGGGATATGCTGCACGTGTCAGAGTGACTCCAAGTAAACACGTCAAGATTAGCTTTAAAAAACATAACCAACTCTTTCTATAATCTCTGGCACAGCTGAGACCTATCTTCAGCACTCTATCAGGATATTTAGGATGAACGGATATTGGAATGGTGATCTCAGCTGGTGTACTCGTTCATCCCCTGCACTCATCTTACGAGGATCCATTTCTTTATAAGCTCCATTGTGTTCTCTAGTGCAGGGGTCGCGCCCTAATTGCTATAATGCAGGCTCTCGAATGCGGAGGGGAACCTCCATATTCTTTCCCATGTCTTTCTTTATAGCCTAACGCAGTTCGATAAGGTAGCATTCTCTTGCAGTCTCCTGATCTCTGCTGACTACTCCGACACCATTTCCAGCTAGAAATTTCACAGTTAAACACCATGGAGCCAAGGCAATCCGGAACTCCGTAAGAGTGGGCCTACCTAAGAATGTGTTGTAGGTAGATAATGCATCAACTATTACAAAATTTTGCTTTGAGATGGCCACTCTATCTCCCTCTCCCAACTCGACTAGCAGATCAATGGTTCCAATTGGTTGCTTGGGCACTCACGTGAACCCTTGGATTTTGGTTTGACATGCTTAGACATATGTCATCGAGAGTTTCATTTGGTTGAACGTGTTATGGAATAGAATATTGCATGAGGCGCCGCGGTCCACAAGCACGCTCATGATTGTCGCTGGACCTATTCTAACGGTTACAATCATGATATCTCAAGTGGGCGTTATCACACCGTTAGAATCTTTTTCCTCGAATGCAATATCTTCGTAAGAAATCCTTTGCTGTTTAGCGGGAATTGTGTTGCTTAAAATCAAGCATCTCTCGTCCTTTGGAACGTACTTTAGTGCACCTGCATATCGCTCGATGTCCCTCCAACTTCTTCCGGCTGGGTGAGGACCTCCTGATATTGTGTTGATCACAGGTCATTGATGAATCTACACAGGAACTTTATTGCTTGGACTTGACTGACCAGCTGGTACACTCTATCCCTAAGGGTTTGTAGAAGGATTCGTAGATTAAGGGTTCTTCACATACTGCTGAAGTTTGATCTTCCTGATCAGTTCCTCGTTCAATGACTTCAAGTGCTTACACTCGTTGGTATTATGACCGGGCTGTGTAATGTCCCGTATTTTTTTGTAGTCAAATATTTAATTTAATTTATTATTTTAAATATTTAATTTGTAATATTAATGGTTTTTAATATTGAATTCATTTATTAAAATGATGTTTTAACGTAAATTTATATTTAAATTAAAACGAGCTAGAAATGGCGCGGTAGTTCGTAACAGTGAGTTTTGAACTTTAACTGGATATACAGAATCCGTTTTAAGTCAATTTTTTGTGAAACAAGAAACATTTGAATCTTATTGAATATGATTTTCATATTGTAATGACCCGAAAATCCGTACCAATTTGAGCTGATAAATATCCTACACATTCAACTCAAAGTGCATGAAAATTCACATCATTAATAGAAAGAAGTAAGAGGATGAGAAAGATAAGATAGAACTAATAGAATAGAAGAAGAAGAAGACAACTGAGAAGAATCAGAGTAAACACGAATCTCACAGCGGAACAAATAAAATGTATTATATAATATAACTTTGAAATACAAAACGGTTTTATATATCCATACCATTATCAGAGTACAATACATCATATCACAGTGGAAATAATCTCTAAATACTAACAGTGAAGCCTTCTGCCTTTAGCTCCTCCAAGTGTATCTGTAAAGATCTGAAACATTTGACTGCCCGTACAAATTTGGGCACCCAAGAGTTTAGGGAAAACAAACAAAATAAACTCTGGGTCAGTGATGGGACTGGTGTGAGTAAATTCCAGCCATACTGTTTAACTTTTGAAAATCCTTTGGAAAACAAAGATAATAGTAAGACCAGCCCACACACAAACATGGACGGTTTTTACCTTACTATAATCCAACATATTTTGATATCAAACTCCAGTGATATTATAATAATGTCTAATCAAATAAATAACCAAATAGTAGAACGCTTGCATCTCACGCTCTACATACATAGAAAAAAATCAAAAACCGCACGGCGCTTATTGGAGATTGGATTCCAACTATGACAAGGTATGGGACCACCTGCCGATAGTGTATCTCTAGAGGCGAATACACTGGGTTCAACAAGAACGTCTTGCAACCCGGCCCACACATGACCGACCACTCATTTCTCTTGAGTGTATCGAATGTACATCACCAACGGTTGGGCTCAAACCACCATTCCCGAATGGGAAGAATCGATAGAGTAAGAAACAAAAGGAATTTCTCTAGATAGGTGATTATACACCCTAATGGGAGCGACCCACATAGCCATGCTGCCTGCCCGATTTTTGTCATTTTCCGGTTGTGAAGCTTGAGGCTACGTCTGTCTTTTAGACCATCTGGCCACCATACACTTTGAATGCCACATCGTCAAACCCATCGAATCACTAGTTGATCTTCCCAAAAATATTACGGGTATAAAAGCTAAGAGAAACGAATTTCTCGGCCACCAGACGCAATACCTTGAAAAAATCGTCTTATGTGACCGTTAGGAATACTCTGTCAGACATTCGTCCATACAAGTTGTCCTGGGACTGAACAAACATAAAACACCATTCTGGAACAAAACGACCCTTGCATTTCACTACGTCTTCAACTTTCTTCAGCATAACATAATGTGCAGCGCTTGTGCCTATACGGAGTGGTTTCAGATAATATATCCAACCGGTCTCTCCATATCGACAACGATGGTCAAAACACTTCGATAGCCGGTTATTTAACTATCGAAGTAAAAACAAACATTCATAACTAACATCACACAATCACGAGCACTTTTACTTAACATTCATTCTTATATTTCTTTGGACACACGTCGTTACTTACTACTTTAGAATAAGTGGATTTCAAACAAAATTGTTAACCTTCCCTAGGGAGTAGTGCTATGTATAAAAAATCACGCTTAAGCTTGGTTAACAGCGCTAATTTATCGTTATAGTTCAAAACTTGTCATACGCTGTAATATTCTCATTTTTAACTAATCTCGACACAACAGTCACGCCTAAACCTCAACAGCATTATTTTATCGCTATAGTTCACAGACTTGCAATATGCTACTATATTCCACTTTATAATAAATCTCAACACCTCTTTCCGTTACAAAAGTCTTGACATCTCTTTCCGTTACAAAAGCCTTGACATCTCTTTCCATTACAAAAATCTTGACATCTCTTTCCGTTACAAAAATCTTTACATAATTCCATTTATAACTTCTTTAACAAAATGCATTTACATTCTATCTTTAGTCGTTTTACTTTTTACTTGAATTGTTATACTTAATTCAAGTAACATACCATTACAACTCCATGCCATCTTAAATGAAATTCATTTAAGAAACAATTTCTTTAAAAATTAAATAATAATCATTCATTGCTGAAGTAAAACAATTTACTTCTTTGTTATCAAAAAAGATTTGCTCGTAGGATAATTTACAACCTTTATCTCCTTATAACCTTATATAGAATGTCTAAAACAATTGTTCATATTTACTATATAAATGTAACTACAAAGTGTTAATTTATAATAGAACTTCTGCTATAATTTTAAAACTTTGCCTCAATTATAAAAATATTTTTTTTATAAATTTAACCTCGTTGATTCGACTGATGACAATTCAACGTCTTAACAAAGAGATGAATTTACGGTCGTCTGCTGCCATTTTCTTAACAAATACCGTCTGTTGATTAAATTAGAATCATTGTTGAATTTTCATTCAACATCAATATCACACAGGGTTTAAATGTCATTTGGGTTCAAACAGTGCATATAAAACAAACGGTACATATAAATATTTAGGAATCCGGTTGGATTCCCCCAACCGGTTTCCTACATCCATAGATGTTAGTCAAATCAATATCCAACCAATGATGTGTACATATGCAATAATATATTTTTCAACCCATTTAATTGTAATCTACTGAAACAACCATCACACAACATTTAACACATATTATAATATTTTAAAATAAATCAGAGTCAGTGAATTTACTCACCTTGGCACGTTAACCATCAAATACAATTTGCGTAAATTGATAGATTTGAATCCAGCGTTTTATTTTGCTATATATCCAAACGGGCTCCACATATTTCTGCAGACCAGTCCCAGAACGTAGACATCTTCGTTACGATCCAGACTGATTTTCATCAAATTGTTACTAATGTTTTCGATCCTCCTTCTGTCCACGCCGTTAATACGAAACTTGATGCCACTTGTCACGGACAACTTCGGCACTGCTACACATCGGTTGATCCTCGCACTACACCCACACTTGCTTGCATACTGACCTGCGTCAGTAACCACCCAACATCATGCCACCACAGTAAAATATACCACCCATTCTACCATTAAGAATTCACGTTTAGTTTATCCCATTGTTCCCACCAACATCCTTACCATTGTCACAATATGAATGGAACTTGAAACCCTCACTTCAAATTACATCTCCTCTTCCCAAACATATCAAACAGCACGCCCTCATCATCCAGCATGACGACCCTTTATCATCGCTGCTTTCATCCCTAACTCCTCGTTTCCATTAGGACCATGTAACCCACCACCAACTAATCAACACTTAAGATATTGTTAATCCTTGCTGCATAATTTGAACATACCGCTTCAACTAAGCATTCCATGGCCGATATCACCAGTTTACACCTTGTCCTCACTCCAACGTGTACATTTCCACCTTCACCTTTGAATAAAACCACTTGTCCATTTGCCATTTACTTTCATTCCAATCTTCATTACTTAAACGACCAACTCCATTAGTGCCACATCAGGTGCTCACCGCAAGTTTAAATAATGACTTTGCCAAAGCATGCATAATGACTTTGCCATTTACTTTTACTCGCCATCCACTGTTAATCCCATTTGTATGCTCACCGAAAGTTTCACGTCCTCAATGCCCTTCAGTACTTCCCTTTTCTTCAAATGCCATTTTCTTCCTTCCTACGTGACCAACTCTTCCGTCCTTCCAGAATTAACCCGCACCCCCCATACCCCCTTACGTGATTCCTTTCAAGTGTACACTATAATACACTCCTCCTACCAGCACATGTAGTCGACCTCCCCTCCTTTCCTTTGGACCACTACGCCATGCATTGCTGAGTTGAACAGTGACGAACCCCTCAACCCGCTTGCACCAAGGACCAGATCCGAACCCGCATATCCCTGGAGCATCACACCGTACAACTCCAACTCCCTGCGCCTTCTCTCTTTTTTTCATTTTGATTCTCTTTTGTGGTTGAAATGTTTTATTTTATTTTCTTTTCATAGCCATTAAAACTTTCGAACTTTGACTTAGGCGAAGAGAAAAACATTCGAGCCCTGCTTATTTATATTGTGGAATTCCTTGGTGTGCAAGTAGTAGCAAGTGGTAGCTGTTCCTATGGCTGAGTTTTCTTTTCATTGATGGGTATGTATTTTCATGTCTTAGCTGTTTAGTCTGCTTCTACAGTGGAAGTTAGTACGAATTTGCATAGGACAGAGATGAGAAGTAGGTCTACAATACACATGGTATATGTATACGTACTGATGTGAAGATATGGTTTGTGTTTTCATTTCCTACACAGCTGTATTGATTTATGAAGTAAGTACTGTGTCTGCAATGCATTGTCTTAGGGTGTCCAGGTTAGGCTGATATTTTTCATTTCTAAAGGAGATCCGTGCGATGTAAAAACACAACGTAAATCATGGGATATGTTAGATTTGATTTTAATGTTTTAAAAGAATAGCCCACATGAATTGTCTACAGTATCAGAAATAAATAGCATTGTACTCGGCAGAGAAGATAGAAAATATACATTTTTGTAAATATTAAATATTTATTTAGGGTACCCTGTTACACAACATTTTCTTCATGTCCAAGCTGCTACGGACAGAAGTAAGATTACGGTTGTGTCCAACGAGGTGCGACGATCCCAAAAATATAACAATATCGGTAGGTTGACTCATATTTTGAAACCCCAAAATATTGATATAGGGTGCAAAATACCCCAAATAAAAAGTTGTGTATTTAATTAATTAAAAATTGTAGTAAAATTCTAAAAATTAAATTATCACTACGTCTCAAAAGAATCTTGTCCAAATTCGAAACCGATATCTTGTTATATCGAATAAACTGTTACGATCGATAAACGATTCTATAGCGACTATTTGAAAATTTGATTTGGAAATAACTCACAGTCTGTAACACGAAATCTTGGTTTTTCACTTCTGTTAGAAAAATACAGTTCAATAGATTCCAAAGTTTCTTATTTCGAAGAAATCCGGTTTATAACGAGTCCTGTATACTGAGTTGAAGTTCAAAACGTTAAATTACGAACTGCCGCGATATTTCGGGCTCGATTATATTTAATATATATTTTTATACGTTCAACTTCATTTGAATTAATATATAAATCCATCTATATTACGAATTCAATATTTAAACTGATTTAAATATTCCAAATATAAACCAATAAAAATGCGGGACATTACATTCCTTCCCCCTTAAAATAATTTCATCCTCGAAATTGCTAAGAAGTGTAGATGCCCTAATTTTAACTCCTCACAACCTGCTTGGTTGAAATTTCTTACTTCACATCCCCATAACGCAATCCTTGCGTCGAATCTTTTATCCTTATATCAATAATTCTCTTATACTCAAGCCCTATTTCATTTCAACTTCCAGTTCCATATTACTTCCAAATTTTTCGTCAACAATCCAATTCCATAACCAAACTCGGTTCCAATCCAATACAAATTCAATTCAATTCCAATACGATTTCCTCTTCACTGGCTTTGGTTATATTCAAATTTATTCGTTTTTACCATTTCAATTAGTTTATATTTCAGAATTCAAATCCCTGGGTTTTTATTTCAAATAAGTTTGAAATCATATATAATTACATATAATAGTAACCATTCAAAACATTTGAATTTCCAAACACTTATTTCCTCAAACAACTCAAAACAAAACCTTTGGTAGTAATCCGTCACTTGGAAACTCGAAAATTACACAAATGATGCGGCTGTCATCATCAGAATTATTTTCCAGTGATCGAAGTGAGTTCAATACTATTTCACTTCAAAACTTATTCTTAAATACTTCTATTTTGAAATCAATTCAAAAATACTCTTTAAAATATTTGAATTTTTTTTTCAAATTACCAGGATCTTAAAATTTCCTTATTTTAAATTCAAAATTCATTTACAAACACATTTTCAAGTTCCAAAAAATTAAATTCCAATCTTGATTTAAATCTAGATTTGGTTCAGCTTGATTTATCTTATATGAATTCTGATTGGTAATTTATAAACATCTCAATTATAATCATATTCGATTATAATATCAACCAACACATCAATTATAATAATTCCAATATATATACCTCTTTTATATCAAAATATATTTTGGGTAAAATTATTACATTTACCCTTTTTTTCAAAACAATACTGTGTCGAATTACTCTGTTCAAGAGTTCAGAAAAACTTTTTGATATAGTGTGCACTACCATATCGACCAGGATTTTTAAACCACTCGACAAACCAATCAACACAATATAAAACCATTATATATCAATTTACCCATATGCTCTCTTGTATATACACTCAAACTCAATCTAGAGTATTACTAACTCCATCTCTATTGAGTTACGCCACAGAGCCAAGGTAATCACTTAACCTTATGCTCTGATACCAACTGTAACGACCCAAAAATCCATACCAATTTGAGCTGATAAATATCCTACACATTCAATTCAAAGTGCACGAAAATTCACATCATTAATAGAAAGAAGTAAGAGGATGAGAAAGATAAGATAGAACTATTAGAATAGAAGAGGAAGAAGACAACTGAGCAGAATCAGAGTAAACACGAATCTCACAGCGGAACGAATAAAATGTATTATATAATATAATTTTGAAATACAAAACGGTTTTATATATCCATACCAATATCAGAGTACAATACATCATATCACAGTGGAAATAATCTCTAAATACTAACAGTGAAGCCTTCTGCCTTTAGCTCCTCCAAGTGTATTTGTAAAGACCTGAAACACTTGACTGCCCGTACAAATTTGGGCACCCAAGAGTTTAGGGAAAACAAACAAAATAAACTCTGGGTCAGTCATGGGACTGGTGTGAGTAAATTCCAGCCATACTGTTTAACTTTTGAAAATCCTTTGGAAAACAAAGATAATAGTAAGACCAGCCCACACATAAACATGGACGGTTTTTACCTTACTATAATCCAACATATTTTGATATCAAACTCCAGTGATATTATAATAATGTCCAATCAAATAAATAACTAAATAGTAGAACGCTTTCATCTCACGCTCTACATACATAGAAAAAAATCAAAAACCGCAGGGCGCTTATTGGATATTGGATTCCAACTATGACAAGGTATGAGACCACCTGCCGATAGTGTATCTCTAGAGGCGAATACACTGGGTTCAACAAGAACGTCTTGCAACCCGGCCCACACATGACCGACCACTCATTTCTCTTGAGTGTATCGAATGTATATCACCAATGGTTGGGCTCAAACCACCGTTCCCGAATGGGCAGAATCGATAGAGTAAGAAACAAAAGGAATTTCTCTAGATAGGTGATTATACACCCTAATGGGAGCGACCACATAGCCATGATGCCTGCCCGATTTTTGTCATTTCCCGATTGTGAAGCTTGAGGCTACGTCTGTCTTTTAGACCATCTGGCCACCATACACTTTGAATGCCACATCGTCAAACCCATCAAATCACTAGTTGATCTTCCCAAAAATATTACGGGTATAAAAGCTAAGAGAAACGAATTTCTCCGCCACCAGACGCAATACCTTGAAAAAATCGTTTTATGTGACCGTTAGGAATACTCTATCAGACATTCGTCCATACAAGTTGTCCTGGGACTGAACAAATAGAAAACACCATTCTGGAACAAAACGACCCTTGCATTTCACTCCGTCTTCAACTTTCTTCAACATAACATAATTCGCAGCGCTTATTCCTATACGGAGTGGTTTCAGATAATATATCCAACCGGTCTCTCCGTATCGACAACGATGGTCAAAAAACTTCGATAGTCGGTTATTTAAATATCGAAGTAAAAAACTAATATTCATAACTAACATCACACAATCACAAGCACTTTTATTTAACATTCGTTCTTATATTTCTTTGGACACACGTTGTTACTTATTACTTTAGAATAAGTGGATTTCAAACCAAATTGTTTACCTTCCCTAGGGAGTAGTGCTATGTATAAAAAATCACGCTTAAGCTTGGTTAACAGCGCTAATTTATCATTATAGTTCAAAACTTGTCATACACTGTAATATTCTCATTTTTAACTAATCTCGACACAACAGTCACACCTAAACCTCAACAGCATTATTTTATCGCTATAGTTCACAGATTTGCAATATGCTACTATATTCCACTTTATAATTAATCTCAACACCTCTTTCCGTTACAAAAGTCTTGACATCTCTTTCCGTTACAAAAGTCTTGACATCTCTTTCCATTACAAAAATCTTGACATCTCTTTCCGTTACAAAAATCTTTACATAATTCCATTTATTACTTCTTTAGCAAAACGCATTTACGTTCTATCTTTAGTTGTTTTACTTTTTACTTGAATTGTTATACTTAATTCAAGTAACATACCATTACAACTCCATGCCATCTTAAATGAAATTCATTTAAGAAACAATTTCTTTAAAAATTAAATAATAATCGTTCATTGCTGAAGTAAAACAATTTACTTCTTTATTATCAAAAAAGATTTGCTCATAGGATAATTTACAACCTTTATCTCCTTATAACCTTATATAGAATGTCTAAAATAATTGTTCATATTTACTATATAAAAGTAACTACAAAGTGTTAATTTATAATAGAACTTCTGCTATAATTTTAAAACTTTGCCTCAATTATAAGAATATAATTTTTATAAATTTAACCTCGTTGATTCGACTGATGAAAATTCAACGTCTTAAAAAAGAGATGAATTTACGGTCGTCTGCTGCCATTTTCTTAACCGATACCGTCTGTTGATTAAATTAGAATCATTGTTGAATTTTCATTCAACATCAATATCACACAGGGTTTAAATGTCATTTGGGTTCAAATAGTGCATATAAAACAAACGGTACATATAAATATTTAGGAATCCGGTTGGATTCCCCCAACCGGTTTCCTACATCCATAGATGTTAGTCAAATCAATATCCAACCAATGATGTGTACATATGCAATAATATATTTTTCAACCCATTTAATTGTAATCTACTGAAATGACCATCACACAACATTTAACCAATATTATAATATTTCAAAATAAATCAGAGTCAGTGAATTTACTCACCTTGGCGCGTTAACCGTCAAATACGATTTACGTCAGTCGATAGATCTAAATCCAGCGTTTTATTTTGCTATATATCCAAATGGGCTCAACATATTTCTGCAGACCAGTCCCAGAACGTAGACATCTTCGTCACGATCCAGACTGATTTTCGTCAAATTGTTACTAATGTTTTCGATCCTCCTTCTGTCCACGCCGTTAATACGAAACTTGATGTCACTTATCACGGACAACTTCGGCACTGCTACACATCGGTTGATCCTCGCACTGCACCCACACTTGCTTGCATACTGACCTGCGTCAGTAACCACCCAACATCACGCCACCACAGTAAAATCTCCCACCCATTCTACCATTAAGAATTCACGTTTCATTTATCCCATTGTTTCCGCCAACATCCTTGCCATTGTCACAATATGAACGGAACTTGAAACCCTCACTTCAAATTACATCTCCTCTTCCCAAACGTATCAAACAGCACGCCCTCATCATCCAGCATGACAACCCTTTATCATCGCTGCTTTCATCCCTAACTCCTCGTTTCCATTAGGACCATGTAACCCACCATCAACTAATCAACACTTAAGATATTGTTAATCCTTGCTGCATAATTTGAACATACCGCTCTAACTAAGCATTCCATGGCCGATATCACCAGTTTACACCTTGTCCTCACTCCAACGTGTACATTTCCACCTTCACCTTTGAATAAAACCACTTGTCCATTCGCCATTTACTTTCATTCCAATATTCATTGCTTAAACGACCAACTCCATTAGTACCACATCAAGTGCTCACCGCAAGTTTAAATAATGACTTTGCCATTTACTTTTACTCGCCATCCACTGTTAATCCCATTTGTATGCTCACCGCAAGTTTCACGTCCTCAATGCCCTTCAGTACTTCCCTTTTCTTCAAATGCCATTTTCTTCCTTCCTACGTGACCAACTCTTCCGTCCTTCCACAATTCACCCGCACCCCCATACTCCTTTACGTGATTCCTTTCAAGTGTACACTATAATACACTCCTCCTACCAGTACATGTACTCGAACTCCCCTCCTTTCCTTTGGACCACTACGCCATGCACTGCTGAGTTGAACAGTGACGAACCCTCAACCCGCTTGCACCAAGGACCAGATCCGAACCCGCATATCCCTGGAGCATCACACCATACAACTCCAACTCCCTGCGCCTTCTCTCTTTTTTTTCATTTTGATTCTCTTTTGTGGTTGAAATGTTTTATTTTATTTTATTTTATTTTTATAGCCATTAAAACTTTCGAACTTTGACTTAGGCGAAGAGAAAAACATTCGAGCCCTGCTTATTTATATTGTGGAATTCCTTGGCGTGCAAGTAGTAGCAAGTGGGTAGCTGTTCCTATGGTTGAGTTTTATTTTCATTGATGGGTATGTATTTTCATGTCTTTGATGTTTAGTCTGCTTCTACAGTGGAAGTTAGTACGAATTTGCATAGGACAGAGATGAGAGGTAGGTCTGCAATACACATGGTATATGTATACGTACTGATGTGAAGATATGGTTTGTGTTTTCATTTCCTACATAGCTATATTGATTTATGAAGTAAGTACCGTGTCTGCAATGCATTGTCTTAGGGTGTCCAGGTTAGGCTGATATTTATCATTTTTAAAGGAGATCCGTGCGATGTAAAAACACAACGTAAATCATGGGATATGTTAGATTTGATTTTAATGTTTTAAAAGAATAGCCCACATGAATTGTCTACAGTATCAGAAATAAATAGCATTGTACTCGGCAGAGAAGATAGAAAATATACATTTTTGTAAATATTAAATATTTATTTAGGGTACCCTGTTACACAACATTTTCTTCATGTCCGAGCTGCTACGGACAGAAGTAAGATTACGGTTGTGTCCAACGAGGAGCGACG
Source organism: Allium sativum (assembly GCA_030737875.1). Taxonomy (NCBI): domain Eukaryota; kingdom Viridiplantae; phylum Streptophyta; class Magnoliopsida; order Asparagales; family Amaryllidaceae; genus Allium; species Allium sativum. Next base: position 574,624,618 of record CM060921.1, on the reverse strand, counting down.
ATCCCAAAAATATTATAATATCGGCAAGTTGACTCATATTTTGAAACCCCAAAATATTGATATAGGGTGCAAAATACTCCAAATAAAAAGTTGCGTATTTAATTAATTAAAAATTACAGTAAAATTCTAAAAATTAAATTATCACTACTTCTCAAAAGAATCTTGTCCAAATTCGAAACCAATATCTAGTTATATCGAATAAACTGTTACGATCGATAAACGATTCTATAACGACTATTTGAAAATTTGATTTGGACATAACTCACAATCTGTAACACGAAATCTTGGTTTTTCACTTCTATTAGAAAAATACAGTTCAACAGATTCCAAAGTTTCTTGTTTCGAAGAAATCCGGTTTATAACGAGTCCTGTGTACTGAGTTGAAGTTCAAAACGTTAAATTACGAACTGCAGCGATATTACGGGCTCGATTATATTTAATATATATTTTTATACGTTCAACTTCGTTTGAATTAATATATAAATCCATCTATATTACGAATTCAATATTTAAACTGATTTAAATATTCCAAATATAAACCAATAAAAATGCGGGACATTACACATATGGAAGAGAAAAATACAGATTTCATTTTATAGATTCTTAGTTATGTCCTATTCAAATTTTAAAATAGTCGCTATGGAAATCGTTATGTAAAATATAACGTTGATTAATTAATGTAGTAGGGTTTTAAAATAATTTGGACATCATTTAACTCGAAATTGACGACAATAAGCTGTATAATTTACATTTGAAGCTGTATATATTATTCGACTTGGATATTTTTGATAATAATGATTTATTAATACTAATTAAATTATTTTGGAGTTTAATTAATATTTTATCGATATTTTAAAGGCCTTAGAAAGAGCCAATTTTCAAATGATTTCCGTTTGTGATTAAACGAATTTTGCTGGATTCAGAATGTCCTAAATAACATGCTGCAAAATTGTAACGACCCAGAAAATCTGAACCAATTTAAAATTTTTAAATTGGCTAAAATAATGGATTTTAAATATTTAAAATAAATATTTTAAATAATAGAGATGAAAAGTGAGTTTAATCGACAATTGAAAACGAATATAATTAATTATAATTATAAACAAGGCCTGAAATGGCGCTGCAGTTTCAAAAATTGAATTCAAACTTTGTCGGACTGTACCGGGTGCAAAACAAAACTGAATTTAGTGAAACCAAAAATATCTAAATCTGTTAGTGAATACCTTTCTAACGAATCTGAAAAATCGAATTTTCATAGCGGAAAGCAAAAGTTATGGCCGAATGAATTTTCAGAAAGGTCGCTATGGAATTTATATAGCCCGTGAAATTGGCCATTTTGCATACGATCTCGGAATTCGACGAAACCACTTTTGTTGGATCCGAGATGTGAAGTTATTGCTAGGTTTCAAATTTCATAATTTTTGAAGCTAATATGTGAGCGTGGCAAAGGAAAATGTGTTTTGGTCAATTACAATTAAATTGGATCGACCAGAAATGGGCCTTTTTGCAAACGGTCTCATAATTTGACGAAACTAGTTTTGTTGGGACCGTAACGTCAAAACATAGCTAGATTTATTTTTCTGTAATTTTTCGAATCAGTTTGTGGCCCTGGCAATTTGAAATGTACGTTCAGATTAAATATTGAATGTTATATATTTTAAATTGAATGAAAGCTGACTGAAACAGTCGAATGGGCCTACGAAATATATCCCATTGTGTTCGGAATGGGGGTAAAACGCTAGGGACAACAGTCGTTGGGTTTGGATTGGGGTTCGTGTGTGAAAGGGGGTATTTTTGGATTTTTAAAATTTATAAATATAAAAAAAATCCTATTGGGCCAGGTGATTATTCTCTGTCCCCGTAATCAACGTCGACGAAGGCAGAAAACATTCGATTCCTTCTCTCTTCATTTTCTCCCTCTACAAGCAAAATCAGTCCTTCCTCCAGTTGAGGATTTTGAAGAGCTCGAGACGAGCTTCAAATCCATATAGGGATTGGATTTTATTGTTGGGTATTCTTCGAGTTACGGGTCCCCGAAGTCGCGACGTTCAAGTCGCCGCCGCCGCCGCCTCAGGCGATCGAACGACACTGCACCCCCCTGCGCTGGAAGCTCTCTCCTCCCTCTTCGACCTCATGCAACCCGATTCCAATATCGTGCAACGGTTTGGGCGAAAGATCAAAACCTAGTTTTGAAGAAAAATAGAGGTATACGGCTATATATATTTTCAACAGTTTTAACCCCTTTAACCCGTTGTAAACTTTGAAAAATCATATGTTTTTCGTTTCTTGTCGAAATTGGATGAAACAGGAAACATCGTGACCATGTGGACGTCTTCTACATTCTAGAAGAGACCGCATATTTTTCTGAGCCTTCTGCTATTTTTGGTGGAGTGGAACCCAATGTGAGATTTCTAAATTATAAACGATATGGAAAACGACGATGTATAAATTATATAGTTGATGTATGAGTTATATAAGCGTTGTACACCTCTTTTATAAGCGTTGTATAAGTTGTACGTTCGATGTATAAGTTATATATGCGTTGTAAAAATTATATATGTGTTGAAATAGAAGTGAATTGCTATATATATATATATATATATATATATATATATATATATATATACATACGCCCCTCGTCCACAAACCATGGACGATATTTATTGGTTGTGATTGGTGTGAAAATTGATTGATAGCGAATGGTTGGTTGGAATTGTTTGTGGTTGATATTGATTGATTGTGGTTGAAAAATACCCGTTTGTGGTTGAGAAATATTTGGTTGAAACCACATAGGATTAGTTTGTGGAAATGAAATAAATATATACATGCCGCCTGCGTGCGAACTAGATGCATGATCCCCATTGTCAAAAACCGCGAGGTTTTAAGGTAGAGCGAGGAGCCGTACTAGGGACGGTCCCGGTTTTAACTACCCTGCCGTTATGCTGCCGAAATTTTGAATAATATTCATGTGTTTGAATTATTTTCATTTGCTGGAACTATATTTATTCGTCGAATAGAAAACCTTCATGTGTTGAATCGATATTCATTCGTTGAATTGAAATTCATGTGTTGAATGGTATTCGTGTTTTAGATATAAAAATCACATTTTTATCTACATATATAAACTATAGAAAACCTTCATGTGTTGAATCGATATTCATTCGTTGAATTGAAATTCATGTGTTGAATGGTATCCATATTTTGAAAGAAATTGTTTTATAATAAAAATCTCATTTTTAACATCAATATGAAATGTATAAAATAATCCTGTTTTGAAATAAATTGTTTTACAATAAAAATCCTATTTTTATCACCTATATAAACTATGTAAAATAATCCTGTTTTGAAATAAATTGTTTTACAATAAAAATCCTATTTTTATCACCTATATAAACTATGTAAAATAATAGTTTTTTGAAATGAATTGCTTTACAATAAAAATCACATTCTTATTATATACCTGAATTGCTGAAATGTGAAGTGTTAAAAATAGCCACTCGTTCAAATAAATATGCATGAGTTGAAATATTCATTAATTAGCTAATGATATGATTTTTGCCTATGCATGCAACATTAGAATAAATGGTGTTTTTAAACCAAATGGAATCAAATATGAAGTTGAATGAAAAATGATAAGTGATAAGAACTGTATATATGTACATGCATATTTATTGAACAGGTTATAGCAAAGGGGCTAGAGAAGAGGAATAAAATTTTGTGCCCGACAAATAGGTACACATTTACTGTTTTGTTTGGGTGATGATTTTATGAGCCTGTTGGCTAGCCGCTTGGCTTTTTCTTTTGCTTTTTGACATGAGACGCCCGTGTGGCTATTTGGGAATTTTCCCAGCCCCTCCCGTACAAAGGAGGTTATGGCGAATTTTTCCAAAAATTAAAGGCGTTAGTGAAATATTTGAAGTGAAAACGATATTGAAATTGTTGAATGAACTATATTTATATAAATATATAAATATAAATAAAATTAAAATAAAACATGGCCGTGCAGTTCGTGTTTTGAAGCCGTGATTTCAAACAACTAGTGCGGGAAATCCGACCATTGGATTTTCCCGAAACCGCAACCGTTGGGTTCGCCTTGGAAATATCTTTCCAACGGCACCAACTTTGTAAAAATCCAACGGTTGGATTGTCTGGAATGTTTAATTCAAATCTGAAGAAAAACAGCGCCAGAAACGATTATATATATATATATATAATTATATTTAATCGAATAACGAAGCGGCAGTTCGTATTTTGAAATCGAAACTTCAAATGATGATACCGGGAGATCCGACCGTCGGATTTTCCCGAAACTGGATCCGTTGGATTCGTTTTGAAAAGATCTTTCTAATGATGTAAATTTTGTGAAGATACAACAGTTAGATTTTCAGATATGTGTAAATCAAATCTGAAGAAAAACAACGCCACGGCCGCGTTAGGGCCCGAAGCGTTGTTTTGAATAAAATGGCTATTTGAAAATAAACAAAAATAGCGATAAATCGTTATAAAAGAGTATAAACGATATGCATGTGATTTAGAAATTTACTGAAAGTTGGCTAAGTCGAATGGTGTCCTGGGTGTTGATCTGATGTTGGTTTCGGCCTTCGGTGTTAATATTCGTGAAATCATTCTCTTACTGATTAATGGTTAGCGACTAATGAATTGAAATGATGCGTGTGTACATTAGTGTTGCACTTTTTTATTATATACGTGAGTTGCTCAAAAAGATCGCGTTTATCCCATTCTGAATAACTAAATCGACGATAAGAAATCGAAGATGAAGACGGTGGTCGAAGACCGGAGATCTTCACCTCGTTTGGATGGTCACCGAGGTCCTGATTGGGAGGCATCCCGAAATATGGATAATGAGTGGTGATCGTCCAGACGTACGTGGTAATCGATGGGTTTGCGAGGTATTTAGTGCCTCCGGTTTCGTTCAGACCCAGAACGGACTTGTAAATGGACTGTGTGTCTGACATTGGATTTTATTCTATGTTGATTGATCTCTATTAATTATACATCTGTTTGGCGACGGAGAATTTATTCTTTTGCTTAACGCCCTTCTCTGAAACGCACGAGCTCAGAGGTTGTATATCGATGGACATCAGTCGCATGGTATGAATTGCTAGTGTGGCATGCCTAAGTGGCAAATGATCAAGGCTTCTGTTGGAAAGCAAAGTCTTGTGGTGATGATCAAAGCACCGCCTGTGTGGCATAGCTTTGTGTATAATGTGAATTCGCGAGCCTCACACCCCGGTATGAACCAAAAACGGGAGAAGGACCTCAGGGAGGGCATGCGTTTCTTTCTAGCTAGGGTGGTGTCAGTGACCTATTAGCCCTGACATTTATATACTTTTCACCTGTGTGGTCGTTGTTGTTGCGAGGCGCCTCGGTTTGATCGGACGATCCGGGTCCGATGGAGTCATTCGTTGGCTCGTTTACGCCCCAAAGGGCGGGGAAACGTATTGTTCAGGCATTTTAATCCACATTGGTGGACCGGCCCTGTCGCTCCAAAGGCTTGACTGAGTACTTGCCTGAGACATGGGCTAGATTGTCTCGAATTCGGTAAGGACTATCTTTTGCCTTGGTTCATGACGGAAATCCAATTTCCAATTACGTGACTGTGCGGTTTTGATTGTATATACATATGGCGACATGATGTATGGTACCCATGCCGTCTATGATTGATAGTTATGATTCGAAGTTGTTTTTGAAACATATAAACACTAGTAATAATATCAAATGCTTTTGTTTTATTCGTATCAATCATATTTTGGCCATTATAAGGTAAAACTCTATCCTCCGGTTTGCGTTGCATTGTGTGATGGGAACTGAGTCTTATAATGGCTTCATTTTTAGAAAAGCATTGCGATGTTTAAAAGAAAGATTTGTTTTAAAGCACTGGCAATCCAATGGAGTAAACCCGTTCCACGAAAGTGGCGTGGTCCTGTGATTTGCCATATATTAAATGTGTTGAGTAGATTTCTCATACCAGTCCCATGACTGACTCGTAGTTTGTTTCACTTTCAAACTCAGGTGCCCCTTTTTCTACACGGGCAGCCTTGTATTCAGGTTTAGCTGGTTCTTTCTGGATAGCTGGAGCTGAAGATGGATTCTATCATTTATCTCTTTTTATGCTGTTCAGCTCCTATTGTACATTATGTTTGTTTTTCCGCTGTAGACATATATGTATAGTTGAACTGTATTTGTACTAAGTATGATCCTGTATACTGTGTAACTCTGATGATTACTCTTATCCAGTATATTCTATTGTTCATTATCTGGTGTATTTATTTATTTATTTCTGTTCTGCTATTATCTATTTATGTGTTATATTCCACGGATTACCCTTGCCGCCGTCAGTACGGGGTTTGGGGTCGTCTCAAAAATTTGGGATCAAACGGAGTTATTCTACGAGCATATGAAATTTAATTATGAACCATTCGGAAAATTTAATATTAAAATGTTGTAAATTTTAAAACGGAGTCAGATTTCGATTAAACGAGTTTTATTGGGTCCATAGTAGTAAGTTATTATACGCAGTCAAGTTTGATGGCGATTCGATTATCATGTGAGTGTGGCAGCAGTAAATCCCTTGCATTTACTAAAATCGGTTTAATTTAAAACGTTCAATTTAATGTGATATCTCGAACAGACTTCCGAAATAGCTTACGAGACCCATCCCATCGAGTCCGAAATATGTGTTTTATCCTAAGATGACATTCTGGGTGTTAAAAACAGAGTTTGAAATCAAAACATTTATAGGGGTTTTAAATAATAATTTAGTATTGGATATGCCCATAAATAATGGGGCAAGCAAACCCTAAACCTAGTCAAACCATTGTCTCTAGTCAACTGTTATGTAGCCGCCACCCTCACATTTCGATGGCCGATATACTTCGGTTTTCTCTCTAATTTTGCTTTAAATTCCTTGATTGAAATGGAATTAGTTCAACAACAATATTGTTGTACTCGTCGAGTTCTACAACATGGTCGGCGGTGATCGAGATTAGCAAACTCTGGTGAGCAGAAAACCGCCTGAAAGACACCATAGTTCGACCTGGTTTGAAGGCACTCGACAGCATCTAGTTAAAGGAGCTTTTGGGTGGGGGTCAGCAGGCGTAGGTGCATCCAATGGCCATCACAGATCAACGGATGGTAAAGGTAACGAGGGTGCGGTGGTGGATGAAGTAGTTGCGGACATGGGTTCTAATTCTGGAGTAAATGAAGGCCAACTGAAAAGGTTTATCTGTTTGCAAATGTAAAGGATAGTGGGTTTTGGAAGTTGGGAAGCAACGAATGAGATAGTGAACTGGGTGATGCTGTGTTAAGTTTGAATGAAAAATAGCAGAAGTATTTTGGTCACATAGGTGAAGATTATTTTTCTTGCTTGATGTCGGGGCTCATTACTGAAGGGTATGTAGCAGGAGAAACGTAAAGAAAGGGGGGAAAAGTAATATGCCTGTAATTTGATTAAGAGTGCATTTTTTACAAGTCCCTATAAACTTTCTAAATGGGAAAAAAACCCGGTGATAAAAAGTATATAAAAAACATCCCTATTTTTGAAACACCGGTCTAAATATTCCACAAATACCCTTGTGACCGTTCAAAACATTTAAAAACGAGTTAAACAATTAATCAGTCATCGCTCCTATAATTTCTCCCTAAGCCCTAGAGAAAGAATTCCAGAAAACCCTAAGACGATCATTCAATTTTCAGAAGCGAAAGCCGCCGTTCTGTAGCTTCTTCCAGAATCGTCAATCATTGCTTCTAATTTGAAGACGTCGTCGTCAATGTTAAAAAATGGTCAAAAAAAGGTATAAATCAGACTTTTTTCGTTCGTAATCGACTGCAGATGATATCATCTTGTGAAAATGTGTAGTATTTGTAAAAAAACTTTGCAATTGGGTGTATGGTGTTCGTAATATATGTTAATTTGAAAAATTTCGGGATTGTATATTTTTTTTATAGAAAATCTGAATACCCAAGGGGAGGTGTAAGTTAGTTATAACCTAGTTAATAAATATGATTATGAATTTGTAAGGAATATTAGCATAAATGTATGATATTTATGCGTATGATGTGTATAGCTGTATCCAAGATAGGGTAATAAAGGTTTGACTGCATGTTTTCGAAATAGATGCATGCGGAAATGTTCAATTTCAGAAGATTTGCTTGCTTGTGTGCATATTTATGAATTGGTCGCAGTTTTGAATTAATATTCTGAAAGAAACATGAGTAGATGGTTGAGCATTATTATAAAAGGGAGATAGAGTGGAGTAAATATAAAAATGCATTGTGTAATTAATATCAATTATTATTCTTGTGTAATATGAAATATGTATCTTGCTACAGTATAAGTAGTAGACAAATTTATGAGTAATTCAAGATTGAAGGGAACTAATGTATACATTAGAATGTTAACTGCAGATTTTGTTGCAAGTTTTATAATTATTTGCAGTGTTTTGTGATAATGTATAGAATGAGTGGACAGTTGCATGCTAATGTTTGTATTAATTGCATGCGTGCGTAATTTTTTTTGAAATATTTGCACAACTTTGTAATAGTAATGTAGATTCATTTTTTGTCCAATACTGGTAGTAATTTTTTCACATTTGTGTACAGATATTAGGTTTTGTTGGACAAATTTGTGACTGAAGTTACACTAGTTAGAAATTTTGTACATGTTTTAAGAATACAAGCATTCATATATGAATTTATTCAGAATAATTGTATAGATGTATGCATATATGTGATTACATTTAACTTTCTTGTAACAGAGAGCATTGGTCGAAGCGGACCATATTCCCAATGTTGAAAAAGAGAGAGCTATAGTACTAACTAAGCAGCCGTGTAAAGTGGACAGAGTGGTAAAACAGAGAAAAGTTGAAGAATTAAAAAAGAAACCAAAGAAATAAGGTGTGTATAGGAACAATCTGAAAGCATTTATAGAGCTGATTGAGGACCTGAAGAAGAAAGACTTGTATACGCATCACCATTCTGTCTTTCTTGAGAAAATACCATTGAGTAAATTCGTAGACATGATTATTGATGGCGTCATCTCTCCTGCAGAAGCCATTAAAAATTCGACAACTTTAGATATTATTTTCAAAGGTTATAAGAAGGATTTGAAGTATGTTCAGTTTGGAGATTTGATGCTAACATTTACAGGAGAAGATGTTGGAGATCTTTTGGGTGCTCCTGTCGAAGGGGAGTTGATTAAAACAAGTGGACATTTAAAAAATGATGACAAAGAGGATGAAGATTATAAAGCTTTTATAGAAAGACACTTTAGTGGAGAAGCTACGATTAACAAGAGAAATTTAGAACGACAAATTTTTGCAACAATTAAAGTTCAGACAGAAGTGGCATGTTTTGATACTGTTAAGCTTTTGCTTCTATGTAGTAGCCACATTCCTGGTATCTACTCCGAACTATTCTTTACCGTGGACTTTGGTGCCGTATTGTGTGTAAGAGAGAAAGTTAAGTACGATATCTTGGCCGAAAACTGTTCATCACCATCTAATCAGTCATTGATAAATATTATGAGGCACCACGGAAAATTACTGGTTGTGTGACATTATTTTTGGTAATAATATCGTACTTATTATTTCTGGTTGTTTAAAAAATATTGGTCTTGTTGTTTGTTATGTTTTGTTTATTTTGTGTTTATGTAGTGGTGGGTTTGTGACAAAACTCATATTCTGCCAACATCGAAACCTGATTACAATGAAGATGTTTTTCCACGAGCAGGAAAATGGGACCTTAAATTGCTAAAGCCAGCGATGATACTAGATATAAAATTCAACCATGTAAGTTTCGTGTAAATTGTTAACATTTATATCTGTAAAATTAGTATTATAAATAACTGTAATGATATTGGACATTATGTGCGTAGTTGGTTGGATATAATGCCAATATGTACATTCGTGTATGCAAATATAAGGTAAATCTGCATACTTGTATGCAGATATGACATATCGTTGCATCATTCATTGCAAATTTTTGCAATAAATGCATAATTTTCTACAGATGTTACCTATACTTTATAATTTGTACACATGTTATCACAATATTAGCATGTAAATGTTCAAAAATTAACAATTGTATCATATTTGTAATATGTTGTAATTAGGAAAACTACATACTTATAAAAATTTGAAAAATTAAAAGAGGAATATTTGAGTGAAAAATTGATTAATATTTGCATTAATATATGTAGATAATTTGTTTTAAGATGGATTATAGTCTTATGTAGTAGAAAGTGTTTCGTGAAATCAAAACTTAAGTTGAAATATTTTTTCGAATGAATGCAAACAATAAGGATTTATGCATATTTTTTTGAGAAAATATGAAATGTAATACTAGCAATGCAGAAAAAGTAATTTTAATATTAACGAACTGAAGTTAAAGTAATTTGTACACTTGTAGTTTTTTAAGTTGGTTTGTCATAAACATGATGACAACGATACTAAATATTGATTATGCAGTATTTACTGAATATAAGTGGTTTGATGTGTTTGCAGGATGTTCAACGAAAGGAATTGAAGTTGCTGAAACAAGCCGTAGATAAAGATGAACAATATGACGCATATTTCAAAAAGAGGGAAAAACACTTGAAAGATATGATAACCGATTTGAAACAAGAGAATAGGCAGTTACTAGAAGAGAACACAATGTTAAAAAGACGAATAAAAGAGCTTACTGCTTGCACGACATCAGAAAGTGCTGAAGATGATCAAGATGTAAGTAAAAAAAATGATGGCGAGGTTAGTACATACAGTGAGGATAGTCATAAAGGCACTGAAAATGAAAATCAAGGTCATGATGAAGATGATGAGAAAACTGGAAGTGATAAAGAAGTGGAAGACGAGAACATTGAGCAGGTGATTGATAATCTGGTGGAGAAAATTGATAAGATGCACAGCAAGAAAGATGCGCAGAAGAAGAAGCAGGGAAAAATAACAATATTGGGAGAAGGATCAAAATAAGAATGTAGTGGATGAGCTTGAAGTGACAGAGATTGACAGGACAACAACCGAAAAAAATGAAGAAGAAAAAACGAGGGAAAATAAGCAGATTGTTAGTAGCAGAATTGAGACAGACCTGGGAAATGTAAAGGAGAAGCAGCAAGAGATGGTTGAAACATGGAATAGAATGAAAGAAAAATCCAAAAATGTAAGAAACCAAAAAGAGCAAGAAAAAGTTAGCGTGAACAACCAGATCGATGATATGGAAAAAGTGAATAGGCGTATTAATTTAAGAAGCAGAAAAGGTATGCTACATTTTATTGATTTAGTAATATTTATGAAATATAATTTCCAAAGTTTCATGGATGATAAATGTTATGTTATTTGTAGTTGTAGGAAAAGGAAAAAGGTAAGCGGAAGAAATTGTTGAAGTTGAAGATTATGGAAAAGGACCACGAGATAAAGAAATGCCTATGAAAGCTAAACCGAGCATAAGGAAGTTTAAGAATGTGCGGGTGTTAAAAGAGAACCAAACAGAATTATTAGAGCAATTTTTCGCAGAAGCGAACATGAGGTATAATGTTTTCAGAATTTACTTAATTTTCGTTTGTGTTGACTTTTAGTTTTGTTTCTAATGAAGCAATGTTTTATAAAAATTTGCATAAAATTATGCAGACAGTTGTCAAATTTGCATTCTAGTATACATGTTCGAATAGAATGTGCGTAATTGTATGCAGATAAGTAACATAATTGCATATTTGTATGCATATTTTGGTAATATATGCATTCATGTATGAAGATGTAATGTTTATGTTTGATTTAATGATGTAGATCAGGAAAATGATTGCATGCCTATATGTTGATGTAAATCATTGTAAAGTACTGAGATGAAAAAAATACCGAGTAGCTGAACATAAAACAAGTATTTGTTGATGATTGTCTTAGGAAAATATTTTAACGTATTGTAGACAATTATGCAGTAGAAAAATTTATTTATTTGTATCAGTTTATAATTTGTTATTACGTATATTTTCAGAAAAAGCGCGTATTTGAATGGTGAAGATTCCATTTGCATTATTGGAAGTTCGTTGGGTGATTTGTTAGCCGGAGGATTTATTGATGGACATGTATTAGTATATTATAAATCTTTTGCTGTGAATATTAGTTTATTAAAATTTTCTATTTGTTGTACTAGATAATTGACTATGTGGGATACAATTTGAAGAAAAACCATCCGGAGTTGTTATACACTAGAGTTTCAGCTTTTGTAAGTAGTTTTATAAGTTTTTTTGGTACGTAAAGTCATTTTTGTAGTTACATTTGTCCACTAAATAGATTGCAATTACAGGCATTTGTAAATACGGATTCAGTAGACCAACTGGAGCATTTTATAGATCAACCGCTTGAAAAGGGATTCAAAGCTTGCAGGAAAATGTTAATTCCTATTCATCAAAAGAATCATTTTTCTATCTTGGAGTACATTAAAGATGATAGAAGATGGATCCATTATGATTCCAACAAGCTACGGCGTGAAGGACCACATATAAAATTTGCGAAAGATATGGTATGTAAATTGTTAAAATTTTGATTTCAAGTTGTGGTTTATACCATAATAAAAATGTATAGATATAAATAAGTATACATATACATACATATATATATATATGTATATATGTATATATGTATATATATTTATATAATTGCATGATAAAAAATTTAATATGTATTTGATTGTTTATATTTTGTTGTATGCAGATAAGTTACGTTAGTGGGGTGATGAAAAAACTGGAGAAGAAAAAATTTCAGGAACCAAAAGAAATCGAAATAATGGATTGCCCACAACAAGGCTACACGTAAAAAAATAAGATAAGTTTGTTTTAGTATTAGAAAATCAAAATTTTGAATATCTGCATGTTTCTATACAAATTATACATGTATTAGCATATAACTATACAAGTATCAATTATTTTCGTATATTTCATAAATGCTGGCATAAGCTTATACTGAAGAAATGAAAAATTATACATAGTTAAACTGGTATTTTTGTCAACAAAGTGGTAGTAACTTCGTATTTGTATGCAGTTAATGTGAATAATTATGTACACGTATGCAATTTTTGTGAATAAGAACCGAATATCGAACAAAGTGTTAATGATTAATAATTTTCTGCAGTCTCGATTGTGGGATGTTTGTTATCAACATAATGAAACGAAGATGCAAGGGTAATGAAATTGTTAAAGATGAAGGAATATTTGGCGCTGAAGCAATAAGTACGCAACGTGCTGAGTTGGCTCATGAAATCCTTAGCTGCAAACTGTATAGCTGGACTGAGGAGAGGCGGCTAACGCAGAAATATCTCAAGTCAGAATATAACAAACATGCTGTTTGAAATGGAAGAACAGGGAATTTTAGTTTGATTTGGTAATGATGAATGTTGTTTTGTTTGCCGGACCACGTGTAAATGGTTGTGTTTTGTTTGAACTGAAGTACTTTGTATTTTTCGGCACTGAATTAAGTTTCGTTTGGTTGACGTGAAATTATGTGTTGAAGCATTCTTCTGTGTAGTTATTTGTTAATAGTTGTCTACTTTTTTGGAGGCATTACATATAATATGTAGAGGGAATGGATACTTTTTTTCAGAAATAATACGGTTAGTAGATATGAGTTTAAAATGTTGATCATATTATCAGTATTGAAGCAGCATTCAATAAAAATATTTCTGTTATCATTTGTAAAATTTTGTACAGCCTTGTTGGAATGTGTGTTGAAAAGTTGCTGTTCAATTTACAAATTAAGGAGGTTAAAATTTGTGTAGTGAAGACGGAGTGAAATTTTTTTGATTTTGATCTTAAAGTTAACTAATTCAAGTTTAAATAGGTATTAATAATTAACAGGTATACCAGAGCATGTAGGAAGCCAAATTTTTGAGTACGTTTTTTAGAATAATTAAACTGGTTGAACAATTGTATGCCAATATAAATAAACCTGTAATACATTATCAATTTGTGTTGAAAAATGACATACGGATATTTAGTTTGTTGGAATAATGTTAAATCAATCACATTTGTGAATAAGAAACAAAGTAGGTACAAGTATGCAATATAATTGCATTTATGTATGCAAGAAAATTTAATAATTGCATCTTTATAACCAGATAATTTCAATAACAGGAGAAACAAAAGTAATGAACTGAATTAAGTGGTAATAAACAAGAATTTACGACAAATATAATGAACTTAAAGCAAAGGTGCATGTAAAAAGTTCAGAACATTATTAATTCGAACAAAATTTACATTTATTTGTTATGAAAAAAAATTACTTCGCTATTGAAGAACATGTCCTCTTGTTATGACCCAACTTATTACACAATCCACATCTAGTAGTCTTCGTAAATTCACCTACTGATTTCAGCCTTTTAGAAGATGATGGACGACCAGAAATTCTTCTACCTTTTGGAGGAAGTATAATTGCATCTTCAAAAGCCACATCTTCACCCATATAATTTATAACAGGATTGATTGGATGTGAGTAGGAGAGTTGAAAATGTCCAACTTTGAAATATGATTCAATGTAGTCATACACAAAAAAGGTTTCATAGCCTAAAATACTTCTAACGGCATGAGCGCAAGGAAAACCGCTGATTTGCCACACATTACATGTACAAACTCGATTGTATAAATCAACAAATTGATGTACGGGAGAATGAACTTCAAAATTATATTCACTTGATTTGATAACAAACCAAGAAGAACCTTCCAAATGTAGACTTCTTAATCGAGTTTCAATAGCAGGACATAAAACACTGTTCCAAGTAGAAGCTACTTCATGACGATTAGACATGAGTTTCATTAACTTCATTCTTATTTTATCTAAACAAGCAGTGATGGGTAAATGTCATTCTTCCAAAATCCACTTATCAAAACTTTCTGAACAATTAGAAGACAGTTCACCGTAACGACAACCAGGGAAGAATACGTAAGAAAATTTCTCAAATGGAATTCCACTCAAAAAGTTTGTTGCGGTCGATCCACCTACATCTCTAAAATTCTTCAAAGCAGCATTGAAATCTGTCAAATTATATGCATAAGCAATTCTGGAGAACGAATCCAACAACATCCTTTTATTCGTTTTAGAAAATTGTGGTTTTAAAGCAACTTTTAAATTGTTGGTCAAATGATAAAAACAGGATCCATGGATTGAATTTGGAAACACTTGTGGAATTGCAGCAAGGATACCTGGATGACGATCAGGTATGAAAACATAGCTTCTAGAATCTTCTTTAAGAAACTCTCGTAGTTGTTCACAAAACCAAATCCAATTAGCTTCATCTTCGCCAGATACAATTGCAATTGCTATAGGGAAAAAACCTGGTTTTTAAAAAAATTGTTTAATAGTGGAATAAGGGTCAGGAATATTTGTTTTGAAAAAAAGGATGAATGCGGGAAATTGATTAGGAATAATATAGTAGATGTTATATGTAAGTATTTTTTTTCTTGGGAAAAATGCAAGCAATTTGTTTTCCAATGGTACATAAGTAATAACAGATTCGAAAGTTGATGTACGTTTTAAAAATAATTTCATTTATAGTTGATAATACAAAAAACAGTTGCTTGAGCGGCGTATAGGCAGAATAATAGCATGACAGAATGCATATATTTATATAATTTGCATACGAATGTGAAAGAGTTTCGACTATTTTAGGAGTGGTCACAAAAATTGAAATAATTGTACCGTATGTTAATTAATTTTACAGGATTTTAAGCAATTCTGAAACTGAAGAAACATGGTTATATTTGTAACTTCAGAATAATATCATAAATGGATGCAACTATTTTAAATAATGGCACATGTAAATGCACAGTTTCAAACAAACATCATTTACAAGTGATAAAAAATAAGAATATTGATAGTCGAACAAGGAAAAATTAAACTAAAAAAAAAATATCTTCATTTCCATTTTTACCAGTAGCAGCCATTAAACATCCTTGAGCTCGTCCCTTCATGAAGGTAGCATCAACAAAAATTAATGGTCGACAAAATTGAAATCCAAATGCACAGGCCTCAAATCCAATAAATACCCTCTCGAATTGACGGGTAGACTCATTGCACTCCAACACAACTATACTTCCAGGATTAGTAGAAAGAACTGCTTCACAAAAAGACTGCAAGTGATGGTAGGACATTACGTCGCTACCATGTAAATCGTCTAATGCCAATTTCTTTCCAGTATAAGCGTAATAATACTTTAAGATGACATTGTACTCAGTTTGAAACAAGTTCATAATGTCCTTTGTTTTCATTAAAGGATTTGCATGAATATGGTCATAAACCAAAAGCTTAATCAATTTATTAGATATAACGGGATTGTTTATATCATGAATTCCAGCACCACAATTATGTTCAGGTTGTAACCGCTTTACAACAAAAAAATCCTGGAAGATTAAACTTGAGTGAAGCATGAATCCTGAAAGAACAATTTTTTTGGAGCAAACAGCAGTAACTCTTTCTTTATCATTTTTAAGCAAGTTAAGCTTATATCCAGTTTTCATGCTATACATCATCAAATAGAGTCTAAACTCAGTGACACGTCCTTTAAATTGTTGACCAACACCGGAGAAAACAGATTGATTCAAATCAGTTTTCAACAATTGCTTAAACTGGTTGTTTGACTCACTGCTACTACCAAAAGATGAATCACTAACTAAAGATGAATTACTATCAAGAGCAGCAGAAGAATTAATTCGATTAACGTCAACAAAAAAACCAAGCAATCTTCACGATAATGTGCAGCCAATAAAAGAATGGAATGAAGATCAGAATTATTTTCTATATTTCTTCGCAAACCGTCTCTAATGTGATACAAGCACAACGACAACAGACTTAATTCAATCCATTTACCACAAGCAGCATCTATAATGGTATCTAATGTACTGTCAAAATAGAGTCGAATAGAAAAACTATCATTCCCATACTTGAGCAACACCAACACACCAATATTTGAAGGACCACTGGTGGAAAAATGAAAAAAATGAAAAATAATCAGTAACATCAGCAGTAGCCAAATAAAATTACAATAGCAAAAAACATAGGAATACAGTTAAATGCGTACAAAGATGCAATAAACAGTAATAACTACATATATATCTGCAAAAATTATATATACATAGGAAATTTTGAATTTTAAGAAAACCTGAACCCATGTATTATGCATAAATTAACCCAAAAGTAATAGAATGATAGAACTAATAAACAGACAGGCCGAGAAAAAAAAATTAATTTCAGTAGTTTGCATAATTATAAACATAAAATATACATACTTGCACACAAATTTGCTGAGTACATCCAAACAGACTTAATATACAAATATTTGCTTTTATATATGCTCATATACAATATATATGCATACTTTTATACATGTGCGTACAACAGATGAACTAGAAAATTTGCCAGACTAATTTATAATACTGTGAATTCATCAAAAAAATAAATGAAACTTTATAAATTATTGAAATCACACATCAATAACACTAGACAATTCCGTCAACTAAATCTATTGAATCAACCAATACATATTGAAGAATGAAAACCAGCAAAAAAAAGTTAAAAAATTAAACGCATATTTTACCTGAGACAAGATGAAGCCATTTCAAACACAATCGTTCAATGTAAAAAATCAGTGGAAAAGTTGCCAACCAATTTGAATATGAACTGGACGGAAATGGAACCTCAAAAACAAAATGCAGCCGCCATTACCAGGAGTAAATTTTGGATGAAGAAACCTTAATCACGAAATATCCTCAGAATTAATCGCAAGTTCCCTAAAATTGCCGATAATTAAGGCGTAATTATCAGATAATTAAAGGATAAAAAATGACTGTAATGAGATCCGTATGTCCAGCCGAAATATTGAATTTTGGCAAATTAGTCACATATAAGCGGTTAGTTTAAAAAGAAGGATGTAATTTATACTTTTTTATAGGGGAGGATGTGAGCTTAATTAAGATTAATTATAAGGATGTGACCCTAATTTTCACTTTGATTAATAATATTTGGATTAATTGTTTTATTAAGAACGTATAACTTATTCAAATCAATTATCCTTATTTTTTTTGTGAACTGAGCAGGAAACAAACAAACGAGAACCATATAGACGAAGCTGTAGAAGATTAAAAGGAAAGGAGAAAAACTGTCAGCCCGTAAATCATTGTAATCAATGTAATTAATTTTGATAAAGTCGTAAAGAGTTAATTAGTTAAAGATTTAGTAATTAATTTAGAGATTTTAAATCCTGAACAGGTTGTTTCGAATGAGGGAAAACGAAGGCCTGTTAACCCAATGTTGAACCTGCAGCGTGATGCTGAACTTCGATCCGACCATTTTGTGTTAACCAGAATTTGACCAAGTAATTTATTTAATTAATTTTATAGATAGGTAATTAATAAATTAAATCATAATTAAAAGTTAATTTATACATTGATAACCTATTTTCGATAGATGAATTTGCAGGCACTAAGGAACTGGAACAAGTGAGAACGCTGACAATCAAACCGGAAATCTACCGATGAAAGTAGAAAAACAAATGATTTAGACTATTAAATTTAAATCAATGTAATTAGTTACACTCAGTTTTAATTAAGGAAATTATTTGTTTAAATTAAAAGTCATGAATGCAAATAATCGTATAACCTTCGTCTATGTTAACAAAATTAAACGAAACATGTTATGCTAGAACAGTATTGATGAACACTACATCATAGGACAAAATTGGAATCAACCGGAATTTTAATTAAATTAAACGACCGTTTAATTTAATTAAAACGAGCCGTTAACAACGTATCAACTTAAGGTGAGTTAAACTCACTCATTTTTTCCCATTTATATTTTTTGTAAGTTGGGTTTATTTGTTATGGATGATTTTTATTGATGATTGTTTGAATTTTATATTCATATATTGACTGAACAGTTAAGTAAAATTGTAATGACCCGCATTTTTCAGCGATATAATAATTAATTAATTTAATTATTTAAAAGGTGATTAAAAGGATTTCATGGTTGTTGAATTAAATAATGGTGGATATTTAATTAAAATAAATAAATTAAATAATATATTTAATTCTGAAATAATCAGAATTGGCTGAAATGGCGAGATGGTGTGAACTGGATCATCTGTGATATTTAATTCAGTTTAGAATTGAATTAGAATAATGAATATATTATTTGAATGATAGTTTGAACGTATAATTATATTATAATTAAAATCAAGCTTGAAATGGCGCTGTAGTTCGCGATTTGGCGATTTGAACTTCAACTGAATGTACATGATTCGATTTAAGCCGGATTTCTGTGAAACAAGAAACGTTAGGGGCTGGTGAGTATATTTTTCTAGTGGAAGAGAAAAATCGGGATTTCGTCGTGTAGATTTTGATTTATGTCCAAATCAAATTTTAGAAAAGTCGCTGTGGAATTTCCTTTATAATTTATTTATATTTATAAAAGGAATTTCATTATAAATCGAATATCGATTTAATCGAGATTTGAAATATCGAGTAGAAATTCATATAGGAATATCTAGAGCTGTATGGTATTCCGTTGTGAATATGTACGATAATATTTATTTATAAATATTAAATTTAATTATATTTAAATATATTTATATATTTAAATGAGTTATTTAGGGCTTTAAAAATAGCCACTTTTGCAAACGAAGTCGGAATTCGACGAAACTAATTTTGTTCGATCCGCAACATCAAATTATTGTTAAATTCCAAGTTCCGTGATTTTTGGGGTCACTGTGTGGCTGTACGGATTTTTAGAGTGAAAAACAATCAGTATTTCGCCAGTTAAAAATACGTTGTGTGAGCAAACGGAGTCGAAATTAGACGAAACCAGTTTCATCGGATCTGCAATGTCGAACTCTAGCAGTATGTCCAGTTTGGTGATTTTTGGGTATCGTATGTGATCGTATGGATTTTTAGAAGCCAAATAGAAGCAACGATTCAATATAAAGAAATATAATATTGAATATAAAAATATTTTAACCAACCTATATAATACCTTTTTTCATTTCTAGACCTAACTCAGTTATCAAAATTTCCACCGTTGGTTTTTTTCCCCTCACACAGCAAAAGTTCGATTAAAGAAAATCATAGCAATTGGAATAAAAAAACCCTTAAATCAAAATCCATATGTATTTGAGAGCCCTGTGAGATCCTCTACGTTCTGGTACTTGCGTCAATTGGTTTGATGTTCATTTTTGTAGTTCGACAGTGAATGCATGGTATTAGGGTTAAAGGTTACTCGAGTATTTAAGTGGCGATGCCTAAATCTGAGGTTGCGGTTGAGTTTTTGGTTGAATTTGGGTTCATATGTGAATGATTTGGGGATATCGATGACCATTTTGGGTCGCGCGAGGTCACTGTGCGGTGGTTGATGATCTCATCGAATTTGAGTATACAGGTTCGAGTTCGATCCTACTCATATGAGGAGGAAGTAGATTGGAAGAGGATCGAAGTGGAGTTAACAGTTGTGAATGTCATGAAGTAAATTGGAGTATTGGATTGGAGAAAGTATCGGCTATTTGGGTTGTTGCTGAAGATCGTGTTAGGGGAGAAGTTGTTGAGGACGTGGAGGGTAGTGGGCCGGTAAGGATATGTGAGGACCAAAATTTCTCTAAGTGTAATTATAACTTAAATTTAGTTTAATATTTTTTTATAATAAAGTCCTAACTTGTAATGGTTATATCTGGGACATACGATGTCAGAATCACGAACCGTCAGATCCGTTGGGATTGTATGGACGGACACTACACAATGGAGCTAACCGCGAGTCAATTGGAGTCCGTTACAATTTATAGCAAAATAAATTGTCCGTCAGAATCAAAGATGGTTATCCTTGTTAACGATGATCGTCCAATGTGAGTAAAACTCACCAACTCTGAACAGTTATATTATATAACGTATTCTTAGAACTGTTAATCATATGTTGATTGCTGTGAGTTAACTGTTTGGTTGAATAGCTTGTGTATTGGTTGAAATTATAGATAACGATATATAGGTATATATCGTTAATCAAATATTGATTTTTTCTAGCAGAATATTTCATATCGAAGTGAAGTCGATGTTATTAAATGTTTAACATATGTGATGCAGCGAAACAGGTTGGTGGAATCCGACTGGATTCCTCAACATTTATTTTACTGTTTTTTTCGTATATTATGATATATGATGTGTTATATAATCTGTTATGGATTATGTGTGTTAGAATGATATTGATCCTTGTTATTCGATATTTTAAATATCATAAAAAGACCCTGGGATGTAAAAAGAATTAGTTCACTGTATATTGAAATAAAAGGAATTTTATAAAATCAACAGATTTTATAGAAGGAAATATTTCGAAAGTAAATAAAAGGAAAATGTTTATAAAAAGAATAGAGTTTTATAAAATGGAAATATTTGTAAAACATTTACAAGTAGAATTGAAAAAGAATTTGTTTATTTAGAAAATAAATATAGAAAGACAGAATAAAGGATTATTTATTTAGAAAATAAATAGAATAAAGGATTATTTATTTAGAAAATAAATAGAATAAAGGATTATTTATTTAGAAAATAAATAGAGGAGTTAATCGAATCGAGTTAATCAAAAAGAGTTAATCGAACATAGTTAATCAAAATAGAGTTAAGGAAAAATTAGAAACTGACTAGAGATTAATAAGTTGATTGGTTTCCTAAGTATCGATCTGATGTTGGTTTCGGCCTTTGGGGTTTATACTTAGGAAGTTGTTCTCTTGTTAGTTTATAGTTTGAGTCTGACAGATGTGGAAGAATAGTGATATGCAATTAAGCCATGGAAATGTTTTCTAGTGTTAATAACATATATATTCTAATTATAGAAAATAAGGAAATGTGAATATATATATATATATATATATGTTACATGATGATTGATCGATATAATTTCCATTTGGAAATAATATCGTTGTTTGCACACGTGTTTTTCTTTGATAGTTATATCACAGATTATCAAAGTTTTGACCATTTTAATGTTGTTAATATGGAGAGACCGGTTGGATTATTATCCGA
Source organism: Allium sativum (assembly GCA_030737875.1). Lineage (NCBI taxonomy): Eukaryota > Viridiplantae > Streptophyta > Magnoliopsida > Asparagales > Amaryllidaceae > Allium > Allium sativum. Next base: position 574,602,567 of record CM060921.1, on the reverse strand, counting down.
AGAACCACTCCGTATTGGCATAAGCTTAGCGAATCAAGTACGCTGAATATATTAAAGACGGAGTAAAGTGCAAGGGCTGTTTTATAAATCTTAGGTAAAGATTGCCTAAGAGGGATGTACTGAATAGTGCCTTCGGTTTGTCCAGTCCCAGGACAACCTGTATGGAAGAATGTCTGACAGAGTATATCTAATAGATCACATAAGTTGATCTCTTCAAACGTATTCACGTTTAGTGGTGGAAGAATTCGTTTCTCTTAGCTATATACCCGTGTTATTTTTGGATAAATCAATTTGTGATTTGGCGGGTATGAAGATGTGACATTCTAAGTGAATGAAGATGTGGCATGTAAAAGATAAGCATAGCTTCCAGCCTCACATCCGGTAAATGACAAAAATCGGGCAGGCAGCATAGCTATGTAGGTCGCACCTATTAGGGTGTATAATCACCTGATCTAGAGTTTCATTTACTTCTAAAAATCTATTGTTGATGCTGTCCCATTCGAAAAACGGTTGCTGATCCCAACCGTTGGTGATATACATTCGATACACTCAAGCGAAATGAGTGGTCGGTCATGTGTGGCCGGGTTGCAAGATGTTCTTGTTGAACCCAGTGTATTCCTCTCTAGAGGTACACTAGCGAAAGGTGGTTCCATACCTTGTCATAGTTAGAAATCCATTACCCAATACGTGCTTGCGGTTTTGATTGTATACTATATATGTAGTAGGTGAGGTGAAATCGTTTCTGCTAGATGATTAATATATTGTGGTTGATAGACATTATTATAATATCAAAAGGTTTTTGATATAAGGATGTTTTGGATTCTCATAAGGGAAAAACCCGTTCCATTATACGGCGTGGTCTTATGAGATATTGTTTAATGGCTCAAACTGTTTTAAACTGTTTTACTCATACCAGTCCCATGACTGACCCAGAGAAATTTTGTTTTGTTTTCCCTAAACTCTTGGGTGCCCAATTTTGTATGGGCAGTCAAGTAGTCAAGATTTTACAGATATACTTGGAGAGCTTGGAGCAGGAGGCTTCAGGATTATATAGCTATTGTTTATTTCCGCTGTGTTGTAAGTGTTGTAGTTTGAAATGATATGTATATGCAAGTACAAATTTATATTTCAAAGTTATGTTATATATTATATGTTATTCGTTCCGCTGTGAGGTTCGTGTTACTCTGATGTTCTTCTTCTTCTTCTTATATTCTAAGTTTCTATCTTATCTTTCCTCACCCTCTGTTTTCTTTCATTAACTATTCGATTATTTTCGATCCTTGGATGTTCGATATGTGTTGTATATCGGATAACCAAGATCGTCAAAATCCGGGTCGTTACAGTTGGTATCAGAGCTTAAGGTTAAGTTATCACCTTGGCTCTGTGGCGTGACTCTGTAGAGATGGGGTTAGTAATACCCTAGATTGAGTGGAGTGTATATATACGAGTGAACATATTTGTTATTGATAAAAAATTATTTTATATTGTGGAGATTTATTGATTGAGTTGTTTACGGATTCTGGTAGATCAGTTTGATCCACTGTATCGGTAGGAGTTTATAAACACTCGAATACGATGCGTCGACACGATATGTTTTGAAAAGAGGGTAAATGAAATAATTTTACCCAAAATATATTTGTTATTGTAATCGAGTAAGATTATAATGGAGATGGTTATATATATATAACCAAATAAAAATTCGTATAAGTATTACGAAGTGAATTAGATCTGAAATTTAAATCAGGATTGGATTAAAACCCTGGAAATTTGGAACAGAGTTTGTAAATAGACTTGGATTAAATATATGTAAATTTTAAGATCCTGGGAGATTTTAAATTGTATTCCAAGCATTTGTGAATGATATTTTGAACTGATTTCAAAATAAAAGTGTTTAAGAATGATTTTGAAAGAGATATAGTATTGAACTCACTTCGATCGCTGGGAAATAAATTCTGATGATGACAGTTGCATCATCAGTATTCATTTTCGAGTTGTAAGTGACGGACTACTACCGAAAAGATTTTTCTTTTGAATTGTTTTGAGAGAAACATGTTTGAAATCCAAAGAAGAATATTTGGTTTTAGAAAAGCAAAGTTGTTTAAAAATCCCAGGATTTGACCGTTTGAATTAAAAACAAATTTAAATAGAAATTTGTAAAAGTAAACTAGAATTGAACTGAAACCAGTTAAGTGGAGATTGAATTAGGATATAATGATATCGAGTAAGTTGGATTGCTGTCGTGAGGATATGATATGTGATTGGATAGTTGGGTTAAGAGTTTGGAATCAAGAATAAAACTCGAGTTTGAAACGATATTTGGCTTGCATAAAAGCGAATAGGTATTTTGGAGATAAAAGTGATTGCAGAATTTGATTGGGATGACATTGGTATATGCTGAATTGGTAGCAGTGTAAAGGATATAACGATATGCCTGACAAAAAGGTACCAGTTTATATTTGTATGGATATGAGATTTATGAGCCGAATTGGCAAGCCGCTTGGCTGTTTGGTTTTCTTTTGGGTTGGATATGGCCTAGAGAGGCAAGTTGTAGTTGTACCTATTGACCAGTAAAAAGGAGGCGCTGGCAAAAAAATTCGAAAAGTTAAGGTGTTAGAAAATTTTCAGGATTTTCGAAAATTTTCGTTGATAAGAAGTAATTAATAATTTAATTGAAATTAAATTGGTTCAATGAAACTGAATTTAAGAAGTGAACTAATAAGTTCTAACCAGTCGATAGGGTTTGTTTTCTACCTTAGCAATTTCGAGGACGAAATTATTTTAAGTGGGGAAGAATGTAATGACGCGCATTTTTCAGCGATATAATAATTAATTTATTTAATTATTTAAAAGGTGATTAAAAGGATTTCATGGTCGTTGAATTAAAAAATGGTGAATATTTAATTAAAATAAATAAATTAAATAATATATTTAATTCTGAATAATCAAAATTGGTTGAAATGGCGAGATGATGTGAACTGGATCATCTGTAATATTTAATTCAGTTTAGAATTGAATTAGAATAACGAATATATTATTTGAACGACAGTTTGAACGTATAACTATATTATAACTAAAATCGAGCTTGAAATGGCGCTGCAGTTCGCGATTTTGCGATTTTGAACTTCAACTGAATGTACATGATTCGTTTTAAGCCGGAAATCTGTGAAACAAGAAATGTTAGGAGCTGGTGAAGTATATTTTTCTAGTGGAAAAGAAAAATCGGGATTTCGTCGTGTAGATTTTGATTTATATCCAAATCAAATTTTAGAAAAGTCGCTGTGGAATTTCCTTTATAATTTATTTATATTTATAAAAGGAATTTCATTATAAATCGAATATCGATTTAATCGGGATTTGAAATATCGAGTAGAAATTCATATAAGAATGTTCTAGAGCTGTATGGTATTCCACTATGAATATGTATGATAATATTTATTTATAAATATTAAATTTAATTATATTTAAATATATTTATGTATTTAAATGAGTTATTTAGGGCTTTAAAAATAGCCACTTTTGCAAACGAAGTCGGAATTCGACGAAACTAATTTTTTTCGATCCGCAACATCAAATTATTGTTAAATTCCAAGTTCCGTGATTTTTGGGGTCACTGTGTGGCTGTACGGATTTTTAGAGTGAAAAACAGTCAGTATTTCGCCAGTTAAAAATACGTTGTGTGAGCAAACGGAGTCGAAATTAGACGAAACCAGTTTCATCGGGTCTGCAATGTCGAACTCTAGCAGTATGTCCAGTTTGGTGATTTTTGGGTATCGTATGTGATCGTATGGTTTTTTAGAAGCCAAATAGAAGCAACGATTCAATATAAAGAAATATAATATTGAATATAAAAATATTTTAACAACCTATATAATACCTTTTTTCATTTCTAGACCTAACTCAGTTATCAAAATTTCCACCGTTGGTTTTTTTCCCCTCACACAGCAAAAGTTCGATTAAAGAAAATCATAGCAATTGGAATAAAAAAACCCTTAAATCAAAATCCATATGTATTTGAGAGCCCTGTGAGATCCTCTACGTTCTGGTACTTGCGTCAATTGGTTTGATGTTCATTTTTGTAGTTCGACAGTGAATGCATGGTATTAGGGTTAAAGGTTACTCGAGTATTTAAGTGGCGATGCCTAAATCTGAGGTTGCGGTTGAGTTTTTGGTTGAATTTGGGTTCATATGTGAATGATTTGGGGATATCGATGACCATTTTGGGTCGCGCGAGGTCACTGTGCGGTGGTTGATGATCTCATCGAATTTGAGTATACAGGTTCGAGTTCGATCCTACTCATATGAGGAGGAAGTAGATTGGAAGAGGATCGAAGTGGAGTTAACAGTTGTGAATGTCATGAAGTAAATTGGAGTATTGGATCGGAGAAAGTATCGGCTATTTGGGTTGTTGCTGAAGATCGTGTTGGGGGAGAAGTTGTTGAGGACGTGGAGGGTAGTGGGCCGGTAAGGATATGTGAGGACCAAAATTTCTCTAAGTGTAATTATAACTTAAATTTAGTTTAATATTTTTTTATTATAAAGTCCTAACTTGTAATGGTTATATCTGGGACATACGATGTCAGAATCACGAACCGTCAGATCCGTTGGGATTGTATGGACGGACACTACACAATGGAGCTAACCGCGAGTCAATTGGAGTCCGTTACAATTTATAGCAAAATAAATTGTCCGTCAGAATCAAAGATGGTTATCCTTGTTAACGATGATCGTCCAATGTGAGTAAAACTCACCAACTCTGAACAGTTATATTATATAACGTATTCTTAGAACTGTTAATCATATGTTGATTGCTGTGAGTTAACTGTTTGGTTGAATAGCTTGTGTATTGGTTGAAATTATAGATAACGATATATAGGTATATATCGTTAATCAAATATTGATTTTTTCTAGCAGAATATTTCATATCGAAGTGAAGTCGATGTTATTATATGTTTAACATATGTGATGCAGCGAAACAGTTTGGTGGAATCCGACTGGATTCCTCAACATTTATTTTACTGTTTTTTTCGTATATTATGATATATGATGTGTTATATAATCTGTTATGGATTATGTGTGTTAGAATGATATTGATCCTTGTTATTCGATATTTTAAATATCATAAAAAGACCCTGGGATGTAAAAAGAATTATTTCAATGTATATTGAAATAAAAGGGATATTATAAAATCAACAGATTTTATAAATGGAAATATTTCGAAAGTAAATAAAAGGAAAATGTTTATAAAACGAATAGATTTTTATAAAAGGGAAATATTCGTAAAACATTTACAAGTAGAATTGAAAAAGAATTTGTTTATTTAGAAAATAAATATAGAAAGATAGAATAAAGGATTATTTATTTAGAAAATAAATAGAATAAGGATTATTTATGTAGAAAATAAATAGAGGAGTTAATCGAATCGAGTTAATCGAACATAGTTAGTCAAAATAGAGTTAAGGAAAAATTAGAAACTGACTAGAGATTAATAAGTTGAATGGTTTCCTAAGTATTGATCTGATGTTGGTTTCGGCCTTCGGGGTTTATACTTAGGAAGTTGTTCTCTTGTTAGTTTATAGTTAGAGTCTGATAGATGTGGAAGAATAGTGATATGTAATTAAGCCATGGAAATGTTTTCCAGTGTTAATAACATATATTGTCTAATTATAGAAAATAAGGAAATGTGAATATGTATATATATGTTAAATGATGATTGATCGATATAATTTCCATCTGGAAATAATATCGTTGTTTGCACACGTGTTTTTCTTTGATAGTTAAATCACAGACTATCAAAGTTTTGACCATTTTAACATTGTTAATATGGAGAGACCGGTTGGATTATTATCCGAAGAACCACTCCGTATCGGCATAAGCGTAGCGAATCAAGTACGCTGAATATAATGAAGACGGAGTAAAGTGCAAGGGCTGTTGCATAAATCTTAGGTAAAGATTGCCTAAGAGGGATGTACTAAATAGTGCATTCGGTTTGTCCAGTCCCAGGACGACCTGTATGGAAGAATGTCTGACAGAGTATATCTAATAGATCGCGTAAGTTGATCTCTTCAAACGTATTCACGTTTGGTGGCGGAGGAATTCGTTTCTCTTAGCTGTATACTCGTGTTATTTTTGGATAAATCAATTTGTGATTTGGCGGGTATGACGATGTGACATTCTAAGTGAATGAAGATGTGGCATGTAAAAGATAAGCGTAGCTTCTAGCCTCACATCCGGTAAATGACAAAAATCGGGCAGGCAGCATGGCTATGTAGGTCGCACCTATTAGGGTGTATAATCACCTGATCTAGAGTTTCATTTACTTCTAAAAATCTATTTTTGATGTTGTCCCATTCGGGAAACGGTTGTTGATCCCAACCGTTGGTGATATACATTTGATACACTCAAGCGAAATGAGTGGTCGGTCATGTGTGGCCGGGTTGCAAGATGTTCTTGTTGAACCCAGTGTATTCCTTTCTAGAGGTACACTAGCGAAAGGTGGTTCCATACCTTGTCATAGTTGGAAACCCATTACCCAATATGTGCTTGCGGTTTTGATCGTATACTATATATGTAGAACGTGAGGTGAAAGCGTTTCTGCTAGATGATTAACATATTGTGGTTGATAGACATTATTATAATATCAAAAGGTTTTTGATATAAAGATGTTTTGGATTCTCATAAGGGAAAAACCCGTTCCGTTATACGGCGTGGTCTTATGTGATATCGTTTAATGGCTCAAACTGTTTTAAACTATTTCACTCATACCAATCCCATGACTGATCCAGAGATATTTTGTTTTTTTTCCCTAAACTCTTGGGTGCCCAATTTTGTATGGGCAGTCAAGTAGTCAGGATTTTACAGATATACTTGGAGAGCTTGGAGCAGGAGGCTTCAGAATTATATAGCTATTGTTTAGTTCCGTTGTGTTGTAAGTGTTGTAGTTTGAAATGATATGTATATGCAAGTACATATTTATATTTCAAAGATATGTTATATATTTTATGTTATTCGTTCCGCTGTAAGGTTCGTGTTACTCTGATGTTGTTCTTCTTCTTCTTCTATTCTAAGTTTCTATTTTATCTTTCCTCACCCTTTGTTTTCTTTCATTAACTATTCGGTTATTTTCGATCCTTGGATGTTCGATATGTGTTGTATATCGGATAACCAATATCGTCAAAATCCGGGTTGTTACATAAATGTTTGTTTAACTTAATTTAAACAAAAATGGTTATTTCTAACGATTGAAACCAATTGAGGTAAATTACCTTAGTGGTTACGTTTATAATAATATAAGCGTTATAGATGAATAGATAATTGGATGTTTGAATTGTTGTTATTAGCCTATCATTGGCTGTTACATTCCATTATTGACTGCTATTATTAAACTGTTTATTTCATCTGTTTAGATGGAAAATGAATATTAATTAGCCATATTGGACTGAATGGTCTGAATTGAGATAACCTATTGTTTTGTAGGGTATTAACAGGTTGGAGGAATCCAACAGGGTTCGTCACTAATATTGATAACGTTTATCAATATGATTTGTTGAGTTCATTTGGATGTGAACTTGATTTATATTTCATGGTTTGGTACTTCAGTGGATATTTGCCTCTTTAGTACCGTCAGTAAAAGAAAAGATTTTTAAATAGATTGTGAAACGTTTTCAAAGTTATATTTATATATTTGAATTATGGTTTTGATCGTAAATATAAATATTAAAGTTAATTTACTGGTTTTATAATCATTTAAATTATAACTAATAGAGATATAAGATATTATTAAATGAATGGTTAAACGATACAAACTTATCGTATTTGGTATTAAAATGTGTAAATGGTATATAAGGCCTTAACGGCCGCAAAGGAAATTTAAATTGATTTCAGAATACTGGAATGGAATAATTGAATCGTGAGTTTAGGAGAATATATTAAAGAGATTGAGAAGTGATATTTTTGTAATAAATGATCGGTTTAAAAAAATGATGTTTTTAATATACGAAATGTGATCGAATAACATTTCTTGAATAAGATTAACGAATCAACAGAATTTGAAACAAGTATTGATTGGAAATGAGATTTATGGTTTTTAAATGAAATGGGAATTGAAATATGAATATGGATTTATAAATAAGATTTGGTTTAAAATGAAAAATAGGGATTTATAATTGAATTTAAACCCGATAATTGGAATAGACTGTTAACTCAAGATTTCCCAAAATATAGTATAACTAAATATACGAATAAGAGTTGATCTATACGTGAGAGAATGGTAAAATGAATTCCAAGTATAATGGAATTGGATAAGTGTAAAGTGAGAGTTGGGAAATGAAATCGAATTATAAGCCGTCGCTAATGAACTGCAAATGGAATTTGTAAATAAAGTTAAGTTTTGGAAATGGAATTTATAACATTTGTTACAAACAATAAGTTGAACTATTTGATTAATAAACTAAAGATCTTTATAAAGGATCATTATATGATTTTTAGACAACAAATAAGTTGTTGGGAATGAAGTAACAGCGTTTGATAAATGAAAGGAAAAGGTTTGAAAATATAATCTGTAACACTTGTTACAGAAATTAAGTTAACTTATTGCAATTTAAGATTTGAAAGGGCTCATAGAAGATTGTGAAGATAGTTATATAATGTTTGTAAAGAATATTTATATATATAATTTTAATCTATAAATACTTATTACTGCGAATGTTGGTAAAATATATTATAAAGAGATATTGAAGAAATTTATTAAGGATTCAAATTATAATTGAATCGAGACTTGTGTACTATATTCTAAAGGTGTTTTTAAGAAATGAAGGGAGTCATAAATCAGAGTTTACTTAATCAATTTGGAAAACATGTTTGAGATTTTAAATAGAATTTTAAAAAGAAATTAGACGTGTTAATAAATATATATCTATTCTGAAGATATGAATGTCGCTGATCAAGATTGTAACAATCTATAAAATCAAAACCAATTTAAAAAATTTATTTTAGAAACTTTAACAGAATTTGGTCAAAAATTAAAATTTCCATTTTTAAATAATAACAAAGCCCGTAAAAATAGCCATTTTGCAAACCACCTCCATTTTTGACGAGACCACTTTGGTTGGATCCAGAATGTCAATTTATTGCTACGTTTAAATTCCAAAAATTTTGGAATTAATATGTGAGCGTGGTAAATTAAAACGCGTTTGGTAATTTTAGTTTGAATTGGATCGACCAGAAAATGACCATTTTTCAAACAGTCTCCAAGTTCGATAAAATTAATTTTGTTAGGGCCTTATCATCGAAACATAGCTAGATTTATTTTTGGGGAATTTTTGGAATCGGTGTGTGGCCCCAGTAAATTAAAATGTACCTTCGAATATAATATTGAATATTTTATATTTTAATTTTGAGAATAACTGACTGAAACAATCAAATGGGCTTACGAAACAAATTCCATTATGTCCAGAATGGGGTATTTAGCTACGGGCGACAGTCCTTGGGTTTGAATTGGAGTTCGTATGGGTTAACGGGCTTTTTCGGAATTAAAGAATTAATATAAATAAGAATTCACAAAAAAATAAAACCCTATCCTCTTCATCGAATAGCCGTCGCCTCTCTCCTCAAATCAATGTCGATGAACGTTCAAACAAAAAAACCTCCCTTGATCTCCAAATCCTCTTAGTGAATTGCAAGAATTTCTGAACGATTATTGTAGAAGAAAGAGTGTTCTATAAATCTAATGGGTAGGATCGAACATCGTTGCTTGTTCTCCTCGAGTCACTGTTCCAAAACTTCGCCGCTCTCCCTCAAATTCCGACGTCCAATCTCAACCGAGTTCATCGGGTTTCTGGCCAGAGGCGTGGCGGTCGAAGGTCATCAACATGGTGTGGACGAATTGGCGCCAAGCCTCTCGGTTTGAACAAAATCCTCAACCCTAGGTTGGAACCCCTAGGTGAAACCTGCGGCTTGTTAAATTTGTGAAGGAGAAGCTGAATTTTTTATTTTATTTACTTAGTCAATTAAATTTACAAAGTCGATAGCCTTTAAAAATTCATAACTTGCTCGTACGAAGTCGAAAACACATGAAACAGGAAACAATGGGATCGTGGCAGTGTCTATTATATTTTAAAAGGGACCGGAGAAATTTCAGAGCCATTTACAATTTTAGGCGAAGTCAAAACAATGTGAGATTTCTAAGTTTAGTAGCTCCTGACACCGTCGTCCACAGACCATGGACGACTTGTTTGTATTGCGGTGCGAAATTGATTGCGATTGTGAGTGACTGACTGTGGTTGCAACAAAATTGATTTTGTTTGTGGTAAATTCACAGTGTTGTGAAAATGAATTGTATTGTGAAAATTACAAAAATGAAACCCTTGTATCGCCGCGAGCCCTAGGATAGAAGAGGACCGTGCTGGACACGGTGTCGGTTTTAATTACCCTGCCGTTATAATGCCGAAATTTTCTAAAATATTCATGTGTTGAAAAATATTCATATATGAAATGAAAATTGTTTGAACAATAAAAATCACATTTTTATTGTATGTACAAAATATGAAAAATATTCATGTACGATATGAAAATTGTTTGAACAACAAAAATCACATTTATATTGTATGTTCAAAATATGTAAAATATTCATGTACGAAATAAAATTTGTTTGAACAATAGAAACCACATTTTTATTGTATGTACAGAATATGTAAAATGATCATGTTTGAAATAAAATATGCTAAACAATAAAAATTACATTTTTATTGTATGTAGGATTCATAAAAATGTTCATATTTGAATTAAAATGGTTAAACAATAAAAATCACAATTTTATTGTATGAAGGAAAGAATAAAAATATTCTTTGTTGAATAAAATATGTTAACAATAAAAATTCACATTTTTATTGTATGAAGGAAAGAATAAAAATAATCATTGCTGAATAAAATATGTTAACAATAAAAATTCACATTTTTATTGTATAAAGGAAAGAATAAAAATATTCATTGTTGAATAAAATATGTTAACAATAAAAATTCACATTTTTATTGTACGAAGGAAAGAATAAAAATATTCATTGTTTTAATAAAATATGTTAACAAACAAATTCACATTTTTATTGTATGAAGGAAAGAATAAAAGTATTCATTGTTTGAATAAAATATGTTAACAATAAAAATTCACATTTTTATTTTATGAAGGAAAGAATAAAAATATTCATTGTTTGAATAAAATATGTTAACAATAAAAATTCAAATTTTTAGTATGAAGGAAAGAACAAAAATATTCATTGTTTGAATAAAATATGTTAACAATAAAAATTCACATTTTTATTGTATGAAGGAAAGAATATAAATGATCATAGTTTGAAAAAAAAAATTATGTTAACAACCAAAATTCACATTTTTTTTGTAGGAAGGAAAGAATAAAAAAGGATCATTGTTTGAAATAAAAAAAATTGTTAACATTAAAATTTACATTTTTATTGTGTGTGTATAAAAGATTAAAAATGATCATTGTTTTAAATAAAATATGTTAACCATAAAAAATACATTTTTATTACGTATGTAGGAATGATTAAAAAAGATCATTGTTTGAAATAAAAATATAGTAACAATAAAAATTTACATTTTTATTATATGTAGATTAGATTAAAATATTATCAATAGCAAGTTAGCGATGTTAAAATTAAAAAGAATCATTTGTTAAGCATGTTAGCGATGTTAATATGAAAAGAGTCATTTGTTAAATGGTTTTGATTCATTTTACATGATAGCGAAGTAGAAAATGATCATTTGTTAATATATGTTTGGTTTATTTAAAATATAATCATTTACATGTTAGCGAAGTAGAAAAATGATCATTTGTTAAAATAATGTCATTTACATGTTAGGAATGTTAGAAAATCAATAATATGTTGTGTATGATGAAAGATGTCACTTTTAACATGTATGTGAAGTGTATAAAATTTACATATCTTGAAATTTTTATTCATTAAAATATCATTTTTAACATGAATATGAAGTGTACAAAATTATTTAAAGAATAAATAATTTGAGATCGTTGAACAAATTAAATATATATATATATATATATAAATTAAAATAAAACGAATCGCGCGCGGTAGTTTGCGATTTGGAATCGTAACTTTAAACGATTATACTGAGAGATCCGACCATCGGATTTTTCCAAAACTGGAACCGTTGGGTTCGCTTTAGAAAGATATTTCCAATGATATAAAATTTTATAAGATCCAACGGTTAGATTTTGAGAAATGTAATTCAAATTTTAATAAAAACAGTGCAAGGGCCGCGTAATTACCTGAGGCGTCATTTATTTAAAAGGGGCTATTTTTAAATAAATAAAAATAGCATTAAATCGTTATAAAATATTATAAACGATATGGAATGAAAAGAAATGATTTGAATTATATATCTTCGTGAATTATTTGAAAAGGACGAATTAATTCTCATTTCAAATAATTGATCGACGATTAGAAATTGAGATATGAAGACGGTGCAAGACTGATAATCTTCACATCGAATGGATGGCTACTGGTGCCTTTAATTGGAGTTGATGCCTCGAAAGGGTTATAGTGGTAGTTGTCCGGATGTATTTGTTGATTGTTCGGATGTTCGAGGGCCTCTCTCTTGTATTGAACATATGGGACGAGGAATAAGGTGCCTCCTTTTTCGTTCAGACCCAGAATGAACTAGTAAATGGATGTGTGTCTGACATTGGATTTTATTCTGTGCTGATTGATCTCTATTAAATACATATCTGTTTGGTGGAGGATAATTTATTCTCTTGCTTAACACCCTTCTCTGAGATGTACGAACTCAAAGGTTATATATTGATAGACATCAGTCGCATGGCATGAATTGTCTGTGTGGCATGCTAAGATGCAAATGATCAAGGCTTTTGTTGAAAAGCAGACCCTTGTGGTTGATGATCAAAGCACAACTTTAATTAGCATAGCTTTGTGTATAGCGTTAATTTGCGAGCCTCTCACCCCATTATGAACTAGAAACAGGAGAAGGATCCAGGGAGGACATGTGTTTCTTTCTAGCTTGGAGTGGTGTCATGGTATGGAGCCTAGACATTTTTACTTGTGTGGTTATTGGAAAATGATGTACATCGGATATGATGGTCGCCAGAGTGGGGAAACATATTGTTCAGGAGTTATAATCCACTAACATATGTGTGGACCGACCCTGTGGCTCCTACGAGCTTGACTAAGTACGAGTCCTGAGGCTCGGGCTAGAGAGTCTCGAATTAGGTAAGGATGATCCCTTGCCTTGGTTCATGATGGAAATCCAACTTCCAATACGACATCGTACGGTTTTGATTATATACCTATATGTGGCGACATGATATATGGTACCCATGTCGTCTGTGATTGATACATTTTGATTGAAGTTGTTTTTGGAAACATATATGCACTAATAATAATACCAAATGACTTTGCTTTATACGTATCAAGCATATTTGGCCATTATAAGTTAAAACTCTATCCTTCGGTTTGCATTGCATTGTGTGATGGGACTTGAGTCTTATAATGGCTTTATTTTTCTAGAAAGCATTGCATTGTTTAATGATTTACTTTATTTCATGCACTGGCAATCCGATGGAGTAAAACCGTTCCGCGTTAGTAGCGTGGTCCTGTGATTGACCTTATTATTAAATAGGTTAACTAAGATTTCTCATACCACTCCCATGACTGACTCATAGTTTGTTTCACTTTGCAAACTCGGGTGCCCCAATTTTCCGCATGGGTAACCTTGTTTTTAGGTTTTAGCAGACTCATTCTGGATAGCTATGGAGCTGAAGATGGATTCTATCATTTCTATTATGCTATTCAGAATTCATTAAGTATATTATGTTTGATTCCGCTGCAGCTATTTAATATTAAGCTGAAACTGTATTCTGTACTAAGTATGTTCCTGTTATGCTGTGCAACTTTGATGATATATTATTTCCATCATAACTTTGATGTACTTTATCTGGTGTAATTCTATGATTATGTTCTGCTGTTATTGTTTATGTGTTATATTCCATTGATTATCCTTGCTTCCGTGGCACGGGGGTTTGTGGTTATCACAGTTGGTATCAGAGCTTTGGTTAACCTTAGCTTCAGAATATAACATATTAACGAACTCGTCAGAGATAGAATCAGTAGTATTCTAGGGCGAGTAACTCATTATACATAGGATTAGTAATGTCCTAGAATGAGTATAGCTGAATAAAACACACCCCCATAGATGCATTTATAGTTAAATATATGTCTCTATGCTTTACAATATCTTTTCGGTTGGCCTTACTCTATGTCTGCTATTTGCAGACATAATAGAAAATGAGCGGTAGAAGCAGAAGAAGTAATTCTATGGTTCAACAATCTAATGAGCCAATTGTGCTCCCATAGCCTGAATGAGATCTAGAAGTTCTAGTAAAGAAGTATCGAAATCTTGGTGGAGTACCATTCTTGGGCAAATAGTTTGTTATTGAAACACAAGCATGGATGCGTTCCTCTGAGTGATTTTTACAAGGCTTAAAGCCGAGAGATGATCAGAAAAGGCTACTGGCATCTTGGGCACTCAAAGATGAAGCTTTAATCTGGTAGGAAACTGTTACTAAGGAAAATCCAAAAAGTAATATAACCTGGGATGGAATTAAAGAAATTTTCAAAGAAAGGTTTTTTCCTATGGAAGCAACTGAGCGGCTATATGATGAGTTTTACCATCTGAAACAAGGAGATATGACCATTCAGGAGTATCAGAATAAATTCAATGAACTTTCTCGTTTTGCCCCGAAGCTAATTGAAGATCCTTTGAGGAAGAAAATGAGATTTATTAACGGACTTCAAAGAAAATACGAAAGTAGAGTAATTGCTTATGTGAATCTTCCTTTTTTTTAAGATGATACAAATGGCTTATCGCTATGAGGATCTTGATAAGCAAGGTGTTTTGGATGATGAAAAGGAAGGCAGCTCTAACAGCAAAAGGAAGTTTGAAACTGATAGTCCTGAGGCCAGTACGAAGCCTGAGGTCAGTAAGAAGCCTAAAGTCAATAAGAAAGGGGTTAAATCTAAGAAATAACCATTAATGACTGCCACATGCTCTAACTGCAATAGATAAGGACATTTGGCGATAAATTGCAGATCTCTAAAGAAACAAAGAAAGGATAGATCTAAATCCAATAAGAAGTTTCAAGAGGATAGAGAATGCAATAAATGCCATCAGACTGGTCATCTTGTAAAGAGTTGCCAGTTTTAAAAGAAGTTTGAAGAGCTCATGTAAATGAAGTGGAAAAAACTCCAAAACCCTCAATTAGTCAGCAAAGGCCATGTGATGACCCCAAACTCCCGTGCCATGGAAGCAAGGATAACCTTTAGAATATAACACATAAACAATAACAATAGAATATAAATATATCATTACACCAGATAATGTACAACATATTACACTAGAACAAATATAATCATCAGAGTTACACAGTATAACAAGATCATACTTAGTACAAAATATAGTTTCAGCTTTATATAAAATGTCTGCAGCGAAATTAATCAAATTATACATAACGAAGTCTGAACAGTATAATAGAAATGATAGTATCAATCTTCAGCTCCATAGCTATCCAGAATGAGCCTACTAAAACCTGAACACAAGGCTGTCCGTGTAGAAAATAGGGGCACCCGAGTTTGTAAGTGAAACAAACTACGAGTCAATCATGGGACTGATATGATAAATGTTACTTAATCTAATTAACAATAAGGCCAATCACAAGACCACGTCGCTAATGCAGAACGGTTTTACTCCATTGGATTGCTGGTGCATAAATAAAGTAAATCATTTAAACAACGCAATGCTTTTCATAGAAAATGAAGCCATTATAAGACTCAGGTCCCATCACACAATGCAACGCAAACAAGAGGATAGAGTTTTACCTTATAATGCCCAAAATATGCTTGATACGTACAAAATAAAACCATTTGATATTATTACTAGTGCATATATTTTTCAAAAACAATTTCAGTCATAATATATCAATCATAGACGTCATGGGTACCATATATCATGTCGCCATATATAGGTTTACAATCAAAACCACACATGTCGTATTGGAAGTTGGATTTCCATCATGAACCAAGGCAAGGAATCGTCCTTACCGCATTCGAGACACTCTAGCCCGTGCCTTAGGATTCAGCCGCAACTGCATTTGAATCGTCAGGGCCGGTCCACACAGAGTGGATTAAAATGCCTGAACAATACATTTTCCCGTCCTATGGGGCGTAAACTGGTCAGTATATCGACCAAACCATCAATCGGCCCCATAGTGACTGATATAACTGAGGCGCCTCGCTCTCCATCATCCACATAAGTAAAAATGTCTGGGCTCCATACCATGACACCACTCCTAGCTAGAAAGGAATGCATGTCCTCCCTGAAGTCCTCTCCCGTTTCTGGTTCATAAATGGGGTGTGAGGCTCGCGAATTAACTCCATACACAAAGCTATGCTATATTAAAGTCATGCTTTGATCATCAACCATAAGGCTCTGCTTTTCAACAAAAGCCCTGACCACTGCATCTTAGCATGCCACATTGACATTCCACGCCATGCGACTGATGTCTATCGATATATAACCTCTAAGATTGTACGTCTCAGAGAAGGGTGTTAAGAAAGAGAATAAATTATCTGCCACCAAATAGATATATATTTAATAGAAATCAATCGGCACAATATAAAATCCAATGTCAGAGACACATCCATTTACTAGTTTGTTATGGGTCTGAACGAAACCGGAGGTACCTTATTCCTCGTCCCATATGTCCAATACAGGAGAGAGGCCCTCGCACATCCGAACAATCAACAAATACGTTCGGACAACTACCACTGTAACCCTTTCAAGGCAGAAACTCCAATCAAAAGCACCAGTAGCCATCCATTCGATGTGAAGATTATCGGTCTTGCACCGTCTTCATGTCCTCGACTTTTCATTGTCGATCAATTATTTGAAATGAGAATTAACTCGACCTTTTCAAATAATTCACGCACGTATAGAATTCAAATTAATTCGTTCTATGGTTAAACTATTTGACATCCACATTTCAGTTCATTAGTCTAATTTTCATGTCAGATACATCCAACCATCAAAATAGCTGATAAACCTAGTAAAATTGGTTCATCTCCATCCCACATCGTTTATAATTTTAAAAAGATTTTTCACTATTTTTTATTTAAAAATAGTCCATTTCCGTCGAATGATGTTTCAGGTCATTCGATGGCACTTGTGCTGCTCTCATCCAAATTTGATTTAAAAATTTCGCAAAATCTAACTGTTGAATCTTAACGAAATTTATATCATTGGAAAGATCTTTCTGAAGCGTGCCCAATGGTTCCGATTTAGGGAAAATCCGATGGTCGGATCTCCCATAATAATTGTTTAAAATTACGATTTCAAAACGCAAACTGCAACATCATTATTCGTTTTATTTTAATTATATTTATATATATATAAATATAATTTATTCGACGATTTCTAAATCGTTTTTACTTCAAAAATTTGGCTAATGCCTTTAAATTTCAAAAAAAAATCGCCATAACCTCCTTTGTACGGGGAGGGGTTTGGAAATTTATTGGGCCATATTAGGCACCCAGTAAATCCCGTATAAGCACGCACAATATTTAGTGTCCTATTCTATGCCCGAAGGAGTGTGTAAATTACTCCAGAGATATATCTCGTCACCTCGTCCAGTGTTTGAAATAAATAATCCATGTGTCGTATCTAATAACTAGAGAGACGTGATTACTGTCAACTCTACACCCGTGTGGGGTTTTTATTTAATCTGGCAATTTAGCGTTATATTTATTTTGTCCATATCAGTCCTCAGTTCAACCTATAATTTAGTCAACTCCCTACGGGCGACTTGCCCGTATGATAATCCCAACCTCGTCACATTAGCTCCAAATGCTGATGTGGTATATGATGAAGTATGCTCTCTTCACGTAGTATGCCATATAGTGTAGTTGAAAATTAATTGTTACTATCCTATGGCGTTGTTTATAATCTTACACAGAATAACCAGCATACCGCATCCAATGGCATTCACAGGAGTTGATATATAAATAAAATTGCGCAGCCAGCTCATTAAGGTTTACCTATTTGTCGGGCATGCAAATAAATTCTTTACTCAACAGCAAATCCATTTACCTGTTCAGCACATGTAAATATATACATATATATATATATGCATATCTAAGCTAAAAATAATATTTTTAGCGAACCAATATTTATTTCTATACATGATGATTTTAACACTTTGTATGCATGTTAAAAATATTATTCTCAATCAAAAAATATTTATTTCAACCTATGTTATTTTTAACAGTTCATATACATGTTAAAAATGTTATTTTCAATCAACAAATATTTATTTCAACCTATGGTTATTTTTAACAGATTATATTCGTGTTAAAAATATTATTCTCAATCAACAAATATTTATTTCAACATATGGTTATTTTTAATAGTTCATATACATGTTAAAAATATTATTTTCAATCAACAAACATTTATTTCAACCTATGGTCATTTTTAATAGTTCATATACATGTTAAAAATATTATTTTCAATCAACAATTATTTATTTCAACCTAGGGTTATTTTTAACAGTTCATATTCATGCTAAAAATATTATTCTCAATCAACAAATATTTATTTCAACCTATGGATATTTTTAAAGGTTCATACATACAATAAAAATGAGTTTTTATTGTTAAAACATTATATTCCAAACATGAATATTTTTAGTGATTCGTATATACAATAAAAATGTGATTTTTATTGTTCAAACAAATTATTTCAAACATGATTATTTTATGTACTTCATACATACAATAAAAATTTATTTTTATCATTCAAACAATTTATTTCAAACATGAATATTTTATATACTTCATACATACAATAAAAATGTTATTTTTATCATTCAAACAATTTATTTCAAACATGAATATTTTTCAACACGTGAATATTTCAAAAAAATCGGCATTACACTGGCAGGGTAATTAGCACCGGCACCGTGTCCAACACGGCTCCACTGCTATCCTAAGCCTTGCAGCATTACAATACTTTCATTTCAATGATTTCCACAATATCATTCATTTTCACAACACAATGAATATACCATAATCACAACCAATTTTGTTGCAACCATAATCAATCATTCTCAACCACAACCAAAACCAATCACTCACAACACAATCAATTTATGCCATCCATGGTCTGTGGATGAGGGGAGTGTGTGTATATATATATCATTTCCATTTCAATTCCATTCAACGCATATATGATTTATACAATGTATGTATAATCTATACATCGCTTATATAATTTATACAACGCCCATATTTGAGATATACAATGCGTATATGATTTATACATTGCTTATATAATTTATACTACGCGTACACATTCCAATTTGAATTAAGAAATCTCACATTGGGTTTCACTCCTCCTAAAATTGTAGGAAGCTCCAAAAATTCTACAGTCTCTTCTAATGTAGAAGACGACGTCACGAGTCCAATATCTCTTGTTTCACTGGATTTCGACAACATATGTTAAAGATATGATTTTTATAATTTAATCAATCTTTGCAACGTTTAAAAGTGTTATAAACCCTATAATATAGCTCAGCCGTTAATTCAGAAATGGATTCAAAACTAGGGTTCAATTTTCTACTCAAACTATGTAGTTTGGAGACGATCCACTTGTACCATAGCGTAGAGCTTTGCATGAGCTTCCCGGCTCTGTGCTCCACGTCGAGCTCGAGTCCTTGATGGCAACGCGAACTAGATCGACGCAAGCGGACTTTGCAGGCTCGATTCACGAGGTACACACGACGATGGAGGGCATGGAGGGTATGGATTTGAAAATCTAAGGATTCTCTACAAATTTCCCTAAAGAATGGAACGATTTTATTGCGTGGATTGAAGGTTACGGAGGAGAGATGGATTGAAGCTCCGTCGTCGTCGATTTCAGAGAGGATCGGGTTTGATCGAATGAAGAAGGTCAATGGTGATTGGCCCATTATATTTAATTTTTTTAATTAGTTTAATTCCAAAAATACCCCATTGTCAACACGAACTCCGAATTAAACCCAATGACTATCGCCCTTAGCTAAATAGCCCCATTCCGGAACAATGGAATATGTTCGTAAGCCCATTCAATTGTTTCGGTCAGTTATTCTTCAAATTAAAATATAAAACATTCAATATTAGATTTGAGCGTACATTTTAATTTTTCGGGGCAACATACTGATTCCGAAAATTCCCAAAAAAAATAAATCTAGCAATGCTAGGAGGATACGTTCCCAACAAAATTAATTTCGCTGAATTGGGAGACCGTTTGAAAAATGGCCTTTTTCTGGTCGATCCAATTCAAACTGAAATTACCAAACGCGTTTTCCTTTGCCACACTCACGTATTAATTCCAAAAATTATGGAATTTTAAATCTAGCAATAAATTGACATTCGAGATCCAACCAAAGTGGTTTCGTCAAAAACGGAGGTTGTTTGCGAAATGTCTATTTTTAAGGGCTATATTTATTCCATAGCGACTATTCTGAATATTCAACTGGCCATAACTTTTTATTCCCTCTATGAAATTTCAATTTTTCAGATCCGCTAGAAAGATATTTTTAAATAGATATAAATATTTTTGGTTTTATTGAAATCCGATTAATCTGAATCCTGTACATTCAGTCAAAGTTCAAAATCAAATTTTCAAATTGTCGCACCATTTCAGGCTCGTTATATAATTAGAATAAATTTATTCGTTCTAACTTCATTTAAAATAACTTTTTATTCATTATTATTTAAAATAAATTATTTTAAATATTCTTAATTCATTAAAATATCCAAAATAAATATTTTAAATTGACTCTGATTTTCCGGGTTATTACAGGCCAGATGTTTTGGAAGGGACCCTTACGATCAACAATATTCCAGTTACAGTATTGTTTTATATAGGCGCGTCGCAAAGCTTCATTTCGAGTAATACAGTCAAGAAGCTAATTCTAAAATTAAGGAATCTTAAAGAATCGATTGAAGTTCGTAATCCAATCGGTGGTTCTCTTGTTCTTAGTTTGTATTGTAAAGTGCCCGTCTCTTTTTCCCATTATCGGTTTTCTTGCTCCTTGATCGTTATGGATTTATCTGAATTTGATATCATTCTTGGGATGGATTGGTTAATTAAATACGAGGCCGAAGTTAAATGCGCAGAAAGAGTAGTTAAAGTTTAAACGAAGCTCGCAAATATTGTTATAACCTACGTAGGCTCAAATTCAGATAGAAAAGAATTTTGGGCTGCTCTTGAGGTTTCTCCCACTGCTATTGAAGATACTCCTGTAGTTAAAGATTATGCGGATGTGTTCGAAGAAGTCGATAGCTTACCTCCACGGAGAGAAATTGACTTCAGGATTGATTTAGTCCCGAATGAAAGGCCAGTTGTGCACGCTATTCGAAGAATGACATTGAAAGAGAAAGAAGAATTGAGTAATCTAACTTGACAGCTTTTATGGAAAGGTCTGATTAGGCCTAGATTTTCGAATTGGGGTGCAGCAGTAGTGTTTGTTCCAAAGTCAGACGGTACTCTCAGATTGTATGTGGATTACCATGTAAATAAGAAGACACTAAAGAATAAATATCCATTATTGCGTATGGATGATTTATTAGATTGCTTGAATGGAGTATAAGTATTTTTGAGAATGGACCTAGCTACAGTTCTCCGTCAACTACGGATTGCCAAAGAATGTGTTCCTTTGACAGTTTTCAAAGGTCCAGACGTATTTTATGAGTGGTTAGTAATGCCGTTCAGCTTATGTAACGCTCCTGCTTATTTTGTCGATTTAATGAACAGAGTATTCCGTGATGCCTTGAATAAATTTGTGCTGGTTTTCATTGATGACATTTTAATCTTTTCTAAGTCAACTGCCGAGCATGTGAAGCATATTCTGAGGAAAAATGTATTAAAAGCCAAATTTTCTAAATGCATATTCTGGCAAAAAGAAGTAAAGTTCCTCGGTCACATAGTATCGAATGAAGGAATTTCAGTGGATCCTGGCAAAATCACATCCATTCGAGATTGGAAGCAGCCTAGCATGCATACAAAAGTCAGAAGTTTTCTAGGATTGGCTGGCTATTATTGGAAATTCATTAAGGATTTTTCGAAGCTATCTTGTCCATTAACAAAGCTTACCAAGAAGCATACAAGGTTTAATTGGATGCCTGAATGTGAGGCAACTTTCCAAGAGCTGAAATGAAGGTTGACTACATTTCCAGTGTTGACTATTATAGATGGCAATCAAGATTTGACAGTCTATATAGATGCTTCTCTTGAAGGTGTTGGTGCGGTATTAATGCAAAGAGGCAAAGTAGTTGCTTATGCTGGCCGTCAGTTGAAGCTGCATGAGAAGAGATATCCTACTCATAATCTTGAGTTGTTAGCCGTCGTGTTTGCTTTGAAAATATGGAGGCACTATTTTTAGGTGAGTAGTTCGAATTATATACAGATCAAAAGTCAATAAAGTATCTGTTCACCCAGAAGAACTTGAATTTGAGGTAGCAATGTTGATTAGAATTTCTTGTGGCATACGATCTAGATATTTTGTATACTCCAGGGAAAGCCAATGTTGTAGTAGATGCGCTTAGCAGGAAGAATGCCATTATCGCTAATCTCATTATTACACCTTCATTGATCCAGAAAATCTTTGTTCATCAAAAGGATGATGAATTTATTCAGAGAATTAGTAATAGAGTTCGTGAAGGCGAACCCTTGAGTTTTCAGATTGATAACAAAGGAGTTATCAGGTTATTAGGCTGAATTTGTGTTCCGAATATTCCTGACCTAAGAAGAGAAGTAATGGATGAATGTCACAAGTCTAAACTTAGTATTCATCCAGGGGTGAGTAATATGTATCATGATCTCAAGCATACATTCTAGTGGAAATCTATGAAAAGAGACATTTCCATTTATGTTAGTAGGTGTTCTGCTTGCCAACAAGTCAAAAGTGATCAACAGAAACTTGCCGGATTGTTACAACCACTAGAGGTTCAAAATTTTAAGTTGGATCAAATTTCCATAAATTTCATTGATGGTTTTCCCTGAACCAAGAAAGGCAATGACAATATTTGGGTGATCGTAGATCGTTTTACGAAGACCGCCCATTTTGTTCCTGTGAAGTCTACTAGAATAGCTCAAAGTCTGGTGCATATTTATTTCAAAGAAATTGTCAAACTATATGGAGTTCCCAGTAGCATTGTTAGTGATCATGATCCGATAATCGCTAGTAAATTCAGGGAAGCATTCCAAGAAGAGTTGGGGACAAAGTTAAATCTGAGCACCGCATATCATCCTCAAACAGATGGCCAAACTGAGAGGGTGAATGGTATACTAGAAGACTTGTTGCGAGCATGTATTCTTGATTTTGGCGGATCGTGGGAAGATCACTTGCATTTGGTTGAGTTTTCATATAATAACAGTTATCAAGCAAGCTTAAAAAAGACACCATTCGAAGCATTGTATGGCAAACCATGTAGATCTCCCGCATGTTGGGTAGAATTAGGCAATCGTCTAGTACTGGGTCCCGACATGATTCGAGAAGCTTCAGATAAAGTTGATTTCATTAAGAAGCGACTGCAAACAACTCTGAGCCGACAGAAGAGTTACGCAGATTAGAGAAGAAGAGATTTAGCATTTGATGTTGGTGATTATGTATATTTGAGAGTTTCCCCAATGAGAGGAGTAGTCCGGTTTGGGAAAACAGGGAAGTTGGCACCTAGATTTATTGGCCCATTTCCTATACTTGAGAGGATTGGAACTCTTGCTTACAAGGTTCAGTCACCTGACTGGTTGCCAGGAATACCTGATGTATTTCACGTGTCTCAACTTCAAAAGCATGTACATGATCCAGACTTGATTGTGGAAGAAGCAGCGCAACAAGATTTAAAAATTACTCCAAGCTTAGCTGTGAGAAGAGAGCCAGTAAAGATTATTGGCAAGGAAACTAGAGTTCTAAGAAACAAGAAGATACATTTAGTCAAAGTGCAGTGGAGCAGAGATCCTAGAGACTGTACATGGGAGACCGAGGATAGCATTAAGCAGGCTTATCCTAAGTGCAGAGTGGACATCTCTGATTAGCTCTGGTGTAAGGTACATTTACAATATTTTGCAATTCCGTTTTGTTTCCTACTTTACCGTTGTTTCCTTTTCGGGGACGAAAAGTTTTAAGTGTGGGAGATTTTAACAACCCGGAAAATCAGAACCAATTTAAGAAATTTATTTTTAAAAATTTTAACAGAAATTGGGTCAAAATTTAAAATTTCCATTTTTAAATAATAACAAAGCCCGTAAAAATAGCCATTTTGCAAACGACCTCCGTTTTTGATGAAACCACTTTGGTTGGATCCGGAATATCTATTTATTGCTAGGTTTAAAATTCCATAATTTTTGGAATTAATATGTTAGCGTGGTAAATTAAAACGCGTTTGGTAATTTCAGTTTGAATTGGATCAACCAGAAAATGACGATTTTTCAAACGGTCTCCAAATTTGATGAAATTAATTTTGTTAGGGCTGTATCATCAAATCATAACTAGATTTATTTTTTGGGGAATTTTTGGAATCAATATGTAGCCCCGGTAAATTAAAATGTACATTCAAATCTAATATTGAATGTTTTATATTTTAATTTTGAGATTAACTGACTGAAACAATCGAATGGGCTTACGAAATGTATTCCATTGTGTCCGTAATAGGGGTATCTAACTAGAGGCGATAGTCGTTGGGTTTGAATTGGAGTTCGTATGGGTAAACGGGCTTATTCGGAATTAAAGATTTAATATAAATAAGAATTCATAAAAAAAATAGAACCCTATCCTCTTCATCGTATAGGCGCCGCCTCCCTCCTCAAATAAATGGCGATAAACGTTCAAAACAAAACCGCCCTTGATCTCCAAATCCTCTCAGTGAATTGCATGAATTTCTGAACGATTATTGTAGAGGAAAGAATGTTCTATAAATCTGACGGGTAGGATAGGATATCATTGCTTGTTCTCCTCGAACCACTGCTCCAAAATTTCACCGCTCTCCCTCAAATTCCGACGCCCAATCTCAACCAAGTTCATCGGGTTTCTGGCCCGAGGCGCGGCGGTCGAAGGTCATCAATGTGGTGCGGACGGATCGGCGCCAAGCCTCTCAGTTTGAACGAAAATATCAACCCTAGGCTGGAGTGAAACCCGCGACCTGTTAAATTTGTGAAGGAGAAGGTGAATTTTTTATTTTGTTTACTTAGTTAGTTAAATTTAGAAAGTCAATAGCCTTTAAAAATTCATAACTTGCTCATACGAAGTCGAAAACACATGAAATAGTGGGATCGTGGCAATGTCTACTACATTTTAGAAGAGACCAGAGAAATTTTAGAGCCATCTACAATTTTAGGTGAAGTCAAAACCAATGTGAGATTTCTGAGTTTAGTAGCTCTTGACACAATCCTCCACAGACCATGGACGACTTGTTTGCATTGTGGTGTGAAATTGATTGTGATTGTGAGTGATCTATTTTGGTTGCAACAAAATTGATTGTGTTTGTGGTGAATTTGCAGTGTTGCGAAAATGAATTATATTGTGGAAATTATAAAAATAAAACCTTTGTATCGCCGCGAGGCATAGGATAGTAGAGGAGCTGTGCTGGACACGGTGTTGGTTTTAATTACCCTGCCGTTATAATGCCGAAATTTTCTGAAATATTCATGTGTTGAAAAATATTCATATATGAAATGAAAATTGTTTGAACAATAAAAATCACATTTTTATTGTATGTACAAAATATGAAAAATATTCATGTATGAAATGAAAATTGTTTGAACAATAAAAATCACAATTTTTATTGTATGTACAAAATACGAAAAATATCCGTGTATGAAATAAAAATTGTTTGAACAATAAAAATCACATTTTTATTGTATGTATAGAATATGTAAAATGATCATGTTTGAAATAAAA
The DNA here is from genome assembly GCA_030737875.1 of Allium sativum. Taxonomy (NCBI): domain Eukaryota; kingdom Viridiplantae; phylum Streptophyta; class Magnoliopsida; order Asparagales; family Amaryllidaceae; genus Allium; species Allium sativum. The sequence continues at coordinate 574,576,532 of CM060921.1, read as the reverse complement.
TAGGTTAAACAATAAAAATTACATTTTTATTGTATGTCTGATTCATAAAAATGTTTATATTTGAATTAAAATGGTTAAACAATAAAAATCACATTTTTATTGTATGAAGGAAAGAATAAAAATATTCATTGTTGAATAAAATATGTTAACAATAAAAATTCAAATTTTTATTGTATGAAGGAATGAATAAAAATATTATTTGTTAAATAAAATATGTTAACAATAAAAATTCACATTTTATTGTATGAAGGAAAGAATAAAAATATTCATTGTTTGAATAAAATATGTTAACAATAAAAATTCACATTTTTATTGTATGAAGGAAAGAATAAAAATGTTCATTGTTTGAATAAAATATGTTAACAATAAAAATTCACATTTTTATTGTATGAAGGAAAGAATAAAAATATTCATTGTTTGAATAAAATATGTTAACAATAAAAATTCACATTTTTATTGTATGAAGGAAAGAATAAAAATATACATTGTTTGAATAAAATATGTTAACAATAAAAATTCACATTTTTAGTATGAAGGAAAGAATAAAAATATTCATTGTTTGAATAAAATATGTTAACAATAAAAATTCACATTTTTATTGTATGAAGGAAAGAATATAAATGATCATTGTTTGAAAAAAAAAATGTTAACAACAAATATTCACATTTTTATTGTATGAAGGAAAGAATAAAAAAGGATCATTGCTTGTAATAAAAAAAATTGTGAACAATAAAATTTACATTTTTATTGTGTATGTATAAAAGATTAAAAATGATCATTGTTTGAAATAAAATATGTTAATAATAAAAATTACATTTTTATTGTGTATGTAGGAATGATTAAAAAAGATCATTGTTTGAAATAAAAATATAGTAACAATAGAAATTTACATTTTGATTGTATGTAGATTAGATTAAAATATTGTCAATAACATGTTAGCGATGTTAAAATTAAAAAGAATCATTTGTTAAACATGTTAGCGATGTTAATATGAAAAGAGTCATTTGTTAAATGGTTTTGATTCATTTAAAATATAAATATTTACATGCTAGCGAAGTAGAAAAATGATCATTTGTTAATATATGTTTGGTTTATTTAAAATGTAATCATTTACATGTTAGCGAAGTAGAAAAATGATCATTTGTTAAAATAATGTCATTTACATGTTAGGAATGTTAGGAAATCAATAATATGTTGTGTATGATGAAAAAAGTCACTTTTAACTTGTATGTGAAGTGTATAAAATTTACATATCTTGAAATATATTTTGTTCATTAAAATATCATTTTTAACCTGAATATGAAGTGTACAAAATTATTTAAAGAATAAATAATTTGAGATCGTCAAACAAATTATATATATATATACACATTAAAATAAAATGAATCGTGCGCGGTAGTTCGTGATTTGGAATTGTAACTTTAAACAATTATACCAAAAGATCCGACCGTTGGATTTTCCCAAATCTGAAACCGTTGGGTTCGCTTTGGAAAGATATTTCCAACGATATAAAATTTGCTAAGATCCAATGGTTAAATTTTGAGAAATGTGTAATTCAAATTTTAATAGAAACAGCGCCAGGCCGCGTAATGACCTGAATCGTCGTTTATTTAAAAGGGGCTATTTTTATATAAGTAAAAATAGTGTTAATTCATTATAAAATATTATATACGATATAGAATGAAAAGAAATATTTTGAATTATATATATTTGCAAATTATTTGAAAAGGCCGAGTTAATTCTCATTTCAAATAATTGATCGACGATTATAAGTTGAAGATATGAAGACGGTGCAAGACCGATAATCTTCACATCGAATGGATGGCTACTGATGCCTTTGATTGGAGTTGCTGCCTTGAAAGGGTAACAGTGGTAGTTGCCCGGAATTATTTGTTGATTGTTCAGATGTGAGAGGGCCTCTCTCCTGCATTGGACATATGGGAAGAGGAATAAGGTGCCTCCGGTTTCGTTCAGACCCAGTACTAACTAGTAATGGATGTATGTTTGACATTGGATTTTATTCTGTGCTGATTGATTTCTATTAAATATATATCTGTTTGGTGGCGGAGAATTTATTCTCTTGCTTAACACCCTTCTCTGAGACGTACAAGCTCAGTGGTTATATATTGATAGACATCAGTCGCATGCGTGAATTGTCAGTGTGACATGCTAAGATGCAAATGATCAAGGTTTTTGTTGAAAACCAGAGCCTTGTGGTTGACGATCAAAGCACAGCTTTAATTAGCATAGCTTTGTGTGTTGCGTTAATTTGCTAGCCTCATACCCCAGTATGAACCAGAAACGGGAAAAGGATCCAGGGAGGACATGTGTTTCTTTCTCGCTAGGAGTGGTGTCATGGTATGGAGCCCATACATTTTTACTTATGTGGTTGTTGGAAAGCGAGGTACCTCGAATATGATGGTTGACATACTGACTAGATTTAACGCCCCATAGGGTGGGGAAACGTATTGTACATGAGTTATAATCCACTAACATATGTGTGGACCATCCCCGTGGCTCCTAAGGGCTTGACTGAGTACGAGTCCGGAGGCTCGGGCTAGAGAGTCTCGAATTCGGTAAGGACGATCCCTTGCCTAGGTTCATGATGGAAATCCAACTTCGAATACAACATCGTACGGTTTTGATTGTAAATCTATATATGGTGACATGATATATGGTACCCATGTTGTCTATGATTGATACATTGCGATTGAAATTGTTTTTGGAAACATATATGCACTAATAATAATATCAAATGACTTTGCTTTTTACGTATCAAGCATATTTGGCCATTATAAGGTAAAACTCTATCCTCCGGTTTGCGTCACCTTGTATGATGGGGCTTGAGTCTTATAATGGCTTCATTTTTTTCTAAAAAGCATTGCGTTGTTTAATGATTTACTTTATTTCATGCACTGGCAATCCAATGGAGTAAACCCATTCCGCGTTAGTGGCATGGTCCTGTGATTGACCATATTATTAAATATGTTAAGTAAGATTTCTCATACCATTCCCATGACTGACTCATAGTTTGTTTCACTTTGCAAACTCGAGTGTCCCTATTTTCCACACGGGCAGCCTTGTATTCAAGTTTTAGCAGACTCATTCTGGATAGCTATGGAGCTGAAGATGGATTCTATCATTTCTATTATGTTGTTCAGACTTCATTAAGTATATTATGTTTGATTCCGCTGCAGCCATTTTATATTAAGATGAAACTGTATTCTGTACTAAGTATGATCCTGTTATGCTATGTAACTCTGATGATATATTATTTCTAGTGTAACTTCGATGTACTTTATCTGGTGTAAATCTAAGATTATGTTCTACTGTTATTGTTTATGTGTTATATTCCAATGATTATCCTTGCTTCCATGCCACGGGGGTTTGGGGTTATCACAAAGGTCTGAGAGGTAATAGAAAACCCCAACTTGATCGACTTCTTGATTATCCAAGGATGGTACTAGTTTATAAATAAGAGGAGTTGAGGGAAATATAAGTTATATTTTTCGTGAATTATTCTATAAAATATGTTAGAAAAGTTTAGAAGTTGAATGGTTTAAGAATATTCTTATTCGATAATAAAATTTAAAGCTACATTCCATATATTGGAAGGTTTATGAGAATTAAATTAACAAACGGTTAATTAAAGAGGCTAAATGATGCAGGGTACTGAATCAGTGAATTCATTTTATTTTTATGGATTAATGGTTGTTTATTTAAGTTTATTTGATAGTTAAATAACCAACAATCAAATTTGGCCTATATGTTTGTTCGTACGGAAAGACCGGGATCAAATTTATATACGAAAACCATTCCGACCAACAAATACGTGAAAGATGCTAATTGGAGATGGAGCAATTGAAGACCATTGATCTTCATGAGTGAAAGAGTTGCTGAATTTCCCTGGTCTAGTCCACCAAAGTCATAACGACTTGTGATTCTGTCGTGATTGAAATCTTCGAATTGCAAGGACTTCTCGCTACTGATCCATGGGGTGATTCCTATACTGAATGTAATAGGAGAGTGCCTTTGGTTCATCCTGTTCCTGGTTGACTTGTATGGACGAGTGTCAGACAGAGTATTTCCAAAGTAATCATGTGCATTGATTTCTTAAAATGTACCAAGTTGATGGCAGAGAAGTGCACATTCTCTTATCAATTTGAATATTTTTTTGGACATCAATTAGTGATACCTAGCAGGTCTGACGCTGTGGCATTCAAAGTGAATGAAGATGCGCTGTGCAGAAGGATAAATTTAACCTCTAGCCTCATCAACTGGGAAATGGCACAAAATCGGGTAGGTCGCATGGTTATGTGGGTCCCACCCATCAAAAGGGTATGTCATTACCTGATCTGGTGAAATCAAATGCCTTCGGTTATCCCATTTTACTTTTGTATGTATGCTATCGGTTCGGTGGCTGGCCCCCAACCATGGTAATGATATATTCGGTACTCTCAAATTATAGTGAGGAACCCGTCATGTTTAGCCTGGGTTGCAAGATGTTCTTGTTGAACCCCAATGTATTCAGCTCTAGATGTACATTGTCGGAAGGTGGTCCCATACCTTGCCAGGAAATCCATTCTCCAATAAGCACCCGCAATTTTGATTGTATACTATATATGTAGAGCGTGAGATGCAAGCGTTCTGCTAGATTGATATTTATTTGTATTTAGACATTATCATAATATTAGAATAATATTGTATTCAAAAATGTTTTGGGTTATCGTAAGGTAAAACCCGTCCGTATTTATGTGTGGATTTGGGCTTACGATTATCCTTTTCTTTTAAAAAGATTTTGACGTTAAAATCAAGTTGTGTGATGCCTTTAAAGTCAGTGTGTTTTTTTACTCTGGTTCACCATACTGATCCGGCGTTTGTAAATGCTCGAGGTAAACCGAGTTGTACAGGTTCAAGTTATCGGATTCCATGATGAGACGAGCTGGAAGAGTTCCGATGTATGATATTATATATTCCGTTGTGATTGTATATGAGTACAGTTATAACTGTCCAGATATGTAATGTAATCTAATGATTGTAAGTTTTTATTTTAAGCTCTCAGTAAAGAGTTATTTCTATATTATATTTTGTTCCGCTGCGATGTGAGATTTTGTGTTGTGTTGGTTCTTCTTCTTCTATCCTAATATTTCTTTCTTACCTCACCCTCTAATATTCTATCTAATAGCTATTTGGTTAGTGTTCGATACTTGAGTTTTGGCCAGTAATACGGGTTATTATATTATTGTCAGAATTCGGGCAGCGAATTCTTTTTGCAGGGTCAGAGCGATTAGTTTAGTAATAACCTTGGCTCTGTGGTATAATTCGATAGAGATAGGGCTAGTAATACCCTAGATTGAGTTGAGTATATATATGAGAGAGCGGATTTGTAAATTTTATATACAAATATTTGGTACTGTGTTATTTGTTTGGTTCAAAGTGTTGAGAAGCATTTGAACTAGCAGTTGATACGATATTGTTTTGTAAAGAGGGTAAATGAAATAATTTTACCTAAACTATATTTTAGTATAGTAAAGGAAATAATTTACTAAATTATTTAGATATTGGTTTGTTTGATTGATTCGAATGATATTCAATTTGGATTGAAAATGTGAATTGAAACTTAATTTGGTTGTGTGAAATTAAAATTAAGATTGATATTAAAATTAAGTAAATATTAATATTGAATGAAAATTCAATTGATTTGATTGGTTGGTTGAGCATTTATTGATTATTGTTTGTTTGTTAGATAGATTGAATCTAATTCATCAATGGGTTAATAAGAGGTTGAATGAATTAAAAACTAAAATCCAGTATTATAAATTGGAATGGAACGACATATGAATTAAAATGGATGATTAAAACCTGTATTTACACATACCATTTTAATATGAGTGATGCTTTGGGAAATTATGTAGTTATACTAGTTGATAAATGAAGCATTATTTAAATATTTCATGAAATTGTTACTTACATGTTAAACTGAGTTAAGAACAAGTGCTGGAAAGCTTTGAGATCGATTTAGATAAATAAATTGCACATAAATTGAGCAAGTATGCTCAATAGCGCTCGTAAAGGTACACCTACACGAAAATATAAATTTTGAGTTTTTGAATTTTGTTTTCCGACCGTGTGGGTCGATGTGTGTGTGTGTGTATGTGTATATATATATATATATATATATATATAATCTTTTTCCTGCGTTATCACAGATGTCACTCCATACAGGGGAGATTCCACAGAATTTTTCCGAGAATTTAAAGTGTTAGAATTTTTTTCGCTATTTTTGAATTTTTTTTATTTACGATATTGAATAAGATTTCAATTTAATATAGATTGGACTTTTAAGTTAATGGGTTTGTAGCATTTTTCTCATCTTAGTAATTTCAAGGACGAAATTCATTTAAGGGGGGAAGAATGTAATGTCCCGTATTTTTTTGTAGCCAAATATTTAATTTAATTTATTATTTTAAAGATTTAATTTGGAATACTAACGGTTTTTAATATTGAATTCGTTTATTAAAATGAAGTTTTAACGTAAATTTATATTTAAATTAAAACAAGCTCAAAATGGCGCTGTAGTTCGTAATAGTGAGTTTTGAACTTTAACTGGATATACAGAATCTGTTTTAACTCAGATTTCTGTGAAACATGAAACGTTGGAATCTTATTGATTATGATTTTCATATGGAAGAGAAAAATCCATATTTCTTTTTATAGATTGTTAGTTATTTCTAATTCAAAATTTAAAATAGTCGTACGGAAATCGTTGTTTAAAATATAACGTTGATTAATTAATATAGTAGGGTTTTAAAATAATTTGGACATCGTTTAACTCGAAATTGATGACACTAAGCTGTATAATTTATATTTGAAGTTGTATATATTATTCGACTTGGATATTTTTGATAATAATGATTTATTCATATTAATTAAATTTTTTTGGAGTTTAATTAATATTTTATCGATATTATAAAGGCCTTAGAAAGAGCCAATTTTCAAACGATTTCCGTTTGTGATGAAACGAATTTTGTAGGACTCAGAATATCCAAACATAGCGCACTTCAAAATATGGGATCAAACGGAGTTATTCTGCAAGCGCACAGAATTTAATTGTGAACAATTCAGGAAATTTAATATTAAAATATTATTGATTTTCAAACGGAGTCAGATTTCGATTAAACAAAGTTTTATTGGGTCTGTAGTAGTAATTTATTGTACGCTATCAAGCTTGATGGCAATCCGATTAATAGTGTGAGTGTTGCAGCAGTAAATCCCTTGCATTTAATAAAATCGGTTTAATTTAAAACGTTCAATTTAATGCAATATCTCGAACAGACTTCTGAAATAGCTTACGAGACCCATCCCATCGAGTCCGGAATACGTGTTTTAGCATAGGATGACATTCTGGTGGTGTTAAAAATGGAGTTTGAAATCGAAACATTTACAGGGGTTATAAATAATAATTTTGTAACGACCCGCATTCTACGCATCGCAGGATCGTAGAATATTTATTTCTTTCACATACGAAGTCGTATGGTCATGTAACTTTGGGAGAGGAATATTGGGGTCATTTCCCATGTCCATGATTTTTGCCATTTTTTAAATGGCCGTTTTGCCCCTGGCTAATCTTGTTTTAACCATAACTTTTGGCTGGAAAGGAATTTTGACCTGAAACCACTTCCATTGGCTCTGGATGATGATTTATCTTTCCGTAGAGTGGTTACATTAGCAAAACGGACTCACCGTTTGGGAGATATGGTTGAAACAAGTTTCAGATGGAGAAAAACAACTTAATTGGGCTTAACCAGGTGATTAACAGCTAGGCCCAAAGGGGAATTTCGGGATTAGGAGTTTAAAAGGGTTGTTAGGGTTTGGAAAATACCTTTTTCTCATTTTTCAGCCGTCACTATTCATTCCTCTTAACCTAGCCATAGCCTCCAACATCTAAAACATCCCCAAACCACTTTCTAATTGAAGATTAGCCTAATCAACATCAAATTAATGAGGAATAGCACCAAAGCAAGGTTAGAGCTGCCGTATTGCATTGGGAACAGTGCCAAACAGAGATTTATTTCAGATTTGGTATTTTATTTGTGACCAAGGTGAGTAATTTGCATAGTTCCTCACTAATTACGGGTAATTAAAGGTAATTAGTGTTAATTAGCGAATTTAAACATGATTAAATTCTGGAAAAATATTTATAAATTTCGAAACATTATTTTAGGCCTCTGATAGGAAATTTGGTTAATCTGGTTAATTTTTGCTAATCATATCGTTAGTTTTGCTTAAACATGCTTAAGGGAAAATATGGGATTTTGGCTATAGTTGATCCGTTTAACCTTGTCATATTGTTGTTTTGGTGTTTGTGGTCACTTCTATTTGTTGCTATGACTGTATGGTATGATTTGTGATCGATTAAAAGAGTTAGATTGGTCAAAAACGCCGTCGTATGGCGTAAAACAGTAGCTGGAAAAGTTGCAGGAAGCAGTGCAGGGTTTCAGATCGGATCAGGTTAGGGGGCTCGGGTCGGATCGGAGAACTGAGCAAAGAACCGAGCCGGATCGGAACCTAGTACAAGAAGAGAGGTTAGCAAAAAGGAAGGCCTCTCGCATAAGGGTTGGAGTTGGTATTCGACTAAAGCTGGACATGGGATCGAATCGGATTAACTGGAGGAAAGAAAGGCGGAACCGAACCAAGGCAGAAGTACCGAACCGAATCAAGATAGTGAGATAGCTGAACCCAGGTGACATTGAAGCCCCGAACCGAACCGAGGGTGGAGCTCCGAACCGAACCGGATGGCCAGGAAGTGGAGCAAGCCAAGCCAAACCAGAGAAGGACAACCAAACCGAACCGGATTGGAGCTGCGATTACGCGACGACTTTTCTGAAGGCCAACTCCAATTCGACCAAAACCCAAGATGCAAAGGAAGTCCAAATAGGAAGTAGAGCTCAGGATCCAGTTGGGAACCAACGAGTTAACTTCATGAGTTGGGCTTTGCTGCAAGATGTGTGCTAAGGGGTTGTCGATATTTATAACTTTGGATCACTATGTGTAGGGGTACGTGAACGGATTCAGGGCCACAATGGCCTAGGTACGACTAAAGAGCTATAGACCAATGAAGTGAGGTCATTTGTAAAGATTTGTTCATGACTCCATGGGGCAAGCTTGGTAGTAGCAGTAGTTGTACAATTCGAACTCCGTCACTACTTCGATGGGTCTAGTGATTGACGATGGTGGACATCGTATGCTTTACGCACTGAGTGAGAGATGTGAGGATGGTCGATATGTTTGATTTGTTTGCCATCATTATGACATGCACACCCACACCCCCCGTTATCTTTACACCATCTGTTCAGTGGCACCTTAGAGTATTGTACGGTATGTAGTGTTAACTCTTTGGTTGCAGGTCCAGGTATGGTTTAGTATACCTGTTATTGTTCTGTTTAGCTGCTTATCGCTCATACCAGATTTTTTTGTCTGACCCAAAGTTTTATGTCTCTTCTTATTACTCTGGGTGCTCTCACGAGCAGACTAGAGACAGGTTAGGTGGTATGCACGAGTAGCTGTACTGAAGACGAGCTGGAGGCTTCCACGTATGATACATATATATATATATATATATATTCTCCCTGTGATGCTGCGGCCACTACTTTGGGCATTAGTGTTGTACCTTTCTTTCTTTTGTTTAGAGAAAGTAATTTGGAAAGTTGTAATAAGTTGTATTTGGATTTCCGCTACTCTGATGATGATGTTGATGTTGGTTTTAGGTATCAGCTTATGCACTGTCTCGCTTGTTTTATGTTAAGTACATTATTATTATATTTTGTTCCATGCGCCGTGAGACATTCTATAGGTTTTCGATTAGTTCATTCTCTTCTTTCCTTTCTTTAGCGATCGTTCCGTTCTAGTCGGGCATGTGTATAGCGCACTTTCGGAGGAAATGGCGGCTGGTGTGGGGCGGGCTGTCACACTTAGTATCAGAGCTCTAGGTTGCGTAGTTAACCTAGGGAAAGACACCAGGGAGAGATAATACGTATATGAGAGCGCGTATTTGTGATTATTTTGGTTTTCAAAAGCTATATATATATACTATTAGTATAGTTAAGGGCGAAGTCGCACTGCAATGGCACCACTATGGAGATGGTTAATCGTTTTCTCTTTATAGATTGAACGATGAGCATATATGCAAGGGGTACCGGTAGAGGAGCCAATAATGGGAATGATGCTGATATGAGGACGATGTTTACTGACCTCATGAGAGAGTTTCTTAGGGATGTGCAGAGGGCAGCTCCCAATGTGTAATAACCCGAAAATCTGGGCCAGTTTAAAATTTTTATTTTGGCAATTTTAGCGAATTTTGATTATTTAAAATGAATTATTTTAAATAAAATCGGCGAGAAATATATTTTGAATTGAAATCGACGTATATATATATATACGCGTCGTCGTTAGAATATAAATATTTATATATAATTATAAATAGAATTGAAAATGGCGCGGTAGTTCGATAATTCGATTTCAAACTTCAATTGAATGTACCGGGTGCGAAACAATCCGGATTTTAGTGAAACCAAAAATAATAGGATCTAATTGATAATATCTTTTCAACGAATCCGACAAATCAAGATTTCATAGCGGGAATCAAAAGATATGTCCAGTTGAAAATTCTGAATAGTCGCTATGGAATTCAGGCCCTTAAAAATGGACATTTTGCAAACGACCTCGGATTTCGACGAAACCAGTTTTGTTGGGTCCGGGATGTAAAGTTATTGCTAGGTTTCAAATTTCATAATTTTTCGAATCAATGTGTGAGCGTGGCAAAGGAAAACGCGTTTGAACAGTTTCAGTTGTTTTTAATCGACTGGAAATTGGCCATTTTTCCAACGGTCTCAGAATTCGGCGAAACTAGTTTTGTTAGGACCGTATCGTCAATACGAAGCTAGAAAATATTTTTTTGCAATTTATAGAGTTAATATGTGACCCCGGTAATTTGAAATGTACGTTTAAAATTCAATATAGTGATTTAAATGTAAATTTAACGGAAACTGATCGAAATGACCGAATCAGCTTACGATACATATCCCATTGTGTTCGGAATGGGGGTATTATGCTAGGGGCGACAGTCGTTGGGTCTCGATTAGAGTTCGAGCGAAAAGTCAACTTTAAAGGAGAAATAAATTAAAATAAATAATTAAGATATATATATAAATTTCTTAGTCTCTCCAATCCATCACACACCCCGTTTCAGTTGAAATCGAAAAGAGGGGGGGACCCGTCGTTCCCCTTCGCGCCTCCGACGTCCACCCTCCACCGCCGTCGACAGGCCATCGCACCCCCTCTCCCCTCCTCCGCACCTTCCTCTCCTCCTTTCCCTCCTGATTTTCGAACCCCACGCCCCACGCAAACACCCCCAACCCGAACCCTAACTCCGCCTGGAACAGCACCGCCAGCCACCCAGGGACCCGCCGCCGTTGCTGACCCCCTCTCGCCTCCTCAACCGCGGTGAAGACCCCCCCCCCTTCAACAACTTCGATTTTGGCAGAGTAAGTTTTATAATTTTTAATTTTCATTTTAAAAACTGATTTTATTTTATTTTTAAAAACTGAAAACTTATTTTCATCTTAAAACTGAAATTATTGTTTTAGGAAAATAAAGAAAAAGATTGAATTTTTATAAAGAAAAAGATTCAATTTTTAATAAAGAAAAAGATTGAATTTCTATCATAAGAAGATTAGATTTTTCTTCGCTTAAAGAATAGAGATTTCTTTGAATGGAAATAGATTTTCTTTGATTTCGAAAATATATTTTCTTTGATTTCGAATATAGATTTTCTTTGATTTCGAATATAGATTTTCTTTGATTTCGAATATAGATTTTCTTTGATTTCGGATATAGATTTTCTTTGATTTCGAATATAGATTTTCTTTGATTTCGAATATAGATTTTCTTTGATTTCGAATATAGATTTTCTTTGATTTCGAATATAGATTTTCTTTGATTTCGAATATAGATTTTCTTTGATTTCGAATATAGATTTTCTTTGATTTCGGATATAGATTTTCTTTGATTTCGAATATAGATTTTCTTTGATTTCGAATATAGATTTTCTTTGATTTCGAATATAGATTTTCTTTGATTTCGAATATAGATTTTCTTTGATTTCGAATATAGATTTTCTTTGAATTGGAAAATGGATTTTCCCTAGAATTGAAAAAGAGATTTTCTTTGAAATGAAAGATTAGATTTTCTTGGAATTGAAATATTTTTATGAGGATAAAAATATGATTTTTATATATTGAACATCGAAGTAAAAATTCGATTTTTATATATTGAACATCGAAGTAAAAATATGATTTTTATATATTGAACATCGAAGTAAAAATAGGATTTTTATATATTGAACTTCGAAAGAAAAATATGGTTTTCATATATTGAACTTCGAAAGAAAAATATGGTTTTTATATATTGAACTTCGAAATAAAAATATGATTTTTATATATTGAATAGCGAAGTAAAAACTCGATTTTTACATAGGTAGTGAAAGCGGGCGACGAAGGTAACAAAAGGGCGAGAACGAAGAAGATCTATATCAAAGAAGAGTCAAGATGTTTGGATAGCTATATGTGAGAACTCCTCACCTTTCAATTTCTTTTCTAATTATATATATATACTAGGATGCAAACGGTGCTTAGTAGCACCCGACACAATCGTCCACAGACCATGGACTTGTTTGTTTGGTTGCATAGATTAGTTATATGATTTGATTTGAATTTGGTTGTTTGGTGATTTTGATTGATGTGTGAATGGCGTGAGCCTTCACTAGACCGGGGATAAGGCTAGGCCTCGTCCCGTTTCTAGTATCGTGCCGTTATGCCGCCAAAATTTTCTAAAATATGTTAGAAAAATAAAAATATCATTTTATTGAATAAATGAATTGAATAGAAATTCATAGGTTGAAATAAAATGTTTTATCGTTAAAAATATAATTTTTAACGTGAAGTGAATAAAATAAATTATTCATTTACAAACTGGACGGTTTGTTTATGTACACCTATTTGAAGGACATTGATTGGGTCGATTAATTTTACACATCGCCCAACTGCACTAATAAAATCTGTGTTTGATTGTTTGAAACCCCACACGGGTGTTGGGATGAAATTGGAAGTTCACTCATCCTGATTGATTAAATATGTCGATCGATTGATTGATAGGCTGTTATAAGCGTTAGATATCTATATTTAATGCTTATACAGTGTAGTGCACTTTGGTTGATGGTTGATTATTTTTCGATGCTATTATATGTGTGTAATGCGTGAAAATCCATATAATTAACTTTATATGGTAATTGATTGGGCCTCATTCCAATTTGAAAAATAAAGAATATTATAAAATAAAAGTTCATGTGTTGACAGTACTCATCAATTGAGATTGGTCATGTGTTGAACGAAATATTTTAGTAATAAAATTTACATCTTTATCGTTATAAAATAAAAGTTCATGTGTTGACAGTACTCATCCATTGAGATTGGTCATGTGTTGAACGAAATATTTTAGTAATAAAATTTACATCTTTATCGTTATAAAATAAAAGTTCATGTGTTGACAGTACTCATTCATTGAGATTGGTCATGTGTTGAACGAAATATTTTAGTAATAAAATTTACATCTTTATCGTTATAAAATAAAAGTTCATGTGTTGACAGTACTCATCCATTGAGATTGGTCATGTGTTGAACGAAATATTTTAGTAATAAAATTTACATTTTATCGTTATAAAATAAAAGTTCATGTGTTGACAGTACTCATTCATTGAGATTGGTCATGTGTTGAACGAAATATTTTGGATAATAACAACTATTTTGAAAAAGAAATATTTGAAATAGAATATTTGAAAATAGGAATATATGAAGCCGTATTGATTAGATTGACGCCATTTTGACGTGAACGATATTTATATCGATATTGAAAACGATTTCGAAATAAATTGAATTGAAAACGATTTCGAAATCAATTGAATTGAAAACGATTTCGAAATCAATTGAATTGAAAACGATTTCGAAATGAATTGAATTGAAAACGATTTCGAAATGAATTGAATTGAAAACGATTTCGAAATGAATTGAATTGAAAACGAATTCAAATTGAATTGAAAGCGAATTGAAATGAATTCAAATTAAATTGAAATTTGAATTGAATAGAAATGAATTTTAAAACTATTTATATAATTCGTTTTAAATAGAAATCGACGAAATATATATTATATATATAATATATATAATATAATGGCCTGAATAGAACGCGCCGCGCCGCGGCAGTTCGTGAATTTCGACCATTTATTTCAAACGGGCATTACGGGAGATCCGACCGTCGGATTCTCCTAAAACCGGAACCGTTGGGTTCGTATCGAAAAGAGCTTTCTAACAGATATTAGAAATTAGAAATCTAACGGTTGGATTTGGAATTATGTCCAAATCAAATTTGAAAAAGGTCGCTGTAAGTGCAGTTCGATGGCCATTGGTGGAAATCGACTGTACGGGCCTTGATAAAATTATTAAAAATAGTAATAATTTGTGTAAAATCATAAGAAATGATTTAGAAAGAATTGGGATGAAAAAACTCCATATTTGAAAAGATAAAAATAGATTTTTATCGAAATGAACTGGTTTTGAACTAGAATTATAATTCTATTTATTTTTAAATAAATAAATTGAATTTAAAAAGGGTTTTGAAAATAACCAGAATATCCAATGATTGCATTGGAGTGGATTTGAATCGAAATTGTCTTCGGAATATTTCGATGTTGGAATTCGTGATTATACAGGTGTTGTTATGGAAATTTGAAAGATATATACTTATATCGTTATTTCCAATACGACATTTGTTAGTCGTAGAATTCGATATTGAATATAAGCCGATATATTTTCTATTCAGAGCCTTGTATTGAATATCGAATGTGATTTGGGTTTGTCGTGAATGGTGTCTTCACTAACACTGTTCTTGAACCCAGTTGAGAAATGATTAAATCTTTTTATTTAGATTTAATGAAGTGTACCAATTAAATAATATTTAATTGGAATTAAATTGATATTGATTTTTGGGTTTATCGTGAACAGTGTTTTAAATAACACTTGTTTTTAACCCGATAATTAATGAATGTGACTTTGGGTTTATCGTGAACCGTGTTTTTAAATGACACGGATTCTTTAACCCAGTTAACGATTAAAACTAAGTGGAGTTTTAATGAATCTTTAATTAGATTGAAATGGTCGAGAATGGAGTATCACCAGTTTTGCTCTAGGCGATAGTTAAATCTTTAATTAAATTTGAACGTGAAATGGTAATTGAATTTACCGATAACACCGTGGTGTTAGATATGAAGTATTACCAGTTTTACTTCATGGGATGAATAGGTTGGGATTGGGAAATTAAAACAAATGATTACTTCGGTAAGGTTCGTTAATCCCGACGAGTTTGAATTGATATTCAAAAATAGATTAAAGAATAAATTCAAGAAATTTATCTTGGATAAAATTAATGGGAACCTTTCCCTATGAATGTGAAATTTAGAAACTAACTGTCGGTAAGCTAAGCAGAATGGTTTTCTGGATATTGATCTGATGTTGGTTTCGGCCTTCGGGGTTAATATTTGGGGAATTATTCTCTTGATTAATTTACGGTTAGTGACTAATGAATTGGAATGAGGCGTATGTTGTGTTTGTGTAGCACTTTTATAAAATATACGCGAGTTATTCGGAAAGACCGGGTTTATCCCATTCTGAATAACTGATACGACGATAAGTCGAAGATGAAGACGATGGTCGAAGACCGGAGGTCTTCACGTCGTTTGGGTAGTTACTGATGATCTTGATTGGGCTGTACACCCAAGAAGATGGAAACAGTTAGTGATCGTCCAGACGTACTTGGAGATCGATGGATATGCGGGGTACTAGGTGCCTCCGGTTTCGTTCAGACCCAGAACGGACTTGTAAATGGACTGTGTGTCTGACATTGGATTTTAGTCTGTGTGTTTGATTTCTATTAAATATATATCTGTTTGGCGGCGGAGAATTTATTCTCTTGCTTAACGCCCTTCTCTGAGACGTACGAGCTCAGGGGTTATATATTGATGGATATCAAACGCATGGAGTGAATTGCCTGTGTGGCATGCCTAAGTGGCAATAGATCGAGGCTTCTGTTGAAAAGCTAAGTCTTGTGGTGATGATCAAAGCACAGCCTGTGTGGCACAGCTTTGTGTAACGTGAATTCGCGAGTTTCACACCCGGTATGAACCAAAAACGGGAGACGGACCTCAGGGAGGGCATGCGTTTCCTTCTAGCTAAAAAGTGGCGTCAGTGGTTTTACACGCCCTGACGAGTTTGACTTATGTGGTTGTTGCTGTTGCGAGGTGCCTCGGATATATCGGTCGTTCTCGAACCGATGGAGTCATTTGTTGGCTCATTGACACCCCAAAGGGTGGGGAAACGCATGTTCAGGGTTTAAGTTTAATCCACATCGGTGGACTGGCCCTGACGATCCAAGGGTCACTCGAGCTCTGATCCTGAGACACGGGCTAGAGCGTCTCGAATTCGGTTGAGGACTATCTTTTGCCTCGGTTCATAGATGGAAATCCAATTTCCAAATACGTGACATTTGCGGTTTTAGTTGTAAACCTATATATGGCGACATGATATATGGTACCCATGCCGCCTATGATTGATACTTATGATTTGAAGTTGTTTTATACACTATGCACTTATTATAGTATAAAATAATCTGCTTTTAAACGTATCAAGTATTCTTTGGCTGTTATAAGGGAAAACCCTATCCCCCGGCTTGCGTTGCATTGTGTGATAGGACCTGGGTCTTATAACAGCTTCATTTTTCTTTATTTAGCATTGCGTTGTTTTGTTTCATGCACTGGTATTCTTGGGAGGAAACCCGTTCCGTGTTATACGGCGTGGTCCCTTGATTTACCTAACTTTAAAATAAAGATTAATAACTGTTTTAGTTCTCACACCAGTCACATGACTGACCTGGAGTTTATTGTTTTAACCTAAACTCTGGGTGCCCCTATTTTGACACGGGCAGCTAGTAGTTTTGGTTTTGCAGATTTATATTCACAGGAACCTGGTTTTACAGCTGGAACGATATCCGGAAAGCTTTGTATCCGTATATCTCTTCTAGTTGTGTATTGTATTATTTTCCGCTGCGATGTATTTAAATGTAATTTAAATCTCTGATATTTCTGTGTAATATTCACTTATACTCTGTATATTCTTGTAATCTCATGCATTGTTGTGATGTACAATGAAATGTTCCTTTATATGTGTTCTGTTGTGGCTTGTTCTCGAACTATCCGACGCTTTCCTTTACGGGGAAGTTGCAGGTCTTTACACGTGGTATCAGAGCTTTGGTTTACAAAGCAGAGAACAAGACACATTAGAGCCGTACGAAAGAATTCATCAGATATTGGATTAGCAATATCCAACGAGAATGACTCGTTAGAGATAAGATCAGTAGTATCCTAGAACGAGTGTGAAGAGTATATTTTTGAAAATGAAAACAATTTTTGTTTTGCAAATTTAAATCAATTATTCGTATTTGATTATCTATTTATATTGAGTTGGACAATTCAGTATATAAAGAATTTGCATATACGCCTTGCAAACGTATATTCAAAGTTTTAATATATTGGATAGATATAGCATCACACTCTAGTCGCCCGGAGATATTATTGATGATAGCGATCGCATCATCAACATTTATGTTCGAGTTTCGAAGGTGTGACTTTCTATATATTTCCATTAGACTGGTGTGAGAACCAAAATTAGATAGGGCCTATTGTTGTGATTTGGCATCAAAAATCTGATTTTTGACTATGTATCAAAATTATGAATTTGAAACTCTAATTCACTAATTGATTGATGTTTGTGTTGTTTGCCTATTTGTTTGCTAATTTTGAACCATTATGCCTAATAGCATCAAATATTGAATTGTATTGAAAATTGGTCGCATCTGCTTGCATATACATGTATATCATTGAACAGGTCATAGCAAGGAGGCTAGAGCCAGAGAATAAAATTTGTTTGTCCGACAAATAGGTACATGTTTACTACATAATTTCCTGTTTTGTTTGGGTGATGATGATTTTGTGAGCCTATTGGCTAGCCGCTTGGCTTTTTCTTTTTCTTTTTGAGATCTGAAGGACCGGGGAAGCTATTTGAAATTCCCCGATGCTCCCGGTGCAGGGGAGGTTATGGCGAAATTTTTCGAAAACTTAGGGTGTTAGCCAAATTTTTGAAATTTTGAAAATTCTCAGAAACTAAAGAGTTGGAGAATGGAAACCAGATCGAACGTAGAGTTGAATGATCAAACCACTTTCGACTTTGTTCCTTTTCGGGGACGAAAAGTTTTAAGTGGGGGAGATTGTAATAACCCGAAAATCTGGGCCAGTTTAAAATTTTTATTTTGGCAATTTTAGCGAATTTTGATTATTTAAAATGAATTATTTTAAATAAAATCGGCGAGAAATATATTTTGAATTGAAATCGACGTATATATATATATATACGCGTCGTCGTTAGAATATAAATATTTATATATAATTATAAATAGAATTGAAAATGGCGCGGTAGTTCGATAATTCGATTTCAAACTTCAATTGAATGTACCGGGTGCAAAACAATCCGGATTTTAGTGAAACCAAAAACAATAGGATCTAATTGATAATATCTTTTCAACGAGTCCGACAAATCAAGATTTCATAGCGGGAATCAAAAGATATGTCCAGTTGAAAATTCTGAATAGTCGCTATGGAATTCAGGCCCTTAAAAATGGACATTTTGCAAACGACCTCGGATTTCGACGAAACCAGTTTTGTTGGGTCCGGGATGTAAATTTATTGCTAGGTTTCAAATTTCATAATTTTTCGAATCAATGTGTGAGCGTGGCAAAGGAAAACGCGTTTGACCAGTTTCAGTTGTTTTTAATCGACTGGAAATTGGCCATTTTTCCAACGGTCTCAGAATTCGGCGAAACTAGTTTTGTTAGGACCGTATCGTCAATACGAAGCTAGAAAATATTTTTCTGCAATTTATAGAGTTAATATGTGACCCCGGTAATTTGAAATGTACGTTTAAAATTCAATATAGTGATTTAAATGTAAATTTAACGGAAACTGATCGAAATGACCGAATCAGCTTACGATACATATCCCATTGTGTTCGGAATGGGGGTATTATGCTAGGGGCGACAGTCGTTGGGTCTCGATTAGAGTTCGAGCGAAAAGTCAACTTTAAAGGAGAAATAAATTAAAATAAATAATTAAGATATATATATAAATTTCTTAGTCTCTCCAATCCATCACACACCCCGTTTCAGTTGAAATCGAAAAGAGGGGGGGACCCGTCGTTCCCCTTCGCGCCTACGACGTCCACCCTCCACCGCCGTCGACAGGCCATCGCACCCCCTCTCCCCTCCTCCGCACCTTCCTCTCCTCCTTTCCCTCCTGATTTTCGAACCCCACGCCCCACGCAAACACCCCCAACCCGAACCCTAACTCCGCCTGGAACAGCACCGCCAGCCACCCAGGGACCCGCCGCCGTTGCTGACCCCCTCTCGCCTCCTCAACCGCGGTGAAGACCCCCCCTTCAACAACTTTGATTTTGGCAGAGTAAGTTTTATAATTTTTAATTTTCATTTTAAAAACTGATTTTATTTTATTTTTAAAAACTGAAAACTTATTTTCATCTTAAAACTGAAATTATTGTTTTAGGAAAATAAAGAAAAAGATTGAATTTTTATAAAGAAAAAGATTCAATTTTTAATAAAGAAAAAGATTGAATTTCTATCATAAGAAGATTAGATTTTTCTTCGCTTAAAGAATAGAGATTTCTTTGAATGGAAATAGATTTTCTTTGATTTCGAAAATAGATTTTCTTTGATTTCGAATATAGATTTTCTTTGATTTCGAATATAGATTTTCTTTGATTTCGAATATAGATTTTCTTTGATTTCGAATATAGATTTTCTTTGATTTCGAATATAGATTTTCTTTGATTTCGAATATAGATTTTCTTTGATTTCGAATATAGATTTTCTTTGATTTCGAATATAGATTTTCTTTGATTTCGAATGTAGATTTTCTTTGATTTCGAATATAGATTTTCTTTGATTTCGAATATAGATTTTCTTTGATTTCGAATATAGATTTTCTTTGATTTCGAATATAGATTTTCTTTGAATTGGAAAATGGATTTTCCCTAGAATTGAAAAAGAGATTTTCTTTGAAATGAAAGATTAGATTTTCTTGGAATTGAAATATTTTTATGAGGATAAAAATATGATTTTTATATATTGAACATCGAAGTAAAAATTCGATTTTTATATATTGAACATCGAAGTAAAATTATGATTTTTATATATTGAACATCGAAGTAAAAATAGGATTTTTATATATTGAACTTCGAAAGAAAAATATGGTTTTTATATATTGAACTTCGAAAGAAAAATATGGTTTTTATATATTGAACTTCGAAATAAAAATATGATTTTTATATATTGAATAGCGAAGTAAAAACTCGATTTTTACATAGGTAGTGAAAGCGGGCGACGAAGGTAACAAAAGGGCGAGAACGAAGAAGATCTATATCAAAGAAGAGTCAAGATGTTTGGATAGCTATATGTGAGAACTCCTCACCTTTCAATTTCTTTTCTAATTATATATATATACTAGGATGCAGACGGTGCTTAGTAGCACCCGACACAATCGTCCACAGACCATGGACTTGTTTGTTTGGTTGCATAGATTAGTTATATGATTTGATTTGAATTTGGTTGTTTGGTGATTTTGATTGATGTGTGAATGGCGTGGGCCTTCACTAGACCGGGGATAAGGCTAGGCCTCGTCCCGTTTCTAGTATCGTGCCGTTATGCCGCCGAAATTTTCTAAAATATGTTAGAAAAATAAAAATATCATTTTATTGAATAAATGAATTGAATAGAAATTCATAGGTTGAAATAAAATGTTTTATCGTTAAAAATATAATTTTTAACGTGAAGTGAATAAAATAAATTATTCATTTACAAACCGGACGGTTTGTTTATGTACACCTATTTGAAGGACATTGATTGGGTCGATTAATTTTACACATCGCCCAACTGCACTAATAAAATATGTGTTTGATTGTTTGAAACCCCACACGGGTGTTGGGATGAAATTGGAAGTTCACTCATCCTGGTTGATTAAATATGTCGATCGATTGATTGACAGGCTGTTATAAGCGTTAGATATCTATATTTGATGCTTATACAGTGTAGTGCACTTTGGTTGATGGTTGATTATTTTTCGATGCTATTATATGTGTGTAATGCGTGAAAATCCATATAATTAACTTTATATGGTAATTGATTGGGCCTCATTCCAATTTGAAAAATAAAGAATATTATAAAATAAAAGTTCATGTGTTGACAGTACTCATCAATTGAGATTGGTCATGTGTTGAACGAAATATTTTAGTAATAAAATTTACATCTTTATCGTTATAAAATAAAAGTTCATGTGTTGACAGTACTCATCCATTGAGATTGGTCATGTGTTGAACGAAATATTTTAGTAATAAAATTTACATCTTTATCGTTATAAAATAAAAGTTCATGTGTTGACAGTACTCATTCAGTGAGATTGGTCATGTGTTGAACGAAATATTTTAGTAATAAAATTTACATCTTTATCGTTATAAAATAAAAGTTCATGGGTTGACAGTACTCATCCATTGAGATTGGTCATGTGTTGAACGAAATATTTTAGTAATAAAATTTACATCTTTATCGTTATAAAATAAAAGTTCATGTGTTGACAGTACTCATTCATTGAGATTGGTCATGTGTTGAACGAAATATTTTGGATAATAACAACTATTTTGAAAAAGAAATATTTGAAATAGAATATTTGAAAATAGGAATATATGAAGCCGTATTGATTAGATTGACGCCATTTTGACGTGAACGATATTTATATCGATATTGAAAACGATTTCGAAATAAATTGAATTGAAAACGATTTCGAAATAAATTGAATTGAAAACGATTTCGAAATGAATTGAATTGAAAACGATTTCGAAATGAATTGAATTGAAAACGATTTCGAAATGAATTGAATTGAAAACGAATTCAAATTGAATTGAAAGCGAATTGAAATGAATTCAAATTAAATTGAAATTTGAATTGAATAGAAATGAATTTTAAAACTATTTATATAATTCGTTTTAAATAGAAATCGACGAAATATATATTATATATATTATATATATAATATAATGGCCTGAATAGAACGCGCCGCGCCGCGGCAGTTCGTGAATTTCGACCATTTATTTCAAACGGGCATTACGGGAGATCCGACCGTCGGATTCTCCTAAAACCGGAACCGTTGGGTTCGTATCGAAAAGAGCTTTCTAACAGATATTAGAAATTAGAAATCTAACGGTTGGATTTGGAATTATGTCCAAATCAAATTTGAAAAAGGTCGCTGTAAGTGCAGTTCGATGGCCATTGGTGGAAATCGACTGTACGGGCCTTGGTAAAATTATTAAAAATAGTAATAATTTGTGTAAAATCATAAGAAATGATTTAGAAAGAATTGGGATGAAAAAACTCCATATTTGAAAAGATAAAAATAGATTTTTATCGAAATGAACTGGTTTTGAACTAGAATTATAATTCTATTTATTTTTAAATAAATAAATTGAATTTAAAAAGGGTTTTGAAAATAACCAGAATATCCAATGATTGCATTGGAGTGGATTTGAATCGAAATTGTCTTCGGAATATTTCGATGTTGGAATTCGTGATTATACAGGTGTTGTTATGGAAATTTGAAAGATATATATTTACATCGTTATTTCCAATACGACATTTGTTAGTCGTAGAATTCGATATTGAATATAAGCCGATATATTTTCTATTCAGAGCCTTGTATTGAATATCGAATGTGATTTGGGTTTGTCGTGAATGGTGTCTTCACTAACACTGTTCTTGAACCCAGTTGAGAAATGATTAAATCTTTTTATTTAGATTTAATGAAGTGTACCAATTAAATAATATTTAATTGGAATTGAATTGATATTGATTTTTGGGTTTATCGTGAACAGTGTTTTAAATAACACTTGTTTTTTAACCCGATAATTAATGAATGTGACTTTGGGTTTATCGTGAACCTTGTTTTTAAATGACACGGATTCTTTAACCCAGTTAACAATTAAAACTAAGTGGAGTTTTAATGAATCTTTAATTAGATTGAAATGGTCGAGAATGGAGTATCACCAGTTTTGCTCCAGGTGATAGTTAAATCTTTAATTAGATTTGAACGTGAAATGGTAATTGAATTTACCGATAACACCGTGGTGTTAGATATGAAGTATTACCAGTTTTACTTCATGGGATGAATAGGTTGGGATTGGGAAATTAAAACAAATGATTACTTCGGTAAGGTTCATTAATCCCGACGAGTTTGAATTGATATTCAAAAATAGATTAAAGAATAAATTCAAGAAATTTATCTTGGATAAAATTAATGGGAACCTTTCCCTATGAATGTGAAATTTAGAAACTAACTGTCGGTTAGCTAAGCAGAATGGTTTTCTGGATATTGATCTGATGTTGGTTTCGGCCTTCGGGGTTAATATTTGGGGAATTATTCTCTTGATTAATTTACGGTTAGTGACTAATGAATTGGAATGAGGCGTATGTTGTGTTTGTGTAGCACTTTTATAAAATATACGCGAGTTATTCGGAAAGACCGGGTTTATCCCATTCTGAATAACTGATACGACGATAAGTCGAAGATGAAGACGATGGTCGAAGACCGGAGGTCTTCACGTCGTTTGGGTAATTACTGATGCTCTTGATTGGGCTGTACACCCAAGAAGATGGAAACAGTTAGTGATCGTCCAGACGTACTTGGAGATCGATGGATATGCGGGGTACTAGGTGCCTCCGGTTTCGTTCAGACCCAGAACGGACTTGTAAATGGACTGTGTGTCTGACATTGGATTTTAGTCTGTGTGTTTGATTTCTATTAAATATATATCTGTTTGGCGGCGGAGAATTTATTCTCTTGCTTAACGCCCTTCTCTGAGACGTACGAGCTCAGGGGTTATATATTGATGGATATCAAACGCATGGAGTGAATTGCCTGTGTGGCATGCCTAAGTGGCAATAGATCGAGGCTTCTGTTGAAAAGCAAAGTCTTGTGGTGATGATCAAAGCACAGCCTGTGTGGCACAGCTTTGTGTAACATGAATTCGCGAGTTTCACACCCGGTATGAACCAAAAACGGGAGACGGACCTCAGGGAGGGCATGCGTTTCCTTCTAGCTAAAAAGTGGCGTCAGTGGTTTTACACGCCCTGACGAGTTTGACTTATGTGGTTGTTGCTGTTGCGAGGCGCCTCGGATATATCGGTCGTTCTCGAACCGATGGAGTCATTTGTTGGCTCATTGACACCCCAAAGGGTGGGGAAACGCATGTTCAGGGTTTAAGTTTAATCCACATCGGTGGACTGGCCCTGACGATCCAAGGGTCACTCGAGCTCTGATCCTGAGACACGGGCTAGAGCGTCTCGAATTCGGTTGAGGACTATCTTTTGCCTCGGTTCATAGATGGAAATCCAATTTCCAAATACGTGACATTTGCGGTTTTAGTTGTAAACCTATATATGGCGACATGATATATGGTACCCATGCCGCCTATGATTGATACTTATGATTTGAAGTTGTTTTATACACTATGCACTTATTATAGTATAAAATAATCTGCTTTTAAACGTATCAAGCATTCTTTGGCTGTTATAAGGGAAAACCCTATCCCCCGGCTTGCGTTGCATTGTGTGATAGGACCTGGGTCTTATAACAGCTTCATTTTTCTTTATTTAGCATTGCGTTGTTTTGTTTCATGCACTGGTATTCTTGGGAGGAAACCCGTTCCGTGTTATACGGCGTGGTCCCTTGATTTACCTAACTTTAAAATAAAGATTAATAACTGTTTTAGTTCTCACACCAGTCACATGACTGACCTGGAGTTTATTGTTTTAACCTAAACTCTGGGTGCCCCTATTTTGACACGGGCAGCTAGTAGTTTTGGTTTTGCAGATTTATATTCACAGGAACCTGGTTTTACAGCTGGAACGATATCCGGAAAGCTTTGTATCCGTATATCTCTTCTAGTTGTGTATTGTATTATTTTCCGCTGCGATGTATTTAAATGTAATTTAAATCTCTGATATTTCTGTGTAATATTCACTTATACTCTGTATATTCTTGTAATCTCATGCATTGTTGTGATGTACAATGAAATGTTCCTTTATATGTGTTCTGTTGTGGCTTGTTCTCGAACTATCCGACGCTTTCCTTTACGGGGAAGTTGCGGGTCTTTACACAATGTTGGTAATGGTGCTGGTCCAATAGTACAGGTGCCTAGAGACGATTTTCCCAAGCTATGCAAGGATTACAATAGTCTTGGTGGAAAGCCGTTCCAAGGAACGGAATCGGCCACGGATGTTCGAGATTGGTTGGATAGCTGCAAGCGTATCTTCGAAGATTTGGGTATCGAGGATGCGATGAAGAGAAGGCTAGCATCCCGTCAGCTGCAAGGACGAGCAATGAATTGGTGGAATGCTATAAAGGCAGCTACTCCCGAGGATCAGATTACTTGGGATCGGTTAAAGGTTCGCTTTAACGATAAGTTCATTCCAGCTGCTCTGAAGTCAGTGTTGTTTAAGAAATTCTTGGAACTCAAGTAGAATGGCAGAGCTGTCTCGGGGTATATTGCTGAATTCGACACTTTGTCGAAATATGGGTTATCCCTAATAGATACTGACGAGAAGAAGAACGAGAAGTTCATAACTGGCTTGGATCAGTACTTGGGGGAAAGGCTTATTAACCACATCAATGAGACGTTTGAATCGATTATGAGGAAAGCATTGAGGTCAGATATTCTTTACCCTAAGTCGAATACTGAGGTTGCATCTGTAGAGGAGCCAAAGCCGCAAGCAAGCGATGGAGGCAAGAATGGTTCTCAGAATAAGAGGAAGCAGAACCAGAATAAGGATGACCAAAAGAAGAAAAAAGATGTTGAGTGCTTTAGCTGTGGTAAGAAGGGCCATTATGCTAGTAATTGTCGGGCCAAGCCAGAGGATAGGAAGTGTTTCAACTGTGGCCAAGTGGGACATCACAAGGACAAGTGTCCGTAACCCCCTAAAGAAAAGCAGATGGTGAAAGCATATGCCCTTAATGTTATTCCTTCTTCGTCGAATGCCCCAACTGCGGCGGAGAAGGGAAAGAATGTCGTTATTCAAGGTATGCTTTCTGTTTATGATGTTCCTGTTAGAGTTTTGTTTGATACCGGAGCTCCCAGTTCTTTCATATCTAGTGAGATGGTAGATAGGTTGGGATTTGAGCCCGAAATTGTCGATAGACCTTTAGTAGTGACGAACCCGATTGGTGGTTCGACTAACCTTAGCATGATTTGTCGTAATGTGGTCTTATCGAGTCATGGATGCATGTTTGTTTGTGATTGCTTTGTTTTGGGCTTTACTTGGTTTGGCATTATTTTGGGAGTCGATTGGCTCCAAAGATACGGGGTGGTGGTAGACTGTGAGGGCTTTTTGGTGACAGCTAGAGCGGATGATGGGCAAAGGGTAGTGTTTGGTGGTCTACCTAGTGATGGGGTAATGGCTAGTTTTCTAAATTCCCTCAACATCCGGCATAGTGAGTTATCAGGTATGCCCGTGGTTGGCCAGTATCTGGACGTCTTCGAGAAAGTGACCAGGCTTCCACCACACCGACAGATTGAGTTCCGTATTGATTTAGTGAAAGATGCCAGACCTATAGTGATGCCACTTCGTCGTCTGGCACCAAGGGAGCAGGAGAGCTCAGGGTGCAAGTCAGCGATCTTTTAAAGAAGGGATTTATCAAAAGGAGTGTTTCTGAATGGGGAGCACCAGTTATGTTTGCTACCAAGGCGGATGGTTACCTTCGATTGTGTGTGGACTACCACGAATTGAATAAAGTGACGAGGAAGAATAAGTATCCTCTACCGTGGATAGATGATTTGTTTGATCAGTTGAGTGGCGCGAGAGTATTCTCCTAGTTGGATCTCGCGACAGGTTTTCATCAGCTTAGGGTGCAAGCTGAGAGTATAGCTAAAACGGCATTTCGGACGCCGTTTGGATTTTATGAATGGTTGGTCATGCCATTTGGGTTGACCAATGCACCAGCATATTTTGTGGACCTTATGAATAGAGTATTCAGAGATCAGTTAAATAAGTTTGTTCTTATGTTCGTGGACAATATACTTGTTTATTCGAGGACAAAGGAAAAACACAAGGAACATTTAAGAATAGTGATGGAGGTATTCGGAAAACACCAATTGAAAGCAAAGTTTTCTAAGTGTCACTTCTGGAGGAGGCAAGTGAGATTCTTGGGTCATGTTGTTTCAGAAAATGGTATCGCCGTGGACCCTGCGATGGTGGCTATGGTACAAGATTGGTCTACGCCCAAGAATGCGACAGACATAAGAAGTTTCTTGGGGTTAGCTGGATATTATTGTAAGTTTATCCAAGAATTTTCCAAGATAGCAGCACCGTTGACTCAGTTGACCAAGAAGACTCAAGCTTTCGTCTAGGACGAAAAGTGCGAGAATGCATTCAAGAATCTAAAGGAAAAGTTGACGTGTGCACTAGTGTTAGTCATTCCTAAGGGGAATAAAGAGATGATGGTATATACGGATGCATGTGGTACTGGACTAGGTGCTGTATTGATGCAAGGAGGTAGGTTTATAGCTTATGCAAGTCGGCAACTGAAACCGCATGAGAAAAGATACCCTACCCATGATTTGGAATTGGCAGCGATCGTGTTTGCATTGAAGATGTGGAGACATTATCTCTTGGGAGAAAGATTCGAGTTGTTTACCGATCATAAATCGTTAAAGTATCTCTTCTCTCAGAAGGATCTAAATCTCCGATAGCAAAGATGCTTAGAATTCTTGGCTTCCTATGATTTCGATATCGCATACACACCAGGAAAGCGCAACGCAGTAGCTGATGCATTGAGTAGAAGACATGTCAGTTTAAGGGCTATGTTTCTTGAATGGAAGCAATTGGAGTACATCGCTGGGTATGATTTCAGACCAAAGTGCGAGTTGGATCCAGAAATGTTAGCAAGTTTGATGATCAGACCCACTTTGATTGAGCGGATTGGTTCCAGTCAGAGGTACGATCCTAACCTATTGGAAATCATCTCAAAGTTAGAGATGGGAATCGACGAAGAGATGAATAAGTATGGGCTTGATCGAGATGGATGGCTTAGGAAGAATGGAAGACTAGTTGTACCCAATGTCAATGGATTAAGGGATGAAGTGCTTAGAGAATGTCATCACTCAAAACTGACTATACACCCCGGTGGTAACAAGATGTATCGAGACATGAAGCAGACCTACTACTGGGAAGGGATGAAAAGAGACGTTGGGACGTTTATATCCAAATGCATGAATTGCCAGCTAGTTATAGTTGAGCAAAAGAAGCCTAGTGGTTTGTTACAACCATTAGAAATTCCAGAATGGAAATGGGAACAAGTGTCAATGGATTTCATTGATGGGTTACTAAGGACTAGATCGGGCCATGATAGCATTTGGGTGATTGTGGACCGATTGACTAAGAGTGCAAGGTTTATACCCGTCAAGTCAAACAGGAAAGCAGCTAAGTTAGCGGAACTGTATATAAAGTGGGTAGTGAGATTTCATGGAATACCCAAGGCATTGTGAGTGACCGAGATCCGTTGTTCACTAGTGGATTTTGGAAGAGCTTACAAGAGGCGTTAGGATCAGAATTACATCTCAGTACCGCGTATCATCCTCAAACCGATGGTCAAACAGAGAGGGTGAATCGTATATTAGTAGACCTCTTGAGAGCCTATGTATTGGATTTTGGTGGATCATGGGATGACCATTTGCATCTAGTAGAGTTTGCATATAATAATAGTTATCAATCCAGTATTGGTATGGCTTCATTTGAAGCTTTGTACGGAAGACCGTGCAACTCACCGTCCTGTTGGTTAGAGACCGGTGAGAAATATGTGCTTCGACCAGAAGTAATAAGAGAAACATCAGACAAGATCAAGGTTATCCAACAGTTAATGAAGGCTACCCAAGATAGGCAGAAAAGTTATGTTGATAAGAGGAGAAGAGAATTAAAGTTCTCCATTGGCGACTTGATGTTTGTCAAGATTTCTTCGATGAAGAGCGTGATACGATTTGGCAGGAGAGGCAAGTTAGCACCAAGATTTGTTGGTCCATTCCCAGTTCTTGAGAAAATTGGGAATTTGGCACATAAAGTTGAATTACCAGAGAAGATGGCAGGAGTTCACAATGTATTTCATGTTTCCTAGTTAAAGAAGTTCGTACACGACCCAGATGTGACTATTTCACCTGATCTGTTGGATGATATCGAAGTTGAACCCGAGGCGGTTGGGAACCGCAATCCTATGCGTATTGTTGGGAATGATACGAAGTAACTTCGAAGGAAAGCAGAGAATCTAATCAAAGTTCAGTGGGGGCGAAAATGAGAATGACTGTACTTGGGAGACAAAGGAGAGCATTAGGAAGACGTATCCAGAACTCTTCACCTGGTAAGATTTCAGTTTCGATTTAGTCTTTCCGCATGCTAGGATAGGTTTGTTTTATCTGTTTTGCATGTTTGATTGTTGTATATGATTGGTAGGCATGCGGGATCCTTTGTATGTTTTGTGTTAAGGAATTTCGGGGACGAAATTTATTAAGGGGGGGGGGGGGGGGGGAGTGTAACGACCCGTATTCTATGCATCCAGGATCATAGAATATTTATTTCTTTCACATACAAAGTCGTATGGTCATATAACTTTAGGAGACGACTATTGGGGTCATTTCCCATGTTCACGATTTTTGACATTTTTTAAGTGACCGTTTTGCCCCTAGCTGATCTTGTTTTGACCATAACTTTTGACTGGAAAAGGAATTTTGACATGAAACCACTTCCATTGGCTCCAGATGATGGTTTACCTTTCCGTAGAGTGGTCACATTAGCAAAACGGACTCACCGTTTGGGAGATATGGCTGAAACAAGTTTCAGATGGTGAAAAACAGCTTAATTGGGCTTAACCAGGTGATTAACAGCTTGGCCCAAAGGGGAATTTCGGGATCAGTAGTTTAAAAGGGCTGTTAAGGTTTGGAGAATACCTTTTTCTCATTTTTCAGCCGTCGCCATTCAATTCTCTTAACCTAGTCATAGCCTCCAACAACTAAAACATCCCCAAACCACTTTCTAATTGAAGATTAGCCTAATCAACATCAAATTAAGGAGGAATAGCACCAAAGCAAGGTTAGAGCTGTTGTATTGCATTGGGAACAGCGCCAAACAGAGATTCATTTCAGATTTGGTATTTTATTTGTGGCCAAGGTGAGTGATTTGCATAGTTCCTCACTAATTACGGGTAATTAAGGGTAATTAGTGTTAATTAGCAAATTTAAACATGGTTAAATTCTGGAAAAATATTTATAAATTTCGAAACACTGTTTTAGGCCTCTGTTAGGAAATTTGGTTAATCTGGTTAAGTTTTGCTAATCATATCATTAGTTTTTCTTAAACATGCTTAGGGGAAAATATGGTATTTTGGCTATGTTTGATCCGTTTAACCTTGTCATATTATTGTTTTGGTGTTTGTGGTCACTTCTATTTGTTGCTATGACTGCATGGTATGATTTGTGATCGATTAGAAGAGTTAGATTGGTCGAAAACACCGTCGTATGGCGTAAAATAGTCGCTGGAAAAGTTGCAGGAAGCAGTGCAGGGATTCGGATCGGATCGGGTTAGGGGGCTCTGATCGGATCAGAGAACTGAGCAGAGAACCGAACCGGATCGCAACCTAGTACAAGAAGAGAGCTTGGCAAAAAGGTAGGCCTCTCACACAAGGGTTGGAGTTGGTATTGGACTAAAGCTGGAGATGGGATCGGATCTGATTAACTGGAGGAAAGAAAGGCGGAACCGAACCAAGGCAGAAGTACCGAACCGAATCAAGGTAGTGAGATAGCTGAACCCATGTGACATGGAAGCCCCAAATCGAACTGAGGGTGGAGCTCCGAACCAAACCGGATGGCTATGAAGTGGAGCAAGCTGAACCGAATCAGGTAAGGACAACCGAACCGAACCGAATTGGAGCTGCGATTACGCGACGACTTTTCTGAAGACCAACTCCAATTCGACCAGAACCCGAGATGCAAAAGAAGTCCAAATAGGAAGTAGAGCTCAGGATCCAGTTGGGAACCAACGAGTTAACTTCATGAGTTGGGCTTTGCTGCGGGACGTGTGCTAAGGGGTTGTCGATGTCTATAACTTTGGATCACTATGTGTAGGGGGTACGTGAACGGATTTAGGGCCACAGTGGCCTAGGTACGACTAAAGAGCTATAGACCAATGAAGTGGGGTCATTTGTAAAGATTTGGTCATGACTCCATGGGGCAAGCTTGGTGGTAGCAGTAGTTGTACAAATCGAACTCTGTCACTACTTCGATGGGTCTAGTGATTGACGGTGGTGGACATCGTATGCTTTACGCACTGAGTGAGAGATGTGAGGATTGTCGCTACATTTGATTTGTTTGCCATCATTATGACATGCACACCCCCCTCTTTATCTTTACACCATCTGTTCAGTGGCACCTTAGAGTATTGTACGGTATGTAGTGCTAACTCTTTGGTTGCAGGTCCAGGTCCATGTATCGTTTGATATACCTTTTATTGTTCTGTTTAGCTGCTTATCGCTCATACCAGACTTTTTGTCTGACCCAAAGTTTTATGTCTCTTCTTATTACTCTGGGTGCTCTCACGAGCAGACTAGAGACAGGTTAGGTGGTATGCACGAGTAGCTGTACCGAAGACGAGCAGGAGGCTTCTAGTATGATACATATATATATATTCTTCCTATGATGCTGCGGTCACTACTTTGGGCATTAGTGGTGTACCTTTCTTTCTTTTGTTTAGAGACAGTAATTTGGAAAGTTGTAATAAGCTGTATTTGGATTTCCGCTACTCTGATGATGATGTGGATGTTGGATTTAGTTATCGGCTTATGCACTGTCTCGCCTGCTTTATGTCAAGTACATTATTATTATATTTTGTTCCTTGCGATATGAGACATTCTACAGGTTTTCGATTAGTTCATTCTCTTCTTTCCTTTCTTTGGCGACTGTTCCGTGCTAGTCGGGCATGTGTACAGCGCACTTTCAGAGGAAATGTCGGCTGGTGCGGGGCGGGCCGTCACAAATTTAGTATTGGATATGCCTATAAATAAGGGGGCAAGCAAACCTAAACCTAGTCAAACCATTGTCTCTGGTCAACCATTGTGTAGTCGCTACCCTCACATTTCGATGCCTGATATACTTCGGTTTTCTCTCCAATTTTTCTCTAAATTCCCTGATTGAAATGGAATTAGTACAACATCATTATTTTTGTACTCGTCGAGGTCTACAACATAGTCGGTGGTGATCGAGATTAGCAAACTTTGGTGACCAGAAAATCGTCTAAAAGACACCGTAGTTCGAGCTGGTTTGAAGGCACTCAAGAGCATCGAGTTAAAGGAGATTTGGAATGGAGGTCACACAGGCGTAGGCGCATCCAATGGCCATCACAAGTCAACGGATGGTTAAGGGAATGAGGATGCGGTGGTGGATGAAGTAGTCGTGGACATGGGTTCTAATTCTAAAGTACACTAAAAACAACTGGAAAGGGTTATCTATTTGCAAACGTGAAGGACAGTGGGTTTTGGAAGCTTGGAAGCAACGAACGAGACAGTAAAGTGGGTGATGCTGTGTTGAGTTTGAATGAAGAACAGAAGAAGTATTTTGGCCACGTTGATGAAGATTATTTTTCCTACTTGATGTCAGAGCTTGTTACTGAAGGGTATGTAGCAGGAGCAATGTGAAGAAAGGGGAAAAAAGTATTATGCCTGTAATTCGATTAATAACCTTTGGATTAATTATTTTATTAAGATTGTATAGCTTATTCGGATCAATTATCATTATTTTTATGAACTGAACAGGAAACAAACAAACGAGAACCATATAGACGAAGTTGTAGAAAATAAAAAGGAAAGGAGAAAAACTGTCAGCCTGTAAATCATTGTAATCAATGTAATTAATTTTGATAAAGTAATAAAAAGTTAATTATTAAATATTTAGTAATTAATTTAGAGATTTTAAATCCTGAACAAGTTGTTTCGAATGAGGGAAAACGAAGGCTTGTTAACCCGATGTTGAACCTGCGGCGTGATGTTGAACTTCGATCCGGCCATTTTGTGTTAACCATAATTTTACCAAGTAATTTATTTAATTAATTTTACAGATAGGTAGTTAATTAATTAAACCATAATTAAAAGTTAATTTTTACATTGATAACCTACTTTCAGGTGCTAGATGAATTTGCTGGCACCAAGGAACGGGAACAAGTGAGAACGCTGACAAGCAAACTGGAAATCTACCGATGAAAGGAGAAAAACAAATGAGTTGGCCTGTTAAATTTAAACCAACATAATTAGTTACACTCATTTTTAATTAAGGAAATTATTTGTTTAAATTAAAAGCCATGAATGCAGATAATCATATAACCTTCGTCTATGTTAACAGAATTAAACGAAACATGCTGGAACAGTATTGATGAACACTACTTCATGGGACAGAATTGGAATCAATAAGAATTTTAATTAAATTAAACGACCGTTTAATTTAATTAAAATGATGCATTAACAACGTATCGACTTAAGGTGAGTTAAACTTACTCATTTTTTCCCACTTATATTTTTTATAAGTTGGGTTTATTTGTTTGTGTGTTATGGATGATTTTATTGATGATTGTTTGAATTTTATATTCATATATTGACTGAACAATTAACTTAAATGTTTGTTTTACTTAATTAAATAAAAATCGTTATTTCTAACGATTAGGTCCAATTGAGGTAACTTACCTCAGTGGTTATGTTTATAATAATATAAACGTTATAGGTAAATAAATAATTGGATGTTTGAAATGCTGTTACTAGCATATCATTGTCTGTTACATTACATTATTGACTGCTATTATTAAACTGTTTATTTCATCTGTTTAGACGGAAAATGAATGTTAATTAGCCATATTGGACTGAATGGTTCTAATTAGGATAACCCATTGTTTTGCAAGGAATTAACAGGTTGGAGGAATCAAATAGGATTCCTCACTAATATTGATAATGTTTATCAATATGATATGTTGTGGTCGTTTGGATGTGAAATTGATTTATATTTCATGGTTTGGTACTTCAATGGATAATTGCCTCTTTATTACCGTCAGTAAAAGAAAAGATTTTTAAATTGATAATAAATCGATTGTGAAACGTTTTCAATGTTATATTTATATATTTAAAATACGGATTTGATCGTAAATACAAATGTCAAAGTTAATTTACTGGTTTTATAATCATTTAAATTATAACTTAGTGATATAAGATATTATTAAATGAATAGTTAAACGATACAAACTTATCATATTTGTTATTAAAATGTGTAAATAGTATATAAGGCCTTAACGGCCGCAAAGGAAATTTAAATTGAATTCAGAATACTGAAATGGAATAATTGAATCGTGAGTTTATGAGAATATGTTAAAGAGATTTAGAAGTGATTTTTTTGTAATAAATGATTGGTTTAAACAAACGATGTTTTAAATATACGAAATGTGATTGAATAACATTTCGTGAATAAGATTAACGAATCAACAGAATTTGAAACAAGTATTGATTGGAAATGAAATTTCTGGTTTTTAAATGAAATGGGAATTGAAATATGAATAAGGATTTATAAATAAGATTTGGTTTAAAATGACAAATAGGGATTTATAACCGAATTTAATCCCGACAATTGGAATCGATTGTTAACTCAAGACTTCCCAAAATATAGTACAACTAAATATACGAATAAAAGTTGATCCATACGTGAGAGAATGGTAAAATGAATTCCAAGTATGATGGAAATTGGATAAGTGTAAAGTGAGAGTTGGGAAATGAAATTGAATTATAAGTCGTCGCTAATGAATTGCGAATGGAATTTGTAAATAAAGTTAAGTTTTGGAAATGGAATTTGTAACATTTGTTACAAACGATAAGTTGAACTATTTGATTAATAAACTGAAGATCTTTATAAAAGATCATTATATGATTTTTGGACAACAAGTAAGTTGTCGGGAATGAAGTGATAGCGTTTGATAAATGAAAGAAAAAGGTTTGAAAATATAATCTGTAACACTTGATACAGAAGTTAAGTTAACTTATTGCAATTTAAGATTTGAAAGGGCTCATATAATGTAACGTCTCACATTTTTCATCGATTTATATTTGAATATTTAAACAAATTTATATATTGAATTCGTAATATAAATGGAATTTTATATTAAACGAAGTTGGACATATTAATAAATCTAATATAAACGAGCTCGAAATGGTGCAGCAGTTCGTAATTTACGATTTGAACTTCAACTGAGTATACAGAACCCGTTACAAGTCGGAATTCACTGAAACAAGAAATATTCGAATCTGTTGAATTATAACTTTTTAATGAAAGAGAAAAATCAAGATTTCTTGTTTTATATTGTGAGTTATGGCCAAATCAAAATTTAAAATAGTCGCCGAGAAATCATTTATAAACCGTAAATTGATTTTAAATCAATTTAATATAGGTTTAACTGGAGAACATAATATCAAGATTTAAATCCATATTAGTTTATTCTAAAAGTAGTATGAATTCAGTTTGAAAATACATCTGATAATGAGAATTTGTTTTCAATAGAATTGTTCACATTTGAGTCAATATATATTAAATCAAATGTTAAATTATCAATTTAATTTCATATCTTCGGTATATTGTCAAATTAGACTATGGAAACTGTTCCAATGTTTTTAGAATGGTGGTTGAACGCTAGGAATATCGTTTGTTGCATTCAAATAGGGGTTCAGAACCGTAAGGTATTTTAACTGAAGTCACCGCGCTAAGTAAATAAATTATAATAAAATAAAAGAAAAATAGGAGACGATCTATTCCCTTAATATAGTTATTCTGTAAACCTACCACCGTCCTCTGCTTTCAAATTTCATGTCTCAGCATTTACTTCTCCATAAAGCTTTCAGTAAGGGTACATTGCATCCCTAACCTACCTATACCCTGTGAATTTGACATCACTTTTATCTTCTTCTCCTTTGCCTATTAATTGAAACTATCGGCTTTATTTTCTCCATTCCTTAAACCAAAATCAAATCATTTTTTAATTCGCTCATTTTCCTTTTCCAGTGAATCGCGTTTCCCTCTACTGATGAAAAAAAGGGCAATCGAAAATCAGATATTAAAATAGGAAATCACGATTTTCTATTTATGCGATTCAAACCATGGCAGATACTGAAGCTCGACGTCGAAGGGGATAGTGCGAGTTAAGGAAAGAAAGACGCGATTGGATCCACGAGATGATCAGAAACCCAACGAAACTTTTTAAATTCCCAAAATTGGAAATCGCAATATTTAAACTCGCGACTGAAGCTTGTCTACAACTGGAACCTTCACGATTCAACTAGATGTGGGGATTGCGATGTTTGATTTGTTGAATTGGAGGGAACGACAGTGGTGATTGGGAGTTGAACTGGGTATTGCGGTGGACTGTAATTGGAAAAAGGTCGGTCTTTGTTTTAATGGATGTGAACATGGTGAAAGGGGTTGTCATAGGAAGGAGATCTGTTTGGATTTCAGTAAGGCTGGGTAGGCATTACAGTAGGATTTGATATGTTATGGGGTAGTAACGTTGGTGATTCGGGGGTGCAGAATGTTAGTACAGGGTTGATGAAGGGTGTTGTTTGCAATTGACTTATGAGGGTCAACCGTAAGGAGTTTTGTTGAGACTGTGAGGACTGAAATGAATTAAGTGAGTTTGGCAATGTGCTGATGCATTCTGAAATAGGGGATGATTGTTGAACGAGGAGTTTGAATCGAAACTGTTGTTGAACTGATTTGGATTTGACAGTTGAGAAAAAATGGGGAGTTCGATTCATGGGAAGCAGGTGAGTGCAAACGAGCACTATGAGTGGAAAGTTTTGGTCTGGGCACATGGTGCTTAGGCATACACTAAATGGTAGTTATTGGGAGGAGGATGTTTGGAAACCGATGGTGCAAAGTTTTACAGTAAGGTTGGGTTATATTTGGTGGTATAATGGTAGGAGAACAATGGTTGAAGTAATGGAAAAGAAATGGTGAATTGAGTGCAAGATGTCCGAGGAAATGTCAAAATGAAATTGGAGCAACCGTGAGGTATACATTTTTGAAATAAATTTAAAATGCATAGATAATTTTTTTATTGATTGATAAATACACGTAGAATATTTATTTAATTATTTTAATAGTTTGTTTAAATTAAAATAAGTTAATCATTAAATAAAACTTATAATTGTAAGAATAAATTATTCAAGACGAGTCGAGTACATGAGTAGCTGTGATGGTATGGAATTAAACAGAATATTCGGCAAGGAAAAATCGAGGTGAGTTAAACTCACTTAATTAATTATTGGGAACTATTTTTAATAGTTCAAATTTATTTTATTGCTTGCTGACTACTAAATTGATTGATATAAAGTGATAATAATATATAGTAATATTATATAATAATAATATTGGTGATTAGTTATTCCCGCAGTACCATTAGCGGATGCCCACGGTATCATTAGTGGATGATTTCCCTACGCACCCCACAATATATATAGTGGATGACCCTTATACCGCGAGTGCTTCAAAGAAGGATGGGTATTATTATTGTTGACTAATATCTATAGATGCAGGAAAAACGGGCTGGAGGGATCCAACTGGGTTCCTCACATTAAAATTATTGTTTTCACATATATACTGATATATGATGTGTTTTATAACATGTGATAGCTTATGATATGTTTGAATGTGTTAGTAACGCAGATTATTGATTTAGTATATTTAAATATCCTAAATAATAATATATGGATTTCAAAATAAAAATTTGAATATAAAAAGAGTTTTAATATATTTATTTCAAATGGAAATGGCTAGTCAGAATCCAAATTAAATAGGATTTAAAAACAAATATTTGTATGAATAAATATCATAAAGAAGTGAATTTAGAAATGACATTATAAGAAGTAAAAATTTTGATTTTAGGATTTAAGAAAATTGTGGAGTATGTATGAATTTGGAAAAGAAACGGGAATCGGAAATTAAACCGTTATTCTAAAATAGATTGAAATTTTCCCATTCACAAGGGAAAATATTTATTTGTAAATAGAAATGTTCATTGAAATCCGAAATTTTAATTCAATTTAAAAGAAAAGATTTTTTTGAACCAAATGTGTAAATAGGGCGATTTTATAAACAAACATTTACATAGAAATGAAACGATTACCTTTTGAGGATTAGGGGAAAATATGGTTTGGGGGAGAATTTGAAGGAAAGTTGGAAATGGAGTTTATATTTTTAATGGATTGTAATTTTCCAATGGCAAGGAAAACTATAAAAGAAATTATTGAAATAAATCTACAATTAGAAGTTATAATTGGGATTTGAAACTTGAGATTGCAAATATGAAATCAGGATCGCTAAATAAGTCGAGAGTGGATATTGTTTTCGGGTAAGGTAAATAGGGGCTAATACAACTATTACAAATGTAATTTTGTGGAAGTAAATTAGAAAGAGTTTTAAATTTATAATTTATAATTTCTAATTTCTAATTGAATTTAAGTCGAACTGATTTGAATAATATAGTATAAATTATATTAAAGAATTTATATAAGATTTTAGATGGTAAATCTTAATAGTAAGAAATTTACAGATGATATTTTTATAGATATGGAGTGTAATTTAAATGAAGTTGAGATGAATAAACCTATAAAGTTGGGTATGAAAATTATTTATGTAAAACCTGGTTTTACAAAATTCAAGTCAAAATTGAGTTGGTTAATGGAAATGATATTTGTTATAAATAAAACTTTATTTCAGTTTAGATATAAAAAGGCATGTAGCAAATATTTTGAAAATCGTATCTTCGATAATGATGAAAGCAAATGGATTGTAAATTGTATTTAAGTAAAATAATTGAAATGATGATAATAAAGAAGTTACAAATAATATTTATATATGTATATTTTGATATGGAATGCAGTTTTATTAGAATAAAGCTAAATTGGGTTGTAATTAATATATAGAGATGTTATGGAAACTGTTTACGAAATCAAGACTTTATTTTACGAAGTTTAAAAATGAAATCGAATTGGTAAATGAAATTATTTCGTATGAGAAGTATTTGGTCCGATTGAGAAATAATAGATATTTAGCAAAACATTTTGCAAATCATATCCTTGAATGGAATATTGGATATTGGTAGTAGCAAATGGTTTGAAAATCGTATTTGTAAATAAAACATTTGAAATGGTTATAGGACGAGATAAATTTTCATTTGAAGTGATAAGTGATGATTTGAATTTTTATTCACTAGAAAATTAATAAATGGAGTTAAGAAAATTAGAAACTTACTAGGGATTAGTGAGTTGAATGATTTTCTGAGTGTCGATCTGATGTTGGTTTTGGCCTTCGGGATTGATACTTAGGGAAGTATTCTCTTACTAATTTACGGTTAGGGACAAATGATCAAGATAATAAATACATTTTAAAAGCAGTTTAAATTGAAGGGATTTTGAATATTCTTATATTAATATAAGAAAAGAAATGAGGATCCCAAATACTAAAAACGAAGAGAAGTTTTGAATTAATGAATGGCAGGTCAAAAAGAGGCTAAAATAATGGAGAATATTAAAACAGTTAATTCAATTTCTTTTATGAACGAGTGGTTGTTTTATTTGATAGTTAAATAATCGACTATCAAATCTAGCCTATATGCTTGTGCTAAGGAAAGACCGAGATCGAATTTATTCGAAAACCATCCTGACCCAACTAATACATAAACGTGGAAGATGCTGATTGAAGATGGAGTAGTGAAGACCATGGATCTTCATAAGCGAAAGGACTACGTCAAATTCTCTGGAGACGTGCCCAGAGATATTTTAGTAGTGATCCTGTTGTGGTTGAAATCGACAGATTGCAAGGACTACTCGCTACTGATCCATAGGGTGATTCCTAGGATGTGGTAGGAAGGTACCTTCGGTTTGTCAGGTCCCAAGAGAACTTGTATGGATGAAATGTCTGAAAAAGTATTTCCCAAAGAGATCGCGTACGTTGATTTTCGCAAACGTATTTCTGTTGATGGCGGAGAATTGTCGTTCTCTTAGATTGAATACTAGAATATTTTTGCGGGCGTCAATTAGTGATATCTGACGGATCTGATGATGTGACATTCAAAGTGAATGGTGGTCAGATGATTAGAAATACGATTATAACCTCAAGCCTCACAACCGGAAAATGACAAAAATCGGGCAGGCAGCATGGCTATGTGGGTCGCCCCCATTAAGATGTATTGTCACCTTCTAGAGAATATTCATATTTGTTACTTCTTTTCTCTTCTGTATCACCCAGGAACAGTTATGTTGCTAGCAACTGTAGGTGGCAATATATTCGATACACTCAAGAGATATGAGTAGTCGGTCTTATGTGGGCCGGGTTGTAAGGCGTTCTTGTTGAATCCAGTTTATTCCCCTCTAGAGATATAATATCGAAAGGTGGTTCCATACCTTGTCATAGTTGGAAATCCAATTCCCAATAAGCACCCACGGTTTTGATTGTATACTATTTATGTGGAGCGTGAGATGCAAGCGTTCTACTAGATTATATTTATTTGTATTTAGACACTATTATAATATCACAACAAGATATTGATTTCAAAAATGGTTTGAGTTATCTTAAGGTAAAAACCATCCATGTTTATGTGTGGATTGGTCTTAGGATTATCTTTATCTTTGAAATGAATATTAAATTTAAAATCAAGATGGATGCTACCAATAATTTAGTGAGTTTTCCTCACGTTGGTTCACCAGACTGAACTGTGGCGTTTGTAATGCTCGGGTCAGACCGAGTTTACAGGTTCATGGTAAGATGATACAGACTTCAGGAGACGAGCTGAAGGAGATCAGACGTATTATATATTTAGATATTATTCCATTATGTGTTGAAAATGAGGACAGACTGTTAAAGTTGTCCAGATGAATTAAATGACCGCTGTACTCTAATGAATTGTAAGTACTATTTCAAGTTTTAAATAAAGATTTTTTTTTCTGTATTATATTTTGTTCCGCTGCGATGTGAGACTCTGTGTATTGTGGTTAGTTGTTGTTTTTCTTTTTCTTCTATTCTAGTATTTCATTCTTTCTTATCTCACCCTCTAACTTCTTTCTTCAACATTCTGGATTTTCGATACTCGAGTTTGGACACGGGATATATTTGTGTCGAAAATTCGAGCATCGAATTTTCTGGTTCGTTACATATACGATTGTGAAAATAGTTATATAAGGTTTGTAAAGAATATATATATATATATATATATAATTTTAATCTATAAATACTTATTACTGCAAATGTTGGTAAAATATATTATAAAGAGATATTGGAGAAATTTATTAAGGATTCAAATTATAATTGAATCGAGACTTTTGTACTATATTGTAAAGGTGTTTTTAAGAAATGAGGAAAGTCATAAATCAGAATTTACTTAATCACTTAAGTAAACGTGTTTGAGATTTTAAATAGAATTTTAAAAATAAATTGGACGTGTTAATAAATTTATATCTATTCTGAAGATATTATTGTTGCTGATCAAGGTCTGAAAGGTAAATAGAATACCCCAACTTGAATGACTTCACGATTATCCAAGGATGGTATTAGTTTATAAATGAGAGGAGTTAAGGGAAATATAAGTTATGTTTTTCGTGAATGATTTTATAAACTATGTTAGAAAAGTTTATAAGTTTAATAGTTTAAGAATATTCTTATTCGATAATAAAAGTTAAAAGCTACATTCCATATATTGGAAGGTTTATGAGAATTTAATTAACAGATAGTAAATTAAAGAGGCTAAATGATGCGGGGTACTGAATCAGTGAATTCATTTTATTTTCATGGATGAATGGTTGTTTATTTAAGTTTATTTGATAGTTAAATAACCGACTATCAAATCGGGCCTATACGTTTGTTGGTACGGAAAGACTGGGATCAAATTTATATTCAAAAACCATTCCGACCAATAAATACGTGAAAGATGCTAATTAGAGTAAGACCGTTGATCCTCATGAGCGGAAGAGTTACTTGTTGAATTTCCCCGATTTTGTCCATAACGACTTGTGATTCTGTCGTAATTGAAATCTTCGGATTGCAAGTACTTCTCGCTACTGATCCATGGCGTGATTCCTATATTGGATGTAGTAGGAGAGTTCCTTTAGTTCATCTTGTTCCTGGATGACTTATATGGATGAGTGTCTGACAGGGTATTTTCAAAGGAATCACGTACATTGATTTCTTCAAACGTACCAAGTTGACGGTGGAGAAGTGCACATTCTCTTATCAATTTGAGTATTTTTGTGGACATCAATTAGTGATACCTAGTGGGTATGACGTTGTGGCATTCAAAGTGAGTGAAGATGCACTTTGCAGAAGGATAAGCTTAACCTCTAGCCTCATCAACCGGGAAACGTCACAAAATCGGGTAGGTCGCATGGCTATGTGGGTCGCACCCATCAAAAGGGTATATCATTACCTGATCTGGTGAAATAAAATGCCTT
The DNA here is from genome assembly GCA_030737875.1 of Allium sativum. Lineage (NCBI taxonomy): Eukaryota > Viridiplantae > Streptophyta > Magnoliopsida > Asparagales > Amaryllidaceae > Allium > Allium sativum. The sequence continues at coordinate 574,533,706 of CM060921.1, read as the reverse complement.
CGGTTGTCCCTTTTTATTTTTGTATGTATGCTATCGGTTCGTTTGGATGGCCCCCAACCGTGGTAATGATATATTCGGTACTCTCAAAGTATAGTGAGGGGCCGGTCATGTTTAGCCTGGGTTGCAAGATGTTCTTGTTGAACCCCAATGTATTCATCTCCAGAGGTACATTTTCAGGAAGGTGGTCCCATACCTTGCCAGGAAATCCATTCTACAATAAGCATCCGTGGTTTTGATTGTATACTATATATGTAGAGCGTGAGATGCAAGCGTTCCGCTAGATTGATATTTATTTGTATTTAGACACTATCATAATATCAAAATAATATTGTTTTCAAAAATGTTTTGGATCATAGTAAGGTAAAACCCATTCGTATTTATGTGTGGATTTGGGCATATGATTATCCTTTTCTTTTAAAAAGATTTTGACGTTAAAATCAAGTGTGTGATGCCTTTAAACTTAATGTGTTTTTCTCACTTTGGTTCACCAGACTGATCCGACATTTGTAAAATGCTCGGGTTAGACTGAGTTGTACAGGTTCAGGTTATCGGATTCTATGAAGAGAAGAGCTGGAAGAGTTTCGACGTATGATATCATATATATCGTTGTGTGATTGTATATGAGGACAGATTATTATAACTATCCAAATATGTGATGTACTCTGATGATTGTAAGTTTTTATTTTAAGCTCTCAGTAAAGATTTATTTTTATATTATATTTTGTTCCTCTGCGATGTGTGGTTCTTCTTCTTCTTTTATCATAATATTTCTTTCTTTCTTATCTCACCCTCTAATATTCTATCTAATAACTATCTGGTTAGTGTTCGATACTTGAGTTTTGGCCAGTAATACGGGTTATTGTATTCTTGTCAGAATTCGGGTGTCGAATTCTTTTTGCCGGGTCGTTACAGGCTGATTATGTAATCTACAGAACTTTTCTGACTTAGCCGCCTGATTTCCTATCCTCATCTACTTCGGTTCTGCATACTCTTCAGAATCCTTGGTTGCAATGTAGATGTTTTTAGGGGTGTCATTCAGAGGTGTCAGCTCTGATGCAATGAAAAGGCGAACCTTATTATTGTTTTTATTGCCTTTCACATCATTGGCATATTTCTGTCCCTGATTATTCATCTGATTAAACTGAGTATCAGCATTCTTCGAAACTTCAACAATGTTGTTACCGCCAACAATCTGAATAGGGATAGGATCGTCATCCACTCTCATGTACTCCTCTGCTTTTTATAGAATTGCTCGAGCGTGTTTGGTTCTTTCATTTTTATCCATCTACCAAATTCGCTCTTCTTATATATAGCGTCGATTAGAGACAATAGAATCATGCAGAGCTCAAGATTTCCCACCTCGGATAAAGCAGTATTGAATCAACTGAGAAAAGCTTTAACAGTTTCCCTGGATTATTTTCCACCGATGTTAAAGATACAACATTGTTATACTTCGTAGCTTGCAGCCTGAGCTATTCTTTGAACTTCTTAGCCAAATTAGCAAACGGATCAACAGACTTGGGCGCCAGCTTCGTGAACCATAATGATGCCACGACTTCCAAGTAAAGAGGAAAATACAGGCATTTGATCTCGTCTGTTGCCTTGGCTGCACTCATATGCCATTCGTATTTGTATAAGAAGTTCGGGTCAATAGTTCCATTATATGGAGGCAAAGTAGGATGAGTGAAGGATTTTTGGGAACTCTGCTTTGCGGATCCTTTTAGTGAACGGGTTTTTACTGGGAGAAAAATCTCATTACCTCTCTGTGACACCCCACATCTGTTAATGTCACTCACTAAGGGAAGGCTTTAAGTTTCGTGAAGTGTTATAGGTAAACATAAACAGAAATATTACAAGACAGATATAAAAGCAACAACAGAATTTAAAATTTTATTTCAAAGATAAATGATAACATCGTGGTCCAAAATATCACAAGTCTGAAACTACATAAAAGGCATTACAAAAATACAAAACTTTCTGTCTTGTTCCATCAGAGTACATAAAAAGCATAATTCCCCAAAAAGAGACAAAGCCATAGAAAAGACAAGAACTTAAGCAATACTCTAGAAGCTGCTCCAAGCAAGATGATAACTGAGTCCAGACTAAGCCTGAGAATTCCCTCCTTGAGAACCTAGGGGAAGGGGCCGAAGAAAGAAGAAGAAAAAAAGGGTCAGACATAAAGTCTGGCGAGTCTAATTACTTTTAGCAAGTAAATAAATAAAAGTAGCATGACAAGCATTTAAAGTGGATAAGAGAGATAACTACATAAAAGGAAGGTATGACTAGGTAAACAATATAGGGTGTATACGCTTCCTTAATGATTACTCTTTATCTGCACTAATATTGGTATATCCAGAATGAGATGATCCCCAACATGTATGAAATGGTAGATTTAGGAGTACTTGTGGTGAGAGGCTTTAACCCCATACAATCCACAGGAAGCCCCAATAACGGACTCCTAAACTTACCAGAGTCTAGATGTACCCTAACTACTACCCTAATCGATCAGCTTCCTACTCCGTAGATACCCCATGCTTAGGATGTATCACTTCCTAAAGTGGCAACCCTTCATTTTCAAGATGTGCACAACCATATCTACTAATGTCACAGCATCTTAATTCCCATAGCAAGTCGGTCCCATGCATGCACATGACTCTGTTTGTTTCCTGCGCTGTTGACACCCCCTTCGTTTTGGATCTCTTACAATCAACCTAGTAAGCGTACCCCTACTCCGACCTAGTTCAGAGTACTCATTTGATACCTAGATAGGTTACTGACTGAAACGGGTCCCACACACAAGATGATACAAGCTCCCCCTAGGCTTGCATCTCCACTACTAGGATTTCAACTGGTTATGCCTAACAGTCCAACATGTAAAACAGATTAAATTGTAGAGCCTATATATGTAAATATTACCCTTCCACCACAAGATTTACTTAACCCGCACTGATCCAAGAAAGTTTACTTAACAAAGTTGCATAACCCCAAAGTATAAAGTAGGTTAAGTTTGTGGGCCTATATATATAAATATTACTCACCGCCACAAGATTTACTTAACCCACCCACTGTTTCAATCAAGTTTACTTAACCCCTATTTAAATTAACATGTTCATACAATTCCTATGGATTCAACTAGGTTAAGTATTCCATTTTGTTACCATGTCCATTTATGGTTATAAAGGGCTAGACCTCCCACATTAGGCCTACAACTTGTGGATGCTGGATATGTCGGTCGGGGTACGGGCAGACTTCTTCCACAAGTTGGGCCTAACCTCGTCTCTTAGCTCGTCTCGTATTTATGTACTTGGACCCCTCACATTAGGTTCAACATTTGTGGTTGTTGGATATGTCTATTGGGTCCAAGCAGACTTCTACCACAAATGCAATCCAATCTCGTGTCATAAGTGCAGTTACAGTTTCTAATTACTGTAATCCTAGGCATTTTAATTATTAACCAATTCATTATACCTATGACATTATAGGTGTTCATGTCCATTTATCCAATTATATTCATAATGTATTATATGTCCAAATGCATATTCGTCATTCAAGTTATGCCAATTCTAATGTTTTCCCCCGTTCCCTAACTAACTCATTCGCATATATTTGGCATCATGTCAAGGCTGGAAAGTAGCCTATCCACAAACAATAAAAAGGAAAGATGACAATAGTGATTTTTTTTTTTTTTTGCAAAGCCAGCGGGGATAGGGCCCCTACCATATATTTATATCATAAGAAGGTCTTACAACATAAATGAACTGAAGCAACAAACATATATAGTAAATAAGAAAGAAGATGGGGAAAGTCACGTCCATTTGCGTTTGACAGTAGCATCAAACCCGTGAGGAGACATATTGATCTGATTGCTTATACCCTTGGAGGCAGCATAGTATATTTCTGTTCTGTTTCGCTGTATTCGGCCAAAGACCCTTGCATTTCGTTCGTTCCAGATCTCATTTAGAACCACCTTGAGCATTATAAGGAGCTCATAAGTTGATACTTGTTTCCACCTTGTGGCCTTGTATATACTTAACCATTCTTCTTGATTATTGCGATGCGGAGCGGCATATCCTCCTCTTCTCTTGATTTTCCTCCATAAGTAGTTTGAATATTGACAGTTGAAGAAAAGATGGTGAATTTCCTCTTCACCGTATTGACATAGCCGACAGCTAGTAGGAACCGATATTCCTCTTCGCACCAGATTCTTCATTGTATGCAGGCCGTTTACATATATTTTCCACATCAAGAAGTTTAGTCTTTCACTGTTCTTCATATTCCATATGCGTTTATTCCATGCACATTTACTCATTAGTTTATCACCTGTCAAAGCTTTGTATACACCAGCAATTGTGTATTTTTCTTCACTGTCAAACCATAGCAGGACATCATGCGCCGTATGATTATAGGTTGTACCATTATATTTGCTCCATATCATGTTTATCTGATTACTGCTGGTAGCGGGCAGTCTTATCTTCCCATTTATCACGTATGAGCAGGCTTTCGCGTTGATTGGGATACCGCTTTGTATTTTGTCTTCATAAGGCATTATATTGCTTAAAATTATACCTTTATCAATCCATGGGGAGTGCCAAAACTCGGCTTTGCTTTGTTCGGATATCTTTAACTTCATGTGCGCTGCTATCTTATCTCTTACTTTGATAATCATTTTCCATACCCAGCTCTGTTTTGGCTTCGAATGAACCGTCCAGATTTGTTCTCCTTTCAGGTTGTGTCTCATACACCATTGAACCCATGGGGCCGACTTCTGCATTGCAATATTTTCAGAGTGTCTGGACACCTCTGCCACATTCTATAGCTTTATGTTTTTTATTCCCAAACCACCTTTTTCCTTTGGCTTTTCAAGCTTTTCATATGCCACCGACGTCAATTTTCCTGTATGTACTGTTCCAAACCAAAGAAATTTCCTCATTGTTGTATGAATCATTGTGATTAATTTCGTAGGTAATAGAAAGGTTCTACTCCAATAGGCTGTCATTGAAAATACCATTGCATTCAATATGATAAGTCTACCGGTTGGGAAAGATGTTTGTTCTCCCATCTCGAGAAAACACCAGTTATTTTCTCATACAGCGGCATGCATTGTGCAGAAGTGATACGCTTAGAGGAGAGAGGGATGCCGAGATATGTCATTGCCGATTCCATAAGAGGCATACCAGTTATAGCCGAGCAGGTTCTAGATTGCTGTTCGGAGAGGCCTGCAAGGAGGATGGAAAATTTGGAGCAGTTCATTTGGAGACCAGAGAAGGAGTAGAAAGACTTTAGGGTGGCTATAATAGATAACAGGGATTGGTCGGTTGGTTTAGTGAATATGAGGAGATCATCAGCAAAGACTAAGGATGTTATAAGAGGGGATTTGCATTTCGGATGGATGTGGAATTTCTTCTGATTAACTTGACTGATGAAGGCAATAGATAGGGACTCCATAATCATTATGAATAAGTATGCGGAGATTGGGTCACCTTGACGTAATCCTTTACAACCTTTGAAATAGCCGATAGTGTGAGCATTGAATACCAACGAGTATCTAACAGTAGAGATACATAGGTGAATCCATTTAATGAAGCATGCAGGGAAGAGCATTTTTTCCATAATGCTTATTAAGGCAGACCAATTTACAGAATCAAAGGCCTTCATTATATCAATTTTAAGCATTGCTCGAGGAGAGGTATATGCACTGGAGTATCCGTTCAGTAATTCATGAGATAGCAATACATTATCTAGTATGCTTCTGTTTGGTAGGTAGGCTGCTTGGTTTGGTGATATCAGTGTAGGGAATACCTCTTTAAGTCTTTTAGCTAATATCCTAGATATAGCTTTATATATTACATTGCAACAGGCTATCGGTCTGAACTGGGTTACTGAAGCTGGGTTTTGAGATTTCGGAACTAAGGCTAGGTTAGTTGAATTGATCGAACTCAGTATTTTGCTATGGGTGAAGAAACCATGGACAGCCTTTAATACATCATCTTTCACTATTTGCCAGCAATGTATGTAAAAAGTGACCGTGTAACCATCAGGTCCGGGAGAAGCCGCCATTCTCATTGAGAATATTGAGTCTTTTATGTCATCGTCCGTGACCGGTTTAACTAGGATTTCAAGCATTGCAGGGGTTATGGTAGGTAGATTAAGGTTTCGGAGGAAGGATAGGTCAGGTTGATTGGAAGATGAGCCTAGCAATGACTGAAAATAGTTCAAGAATGCATGATCGATATCCTTAGTATCTGTTTGGTTCTGACCAGATGAGTGTTTAATTTGATGTATGAAGTCTTTGGCTTGTTTGATTTTCAGAGAAGCATGAAAATGTTTCGTGTTTCTATCACCTTGTGTTGCCCACTTTTGTTTATTCTTCTGTACGGCCATATTTGCTTCAGATTGTAGAGCTTCCTCAAGCTGCCTCGATAGTTCTTTTTCTTGTATGTAGCTCGACGTGTTTGCATTATGTTGAAATGTGTTAGCCTGCACATGCTTGAGTTGTTCAGAGATAGTTGTCGATAATTTGTTTCCATTTCCGTATATGTTTTGCGACCATCTTTTCAGGGCTTCTTTCATATTCTTCAGTTTCATTTGTAGTTTTAGCATGGGATTACCGTAAGCGCTCTTACCCCAAGCATCAATAACCACCTGCAAGAAGGATGAGTTTGTAATCCAATCATCAAAAAAATTAAAATTTACCATTTTGATTAAGCTAGCTGAGCCGAAGGAGAGGATTAAGGGACAATGATCGGAAAGAAGAGGCATGGTAATGTTTAGCTTGATAGAGGGCCATGAGGATAGGGTTTTAAGGTTCATAAGGCCGTGGTCAATCCTGGTTAAGGTTCGAGGGCCAACGGTGCTCTTGTCGGACCAGGTGTATAAGTTACCAATGGACGGAATCTCAAGTAAAGAAGCATCATGCATCACAATATTCATTGGCAACATCTCAGTTATATTCAATGGATTACCACCAAATTTGTGATCAGATTGATAAGAGCAATTATAGTCACCAATGACTATCCATGGATGTGAGTTTTGAGAAAAATGAGGCAAGTAATTGAGCATACATTGCCTATCATTACTAGAATTACTAGCATATACAAAAGTTATATACATATTGGTCATGGAGGGTATGTGATGTACTTTTGCATGGATGAATTGGTAGTCTAGGATGATTGGAGATAGGATGAATACAGATGGGTCGTATACAACAAGGATTCTACCATAAGGCGCTTTATCATGGTTAGTTACATAGAACCAGGAAGGATTAATGTATGTTGCTGCTTTGGTAGAGAGTGTAGGACTTAGTTTGGTTTCTGATATGGAAAGGAGAGACAGTTTATGTTCTAGAATAAGGGATTTAATTTGATCAAGTTTTGAAGATTTGTGAGCCCCTCTTATATTCCATGCACCTATATTGTGCATCATATATAAACAATGGGGGTTTTCGATGAGCTTCTTGTTCTTCTAGGAGAAGAGGAGGGAGATTTGCAAGGAAACGATTGATGAGATGTGTCCGTGTCACAGTCTGAGTCAAAGGGTGAGAGGATGTATGGTTCAGGGATCGACTTGCTTCTTTTCTTTTTGCCATTCTTCTTCATGCCGTTTGCAGATGGATCAGGATCTTTGCTTACTTTATTACGGCTGTTTTTATTTTTGAGAGAAGAGATTTTATCTGGTTTTATGAAACTTTTGTAGGAGGAGGTTGGTTTTGCAGCCTTATCAATAGGCTTAGAGGATATGACTGGTGGATTATTTGATGACTTGGTGGTTAAGGTTTTGGAGATGGAGGTTAAGCCTGGTGGTTTGAAGGATATGACGGTTTGCATGGTTTTGTCGGTGTTAGATAGAGTGGTGGTTTGGTTGAGAGGAGCTGTAGTTAAGGTAGAGTGATGGGAGGCAGCAGAATCATGAAGTTTGGATAGAATAGTGATGGGTTGCATAGAAAGAATGAGGTTTGGTTGAGGAGAAATGAGACAGGAGGTAGAAGAATTGGAGGCGTCAGGTTGGATAATGGAAGCTGGAATGTGAGCTATCAATGCATGTTTGTCTTTCTGTTTTGCTTTCAGTTTCTCATGCATGTCATCAATGCTGCATGTGTTGGTATTACCGATATCATCTACATGTTTGTTTCCTTCAGTTTGGCTTTGTTTTCCATCTTTTGCTTTCCTTCGATTTTTTTCACTTTTCCTCTTGTTCTCAATTTGAGTTTCTTGCACATATGTCTTACCATCTTTAATCGATTCTTCAGTTTCCATTTTTTCTTGCTCATAGTTTTCATCACTTTCTTCAACTTCTTTCGCACTTAAATATTCATTGTCATCTTCTTTTTCTACATTCTCATTGCCACTCGCTCTCTCATCATTCAGTTCAGGGTTACACAAGGCATCATATTTATTATACAAGGCTGGTGTGTCTAGCTGCAATTCATCTATTCATTTAGCATGTTCACCCGTTTCTTTTCGACTAATTTCAGTTGCGCTTTTTTTCCTGTACATCTGCTGACGAATTGGTTGTCTTTGAATGTGATTATTTCTTCTAGTTGCATTCACTTTGGTCCATGTATTTCTTGGCTCTGTTTCTTTGTTTTGATTTCCCTTTTCTATCTTATTTTCGTTGACATTTTCCTTGTTTTTTTCCACTTCATTTACCACTTTTCTAACTTCAGTCTTTTTATTTATTTTGCATAAAGCAGTTTTGTGGCCAAATACTTTACATTGAGTGCATATGTCAGGTTGCCATAAGTACTCAACACTTATTACTTGCGTGGTTCCATCCGGATTTAACACTTCAAAATCGCTCACTAATTCATCATTCGGGGATATCTCAACTAAGCATTTGGCATCTGTAATTCTCAACATAACTTCAGTAGTTCCCGCAAGACATATTAGTTTCCCCAAGCGATTAGCCAGCCAGTTGATACCAGGATTTGACCATAGATAGATCGGTATGTTCGATAAGGTTACCCATACAGGAACAGCTCTAATCGAACCACATACATTGCTAACATTAGGATCCCATTGCTTGGTTATGAAAAGTTTGTTTCTCATTATTATTGGATCGCCTCGTATAACCTTTTGTTTATCCATTTCATCCGCAAAGTCAAAAAGAAAGAGAGACCCTTCAGATTCAACATTGAAATTACCTCTTAGCTTCCATCTATTCTTTAGAGTTTCTATGACCGTAGTATATGGGAGAGGGCTGTCAAGGAAAAATCCGACAACATAATTCTTCCATACTGCAGTTCCAGCGCCTACTATGAAATCTGTAGGAACCATTTTTGAGCCTTTGAATTGAATGACATACTAAACAGGATTGTACTGGCCTGCATTTCGAGGAAGATGACTAAAAAGAAGAGGCTTAGTCCAAGCTTGTTCAGTTGTTTGCTTTTGAGGGTTGGACGAGGAGGGATCGGAGGCCGATGGAGTGTTGGGACAGTTGGGAATGGTTGGATTATCGCTGATTGATGTGGGTTGGGGTCCAGGTTCGTAGGGGAATTGGTAGATGTTGATTTCAGGCTAGGGTCCGGAGGACGTTTTGGTGGTGGTGGATCTGGATTTGTGACAGACAAGGGAGTGGTTAGGGAGAGAGAAGGACGTGGGATTGGAAGGGACAGGGCGGGAAAAGGGTTTGGCTCAGCAGCCATTGATAAAGAGATTTTTTTGATGATGAAATTTGTAGCTGGAGAAGAGATATGAAGATAGTGATTATTTTAACAAAAGTGACATAAACATGTAATTGGTATAGTGATAAGGTGGACATATAAAAATAGATCTAGTGAGGATGTGATAATAAAACTAGATCTAACATACTAAGGATGTCATAATAGACATGAATAAATAAGGATTCATATGTCCAATTAATGATAGATCTAAATTAGCCACAACATGATAAGTACCAAATGATCTAAAAAGTATTAGATCCATAAGTAGATGTGACATGATAAATTAACCACAAGCAAATTAGATCTATAAAGGTAGATCTAGCATGATAATATTTAAGATCCACAGTTGTGACATGATAAATTAACCACAAGCGAATTAGATCTACAAAGGTAGATCTAACATGATAACATTAAAGATCCACAATTATGATAAATTAACCACAAGCGAATCAAATCTATAAAGGTAGATGATAATATTTATGATCCACAATTGTGACATGATAAATTAACCACAAGTGAATTAGATCTATAAAGATAGATCTAGCATGATAATATTTAAGATCCACAATTGTGACATGATAAGTTACCACAAGCGAATTAGATCTATAAAGGCAGATTTAGTATGATAATGTTTAAGATCCACAATTGTGACATGATAAATTAATCACAAGCGAATTAGATCTATAAAGGTAGATCTAGCATGATAATATTTAAGATCCACATCATAGTTATTTCATAGATTCAAAAGTCCCAATAGGTCTGATATGATAAAGATTTAGATCAAGTCATAGAATATTATAAATTCACAAATTATCATAGATCTAATATGATTCAATCATAGGCATATATCCAGATCACAATCATATCACGTTTACTTTTAATCATTTAAATCTAAAAGTAACCAAGTCATAGTGTTTGGATTTTAGAAGATAGAAAAGAAATTTTTGGTGTTGAATCTCAGATCTTTTCTTGAAACACTTGGATCTTTAAACTTGATTTGTAGAAGAAGAAAGGATTAGATTTAGTTTAGGCACTGATAGCATTTGGCCTTCATTGTTTTTAGTATGAGAAAACAAGAGAAATGAGGGCATATTTTTAGCTGCCAGCCTCCAGAATTCGACTGCCACCTCAGCCCTAGGGGAAATCGGACCACGGATCAACACCCACTTAGGTCCCAATGCCCAAAAACTTACATGGGCTCACTTTACAGGTGAGCTAGTGTAAAAATACCTTGGCGCACTTTTCAAGTGCGCAAGTTATCCCTGTTTTAGTCGTCCAACTTCTACCGTTCATAACTTCTTCATACGTTATCCGTTTTACGCAAACAAGGTGTCTATCTTGACCAGAATTTCGAGGCAGACGCAATGACGTAGTCCGTTCCCCTTAATTTTGAACATTAAATTAATCATTCTTTAATTTATCCTCTTTAGTGTATTTGAAATATGGAGTGGTACATTCTCCCCTACTCAAAGGATTTCGTCCCCAAAATCTCTAAGTTAGGAAGAATGTATCCTACCATCCATCATCCATCTACTCATCCATCAATCACAGGCATCCATTGTCCTTAAAATTTTCTAATGCTTATATGAACATATGCAAAGGTGTGCGTATATGTCCCAACACTAATGCGAAAGATCAGGCGGTCCGCTGATTCAGTTGACCTCCTTAATGCAATGTATGTTAGTGTCATGAATCCAACATGTATGCAAATAATCCTATTATAACATGTAAGTTGTATATGTGTGCACAATCATCCATCCAAATGCAATATCCATATGATGATACATTCATTTTCATTCATTAAAAGAAAGAAAAATGCACACACATCCATATGCAGTATAAGGGTGATTGAGCCGATCTAGTGCCTAATGTGTGTGTATATGCATCCACGAGCAACCACTAGCAACTACTTGCATCCACTTGCATTCATCAAACATAACATGTCTCAAACACATCTTTACAATCATGGAATTCCTACCTAAATGTCAAAGTTACGATCGATAGAATATACTTAGATTATAGAAGCAAGTGCGAATAAAATCTTTAGAAAAGAAGTTAAGAACATAGTCCCAAAAAGGAAAGGGTATGAAGCATGATCTTTGTCTTCAGTTTCCCAAGTCGCATCCTCGATATCTTCTCCCTATTGCACTTTTATTAACCTAACCTCTCTGTTGCACAGTTTCTTAACCTCTGATTCAAGTATATGGGTAGGAACTTGTCTAATTGTCTCATCTCGTTCTACCTCTACTTCCCCACACATGCTCGACTCTAATACCTCTGTTATATCGTGCAAACACTTCCATAAATAAGAAATGAGGAAAACGTCATGAATATCCACACATATGTGAAGCGAGTTGTACGTCTTGGTTGCGAATACCACCGGAGCACCCCATTCAGATATGCTTCGCCTAATAAACCCTTTCTCAAGCAGCTCCCCCACTTGCTTGCTAAGCTCCCTCATTTCCCTTGGAGCCATATGGCACGCAGACAATGCAACTGGCTTTGCATTGTCCACCAAATATATGCGGAAATCGATCTCGCGCCTTGGGGGTAAACCCCGAACCTTATCAAAGACATCAAGATACTCACGGTCTAATGGAATAGATCTTAGATCATCGATAGATGTGTCAAGTGATTCTAGGAAGCTAAGCATGACAGACCCCCTCGGGTCACAAGAAATCTCGAGGATCCTCCCTTAGCTAGTCAACAGTTTAACTACTCTCCTCTCACAATCCAGAATAGCACCATACATGGCTAGTCAATCTATCCCTAGAATCAACCCATAGCCCATGAACCCGAGCACATACACGTCGCACTCGAACTCGACGCCCAATATAGATATTCTCAAACCTCGACAAATCATGGGTAAGTGAGCCGAACCACCAATGGGGTTTAAGGCAATAATGGAATCCACTACCATACTAGTATTTAAGTGCAGAGATTCAACCAGCGAACTAGATATAAATGAATGCAAAGCACAAGAATCAAAAAGAGTTCTTATAGGATGATTGGAAAGAGAAATTGTAACAACCCATAATTTTAAAACATGACATAAGGAATAATTAAAGAATAAGTAATTTTTAGAAGAAGGATTAAGTGAAACGGGTTATTCCATTGCGTTCGTCTCGGAATTCTGCTTGAGATAGAGTCTGAGTTTGTGTAAAACGGATACCATATGAAGGAGTTATGGACGATGGAAGTTTGGCAGAAAAATCAGAAAACAGGCCAGGATCACTGGCGCACTTGTGAAGTGCACCAAAAGAAAATTGCACAGGAAAATTGCACAGGCGCACCTGGGAAGTGCGCCCAGGCCGAGCCAGAATCTGCAGAATTCTGGAGAGTTCCATTGATGATGTGTCTTTCTAGGATTGGCTGAATGAAGTGTCTTTTTAATCTGAGTGGTTTAGACGGTCTCTAATCTAATCTAATCTAAAGGCCCTAATTCACCTAATACATCTATAAATAAACACATAGACCTAACCTTAATCTCATTCAACCCTAATCCATGGCGCCTCCATGTTGCTGCTCCATCTCAAATTAATTTAGCTTTTCTTCTTCAACAATCAAAGACGAGGTTATTCAAGATCAGATCTACAAACAACAAAGCCTAATTCTCTTTTCTTCTAAGAATCTTATCGCTGTGAGTCTATGTTACTTTCACATATAATTAAGTTAAAAAGTAATTGTGATAGGATTGTAAATTGGATCTAATGTATATGCCTATAAATAAGACGAATCATATCAGGTTTTGTAATTAGTTATCCTTCAGATTCATACCCAATTGCTATTATCATATGCCTATCTGATCCATTTTGTCATTATTCATTTCACATGCCTGTTTGTATATTTATGCCAGTTTTGATATTTTGATTCTCTCCCCTTCTTCTTTCCCTTTTTCCTTTTGATATCAGGCTACTTCGAGCCTAAGCATATTGCGTTGAGATTTATGTACGAACAACGTTGGAACTATTGGGAAAAGCTTGGGAAATATGGAATGAAATGAGATTATTGGCATAAGTTGGTATAACTTATATGCATGGGATTATAGGCATAATTTGAATTAGAATTATATGCATAAATTGGATTGGAATTTAGGGGTAATTGGGAATCACTATAATCCAACATTTGAAATTGGGCACGAATTAAGGAAGAGATAATGAACGCAAATTGATTTGGGTATAATTTGGTATAACTTGTACATATGGGATTATAGGCACAAACTTGGATTAAAATTATAATCATAATTTAGATTTAAAATTATGGGTAACTGGAATTATTATAATTATTGTAATCCAAGATTTGAAATTGGAATTTGAATCAAGAAAGTAGTAATAAACGCCTCAAATACGAGGTCAGACTCGGATTGTGGTATAAGCCTGCCCAGAACCGCCTGGCATATCCAGCAACCACAAATGGTAATCTAATGTGAGAGGTCAAAGGCAGAAATTAGATGCGTAATAGTGCAAAGACACGAGGTTAGATTCGGATTGCGGTATAAGCCTGCCCGGAACCGCCCGGCATATCCAACAACCGTAAAACGGTAATCTAATCTGGGAGGTCTTGCAAGATTACGATTATAATGAATTATTGAGCACTTAACCAAGATAATATATGTGATTAGACATGGGGATAATAAAGGGTTAAGTGGGTAACATGGGTAGCATGTGAAACATAATTAAAGCACTTAACCAAGATAAGACATGTAATTAGACACGGGGATAAAAAAGGGTTAAGTGGGTGACATGGGTAGCATGTGAAACATAATTAAAGCACTTAACCAAGCTGAGACATGTGATTAGACATGGGGATTAAAGAGGGGTTAAGTGGGAAATCCTAGTGTGGACCAAGCTTAGGAGGGAAGCTTGTGTCAAGTGTGTGGAACCTTTTCAACTAGTAACCCATTTCAGTATCTATATGAGCTTAGGTCGACGACAGGGACACGCTTACTGGGGTTAATTGTAAGAGGTCAATAAAGAGTTAGCGATGGTGGTGCAAGTCAAACGGAGTCATGTGCGTGCGTGCATCCGGGCTGGTAGGTAAAACGATGTTGCATCGTGTAGGAATAAGCTGTGCATTTCAGTAGTATCGGGATTGCCACCTTAGGGAGTGATACACCCTATTGTGGGACCAGCACAGGTATCTACGAGGTTAGGGTGTCGATCGAATGAGGAGGGTGTTGGGTACAACTAGTGGTGGTAGGAGCAAGTGGGGCACCTACGAGAGCAGCTAGGAGCACATGAAGCTACCATTATTATGATTAGTAGGGAGGATACATTTAGTGTTGATAGGTGCTTATTGGTTACCTATGATAGCAGTTAGAGGTACATAATCGAACAGGGAGGATAATGGATACATCTAGTGGTGATAGTTGCACGCTGGTTACCTATGAGAGCAGCTAGAAGTACACGAAACTATTATCATTCTATTTAGCCAAGAGGGATCATCTTTTAGTATGAAACTAGTATTGGTGCGGTGCAGAGAATATCTTATAGTGGTTAGAAGCGTAGTCAATGTTACATCATGTTCGTCTTGTTACCTTATCGTATCTGCTTATGTTACAGACATCTCTTATATCCAGTTTATGTTCTTATCATGTTCCTTTACTAATTATATTGTTAAATTCACTGGAATTGCCAGACTTTATGTCTGACCCTTTTTGTTTTTCCTCTTTTCTTTCCTTTCCCCCTCCCCCCAGGTTCTTAGGGTGGGCACGTTGAAGCTTGATTCAAACTTTCCTGCTTGAAGTGCTGAAAGTAATGCTTAGCTTTGTTTCTCTTTTATATCGCATTTTGGATTGGAGATTGTGGTTTTAAAAATTATGTACTTTGATGGTTTTTGTATAAGACTGATATTATGTACATGGTTTTGGTGCGATGGGTTTGAAGATGTAACCAAACTTGTTTCTGTTTCCGCGGCAATAAAGTAATAAAATTTTCAAGTATTATTTTATATATCTGTCTTGTAATATTCTGTTCTGCTTACTTATAACGCTCTACGAAACTTAATTCACTCCTTTTGTGAGTGACATTAACAGACGTGGGGTGTTACACGTGGTATCAGAGCTTTAGGTTACCGAATCAGATAAAAGATTTTCAAAGCTGGTTTCAATTGGTTTTAAAAGAAGTATTTTCAAAACAAAAGTTT
This sequence comes from Allium sativum, assembly GCA_030737875.1. Taxonomy (NCBI): domain Eukaryota; kingdom Viridiplantae; phylum Streptophyta; class Magnoliopsida; order Asparagales; family Amaryllidaceae; genus Allium; species Allium sativum. The sequence continues at coordinate 574,517,904 of CM060921.1, read as the reverse complement.
GTTTTGAAAGACATATTCCCCAAATCCATATACACTTTCTTTTGATTTTTCTATTTGAATCCTTGTTTCCTTCTTTTTGGAGTCTACGGGGCTCCTGGCTTTCTTGGAGGTAACCTCATCGCGGCATGGTTCCGTAGGAATGATGAGACTACGGCGCCTGTCGAAGGGCTAAGAAGTGCCTAACTTCCATCTATAGATACAGTAGTTTCACCTCTAGCTAATTTTCTTTCTATCCTTGTAAGGTTTTTCACGCGATAGAGGCAGTTTTTGAGAGACTTGTTAACATGTTTCACAAGGATGAGAATGAGAATGAAGGGGTTTGGGCTAAGGAGCACAGCCCAAGTATGAGAAACTCATGGATATAGCCTTGATGCACAAAGAAGATAAGGGAGAAAAGAAGGAGGTCAAGGTTGAAGAATCACAGAACAAGGAAGCAGAACCTAAGAAGGTTGGAAAGAACTATAGACCCCGAGAAAAGAGAAAGTGTCATTACCGAGGTATGGTGGGTCATATATAGCCAAAGACCATAGGAAGAAGAAGACTGGTTGTTATCATTGCGGGGAGACAAGACATCTTATCACGGATTGTCCAAAGAGGCAAGGGCAAGGACAAAGTACAGGATCTTCTGGAGGGCAGATGAATTCTCTCACAGCTGGCATACCTGATAGAGGTAGAAAGGTTTCTGCTGAAAGTTTGATTCACTACAACAAAACGACCATATTACAACGGTGGAACACCGTTGTAATAGACATTTTACAATAGTGGGCTAACCGTCGTGTATTAAGAAGTTGTAATAGACTAAAATCTATTGCAACTTTTCTGCACCGTTGCAATACCGTTGTAATATGTATATTTTACAACTTTTTCCCACTATTGTAATAAAATTTATTACAACATTTATGCACCGTTGTTGTTGTAATTTTTACAACTATTTATAACCATTGTGATATATTTTATTACAACTTTTATTTTACAGTTGTAATATATCCACAAATTATATACATAAGAATCTATATATAATTTATATGTGCAACAATAAATAGATAAATAACATAAGAAATAGATGTAAGTTTAAAAGCATCATAATCAATTCATTGATAAATATCCCAATTTTTTATCTAGAGTACAAACTATAAATCATATACCACACAAAAATATATAAAATTACAGCTGTCTTCCTCATTTGCCTTTGAAAATCTTTAACCCAATTACAAAGCTCATTTGCCTCTGAAATGTATTTGGCCTCCACCTAATGCTATCCTCATATCTTCTATTCGCATCAAAAATTGCCTCTAAAATCTACAAAGCTCATTTGTCTCTGAAACCTATGAAACCTACAAAGATGAATTATACATACAAATAAATATCTTTGTATTTTTATTTAACAATAATCAAAGCCAAAAAAGGGAAAACTATAGGAGAATCAACAAAAGTTCTTAACAATGCCAACATATTGGAAATGGTAGCAATAAGAAGATAAGAGAATGTTCCACCCTTACTAAAATATACATATAAAAAAATGCATCAAATTTTGATGAAAGAAATGCTAAAATATACCATGCTTGCTCAGATCTAAGACACAATGCATCAAACACTAACATCACCAAAGTCCGCATGATACCTGCAACTTCCTTTATAATTTATATTAAAGCTTCAGTGTATGTAGTTAACTCATTGTTGTACAGTCATAGTATCACCAATGAATTGCTTAACATGTTTTTGGTTATATAGTTCAAATACCCCGTTCAACTTAACCAATATATCACCTGACATGTTCAACAAAAATCAAGATATCACCGATAAAATTGATGCCATTTAGTCTACTTATAATTTTTTTCTAGCATTTTTTTATCTTTTTTCCTCTACATGATTTTGTTCTTATTTGTGTCCAGAGCATGATTGTTGGAACTTACTTCACCTTATATCCCCTTTATCTTGGTTTTTCCTCTTTTCTTCTCCTCTTATTTCTCCTCACTTTTGTAATGTTTAGTGATCGTGTGCTAAACTATAAAATGATATAATAAATATATGAAACTTCTCAAAAGTTGCACTCTGCAATTTCAAAAGCACATACAAATCATGAAAAGTAAACATAATACGAAGTTTGCAAAGCTAACTACAAAATCAATACAAAACTAACTAATATTTACCATATATAGGGAGCCGATTGGTTTGATGTAACAAATCCAGCGTATAGCTGCCCTTGTAGCACGGTTTAGATCTCGGTTTCTCTTAATTCGGTGTGAGGTGCATTGAGCCCACATGGTGCGTAGTCTATTTGCACTAAAGAGATTCCTAACTTGTTCAGTCCTGGAATTTGCACCACGTTTACTGGAGTCACAACAGACATAACTTGGTTCGCTGTGTTCCCTGGCTTGTCCAGTCCGGAGAAGAAGAAATCTTCTGCATTTGCTTACATTGGATCCTTGCACAACAATCCATTTGTGAATACTGCATTTTAAACCCATCATTTATGTATAAGAAAGAGTGAATTAACAGAACAGACTTTGCAAACAAATCAAGATCATGTGTAGCATACATAAACACTCATAAACCCATCATTTAAATTGAAAAAGCCCTTCTTAAACTCAAACTACCAAAGTTAAGCACTAGAAAGAGCAACATAAACATATTTATCCAAACCAGACGTTTTCATGAACACTCACAAAGGATTCACATCATCGAACTACACTAAATCAAAGCCAAACCCAAATAGACAAAACTTGACAGCAAAATACCCGAAACCCAAAACTTACACAGCTCGTCGTCGACTTTGACCTCGGTGGAACCATCCGTGCTGCCTTCGATCTACAAATACGGTGTGTTCAATGATTTGATTCACTGCCAGTCTAGGTAAAATAGGTGAAGTGATTTCAGTTTAAAAAGGAGAAGCGAATTTAGCGACTCCGGTTTGTAAAATAGGATAAGCGATTTCGGCGCAGGTACCGACTCTTTGATCAAATCGCGATAATTAGGATGACGAGGAGCGAATTTTCTGTGGCCAATACGGATTTGAGATTAGGGTTAGAAAGAGGAGATTTCAATAGCCTGGAGAGGATGAGATGGGAATTAGCTTTGAAATCTGTTCGTGGAGCTAATGATTAAAATATAGGGTTGTGCAAAACTTTCGCTACTTAGCGCCTAATATTTCATTTTGGAGCCAAATATTTCGCTCTGGAGCCAAAACTTAGCTAGGAGCCAAAACGGTTTTTGTATACGTCAAAGAAAAGTAAAACAAAAGAGAGTATATAGATGCGTATCAAGATAATAAATATTATACATGTTCCAACGGATGCCGGTTCCAGTGCATGCTGCAATGTAGTTACTAAATTATATTTCTAAAATTTGATTCCTTTTATGAATTTTCAAAAATATAAAATATTTTATCAAAAAATTAAGTTTATTTAATTCTATTGAAAAAAATAAAATTTCATTTCTAAATTTTATGATTATTTTCAAATTAATTTTATGAAGCTCCAAAATTTTACATTTTAAATATTAAACACTGAATATAATAATTAAATATATTAATTAATAAATATTGTTTACTGTTAGTTTAGAATATTAATTAAAATTTCAAGTATTACGTGAAATATTGAATATTTTACAAAATTCTAATTTTATATAAAAAATTATTGCAACTGATAAGAAATAAAAACTGTTGAATATTATCATCTATTACAACCGTTAGAAAAGAAATGTTGTAAAAGGCATCTACTAGGATTATTTTCAAAGGCATGACCTATTCACAAACTGGTAACTTATTATTAATTATTTAACTATACTGATAACTTATTATTTAATATACTAGTTATTAATATTAATTATTAAAAATTATTTAATAGAAATTATTAATATTATTAATTAATTAATATTATTATTATTCTAATTACTAATTATAAAATGTTAATTGTTAAAACTGTCACTTATTACAACAGTAAGAGTGAAAAGTTGTAATAGGCATTTATTACAACAGTCACAATAAAAAAGTTGTTAGAAATATGTTTATTACAACTTTAGTGAACTGACTATTGTAAAAAACATTTATTACAACTGTGCATTTTCCACCGTTGTAAAATTAAAGTTGCAATATGGTATTTTTGTTGTAGTGGTTTTCCTTTTTGATTATCCTGTTAGAACCTTGTTTGATTCTGGCGCTTCACGTTTGTTTATATTTGCTTCTTTAGTCGAAACTATGCACCTAAATACTAATTTAGTCATGGATCCTGTTGTAGTCTTAAATTCTATTGGTGGCTCAACTCATTTATCTATGATTTGTCGGGATTTGAGAGTGTCTATCTTGGGCGTTGGGTTTGAATGCAACGCCTACGTACTTGGTTTCATAGGCTATGGTCTGATTCTAGGAATGGATTGGCTAGCTAGGTATAGTGCCATCCTAGACTGTGAAAGGAGGGTAGTTAGACTGTTGAATCATTGTGGAAAGACCCTTGATATTTCATGTGACCCTAGGGGTTCGGTGATGCTTAGCTACCTAGAATCACTTGACGCGTATATCGATGATTTGCAATTTGCTCGAGTAGTCTGTGAGTATAATGATGTCTTTGATGAGGTTCGGGGTTTACCCTGAGGTGCGAGATAGACTTCCATATATACTTAGTAGGTAATGCAAAGCCAGTTGCATTGCCTGTGCGCAACATGACTCCGAGAGAGAGGAAGGAACTCAGTAAACAAGTAGGGGAGCTGCTTGAGAAAGGGTTCATAAGAAGAAGTATTTCGGAATGGGGTGCTCCAGTTGTTTTTGCTACGAAGGTGGACGGTTCACTTAGATTGCGCGTGGATCATAGGGAGCTAAATAAACTCACAAAGAAAAATAGACACCCATTGCCGAGGATAGATGATTTGTTCGATCAGTTGGTTGGTGCTTCGGTTTTCTCGCAGTTGGACTTAGCTATAGTTTTTCGTCAGTTAAGGGTAGCTGAGGAAAGTATAGATAAGACTGCATTTAGAACTTCAGATGGTTTCTTTGAGTGGCTCATCATGCCTTTTGGTTTGACGAATGCACCCGCCTATAATGTAGACTTGATGAGTAGGGTGTTTAGGGAGTTTCTAAACAAGTTTGTGGTAGTCTTTGTGGATGATATCTTGATATTCTCTAGAAAAAGAAAGGGCATACCTTACATCTTAAGGTAGTCTTAGAGACACTTCGACTACATCAGCTTAAGGCAAAGTTTTCCAAACGTCATTTTGGAAGGGGAGTAAGGTTCTTAGGACACGGGATCTCTAAAGAAGGGACAGCAGTAGAATCCCGCGAAGGTAGTGGCAATCCAGGATTGGAGGATTCCAAATAATACAAAGGAAGCTTTCTTGGTTGGGCGGACGATTATAGGAAGCTCATTAAGGACTTTGCGAAGATATCAGCCCCAGTTTTGACTTTGCCAGATGGGAGCAAACCGTTCACTATATATACCGATGCTTGCAGGTCAGGGGTTGGAGCAGTTTTCGATGCAAGAGGAAAGGGTGATATGCAAAAGGCGGTAGGTACGCAGTTGTGTTTGAGCACCGCTTATCACCCTCAGACGGACGACCAAACAAAAAGATTGAGTGGAATTCTAGAATATCTTTTGAGGCCATGCATCTTGGATTTTGGAGGGACATGGAAAGAGCACCTTCCATTAGTAGGGTCCTCCTACAACAATAGCTATCAGACTTGTATTGGCATGACACCTTTTGAAGCTCTCTATGGACGACCTTGCCGATCACCGACTTGTTGGTGGGAATCTACGGTTAAGATTTTGCTTGGGCCCGAGATGGTTAGAGAAACTTCGGAGAAGGAAGACTTGATTCGAAGACGCATGAAGATGGCACAAGACCGGCAAAAGTCATACGCTGATAAGAGAGAAACCTATCTTGAGTTCGATGCTGGAGACATAGTTTTTATTAAAGTATCACCATTGAGGAATGTAGTTCGTGTTGGATCTGTAGGGAAATTGGCACCAAGATTCGTAGGGTCATTCCCCATTACAGAAAGAATTGGACATATGGCCTACAGAGTGAAGTTGCCTGAGAAACTTAGTGGTGTTCATGACGTATTTCACGTGTCGCATTTGAGGAAGTGTTTACATGATACTGCGGAAGTAGTAGAGCTGAGCATGCTTAAAGAAGTGGAAGTAGAGCGAGATGCCATGGTTAGACGAGTTCCTACATGCATCCTTGGATCGGAGGTCAAGAAATTACGCAACCGAGAGGTCAAGCTGGTTAAAGTACAATGGGGAGATGATCAAGGAGACGCGACTTGGGAAACGGAAGACAAGATACGTGTCATACCCTTTCCTTTTTGAGGGTATGTTCTTAACTTCTCCTTTTTCTACCGCTTTGTTTATACTTGTTCTATCATTTAGTGTATCCTCTCGATTATATCTTCGATCTTTAGGTAGAAAATCCTATGGTTGTAAACATGTGTTTGAGACATGTTATATTTGGTGGATGCAAGTGGATGTAAGTGTTTGCTAGTGGTTGCTCGTGGATGCATTTACACACACATTAGGCACTAGATCGGCTTAATTACTTTCATATTGCATATGGGTGAGTGTGCATATTTAAATTAATGAATGTATATTGAATGTGTTATCATATGGATGTTGCATTTGGATGAATGGTTATGCAGTCATTTAGAATGATACGTATCATTAGGATTCTTTTGCATACATAATGGGCGCATGGCACTATCATATTTTGCATTAAGGAGGTTAACTGAATCAGTAGACTGCCTGATTTTGCATTAGGACATGGACATATGCACACACTTTGTATATGTTCATGAAAGCATTAGAAATACTTTAAGGACAATGGACATTTGTGATTGATGGACGATTAGATGGATAATGGATGGTAGGACATACATTCCTTTCAGCTTCGAGATTTCGGGGACGAAATCCTTTAAGTAGGGGGGAATGTAACAAACCAAAATTTTAAAACATGACATAAGGGATAATTAAAGAATAATTAATTTTTTGAAGAAGAATTAAGTGAAACAGGTTACGCCATTGTGTTCATCTCAGAATTCTGCTTGAGATAGAGTCCGAGTTTGCGTAAAACGGGTATCGTATGAAGGAGTTATGGACGATGGAAGTTTGGCAGAAAAATCAGAAAACAGGCCAGGATAACTGGCGCACTTGTGAAGTGCGCCAGAAGAAAATTGGACTGGCGCACCTGGGAAGTGCACCCAGGCTGAGCCAGAATCTGCAGAATTCTGGAGAGTTCCATTGATGACGTGTCTTTCTAGGATTGGCTGGATGACGTATCTTTTTAATCTGAGTGGTTTAGACGGTCTCTAATCTAATCTAAAGGCCCTAAATCACCTAATACATCTATAAATAAACACCTAGACCTAACCTTAATCTCATTCAACCCTAATCCATAGCGCCTCCATGCTGCTGCTCCATCTCAAATTAATTTAGCTTTTCTTCTTCAACAATCAAAGAAGAGGTTATTCAAGATCAGATCTACAAACAACAAAGCCTAATTCTCTTTTCTTCTAAGAATCCTATCGCTGTGAGCCTATGTTACTTTCACATATAATTAAGTTAAAAAGTAATTGTGATAGGATTGTAAGTTGGATATAATGTATATGCCCGTAAATAAGATGAAACATATCAAGTTTTGTAGTTTGTTATCCTTCAGATTCATACCCAATTGCTATTATCATATACCTATCTGATCTATTTTGTCGTTATTCATTACACATGCCTGTTTGTATTCTGATATTTTGATTCTCACCCCTTCTTCTTTCCCTTTTTCCTTTTGATATTAGGCTACTTCGAGCCTAAGCATATCACGTTGAGATTTACATACGAATAACATTGGAACGATTGGTAAAAGTTTGGGAAATATGGAATGAAATGAGGTTATTGGCATAATTTAGTATAACTCGTACGCATGGGATTATAGGCATAATTTGGATTAGAATTATAAGCATAAACTGGATTGGAATTTATGGGTAATTTGGGATCACTATAATCCAAGAATTGAGATTGGGCATGAATTAAGGAAGAGATAATAAACACAAATTGATTTGGGCATAATTTGGTATAACTTGTGTATATGGGATTATAGGCCCAAATTTGGATTAAAATTATAATCATAATTTAGAATTGAAATTATGGGTAATTGGAATATATTATAATCCAATATTTGAAGTTGGAATTTGTATCAAGAAAGTAATAATGGACGCCTAAGACACGAGGTTAGATTCGGATTGTGGTATAAGCCTGCCCGAAACCACCCAAAATATCTAGCAAACGCAAACGGTAATCTAATGTGAGAGGTCAAAGGAAGAAATTAGATGTGTAGTAATGCAAAGACACGAGGTTAGATTCAGATTGTGATATAAGCCTACCCATAACCACCCAGCATATCCAGCAACCGCAAAACGGTAATCTAATATGGGAGGTCTTGCAAGATTACGGTTATAATGAATTAATGAGCACTTAACCAAGACAAGACATGTAATTAGACATGGGAATAATAAAGGGTTAAGTGGGTAACATGGGTAGCATGTGAAACATAATTAAAGCACTTAACCAAGATAAGCCATATGATTAGACATGGGGATAAAAAAGGGTTAAGTGGGTGACATGGGTAACATGTTAAACATAATTAAATCACTTAACCAAGATAATACATGTGATTAGACATGGGGATTAAAGAGGGGTTAAGTGGGAATTCCTAGTGGGGACCACGCTTAGGAGGGAAGCTTGTGTCAAGTATGTGGACCCTTTTCAACCAGTAACCCATTTTAGTATCTATATGAGCTTAGGTCGAGGACAAGCACACGCTTACTGGGGTTGATTGTAAGAGGTCAATAAAGAGTTAGAGATTGCAGTGCAAGTCCAACAGAGTCATGTGCGTGCATGGGTCTGGGCTGGTAGGTAAGACGCTATTGCATCGTGTAGGTATAAGCTGTGCATTTCAGTAGTATCGGGGTTGCCACCTTAGGGAGTGATACACCCTATTGTGGGACCAGCACAGGTATCTACGAGGTCAGGGAGCTGATCGAATGGGGAGGGTATTGGGTACAACTAGTGGTGGTAGAAGCAAGTGGGGCACCTACGAGAGAAGCTAGGAGTACACGAAGCTACCATTATTATGATTAGTAGGGAGGGTATATCTAGTGGTGATAAGTGCATATTGGTTACTAATGATAGAAGCTAGAGGTACATAATCGAATAGGGAGGATAGTGGATGCATCTAGTGGTGATAGGTGCATGTTGGTTACCTATGAGAGTAGCTTGAAGTACACAAAACTATCATCGTTCTATTTAGCCATGAGGGATCATCTTTTAGTATGAAACTGGTACTGGTGTGGTGCAGAGAATATCTTATAGTGGTTAGAAGTGCAGTCAATGTTACATCATGTTTGTCTTGTTACCTTGTCATATGTTCTTATGTTACAGTCGTCTCTTATATCCAGTTTATGTTCTTATCATGTTGCTTTAATAATTATATTGTTAAAGTCACTGGACTGGCCAGACTTTATATCTGATCCTTTTTATTTCGCCTCTTTTCTTTCCTTCCTTCCCCCTGGTTCTTAGGGTCGGCACATTGAAGCTTGATTCAGACTTTCCTGCTTGAAGTGCTGAAAGCAATGCTTAGCTTTCTTTCTCTTTTATATGGCATTTTGGATTGGGGATTATGGTTTTAAAAATTATGTACTCTGATGGCTTTTGTACAATACTGATATTATGTACTTGGTTTTGGTGCGATGTGTTTGAAGATGTAACCAGACTTATTTCTGTTTCCGCTACAATAAAGTTATAAAATTTTCAAGTACTATTTTATGTATTTGTCTTCTAATATTTTGTTCTGATTACTTATAACGCTCCACGAAACTTAATGCATTCCCTTTGTGAGTGATATTAACAGACGTGGGGTGTTATAGAAATCAAACCTTCCACAAAAACTTTCCTACCTCGATCTGCAGCACCGATCGCGATAGCATGCACTTGCCCTCCAGAAGCTCCTGCCCTTTGACATTGTCCTTATTTCTTTGGGAAATCCTTAATAAGATGCCCGACCTCTTCACAAAACAAGCGTTCTTCCTTCTTATGCAATCTTTTCTTACATGACCCACATGTCCACAATTAAAACATTTTCTCTTGTCTCGAGCTTTGTCGTTCTTTCCTCCCTTCTTTTGTGTTTCCTCAATCTTTGCTTCTTTCTTTTCATCTTTATCTTCCTCATGCACTAATGCCATATCAACGAATCTTTCAAAAGTAGTTCACATTGGAATATTGGACATAGCTAACCCATGAAGGGGTTCATTTAGTCCTTTAACAAACCGTAAGCCTTCTTATGTGGAGTGTCTACTAGTTCCAAACCGAATCTAGCTGACTGGTTGAATTTGTTCACATATTCTTTAACAATCATGTCTTCTTGTTTGAGCGCTAAGAACCTCTCCATTTACATGCTTTTCTTAGCTTGAGAAAGCAACTTCATTTCAAACCTCGTCCTAAAATCATCCCATATCTCCACCGGATGTCCAGCTTGGATAACTTCTCACCAGAACGAAGCTTCGTCTTTCAGTAGCCAGGCAGCAAACTGAATCTTCCTTCGATCTTCCACTTCAATGATCACAAACAAGTCCTCGGTCTCCTTAAGCCAATTCCTTGCCTCTACGAATGTCTCGGTTCCATGGAATGGCTTTCCTCCCATAGTACGGAAATCTTTGCAGATCTTGGAAAAGTTGTCTGCATGCGGATGAGGAGGAGGAACAACGGTTGCAGCTGGGGGAGGAACGTTTCCTTGGCCTTCGGCAGGCATTGTGACCTCTAGATACCTACGGAATCAGCCTGGTATCGTAACTCCCTTTGGGATATTAGGCTCCCCAGACATGATAAGAAGGAAAGGAAAGAGATATAGACAAAGGATATTACATATGGCTTTGGGGAATACGTTTTTCAAAACAGACTTTTCTTTTGAAAATGCTTTCTTTTAAAATCTTTTTGAAAATAATTTTCAAGGCCTTTTATCCAATCTGGTAACCTTCAACTTTGATACCAAGTGTGATACCCCACGTCCGTTAATGTCACTCACGAAGGGAATGCATTAAGTTTCGTGAAACATTATAGGTAAAAAGAAATAGAAATATTACAAGACAAATATAAAAGCAACAACAGAATTTAAATTTTTATTTCAAACATAAATCATAACATCATGGTCTAAAATATCACGAGTTTGAAACTACATAAAAGCCATTACAAAAATATAAACTTTTTGTCTTGTTCCATTAGATTACATAAAAAGCATAATTACCCAAAAAGAGACAAAGCCATAGTAGAGACAAGAACTTGAGCAATACTTCAGAAGCTGCTCAAAGAAAGATGATAACAGGGTCCAGACTAAGCCTGAGAATTCACTCCTTAAGAACCTGGGAGGAGGGGGGAACAGAAGAAAGAAGAGGAAACAAAAAGGGTCAGACATAAAGTCTAGCGAGTTTAGTTACTTTTAGCAAGTAAATAAATAAAAGTAGCATGACAGGCATATAAACTGGATAAGAGAGATAACTACATAAAAGGAAGGTATGGCTAGGTAAACAGGATAGGGTGTATACGCTTCCTTAATGATTACTCTTTCTTCGCACTAATACTGGTATATCCAGAATGAGATGATCCTCAACATGTATGAAATGGTAGACTTAGGAGTACTTCTAGTGAGAGGTTTTAACCCCATACAATCCACAGACAGCCCCAATAACGGACTCCTAAACTTACCAGAGTCTAGATGTACCCTAGCTACTACCTTAATCAATCGTCTTCCAACTCCGTAGATACCCGGTGCTGGCCCCACAGTAGGATGTATCACTTACAAAAGTGGCAACCCTTCATTTTGAAGATGTGCACAACCATATCTACTAATGTCACAGCGTCTTAATTCCCATAGCAAGCCGGTCCCATGCACGCACATGACTCCGTTGGTTTCCTGCGCTGTTGACACCCCCTTCGTTTTGGATCTCATATAATCAGCCTAGTAAGCGTACCCCTACTCCGACCTATTTCGGAGTACTCATTTGATACCTAGATGGGTCACTGACTGAAATGGGTCCCACACACAAGATGATACAAGCTCCCCCTAGGCTTGCATCCCCACTACTAGGATTTCAATTGGTTATGCCTTACAGTCCAACATGTAAAACAGGTTAAGTTGTTGGGCCTATATATGTAAATGTTACCCCACCGCTACAAGATTTACTTAACCCTCACTGATTCAAGAAAGCTTACTTAACAAAGTTGCATAACCCCAAAGTATAAAGTAGGTTAAGTTTGTGGGCTTATATATATGAATATTACCCACCGCCCACCCACTGTTTCAACCAAGTTTACTTAACCCCTATTCAAGTTAACATGTTCATACAATCCCTATGGATTCAACCAGGTTAAGTATTCTAATTCGTTACCATGTCCATTTATGGTAATAATGAGCTATACCTCCCACATTAGGCGTACAACTTGTGAATGTTGGATATGCCGGTCGGGTCCAGGTAGACTTCTTCCACAAGTTGGGTCTAACCTCGTGTCTTAGCCCCTCTCGTATTTGTGCACTTAGACCCCTTACATTAGATTCAACATTTGCGGTTGCTGGATATGCCGGTCGGGTCCTGGCAGACTTCTACCACAAATGCAATCTAAGCTTGTGTCATAAGTGCAGTTACAGTTTCTAATTACTGTAATCATAGGCATTTTAATTATTAACCAATTAATTATACCTATGTCTTTATAGCTGTTCGTGCCCATTTACCCAATTATATTCATAATGGATTATATGTCCAAATTCATATTCGTCATTCAAGTTATGCTAATTCTAATGTTTTTCCCATTCCCTAACTAACTAATTCGCATATATTTAGCGTCGTGTTTAGGCTTGAAAGTAGCCTAGCCATAAACAATAAAAGGGAAAGATGACAATAATGATTATTTTAACAAAAGTGACATAAACATGTAATTGGCATAGTGATAAGGTGGACATATAAAAATAGATCTAGCGAGCATGTGATAATAAAACTAGATCTAACATACTAAGGATGTCATAATAGGCATGAATAAATAATGATTCATATGTTCAATTAATGACAGATCTAAATTAGCCACAACATGATAAGTACCAAATGATCTAAAAAGAATGAAATCCATAAGTGAATGTGACAAGATAAATTAACCACAAGCGAATTAGATCTATAAAGGTAGATGTAGGATGATAATATTTAAGATCCACAATAATGACATGATAAATTAACCACAAGCGAATTAGATCTATAAAAATATATCTAGCATGATAATATTTAAGATCCACAATTATGATAAATTAACCACAAGCGAATTAGATCTATAAAGGCAGATGATAATATTTAAGATCCACAATTGTGACATGATAAATTAACCATAAGTGAATTAGATCTATAAAGGTAGATCTGGCATGATAATCTTTAAGATTTACAATTGTGACATGATAAATTAACCACAAGCGAATTAGATCTATGAAGGTAGATCTAAGATCCATAATTGTGACATGATAAATTAACCACAAGCGAATAAGATCTTTAAAGGTAGATCTAGCATGATAATACTTAAGATCCACATCATAGTTATGAAATAGATTCAAAAGTCCCAATTGATCTGATATGATAAATATTTAGATCCAAATCATATAATATTATAGATTCAAAAATTATGATAGATCCAATATGATTCAATCATAGACATATATCCAAATCACAGTCATATCACGTTTACTTTTAATCATTTAAATCTAAAAGTAACTAACTCACAGTGTTTGGATTTCAGAAGATAGAAAAGAAATTGTTGGTGTTGAATCTCAAATCTATTCTTGAAACACTTGAATCTTTAAACTTGATTTATAGAAGAAGAAAGGATTAAATTTAGTTCAAACACTAACAACATTTGGCTTCCATTGTTTTCAATATGAGAAAACAAGAGAAATGATGGTATGTTTATAGCTGCCAGCCTCCAGAATTCGACTACCACCTCAGCTCTAGGGGAAATCGGGCCACGGGTCGACACCCACTTGGGTCCGGATGCCCAAAAATTTACATGGGCGCACTTTACAGGTGTGCCATTGTAAAAATTCCTTGGCACACTTGTAAAGTGCGCAATTTATCCCTGTTTTAGTCGTCCAAATTCTACCGTTCATAACTTCTTCATACGTTATCCGTTTTATGCAAACCAAGTGTCTATCTTGACCAGAATTTCGAGATGAACGCAATGACGTAGTCTATTTCCCTTAATTCTGAATATTAAATAAATTATTCTTTAATTTATCCTCTTTAGTGTATTTGAAATACGGGGTGTTACACTCTCACTATCATTGTGAGCCATGTTGTCTTTCATGATTTTCTTTATCATGTCTGCGATATACTCCTCTGAGTTGTGTTGTTCCGCAGGTGGACTTCAATCTCTTTGCCGGATACTCGTCTTGGCGAGCAATCGCGGTTAGATGATCGAGATCTTTTACCTCCACTATGGACAGGTACCCCTTTGGCCGGACTAGCAACTCTTCGGGTATTACGATCGAAATGAATTTTAGTCTTTGGCTTTGAATCTTGAATTTCAGCTTCGTTTTTATTGCTTTCCCAACTATCGAGGCCTTCCATATTATCATTACGATTATGATCAAAAGCCGATGAATTCCCATTCTCCTCAAGGTTGACGTGAACTCTTTGAGGTGGTGTGGGGTTGACTTGAGCAGCGATAAGAGCATTTATCTTGTCCATCAAGGCCTGATTAGAATCCATCAAAGCTTTATTAGAATTTTCCATTCGTTGATTTAAATTGGCGACAACGGTGTCCAATTCATCTCAGGTTATACCGGATCCACCTTACGAACATTGGACAACTTCAAAGCGGTTGGTTTGCGGCGTAGCTTCATTGGCAACATTGTCGGATCCTCCTCTAACAGACTTACTTCCCGATTTCTTCGGCGGCATTATGTCAAACAAGTTTCTAAACTTCGAAGAGAATCTTTCAACCTTCCTGGATCTTAGACTTTGAGAACCTATCATGGAAACATGATTCAAACTTCAATGCCCCCACAACACACTTAACCTTGGGATGTGGATGTAGCACCACGGTGGGCGCCAAAAATGTTAATGCTAAAATTGAACATTAACACCCTGTAAGATGTGTAAACACCTCAAAAATGTTTAGATCTATGATGCGGGAAACCCCATACACAAAAGAAGTAAAAAGATGGGAATTTATAGCGGTTCGGCATAGATTTGGCCCACGTCCACTTTGAAGAGAGATTTCATTATCATGTTCAATGTTACAAGGTACATAATCTCTACAATTTTGCTCATTTTCTCTCTTTACAATTATTCTCTCTAATTCTTTTCTTTAATGTCTTGATTCTCTTGAATTCCCTATGGAAATGGATAGATCTCCATGATTGTTGGAGTGAATCTTCAACAATTGAGCACTTGGAAGATCTTTTACGATTCCATGGTGATTGAGATGTTGAATCTAAGCTAGAAAGAGGTTTAATGGAGGTTTGAGTGATTTGAAGTTGTTGAAAAATGAATTTTGCAGCACTTCGTGAAGGAAAAATTAGTCCCTCCCATGGTGAAAAGGTGGGGGTATTTATAGGTGTGGAAATGAAGTAGTGAGGTTGGAAATAGTGTATGAAGTGATTCTTCTCGTTGAAACGACCTGGCACCTTAGGTCATAACTGACCTAACTGTACCTTGACCCCCAAGACACAAAGTGATTAGGTTGTTGGACCACATATGAGTGCGACCCGCCTTCATACACATGCTCAATGACCTGATACCCTGCGAGTTCCTTCAGAACACGGACGATCTGCAGAGATACGACCTGAAGGTAAGCGGACTAAGGAGCAATGATCCAAAGCTCAGTATCATCTCCCAGTTTTTGAGCGAACTATCGGCCTAGCGACCTATATGTTATGGACTTGATGAAGATTGACCTGACGCCATACAGACCAATGCGACCTAACCATGCATACATGTCGAACGATCTAGTGATCATGTTCTAAGATCTTGACAACCTGACACACGAACGATCCATGACTTGAACATATTTTTATAGGTTAACACTTAAGTTTATCAAAATCCTCATCTTTAGTTTTATCTGATACTCACTAGCATATCTAGAATAATCATCAATAAATGTGATATAGTATAGGTTGCTACCATAAATAATATGACTTTTTAAGTCTCCCACGTCATCATACATCAAATCAAGCAAACTAGTTTTCCATTCTACAAATTTGAAATATTTGCAATGTATAATTGCTTGAACACATACTTCACATCTAGAGAATGATTTGAAATCACAATCAGAAATTAATCTTAATTTATGCATATTTTTTCTAATCTATCATGCCATAAACTAGCAGAATCAACAATATAAATAGAAGATTACTTTATTTGATTCAACTTAATCATTTCGTTACAAGAGTATCCATATCAAATAAATTTTGTTACTCTTGGAAAACACTAACTTATCAGGCTCATACGCCATCTTAAATTCTCCTTCATTAAGAAGATATCTAGAGACCAAATTCTTATACATATATGGTACATAAAATGCATTTACTATGGGAAGGACTCTTACAGAGGTGAATTGAAGTTCCACAGTGCCTTTCCCATAACTCTGCTAGAAATCTAATTTGCCTTCGTAACTTTGTCGACTTCTTTATTATTTTTCGTATGTATTAAACAGATTACAACCTTGCTAATGGGAATGGTTTCTCTAGTTTCAAGTCATCAATCATTATCAATGCCACTAACAGAGTTCGCCTATAGCACTATAGTCACAAGTGAGTCTTCGACCTGATTCACTTTTTGTTATTTCTTTCGAAGAGAGAAATCTCAGACATAGTAGTTGAGCTTGTTACAAAAATAACAAGAACTTTTCTTTTTGTTATTCTTGGAATGATTTTTCTTCTTAAACTGTGTCTTGTTCTTAGGCTTCAATTTGTTAGTTATTTCAACATTGTTCACTTTAGAATGAGACTCAGTTTATGGATTATCGTCTGTTTCACATTTACAAGTGTCATCTTCAATACAAAGATGATGCATGTAAGTCGTCTAAATCATAATTTGTTTCAGCATGTTTGAGTTTTTTCTCGTAATCATTCCAAGAATTAGAGAATCTTGAAATTGTAACTTCAACAATAAAAGATTCAAAGAGATCTATTCCAACATCTTTAAGTTGCTTTAACAACAATAGGATTTTGCATACATGTCCAACTATATCAACGACTATTTTGAATTCCATAAAATTAATAATAAGAAATTTGATGTTAGTTGCCTTGGATATGCAATATTTGCTTTATAATGAAGTCCAAAGTGCTTTCACATTTTTCAAGGTCCTATGAGCGTTGTAGACAGAAGTAGACTATATTCATAATGTGCCCTCTACATAGAAAATTATCTTCTTCGTGTTTTACACATTTGGTCTTTAGAGCAGCTTCATCCTTATCAGTTTCATCTGGAATCACTTTCAAACCATTTTCCAAAATATAGAACAATTTGATGATGATCAAGATGAATTTCATCGTCTCTTTCCAACAAGTAAAATAATCTCCACTCGGGTTAAATACAGATTCATGACTTGCAGGACCCTCGTGTCTTCCATGATTTAAAAGAAATGTTGTGTTAACTAATTGTGCGGCTGCACATGTTACTATATCTTATATTTTGTACATAGTGGCCCATGTACATTGGGCTTGTTCTTTCTATTTTAGCTATTCATTATTATAAATAGCTATGTATACATTCTATCTGAAAGTCAATAAAATTAAATTTTTGAATTGCTTAAAAACTCATTTCTTTCAATGCTCATTTTGATTCTGCATAACGTTTCTCCAAATCTGCACAAACTTCTATACGGTATCGGAGCATACGCTTTACAGCACATAAGATCCTCATTATAACCTATTCTTTATCTTCTTATCCTCATTGTTGCCAGGCAGTATCATATTCAGATCAAGTCTTAATTCTTTTTTAAGGTATTGTCTCCCATCAGCTTAAACCTCATCATTTAGGAGATAAGAAGCTTACATCAACATTCAAAGTAGCATGCTAAGAACTCTATATCCAAAGTTTAGCTACAACATTGATTCTCAAAGTAATCCTCCATTGGAAATCAAGAAAGCCAGTTCATGCATTGAAAATTTCTTTCAAAAATCAGAATAAAAGACAGAGCTGTCCAAGTATTTAAAATGGTTGTATTCTGCCTTGATCTACATCATTTTCTTAATAGAAATTTTCAATTACCTGAAGGTTCAGTCAATTTCTAGTATTGTATTAAAAGCTTTTACATCTGTTTCTATCTTCCATGGCCAGAGATGATCTATCAGCAACAGGTCGAGTCGATTCCTCTCATCTGACATTGCCTGATCAGCTTTCTTTACCCATACAATCTGATCTTGGATCCGACTCAAGCAGTCTATTAAAAATAGTAATTAGTCTGCAGAGCCAACTAATTACTGTTCATCTGGAAGATGACAACTATCTCCTTTAGAGATTGCAAGTTGAAACCGTTGTTCAGGGATATGGCCTCGAGGGCTTCATTCTTCGTACTATATCCATACCCCCGAAATTCATCATTGACAAGTGAAAATAGATTAGTTAGCAACAACGAATACACCAAATATTATAGACAAGATCGACTTATAAGTTCTAGGCTACTTTCATCCATCTGTTCTAATCTTCTGCCACAAGTGATCGACAGTAAATCTGCAAATGAAATCTGGTCAACTACAAAAAGGGTATTTAGTACCCAATCAACAGCCAAAGTTATGCACTATAAAAGAGAATTGCAAAATATACGAAAGGGAGAAGATGAAGCTATGAAAGACTATCTTGCAAAAATCAAGAAACTATATAGCCTGCTTGAGTCTGCTGGTCATAAAGTCAGTGAAGATGAACAAGTTTTAATTGTTCTAAATGGATTAGGCAACAAGTATGAAGCAGCGGTTGCAATTCTGACCATAAAGAAAATTACTCCTGACATGCAATATGTTCATGCTACGCTGCTCTCTCATGAGTCAAGAATTGATCACAAAAAATCCATTAACTGTGACATATCCATCAACTATGCAACAAATAATAAAAGCAAGAATCAAAGAAATGATCAAGGCAATCAAAGGGGAGGATTTTGTAACAGGTCTAGAGGTAGGAGAAGATGGAATAACAACAATTCTAGACCTAAATGTCAGATTTGTGAGAAACTAGGCCATACTGCAGCAAAGTGTTACTTCAGGTTTAATCAAAGTTGCATGCCTTATCAATCATCATCCAGTCAATAGAATAATAATGGGAGTGCAAATCTTACTCAAATTCAAAGTGACGGTGATCAAAGTAATAACAAAAGCTGCAAGCTGAGTGAAACAGCAAAAGCAGAGCATATACAGGATGAATATTGGTATCCAGACACAGGTACTACAAATCACATTACTAGTTATTTGGAGAATTTAAGTATTGGTAACAAGGAATACAAAGGTTAAAAATTAATTTCCTTAGTGGTGACTATATAAAAATAACACATACAAGGAATGCTCACATCAAAGGGAAAAGGCAGTTATAGCTGAACAATCTGTTAAGAGTGCCAAAAATCACAGAAAATCTAATCAATGTGTCACAATTTGCATGTGATAACAATTTATTTTTTTGAGTTTTTTCTTAATTATTGCTTGGTTAGAGACATACCGACTAAAGAAATTCTCTTGTAGGGTGAAGCGGACATAGGACTTTATAAGCTCGAATCTGTTCTTTGCAAGAAAACTGAAAATATCGATAGTAATTGTAATTTTTCTAAAATGTCTGATAACAATAATTGCAAGAGTATAATCGATTTGTGGCATAATAAACTAGGTAATCCTAATGATAAAACTCTCAGAAAAGTTTTAATTGAAAATAACATTCCCTTTGATGATGTTGCATCTCCATATGTGTGCACATATTGCCAAGTCGACAAAAGTCACAAGTTACCATTTACTAATTCTGAAACTGAGTATAAGCAACTACTTGCACTGGTTGCTTTAGATCTGTGGGGCCCTGCACCCATCAGCTTGGACTATGGCTACAAATACTACATTAGTTTTGTCGACTCTTACTCAAGACACACATGGATCTGTTTCTTAAAGTTAAAATTTGATGTGTGCAATGTTGTTACTAGCTTCATTAATATGGTCGAAAATCAAACAAGTAGTAAGGTGAGAATTTTTCAAACAGATGGTTGTAGTGGATATAAACCCATGAGTGAATTTTTTCAAAAAAAGGTATTATACATAGCACTACTTGTCCCCACACCTCTGAACAAAATGGGCTATTAGAAAGGAAACATCAACACATCGTTGAAACTAGTCTATCACTATTAGCTCATGCATCGATGCCCTTAAAATTTTGGCATGATGCCTTTAATACAGCTGTTTACTTAATCAATAGGTTACCTGCTAAAGTGTTGAAATGTTTAAGCCCTATTGAAAAACTTTTTGGAATCATACCTAATTACAAAATTTTGAAATTTTTTGGGCGCTTGTGTCTTTCATGTACTAGGCCTTACAATAAAAATAAGTTGAATTTCAAATCTACTTCTTGTACTTTTGTTGGGTATGGTATCAAATAAAAGGGGTACAGATGTCTCAATGATCAAGGGAAATTCATCACAAGTAGGCATGTTGTTTTCAATAAACATGTATTCCTATTTAACAGATCAAAAATAAAAACTACAAACAGATGTTATAATGTAAAGAAGTATGTACCAAACTTACCATTATATACTGATACCGTCAATGTGGAGCATGAGATTGCCAGAGAATCTCCAGAATCACAACTCACTTTACCACTAGGATCAGGTCATGAATCTGATCATCTGTCCAACTACTCACCTCAAACTTCTGAAAGATCATCAAACAATGCTAACGATCACAATGATGATTGTACTACAAGTGAAGTTAGTAAACCTGAGACTGACTCAAATCAAAACAATGCTAGAGGCTTACCATGTAACAGATATCAAACCAAAACTGGTCATTCAATGATCACTAGAGCCAAAAACGAAATTTTCAAGCCAAAAATATTCACCGTCTAATCAACAGTAAGGGAACCCGATAACTTCAATAAAGCTATCAGCAACATCAATTGGAAATTAGCCATGGACGAAGAGTACAATGCTCTTGTCAAAAATAAAACCTGGGATTTGGTCACAATTCCAAGCAACAAAAATATTGTCAACTGCAAATGAACCTA
Organism: Allium sativum; assembly: GCA_030737875.1. Classification (NCBI taxonomy): domain Eukaryota; kingdom Viridiplantae; phylum Streptophyta; class Magnoliopsida; order Asparagales; family Amaryllidaceae; genus Allium; species Allium sativum. Next base: position 574,496,657 of record CM060921.1, on the reverse strand, counting down.
CATGCTAAAAAAGAATCCACATGGCTCCATTAACAAGTATAAAGCTAGACTCGTTGCCAAGGAATATACTCAGGAATACGGGTTTGATTTTTCTAAAACTTTTTTGCTGTAGTAAAGCCTACCACTATAAGACAGATTCTTACTATTGTTGTATATAATAGTTGCTGCATGAGACAGTTAGATGTCAATAATGCATTTTTAATGGGAACTTATAGGAGGAGATTTATATGCATCAACCTCAAGGCTATTTGCATAATAAAAACATGGTCTGCAAACTTAAGAAATCCATCTGTGGGCTAAAACAAGCCCCCAGGTCATGGTTTTATAAACTGAAAACTACCTTGTTGATAAGGGCTTTCAGTTTACCGAATCGGATAATTCTTTGTTTACCAGAGTCAATGATGTATCAACAATTTATGTACTAATATATGTAGATGATTTGATTATTAAAGGGAATGATGCAACTCCGATTGATGAACTGGTCAAATACTTGCATCATCAATTTTCCATAAAAGATCCTGGTCAACTAAATTATTTTCTGGGAATTGAGGTTACAAAATTATCTACCACAAAGATGATGTTAAGGCAGAAAAAAATACATCAATGAACTCTTAATCCAAACAGATATGTTCAATGCAAAGCCACAACCAACACCAATGGTCAGCAATCACTGTCTATCCAAAAACAGGGGGAAACTACACTTAGTTCTAAACAATATAGAAGCATTATTAGTGCTCTGCAGTATGTCACTATTACTAGACCTGATATTACATTTAGCATTAATAAATTGTCTCAATTTATGCAGGACCCTCGGGATAGTCTCTGGAAAGCACTAAAAAGAGTGCTTAAATATCTCAAAGGCACGACTGAACATGGACTACTTATCAAAAAAGGGAAAATCTTAGTTTAGTTGGGTACGGTGATGCTGATTGGGCAGGAGATCATGATGAGAGAAAATCAGTTACTAGCTACTGCATATATTTTGGGGCAATCTAATTTCATGGAGCTAAAAAAACAACCCATTATATCTAGATCTAGTAGTGAAGCTGAATATAAAAGCATTGTGAGTGCTACAGCCGAGATTATGTGGTTATAATCACTACTATCAGAGTTAAAAATCAAAAGTGAAGCCAAAGCAACACTGTGATGTGATAATCAACATGCCGCTTATATGTCTGTTAACCCTATCCTTCATTCTCGAACAAAGCATATTGAGATTGATCTATACTTTGTTCGAGAACAGGTTGCAAGAGAAAAGTTACAAGTTTGCCATGTTCCATTGTATTATCAAAGGGAAGATATACTTACAAAGCCACTTTCCAGCAAAAATTTCGGGAGGCTTAGATCTAACCTAAAGATCCAAGCTTCAGACATAAAGATCCAACCATTAGACAACAACTGGAGGAAGGCATGACCCTCAGTTCGATTCCTCTTACTAAAGCTACCAGATTATCAGCTAGAACTTGATTCATTTGTGTGGAAGCTTCAATCGAGCTGAGGATTCTAAAAAATCTCTCCTATCCCTCAATTCCAAGACAAAAATTTTCTGAGAATTTTTCTTTGGAAAACCTAATCCAAATTCGAATTGAGAAAGGGTAAAAGAAATGTTGTGTTAAGTGATTGCGCGGCTGCACATGTTACTGTATTTTATATTTTGTGCATAGTGGCCATTTACGTTGGGCTTGGGCTTTCTGGTTTAGCTATTCATTATTATAAATAGCTATGTATACATTCTATCTGAAAGTCAATAAATTACATTTCTGAATTGCTTGCAAACTCATTTCTTTCAATTCTCGTTTTGATTCTGCATCACGTTTCTCCAAAATCTGCACAAACTTTTACGTGATTGAAGTTATTCTATGAAAATTTGCAGTTTGAGAGATTCTAAAGAAGATAATGTCGTACTTATGACTTTAAGGATCTATATAATCGATTCTTTTAGATAATATTTCAACCCACCATTTATTAGTTAAAGCGAGTTTATTTTGTTGATATTTATCTAATTATCAGCATGGGATGTGTATTTTTTTACCCATGAAATAACCATCAAAATATGTGTTTTCTTCTAGCTTACATAAATGAAAGCTACAATGAAATAGTTTTTATGCAAGAAGTGTGCATAAAGCTCACAAAATGAAATACTTGTTGGTAATTTTTCTTGGTTACTAATGCTTAGCAAACAGAAATGACATTACTGTCGGCATCTCTTAGAGAACAATGTCACAAAACTTTTTGTATAACTTGAGCATCAAATAGAATTTATTTCACATCTTACAGGACATTAGCTGGGCATACATCTTTTATACACAATAAAAATATATTAGTCACAATTTATATAGTCCCGCTCAATTTGTTGTTATCTTGAGGTTGAGGAAGTTGAAAATGTTCTTATTTTCCTTCGTCTATATTTAATCTTTCTCAGTATCCAACTCTGGACTATTTAAACTTTAAAATTTGTTTTGTATACTAGTACGGAATCACGCATCGATGTGCCTTTATTAGCTATGGGTATTTGCTATAATATTATATTGTTATTTTCTCACTTTTAAAGAGTATATCATTGCGACAAAGTTTTTTATGTGTATCAGTGTATGTATGGACTAAAAATAGAAACTATAATTATAAGTACATAAGAAACGCATGCATTGGCCATGTATATCATAACTTACGGTAATCGGTATAAGCTTCCTTTTAAATTTGTCTAGCTCCAGCTTTGTAAGCTAGATGTATGTTTTAGCTGCCAAAAAATATGTTTCACATTTGTATTTTAGTTGTAAAGTGGCAAGATCACTATAAAACCAGCCTGATTGCGCAAAACAAGAATTCTTTTTGCCTCCAAAATTAACAAATAGCTTAATTAACTCAATTTAAATAACTAAGTAAACTGTTTAGCTTAATTAATTTTTATTACTGCATAACCTCACATCACATCCCAAATCAAATCCCCTATCCTCCTATGGTAAACCAATCATTAGCCTCCGATTTCCACCTTTTTGCAATTAAGTATCTTTCTTCCTCTGACTTAATTACAAAAAGGTGAAAATTAGGGATTCTGATTGGTTGGGCAAAGCGAGACAGAGGAATTTGATGTGATGACCCAAACTTCCATGCTACAAAAGTAAGGGTAATCATAAGAGTATAACATAATTAAAACAATGACAGATCTTAGATAATAGCAGAACATATAAATCATTGCAGCGGAAAAGGAAATGTCATTACAAATATCATCACAGAACATCAGAGTACGCAGTACAGGATACACTTAGCAAAATAGATGTCTAAAACAGGGAAAGAAATAAAGTCTCCATCTCCCAAAATACATCAATACTGTCTCAATGTCTTAAGAAGTAAATAGAAAGATAAAAAGAAAAGATCCTTCATCATCTTCATCAGCAAGCTCTAGTCCAGGGAACATCCCTACCCGAAACTTGTCAATTGGCTGCCCGTATTGAAAGACGGCACCCAAGTTTGCAAAGTGAAACAAACTACGAGTCAGTCATGGGACTCGTATGAGAAATCTTACTAAACTAATAATATGGCTAATCACTAGACCATGCCGCTAATGCAAAATGGGTTTACTCCATTAGATTGCCAGTGCATAAGTTTTATAAATTTTTAAGTAAAAAACAACTCAATGCTTTTTAGAAAATGAAATCATTATAAGACTCATGTCCCATCACACAATGCAATGCGAACGGAGGATAGAGTTTTACCTTATAATGATAAAAAATGCTTGATACATAGAAAACAATATTTTTAATATTATTATTAGTGTCTAATATGATTTCAAAAATACTCCAAAGTAAATGTATCAATCCTAGACGGCATAGCTACCATATACTATGTTGCCATATATAGGTAAACAATCAAAACCGTAATGTCATATTGGAGGTTGGGTTTCCATCATGAGTCAAGGTTAGGGACGATCTCCTAACCGATTCGAGACACTCTAGCAATGTCTCAGGATTCCCCGCAGCGAACCCTTGGATCCTGCAGGGCCGGTCCACAAATAACGCTAGTGGATTAGTTATGCCTGAACACATGCTTCCCGATCCTATTGGGCCTATAAATTGGCCATTAGCAACCAATAAAAATAACCGAGGCGCCTCATTCCATCAACCACATAAGTAAAATGTCAGGCCTTGTAAAAAACCAAACACCACTTCTAGCTAGAAAGAAACGTGTGCACTCCCTGCATTCTCCTGTCTCGTTTTTGACTCTACAAGCGTGTGAGGCTCGCGAGGTAATGAAATACACAAAGCTATCCCTAAATAGGATATGCTTTGATCATTATCCACAAGGCTATGTTTTTCAACAAAAGCCTCGATCAATTGCATCTTGGCATGTCAAACTGACAGTTCACACCATGTGATCGACAACTACCAATATATAACCTTCAAGCTCGTGCGTCTCAAAGAAGGGTGTTAAGCAGGAGAATAAATTCTCCGCCACCACAGATATATATTAATAGATATCAATTTAATTACACAGCATGAAATTCAATGTCGGACACACATCCGTTTACAAGTCCGTTCTGGGTCTGAACGAAGCCGGAGTCACGTTATTCCTCGTCCCGTATGTCCAATACAGAAGTGAGGTGCTCGCGTATCAGGACGATCAACAAGTAGGTCTGGATAACTACCACTTTAACCCTTTATTGGTAGCTAGCCAATGCCAGGCATCAGTAGTTATCCTTTCAAAGTGAAGATCGCCGGTCTTCAATCGCCATTTTTAAGATCTTCAATTTAGATCGTCGTATGACCATTTGAAATGAGATTTAACTCAGTCTTTTCAAATGATCCTTGCATATATATAATTTTAAATCATTTTGTATCGTTGATGGTATTTAATAACGATTAATCGCTATTTTTTATTTATATAAGAATAGCCAAATTTATTTAACGACGCTTCGGGTCGATGGGCGGCCCTAGCGCTGTTTTTACCAAAATTTGATTTATACATATCTTGACATCTAACCGTTGGATTTTAACAAAATTCATGTCGATGGAAAGATCTTCCCAAAGCGGTCCTAACGGTTTCGGTTTTGGGGAAATTCGATGGTTGGATCTTACGGTATAATCATTTGAAGTTACGATTGCCGAAACGGGAACTACCGCACGCGATTCGCTTTAATTTTAATTTATATTTATGTATATATAAATATAAATCATTGGCGCTTTCAACTACTTTCAAACAATCACATGCAAGCCAAATACAGTCTATGTTCATATATACGATTTTCATAATTCTTCTAACATAATAAAAATGATGATTTGAAATAAATCGTGTTTTAATGACTAAATATTTCCAATGATAACTAAATTATATTGAAAGTATATTCGTAATGTTCACCCTTTTTGGTGAAAACAAATGGCAATAAAAACACGATTTTTAATTCTACTATTTTTATTGTATCTAAATTTATAATAAAAATATGATATTTAAATCTATTCTTTTTATTGTCCCTAAAATGACAATAAAAATGTAACATTAAAATCTTTTCTTTTTATTGACTCTAAAATATAAACAAAAATATAACTTTTTAATTGTGTGCTTTTTATCGCCTTTAGTTTGACATTAAAAATATAACATATTTTCTACTCCTTTGTTTACAATTAACATGTCAACAAAAATGTCATTTTGATTTATTCTTTTTATTTTCTCTAATTTGACAATAAAAATTATAACCTTTAAAACTATACTTTTTATTACAACTAAAATGTGGATAAAGATATAACTTTTAAATTCGATTCTTTTTATTTCCAATTAACATGTAAATGGAAATGTAACTTTTTCTATGCTTTTATTTATATCAAAAGTACTAATGAAAAATTGTCGCTTTTATTCTATTCTTTCATTTGCATCAAAAATGCAAATGAAAAATGTAACTTTTATTCTATTCTTCCATTTGCATCAAAAATGCAAATGAAAAATGTAACTTTTATTCTAGGCTTTTATTTGCATCTAAAATGCAAACAAAAATGTAACCTTTTTGATTCATGTTTTATTTGCATCAAAGAATGCAAATAAAAATATAGCCTTTTATTTCATGTTTTATTTGCATCAAGGAATGCAAATAAAAATGTAGCTTTTTATTTGCATCAAGGAATGCAAATAAAAATGTAACTTTTTATTTCATGTTTTATGCAATAAAAATGTAACTTTTTATTTCATATTTTATTTGCATCAAGGAATGCAAATAAATTGTGACTTTTTAATTGGATAATTATTTGCATCTAAATTTTCATTAAAAAAATGTAATCTTTTTCTACAATGTTTATTTGCATCTAAATTTGCAAATAAAAATTGTAACTTTTCTATAACAACCAAACACAACAAAGGTGATGTTTTTATTAATCAATACACAAAATGATATATTTTACATTGAATTGAAAGTTCTAACTCAATTCAATAACGTAAACAAAGAGTTGTTTTTGTTGAATCAACAATTCTAATTCAATTCAATAATATAAACAAAAAGATATATTTTATTGAATTGACAATTCTAATTCAATTTAATAATATAACAAAATGATTTATTTCTATTGAATTGACAATTCTATTTCAACTCAATGATATAAGCAAAAATGATATTTTCATTGAACTGACAATTCTATTTCAATTCAATGATATAAACAAAAATGATATTTTCATTGGATTGACAATTCTATTTCAATTCAATGATATAAACAAAAATGATATTTTCATTGAATTGACAAACAAATTCAATTCAACAAATATGATAACATAACTTTTATATTGAAATGACAACTAATTCAATAAAAATGACAACATAATATTTTATATTGAATTGACAAACTAATTCAATTCAATTAAAATGATAACATAATATTTTATATTGAATTGACAAACTAATTCAATTCAACAAAAGTGATAACATAATATTTTATACTGAATTGACAAACTAATTCAATTCAATAAAAACGATAACATAATATTTTATATTTGATTAATGTACATGATTCACCAAATATTGACAAAGAGAAATTAATTTATTTTAATTTAACCAATACATATAGATCTATAATTATTCATCACCAATCAATAGATCAATCATCATCCAAAATTTCAGAACATGGCAGATCTAAATCATATACATACAACCATTACATAGAGAGTAAAATAATTAAATTGGTGAATTATTTAAAAATCAGAAATCTCACTGTCATGTTGCAAATTTGTCCGAAATTCAAACAGCTCGGAATCACTCCTTTTTAGTTTAGAGTCATAGATCTCGTCTCTACGATCACACAGGATCTGAAATCGTTAATTTTCGATGTCATATGAATTAGTTAGGATTTAAAAAAGATAGATAATAATTTTAAATTTAAATTATTAAAATATTAAAGAATTAGACCTTCTTCCTCTTTCAGTAACAAGCCGCGATAAAACCCAATTAGCTTCAAATCTAGATCTCCAATTTTTTTTCAAATTGTGATATGGTTTGATGATCGGAGAGTGGGATTTCGGAGGGGGGGTGTGGCGCACGTGCGCCTGCGAAGGGGGCCCACTCGGTAGCGCAGGGGTGGCTTGGCGGCGGTGGGTTTGGCGTGGGTTTAGGGTGCTGTTCCTTGAAGTATGGGTCACTAGAGAATGATCAAGACATATAGAAATGAAGAGTGAGAAATTCTCTTCGACATTTCCTAAAGGATTGGGGTCTAATTTGCTGTGGATTGGAAGAATTTGGGGCGGGGAAGTCGGGAGGTTTCTTGCCATGGGTTCAAGAGGAGGCGGCGGCTACAATAAGATGGTTTAGGGTTTTGTGAAGATGAGGTGCATTTTTATATTTTTTAATGTAAATTTTACAATTAAATCCAAAAGTTTTAAACCAATCCACTTTCAGCCCAACCAGAGTTGACCCCACACAATAGCCCCCGTTCTAGATCCAATGGGCTAGGTCTCGTCATACCAAACGACTATATGTGGCCTGAAATATTTAATTTAATATTTAAATCTTTTAATAAATTAATTCGATTGTACATTTAAATCCACCGGTGCCACATACGAACTTAGAAAAATCCAGAAAAATTATTTCTGGCTTTGTTTGACGATACGCTCCTAACAAAATAAATTTCATCGAACTCTGTGACTGTTTGAAAAATGGCCATTTTCAAATCGATCGGATTTGACTAAAATTGACAAAACACATTTTCGTTTTCCATGCTCACATATTAATTCCAAAAATTCCGAAAAAATAAACTTAGCCATAAGTTGACTTTCTGGATCCAACAAAAGTGGTTTCGTCGAAAACGGAGGTCGTTTGAAAAATGGCCTTTTATACGGGCTATAAATTATACTATAGCGACCATTCTGAATATTCAACTGGCTATAACTTTTGATTCTCGCTATGAAATTTCGATTTTTGGATTCGTTGGAAAATATTTTCAAATAGATTTAGATATTTTTGGTTTCGGTAAAATCCGTTAAATTTTGAATTCGGTACATTCAGTCAAAGTACAAGTTTGATTTTTCAAACTACCGTACCATTTCTAATTCCTTTTGGAGTCAAAATAAATATATTCGCTCTAACGTCGATTAAAATAAATTTTTAATCGTTATTATTTAAAATAAATTATTTTAACTATTCAAAATTCACTGAAATAGACAAAATAAAAATTTTAAATTGGCTCGGATTTTCCGGGTTGTTACAATCTCCCCCACTTAAAAGCTTTTCGTCCTCGAAAAGGAAATAATAGTAAAGTAGGAAACAAAAAGGAAAATGCAAGGTATTATAAATGTACCTTAGCATGAAAGCTACTCGGAGATATCCGCTCTGCACATGGGATAGGCATGTTTGATGTTATCCTCAGTCTCCCATGTATAGTCTCTAGGATCCCCGCTCCATTGCACCTTGACTAAGTAGATCCTATTGTTCCTCAGCACTCGGGTTTCTTTGCCCACAATTTTCACTGGTTCCCTCCTCGCTTCTAGGGTCGGGGTAATCTCCAAATCTCGTTGTGTTGCTTCCTCCACAACTAAATCTGGATCATGAACATGCTTCCGGAGTTGGGACACATGAAATACATCGTGGACTCCTGGCAACCAGTTGGGCAACTGCACTCTATAAGCGAGAATCCAACGCCAATTTCACTGTCTTCCCAAATCGTACTACACCTCTCAGTGGGAAACCTTCAAGTATACAAGATAACCGACAGAGCATTTTAAATCCCTTCTTCGAGTGTCTGCATAGCACTTCTGTCAGCGTTGGGCAGCAAGTAATCGCTTCTTAATGAAATCAACTTTATTTGATGCTTCGCGAATCATGTCGGGACCCAATACTAATTGATTGTCGAGTTCCATCTAACATGCAGGAGATCTGCATGGCCTGCCATATGATGCTTCAAATGGCGACATCTCCAGGCTTGCTTGTAGCTGTTATTATAAGAGAATTCAACCAAGTGTAAATGATCTTCCCATGTCCCTCCAGAATCTCGGATGCATGCTCGTAACAAGTCCTCCAATATGTGGTTTACCCTCTCAGTCTGGCCATCTGTCTGAGGGTCATAAGCGCTGCTCATACTCAGCTTAGTCCCTAGCTCTTTTTGGAAAGCCTTCCAGAATTTGCTAGCAAATATCGGATCACGGTCACTGATAATGCTACTGGGGACTCCATGCAGTATGACAATCTCTCTGAAATAAAGTTGTGCCAAACTTCGAGCTGTTCTATTGGATTTGACAAGGATGAAATGGGCAGTCTTTGTGAGGTGATCTACAATCACCCATATACTGGCATTGCCTTTCTTAGTCCGGGGCAAGCCATCAATAAAGGCCATAGAAATTTCGTCTCATGTCAAACTTGGAACCCCTAGCAGTTGCAATAGACCTTCTAGCTTTTGTTGATCACTTTTGACCTACTGGCATGTGGGACATCTAGCAACATATATAGAAATGTCTCTCTTCATAGATCTCCCCCAAAATGTACGCTTGAGGTCATGGTACATCTTGCTCACACGTGGATGAATGCTGAGCTTAGACTTGTGACATTCGTCCATTACTTCATTTTTGAGCTCAGGAAGATTCAGAACACAAATTCGGCCCAATAGCCAAAGAACCCCTTTGTCATCAATCTGGAAACTCGTGGGCTCGCCTTCCTTGACTCTTTTGCTGATTCTCTGAATAAATTCATCATTTTTCTGAAGAGAAAAGATCTTATCAATCAAGGTCGAGGTAATAATGAGATTAACAAGGATGAGATTGGTGCTGGCCGTATTCTTCCTGCTGAGAGCATCTGCCACTACGTTGGCTTCCCTGGAGTATATAAGATGTCCAGGTCATAGGGTGCAAAGAATACAACCCAACGTTGCTATCTCAAGTTCCAATCTCTTTGGGTGAACATATACTTTAAGGATTTGTGTTCTGTATAAAGCTCGAATTTCTTGCCCAAGAGATAGTGCCTCCATATCTTTAAAGCAAATACGATGGCCATTAGCTCAGGATCATGAGTGGCGTAATTCTTCTCATGCGGTTTTAACTGGTGGTTAGCATATGCGACAAATTTATCTCTTTGCATTAGAACTGCACCAATACCTTAAATAGATAAAAAGATAACATGTTAAAATAAGATTTGACATTAGAAAAATGTCATTTTTTGACATGTTTATTTAGATGAAAAGGATAACCTTCTCTAGAGCGTCTGTCCAGACTTTCAGATCCTGATTGCCATCAATAATGGTCAACACAGGAGCAATGATTAATCTTTGTTTCAGCTCTTGGAAAGCTGCCTCACATTCGGGTGTTCAAATGAACTTTGTATGCTTCTTAGTCAGCTTCTCAATGGACAAGATAATTTCAAGAAATCCTTAACGAGTTTCCGATAATAGCCAGCTAGATCTAAGAAACTTTTGACTTCGGTGGCGTAGTAGGCTGCTTCCAATCTTTAATGGCCAAGATCTTCCCTGGATCTACTGAGATGCCTTCCTTAGATACAACATGGCCAAGGAATTTCACCTCTTCTTGCCAGAATATGCATTTGGGGAATTTGGCTTTCAGCACATTTCTTCGCAAAATCTCCGTGACCTCTTTCAGATGCTTTTCGTGTTCAGCAGTGGATTTAGAAAAGATTAGAATATCATCGATGAACACAAGCAAAAATTTATTTAGAACATCGCGGAAGACTCTATTCATCAAATCAATGAAGTACACTGGAGCATTGAATAAACCGAAGGGCATTACTAGCCATTCATAAAATAAGTCTGGTCCTCTGAAAGCTGTCAAAGACCCACATTCCTCGGTAATGCGTAGTTGGTGGAAACCTGTAGCTAGGTCCATCCTAGAGAATACTCTTGCTCCGTTCAAGCGGTCAAGCAGATCATCTATGCGGGGCAGTGGGTATTTATTTTTCAGAGTTTTCTTATTTAGGTCACGGTAGTCCACACATAGCCTGAGGGTACCGTCTGATTTTGGGTCGAAAACCACTGCTGCACCCCAGCTTGAGAAGCTAGGTCTGATAAGACCCTTCCACAAAAGCTGATTGGTTTGATTGCTCAGCTCCTCATTTTCTTTTAGTGACGTTCTCTGAATGCAGTGTACAACGGGCCTTGCATTCGGAACTAAGTCAATTCTGAAATCGATTTCTCTACGCGGAGGCAAGCTGTTTACTTCGTCGAACACATCCACATAGTCTCTGACGATAGGAATATCCTCAATAGAAGCGGGAGTGACTTCTAGAGAATACCAAAACTCTCTCCTATCTGTGGCTGAGCCGTGGCATGGAATAGCAATAATGTCTCCAGATTTGGTTTTGATTCTGACCACTCTTTCAGCACAAAGTAACTCAGCCTCGTATTTTGGTTAGCCAGTCCATTCCAAGTATGATATCATACCCAAAGAAATTCATGACGATTAGGTTAAAAGGACATTGGAAGTAGGAGTAAGAAACATGCACTCTACAATATTGATCGAGAATAAGCGAACCTCCTACTGGACTATTGGCTCTAATCGATTTTTAAGTTTTCTGGGTTTTAATTTAAGCTTTTTAATCATGTCAATAGATATGAAACTCCTAGATGCACCCGTATCAAACAAAACTGTAATAGGAAATATTCTTAATGTTAAGATTCCCCCCTAAAACATCAGGCATACCTGCTTCGTAAGAAGCCGGTGTAGCCGCTCCGTCATAGACATGTGCCACCAGATAACTCTTCAACAACGGGCAATTTGGCTTGATGTGACCCCTCTAGTGGCAATTATAGCACTCCCTCCTATCCTGGGAACTTTGGCTGGGCCCAGAGTCATTCCTCTTTGGTCACTTGGGAGCTTGGCATTCGTAGTCGAAATGCCTTATCTTTTGGCAGTTGTAGCACTTTACCTTAGACCTGTCTCTTTTCTTTTTACCCTGGGGTTTGGCGATGGAAGGGATGCCCGCCTCAGTTTTCTTATTCGACTCCGTTGTTGGATTGATTCTTTTCTCTCTCTTGTTGAGAACCCTTCTGATCAATCTCTTCATATCTGCAGGCCATCTCGATTACTTTAGCAAATGGGCGCTCAATGTGTGCAGTCACCCTATTATGATACCTCGTCGCCAGCCCATTGATAAACCTCTTATTTTTCTGTAGCGGGTCTTGGACTAACTCCGGGGCATATCTGGAAAGCTCATCAAATTTCTTTACATACTCAGCAATAGTCATACTCCCTTGTTGGAGGTGGGCGAACTCATCGTGAAGGCGCTTAACTTTGTGAGGTGGAATGAACTTCTCATTTAATAGCTCCTTGAATTTCTCCCAATTCACATTAGCTTCATTACCACCCACCATAGCCGTTTCCCAACAAATCTGGGCCTGGTCCTTCAGAAACCAAGTTGCCATAAATCGCTTTCTGTGGTCCTCGAGCTCTAATCCCCCAAAATATTTTCCATCGTCTTCAACCATACTTGTGCCTCTGTCCCGGTCTGTTGTCCCGTGTAATGCATGCCTCCTAGATTCTTTATTGTCTTCGCTACCTTGTCAAGATCAAAGGCACGTGGGGGTGGTGGTGTCTCAACTTCTGGAGTGGCCTGTTCCTGGCCCGTAGGAGTCTCATCTCTGGCGGGTCCTCTTGCCCTACCTCTGCCTCGTGCTCTAGTACGTGCTGTAAAAACTCGCCTTTTTGACTATCTTGAATCAGTAATTAAACCGACTCAAGGTGCTTAAATGGCGAATCATTATTAGCTTAGCGGATTTAACAGAATAAACACAAAATCACATAACGGAAATTTTGCAGCGGAATAACTTTTATATAAATATCAGAGTTAATACAAAATATCTGTATAGTGGAAGTAAAATATAAGTTATATACATGAATTTATAAAATAAAGTTCTACGGTTTTGTCAAGTGCGCGCGCATCTGCGTCTGTGTCTTCACATTCCTCTTCAGTTCCGCGAGCTGAAATCTTTAAACTGGAACACTTGGGACCTGACCCGAGTGTCCCATGCAAAAACAAAAAACACCCGGGTCAGGATTAAACTTATTTCAAGTTAGCAAACTTCGGCAAACATTAAATAATTCGGTTATAACTAACAAATTTACTTAAATAGTTCGAATATAATAAATCAATGGATTGCCGAAATAAAATGTCATGGTCATAACAAAACAATGCAGCGTACAGGTATAGTTCCAAGGAAGTAGCTAACACATGCAAGACACAATATTGCACTATTCCGCATGGTATTAACAATGGAAAGAGGCATGAGCTATTTCAAAAAGGATGGCACAACTCATGAAATATGACAGTCAAGATTGAGAGGGTATAACAGCTTAAGTCATGCACATGTATAAGTAACTCCCATTGAAAGCTACGACAAATTCAAATGGCGCGAAAGATATAAATGTTTATATTTATACATATAATAGTTATGTTTGGTTTCCACTAAAGGATTCTAAGTTTACAAGACATTTGATTTAAATCTGTTACAACGTGAGTTGAATAGTGCATTACAGTATCTTCCCACAAATGAAAATACCCTTCTAAAGTTTAATACACTGAATAAAATATAAATGGACCGATTGTATGTTATTATGCAATCATACTATACCTAAAAGAAATGCTCATCCCCTATTCAAAGTCATACAGCCAATGCAAACATGCATAAAATGAAATGGGAAAAACATTAGTAATATTTATATATGGTCTATCTCGTAGAATCATGCCAAAACTTCTAAACACGTATGTATAAAAGGGTAGAAAGGTCAGGTCAATATGCAAATTAAAGGACGCATTATTCATTTATGTAAACAACCAGTATGGCTTATTTTCTAAGTTTAGTTCAGGATATTTTCTCAATGGACCAAACTGAGAAGTGCATTCATGACACAAATCTTAAACATGCAAAGTGGTTCCCTTTTATGTACCCTTTATGTTTTTTTTTTACTACCTGACTTAAAGTCAGTAACCAATTTCACATGAAAAAAATTTATTTCTTTAATCTTCCGAATATAAAACCTTTTTCTCGGATAAGCAATAGTTTACAGTCGGTATAAAGTAACCCATTTTACATGCAAGGGAAACAAGATGAATACACCAACCAAGAAGGTGCAATGTTGGGTGGTGTTTAAATGTTTGGACACATCTCAAAAATATTTTTCGGATCCAAAACCATAGGATAGAGCAATCGTAGCCAAACATATTTGCATGCAAGCAAAGCAAACAGCAACTAACCCAAATAACAGGAAAACCATCGCAAAGCAATTACTAAACCAATTATATTAAATGGAACCGGAGTGGCGAATATGAAATACGTTTAATCGTAAGAAAACTTACAACTTGTCGACGACAGTTGCTTGCAAACGGAGCGGTAAAGGCGGCGCCTTTCTGAGAGGCTGAAAGGTGGGGACGCGGTGCTTGCAGTCTCGGTGGCTTCGAACGACGGTAGCAGCCCAGAACTGGAGATGCAACAACGGTCTTCACGGTGGAGATGCTGGCATCAGATCTTGCTGGCTTCAGGTGGTTCACGTGCGGTGCAAGTTTTGGGTCTTGCACGAGGTCATCGGTGAAAAGGAGCGGAGGCACGGATCTGCAGTGGAAAGAGGAAGCAGGGTCGGGGTTGTCGTGCGAGGATAGCAGAAGACCGGACACTGTCGAAAGGAGGCGGCTTGTGGCAGTCCGAAGGATTGGTGACGGAAGTGGCTGGATGGATTGGCGAATGAATTTTTTGGGGGAGACATTGATTTTGGGTACAAACAATTTTAGGGAAAAAGAAAAGAAATGGATGGTAAAATAACGAGGAGAGAAAGAGATGGGAATAATTGGGATATATATATGCGCGCGCGCGCGCGCTCCAATAGAATGAAATATTTTCTTATATTCAATGTGATGCCTTGTAGCACAAGCCTTAAATCACGTAGCAGATCTGCGTTTTAAATGTTTACAAATTCACGTCCCTATAGTTGGATCTGAGTTGAATTGCTCGTAATTAAATATATATATTTCTCTATTTAGTCTTATGGGTTTTTTTCTTTCTTCATTAATATATGTGTGGAATGGCGTATAGAATAAATGGAGCCACTATTTGGAATTTGAACAGTGCAAGAGGTTGAAAAGCCAATAACAAGCAACGTATCATTTTATTTAAATACATATGCGAGAGAACCTAGTAAAAGTTTATTTGTTGAAATATGGATGTATACCAAGATTTGACAAAATGAGATACATGTCTCTTCGTCTTTTGTTTATAACGGTTGCATTGAAATGGAGTGAAACTAACAAGCATTAAAAGATTCTTTTATTATTATTATTATTATAGAAACTGCTTTTGGAATTGAATTTAAGCAATGCATGGCTTCAAACGTAAGTGGGAAGAGAATGGGTTGGAATATGATGCCACTTTGAAACTTGAATGCATGGAAGACGTGGCCAAGATGGATAACTACTCATGTAAGAAACATGAGATAAGATGAAATGTGCTAACAAAGGTTTATATATATTAATGACATAACTAGAAGAAAAAAATGAGTGGTTTGATAAAATAAAAAGACAGGTTTTGCATACCCAAAATAACTAGAAACATATGCGAGGCCCTAATAGAGACACATCGAACTCAAATGGCTATGTTACAAAAATGAATTGTGCAAGTCTTTACGCAATTTCAGCGTGAACACAGCACTGAAACTGACAAACGAATATATTGTGATAATCAGCTCAATGAGACGGACACAAAGGTATTTAGTTTGCAGTGTCATGACGCTCTAATAAAAAACGCATTACGGACCCTTTTTAACGTAAAAATCATATATATGGACATGCATACGATGGTCCGTATGTCCGAATTTCACGAAACGAAAAATGACATTCTCTTCAGAATACAGTCTAGTATTTGTAGTTCAAGTTCGCTCAAGTTCCATTCGTAACAATTTTTAATTGCTTAATTAAATTAACACGAATAATACAAACTTGCGTAAATTTCAACGGAATTCATTCCTACACTACGTTTAACTAGACGTATTGCAAATATAATTTTTTTTGGATTTTTATTTTTAGTTTAAATTTTTATTTGAGCTATATTGGTTGTCGCTACCGCAAATAATCATCGAAAACCCGAAGTGACTTAAATTTGGCATTTTCAATATAAATTTATTTAAATCACTTCTAAATGAAAATAATAAATTTTAAGGATAAATGTTTCATTATAAATATATTTCATGCTTTGATTTCTAAACAATTTCATTTTAAATTAAATTTATCATTTAATTCTTATTATAAACCATTTTAAATTTAATTCAATAACTTAAATGGTCGAAATATACGGGATGTTACAATCTCCCCCACTCATAACTTTTCGTCCTCGAGAAGGAACGAGATACGGAACTAGTAATTAAACAATATATCATTCATACGCATATCAACTTCGATTGTTTGTTCGAACATAAAATTTTGCTTCCAACTAGTATTGTTGACCCGATAACTCTAGTACAATCTTCTGATTCGACTTCTTGATTAGAAACTTCAATTCTCCTTGCATAGAAATAAACCATGATAGAAAATTTTAGAGTCACATCTAAAACTCTAGTTAGTGTCCGTCGTCAAGGATCGAGCAAACAATTCTATTTAGAATCAACATTGTATATTCAAACTAAATCAAAACTGTTATGCGAATAGAATGATTTATGTTCAACTACATATTCATTCCATTAGTTTTTTTTTCTTTTCTGGAGACGAAAATCAGTATTTTGATTTATTTCAAAGCCGTGAACTTGCAAAACATTTAAAATCTCTTTCTTATTTTATTATGTTGAAGTGATACAATGTTAAATTTTCACGTCATTAATTTGTTAGTTAATGTCAAAATACTTTATAACTCGAAGGCTTAACAAGTTTATTTTCGTTCTTAAAAGTTTTATACATACGTTGATCAGTTGCACGACTAAAAATCTTAAAGTGCTCAATATACTTGTTTCAACTTCCAGGGAAAATACTTAAAAACTTTTAAAAATAGATATGGAAAATGCATTCCCCCATGGATCGCAAACAAGCGGCTGTTACGCTACTATCCTCGTAGAATCGCTTGTTCCCATAGGTATCACACTCCATCGAATTTCGCCATGGTTGTTGCCATAGATCGCAGTTACGCGGCGGTTACACCACTATCCCAGTGGAATCGCTTATAACTGTAGGCATCGCGCTCCTCGAATTTCGCTATGGTTATAGATCGCAGTTACGCAGCGGTTACGCCACTATCCCAGTGGAATCGCTTGTAACTGTAGGCATCTCGCCCCTCGTATTATGCTATGAAATATCCAATGAATATAAATAAATCAAAGTGACCCCACCGAGTGGGGTTCTAGTACGTGTTCCTACTGAGTAGGACCCTGTTTTCCGATGGACACTCCCGTCAGGTGGAGTTCCAACGCAACCCCTACTGAGTAGGTTCGCGATTTCCGATGGGCACCCCGTGCGGAGTTCCAATGCAACTTTGTCGAGTAGGATCACGATTTTCGATAGGAAGTACTTTCCATATCTTCGACTTCAAAACAGATATTTTTCATTTCGTACTTCTCATATATCGTGCTTATATAAAATTCCATCTATATAATTTTTTTTCTTCTTTTCCAATTGGGATTCATTCAAATCAGTAATATCAAATTTACTACATACTTGTATAACTTCCAGTTTTATATATAAGAATCAAATTGTTCAATTTCGAACCATTGCCGAATTCAGATATTTTAATAGTCATAGCATTCAAAACTATTTCATTTCCACACTTATATAAATATAATATTATTAATTTCCAAATTCTAACATTTTAGAATTTACTGTTTGGATTTGTTTCATGTTCGAATAACATTCATTCTATTTAAATTTTATTTAAATCATTTCCAGTTTCACCTTAATTCATTTGCAAATTCAATTTTATACTTTACAAACAATGACAATGTAACTTATTTTAATTTCGCTTGTCTAATCCAGTTCATAATAATTTATCAAAATGTTTTATCAAAATTTACCAAAACATTTCAAACACTTATCTAAACGGTTTCAAGTATTTATCGATGTTTCAATCAGAATCATACAGTCATCCCACTTTCGAAACTCGAAAATAAACACTGATGATGATCGATCAATCACCAGAATCATCCCCAGGCAACTAAAGTGTGATTCTATATCCATCTAGTATATATTGGATTTCGTATACACGTTAGTTAGGCGTATATTCAAAATCCGTACATACTTGATAGCCCAACCTTGACGCCAATAAAATACCCAAACTCTTATCATAAGTTATATTTCAAAATAATTACAGTTTTCAAAGCGATTTAATTAATTTCAAAATAATTTATATTTTCAAAATACGCTCTCTCTACAATGATTGTTGTGTCAATTCCACTCATTCTAGGATATCGTTATCCAATCTCTAATGAGCTTTTAAACTCGATAAGCTAAGTTTTGTCAAACAAAAGCTCTGATACCAACAGTAACGACTCCCTTTTTGACCGTCTTGAATCAGTAATTAAACCAACTCAAGGTGCTGAAATGGCGAATCATTATTAGATTAGCGGATTTAAACAGAATAAACACAAAATCACATAACGGAAATTTTGCAGCGGAATTACTTTTATATAAATATCAGAGTTAATACAAAATATTTGTACAATGGAAGTAAAATATAAGATATGTACATGAATTTATAAAACAATGTTCTGCAGTTTTGTCGAGTGCGCACGCATCTGTGTCTGCGTCTTCACGTTCCTCTCCAGTTC
Organism: Allium sativum; assembly: GCA_030737875.1. Taxonomy (NCBI): domain Eukaryota; kingdom Viridiplantae; phylum Streptophyta; class Magnoliopsida; order Asparagales; family Amaryllidaceae; genus Allium; species Allium sativum. The sequence continues at coordinate 574,477,466 of CM060921.1, read as the reverse complement.
CGCGAGGTAAAACCTTTAACCTGGAACACTTGGGACCTGACCCGAGTGTCCCATGGAAAAACACAAAACACCCGAGTCAGGATTAAACTTATTTCAAGTTAGCAATCTTCGGTAAACACAAAATAAATCGGTTTAATCCTAACAAATTTACTTAAATAGTTCAAATATAATAAATCAATGGATTGCTGAAATAAAATATCATGGTCATAACAAAACAATGCAGCGTACGGGTATGGTTCCAAGGAAGTAGCTAACACATGCAAGACACGATACTGCACTACTTTGCATGGTATTAACAATGGAAAGAGGTATGAGTTGTTTCAAAAAGGATGGCACAACTCGTGAAATCTGACAGTCAAGAATGAGAGGGTATAACAGCTTAAGTCATGCACATGTACAAGTAATTCCCATTGAAAGCTATGAAAAATTCAAATGGCGCGAAAGATATAGAAGTTTATATTTATACATATAATAGTTATGTTTTGTTTCCACTAAAGGATTCTAAGTTTACAAGACATTTGCTTTAAATCTGTTACAATGTGAGTTGAATAGTACATTACAGTAACCTGGGAGCATTAGAACTTGACTAGACAGAAAGAAAATGACCTTCCCACAAATTAGGATACCCTTCTAAAGTTTAATACACTGAATAAAATATAAGTGGACCGATTGTATGTTATTATGCAATCATACTATACCTAAAAGAAATGCTCATCCCTTATTCAAAGTCGTACAACCAATGCAAACATGCATAAAATGAAATGGGAAAAACATTAGTAATATTTATATATGGCCCATCTTGTAGAATCATGCCAAAACTTCTAAACACGTATCTATAAAAGGGTAGAAAGGCCAGGTCAATATGCAAATTAAAGGACGCATTATTCATTTATGTAAACAATTAGTATGACTTACTTTTCTAAGTTTAGTTCAGGGTATTTTCTCAGTGGACCAAACTGAGAAGTGCAGTCATGACATAGATCTTAAACATGCAAAGTGGTTCCCTTTTATGTACCCTTTATGTTTTTTTTTTCTTTTTTACTACCTAACTTAAAGTCAATAACCAATTTCACATGAAAAAAAATATTTCTTTTAATCTTCCGAATATAAAACCTTTTTCTCAGATAAGAAATAGGTTACAATCGGTATAAAGCAACCCATTTTTCATGCAAGGGAAACAAGATGAATACACCAACCAAGAAGGTGCAATGCTGGGTGATGTTTAAATGTTTGGACACATCTCAAATATATTTTTTGGAGCCAAACATATTCGCATGCAAGCAAAGCAAACAGCAACTAACCCAAATAACAGGAAAACCATCGCAAAGAAAGCACTAAACCAATTATATTAAATGGAACCGGAGTGGCGAACATGAAATACGTTTAATCATAAGAAAACTTACAACTTGTGGAAGACAGTTGCTTAACTTACAACTTGTCGACGACAGTTGCTTGCGAACGGAGCAATAAAGGCGGCGCCTTTCTGAGAGGCTAAATGGCGGCGACGCGGTGCTTGCGGTATCAGTGGCTTCAAACGATGGTAGCAGCCCAGAACTGGAGATGCAACAACGTCTTCACGGTGGAGATGCTGGCATCGGATCTTGCTGGCATCGTGTGGTTCACGTGCTGTGCAAGTTTGGGGTCTTGCACGAGGTCACCGGTGAAAAGGGGCGGAGCCACGGATCTGCGGTGGAAAGTGGAAGTGGGTTCGGGGTTTTCGTGCGAGGATAGCAGAAGACCAGAAGCTGGCGAAAGGAGGCGACTTGCGGCGGTCCAGAGGATCGCTGACGGAAGTGGTTGGATGGATTGGCAAATGAATTTTTTGGGGAGACATTGATTTTGGGAACAAATAATTTTGGGGAAAAAGAAAAGAAACGGATGGTAAAATAATGAGGAGAGAAAGAGATGGGAATAACTGGGATATATATATATATATATATGCTCCAATAGAATGAGATATTTTTATATTCAATGTGCTGCCTTACATCACAAGCCTTAAATCACGCAGCAGATCCATGTTTTAAATGTTTACCAATTCATGTCCCTATAGTTGGATCTGAGTTGAATTGCTCGTAATCAAATATATTTTTATTTAGTCTTACGGTTTTTTTCTTTCTTCTTTAATATATGTGTGGAATGGCGTTTAGAATAAATGGAGCCACTAGTTGGAATTTGAACAGTGCAAGAGGTTGAAAAGCCAAGAACAAGCAACATATCATTTTATTTAAATACATATGGGAGAGAACCTAGTAAACATTTGTTTGTTGAAATATGGGTGTATACCAAAATTTGACAAAATGAGATACATGTCCCTTCATCTTTTGTTTATAACGGTTGCATTGAAATGGAGTAAAACTAACAAACATCAAAAGGTTCTTTTTTTATTATTATTATACAAACTGCTTTTGGAATTGAATTTAAGTAATGCATGGCTTCAAATGTAAGTGGGAAGAGAATGGGTTGGAATATGATGCCACTTTGAAACTTGAATGCATGGAAGACGTGGCCAAGATGGATAGCTACTCATGCAAGAAACATGAGATAAGATGAAATGTGCAAACAAAGGTTTATATATGTTAATGACATAACTAGAAGAAAAAAATGGGTGGTTTGATAAAATAAAAAGACGGGTTTTGCAGACCCAAAATGATAGAATCATATGCGAGACCCTAATAGAGACTCATCGAACCCAAATGGCTATGTTACAAAAATGAACTGCGCAAGTCTTTACGCAATTTCAGCATGAACAGAGCACTGAAACTGACAAATGAATATAATGTGATAATCAGCTCGATGAGACAGACACAAAGGTATATAGTTTCCAGTGTCATGACGCTCTAATCAAAACGCATTACGGACCCATTTTAACATAAAAATCGTATATACGGACATGCATATGGTGGTCCGTATATCCGAATTTCATGAAACGAAAAATAACATTCTCTTCAGAATACAGTCTAGTATTTGTAGTTCAAGTTCGCTCAAGTTCCGACAACGTATCATTCGTAACAATTAGTAATTGCTTAATTAAATTAACACGAACAGTACAAACTTGCGTAAATTTCAACGGAATTCATTCCTACGCTACGTTTAACTAGACGCATTGCAAATATAAATTTTTTCGGATTTTTATTTTTAGTTTTACATTTTTATTTGAGCTATATTGGTTGCCGCTACCGCAAATAATCGTCGAAAACCAATTCAAATGAAGCGACGTAAATTTGGCGTTTTCAATATAAATTTATTTAAATCACTTCTAAATGAAAATAATAAATTTTAAGGATCAGTGTTTCATTATAAATATATTTCATGCTTTGATTTCTAAACAATTACATTTTAAATTAAATTTATCATTTAACTCTTATTATAAACCATTTTAAATTCAAAAATTAAATTAAATTCAATAACTTAAATGGTCGAAATATACGGGATGTTACACGTGCTCTGGTGCTCATTTCTCAATCAGTCTGTATCATCAAGGAAAAAGTCAGACTAAGAGAAACGATAATTTTCAAAGGAAAGGTTAAAAAGTAGAGACATATGATCAGATGATAATGATGTAATGACTAATTAATATGTGCTATTCTTCTGTGCTAATTCTAGGTCATTACTAATCCTATCTCTAATGAGCTATTCGTCTTAGAATACTACTGATTCTATCTAGACGAATTGTTCTAAAAATGTTATACTCTGTGGCTAAGGTTAACCTTTAGCTCTGATACCAAATGTGACGACCCAAACTTCCATGCTACGAAAGTAAGGATAATCATAAGAGTATAACGTAATTAAAACAATTACAGATCTTAGATTATAGCAGAACATATAAATCATTACAGCGGAAATGGAAACGTCATCACAAACATCATCACGGAACATCAGAGTACGCAGTACAGGATACACTTAGCAAAATAGATGTCTAAAACGGGGAAAGAAATAAAGTCTCCATCTCCTAAAATACATCAATACCCAATACTGTCTCAATGTCTCAAGCAGTAAATAGAAAGATAAAAAGAAAAGATCCTTCATCATCTTCATCAGCAAGCTCTAGTCCAGGAAACATCCCTACTTGAAACCTGTCAATTGGCTTCCCGTGTAGAAAGAGGGCACCCGGGTTTGCAAATTGAAACAAACTACAAGTCAGTCATGAGACTGGTATGAGAAATCTTACTAAACTAATAATATGGCTAATCACTGGACCATGCCGCTAACACGGAGCGGGTTTACTCCATTGGATTGCCGGTGCATAAGTTTTATAAATTTTTAAGTCAAAAACAACTCAATGCTTTTTAGAAAATGAAATCATTATAAGACTCATGTCCCATCACACAATGCAACGCAAACGGAGGATAAAGTTTTACCTTATAATGATAAAAAATGCTTGATACGTAGAAAATATTTTTTTAATATTATTATTAGTGTCTAATATGGTTTCAAAAATACTTCAAAGTAAATGTACCAATCCTAGTCTCCATAGCTACCATATACTATGTCGCCATACATAGGTATACAATCAAAACCATAATGTCGTATTAGAGGTTCGGTTTCCATCATGAGTCAAGGCTAGGGATGATCTCCTAACCGACTCGAGACACTCAAGCAATGTCTCAGGATTCCCCTCAGTGAACCCTTGGATCCTGCAGGGTCGGTCCACAAATAACGCTAATGGATTAGTTGTGCCTGAACACACGCTTCCCGATCCTAGTGGACCTATAAATTGGCCATTGGCGACCAATAAAAATATCTGAGGCGCCTCATTCCATCAACCACATAAGTAAAATGTCGGGCCTTGTGAAAACCCAAACACCACTTCTAGCTAGAAAGAAGCATGTGCACTCCCTGCGTTCTCTTGTCCCGTTTTTGACTCTACTGGGGTGTGAGGCTCGAGAGGTAACGAAATACACTATCCCTAAATAGGCTATGTTTTGATCATCATCCACAAGGCTCTGCTTTTCAACAAAAGCCTCGATCAATTGCATCTTGGCATGTCACACTGACAGTTCACACCATGTGATCGACATATACCAATATATAACCTTCGAGCTCATGCATCTCAAAGAAGGTATTAAGCAAGAGAATAAATTCTCCGCCACCACAGATATATATTAATAGATATCAAATTAGTTACACAGCATGAAATTCAACGTCAGACACATATTCATTTACACGTCCGTTCTGGGTCTGAACGAAACCGGAGTGACCTTATTCCTCGTCCCATATGTCCAATACGGAAGTCAGGTGCTCGCTTATCCGGACGATCAACAAGTACGTCCGGACAACTACCACTTTAACCCTTTATTGGTAGCTAGCCAATGCCAGGCATCAGTAGTTATCCTTTCTATGTAAAGATCGTCGGTCTTCAATCGTCATCTTTAAGATCTTCAATTTAGATCGTCGTATGACCATTTGAAACGAGATTTAACTCGGTCTTTTGAAATGATCCTCGCATATATATAATTTAAAATCATTTCGTATCGTTAATGGTATTTAATAACGATTAATCGCTATTTTTATTTAAATAAGAATAGCCAAATTTGTTTAACGACGCTTCGGGTCGATGGGCGGCCCTGGCGCTGTTTTTACCAAAATTTGATTTACACATATCTTGAAATCTAACCATTGAATTTTAACAAAATTTATGTCGATGGAAAGATCTTCCCAAAGCTGTCCCAACGGTTCAGGTTTTGGGGAAATCCGACAGTTGTATCTTACGGTATAATCATTTGAAGTTACGATTGCCGAAACGCAAACTACCGCGCGCGATTCTCTTTAATTTTAATTTATATTTATGTATATATAAATATAAATCATTGGCGGTTTCAACTACTTTCAAACAATCACATGCAAGCCAAATATAGTCTATATTCATATATATGATTTTCATAATTCTTCTAGCATAATAAAAATGATGAATTAAAATAAATCGTGTTTTAATGACTAATTATTTCCAATGGTAACTAAATTATATTGAAAGTATATTCATAATGTTCACCCTTTTTGGTGAAAACAAATGGCAATAAAAACACGATTTTTAATTCTACTATTTTTATTGTACCTAAATTTATAATAAAAATGTGACATTTAAATCTATTCTTTTTATTGTCCCTAAAATGACAATAAAAATATAACATTAAAATCTATTCTTTTATTGACTCTAAAATATAAATAAAAATATAACTTTTTAATTGTACGCTTTTTATCGCCTCTAGTTTGACAATAAAAATATAACGTATATTTCTACTCCTTTATTTATAATTAACATATCAACAAAAATTTCATTTTGATTTATTCTTTTTATTATCTCTAATTTGATAATAAAAATATAACCTTTAAAACTATACTTTTTATTACAACTAAAATGTGGATAAAGATATAACTTTTAAATTCGATTCTTTTTATTTCCAACTAACATGTAAATGAAAATGTAACTTTTTCTATGCTTTTATTTATATCAAAAGTACTAATGAAAAATTGTAGCTTTTATTCTATTCTTTCGTTTGCATCAAAAATGCAAATGAAAAATGTAACTTTTATTCTATTATTTCATTTGCATCAAAAATGCAAATGAAAAATGTAACTTTTATTCTATTCTTTCATTTGCATCAAAAATGCAAATGAAAATCATAACTTTTATTCTAGGCTTTTATTTGCATCTAAAATACAAGGAATGCAAATAAAAATGTAGCTTTTTATTTCATGTTTTATTTGCATCAAGGAATGCAAATAGAAATGTAACTTCTTATTTCATGTTTTATTTGCATCAATGAATGCAAATAAAAATGTAATTTTTTATTTCATGTTTTATTTGCATCAAGGAATGCAAATAAAAATGTAACTTTTTAATTGGATATTTATTCGCATCTAAATTTGCATAAAAAAGAAAGTAATCTTTTTCTACGATGTTTATTTGCATCTAAATTTGCAAATAAAAATTGTAACTTTTCTATAACAATCAAACACAACAAAGGTGATGTTTTAATCAATCAATACACAAAATGATATATTTTACATTGAATCGAAAGTTCTAACTCAATTCAATAACGTAAACAAAGAGATGTTTTTATTGAATCAACAATTCTAATTCCATTCAATAATATAAACAAAAAGATATATTTTATTGAATTGATAATTCTAATTCAATTTAATAATATAACAAAATGATTTATTTCTATTGAATTGACAATTCTATTTCAATTCAATGATATAAACAAAAATGATATTTTCATTGAATTGACAATTCTATTTCAATTCAATGAGATAAAAAAAATGATATTTTCATTGGATTGACAATTCTATTTCAATTCAATGATATAAACCAAAATGATATTTTCATTGAATTGACAATTATTCTATTTCAATTCAGTGATATAAAAAAAATGATATTTTCATTGAATTGACAAACAAATTCAATTCAACAAATATGATAACATAATATTTTATATTGAAATGACAACTAATTCAATAAAAATGACAACATAGTATTTTATATTTAATTGAAAAACTAATTCAATTCAATAAAAATGATAACATAATATTTTATATTGAATTGACAAACTAATTCAATTCAATAAAAATGATAACATAATATTTTATACTCGATTAATATACATGATTCACCAAATATTGACAAAGAGAAATTAATTTATTTTAATTTAACCAACACATACAAATCTATAATTATTCATCACCAATCAATAGATCAATCATCGTCCAAAATTAGAGAACATGGCAGATCTAAATCATATACATACAACCATTACATAGCGAGTAGAATAATTAAACTGATAAATTATTTAAAAATCGGAAATCTCACTGTCGTGTAGCAAATTTGTCCAAAATTAAAACACCTCGGAATCACTCCTTTTCAGTCTAGAGCCGTAGATCTCGTCTCTACACTCACACAGGATCTGAAATCGTTAATTTTCGATGTCGTATGAATTAGTTAGGATTTAAACAACATAGATAACAATTTTAAAATTAAATCATTAAAATATTAAAGAATTATACCTTCTTCCTCTTTCAGTAACAAGCCGCGATAAAACCTAATTAGCTTCATATTTAGGTCTCCAATTTTTGTTCAAATGGTGATATGGTTTGACGATCGGAGAGTGGGACGTCGGAGGGAGGGGGTGTAGCGCACGTGCGCCTGTGAAGGGGGCCCACTCGGTGGTGCAGGGGTGGCTCGGCGGTGGTGGGTTTCGCACGGGTTTAGGGTGCTATTCCTTGAAGTACGGGCCATTAGAGAATGATCAAGCCATAGAGAAATGAAGAGTGAGAAAATCTCTTCGATATTTCCTAAAGGATTGGGGTCTAATTTGCTATGGATTGGAAGAATTTATGGAGGGAAGTCAGAGGTTTCTGGCCATGGATTCAAGAGGAGGCGTGGCTACAGTAAGATGGATTAGGGTTTTGTGAAGATGAGGTGTATTTTTATATTATTTTAATGTAAATTTTACAATTAAATCCAAAATTTTTAAACCAATCCAATTTCAGTCCAACCAGAGTTGACCCTACTTAATAGCCCCCATTCCGAATCCAATGGGCTAGGTCTCGTCATCCCAAATGACTGTCTGTGGCCTGAAATCTTTAATTTAATATTTAATTCTTTTAATAAATTAATTCGATCGTATATTTAAATCCACCGGGGCCACATCCGAACTCAGAAAAATCCAGAAAAAATATTTCTGGCTTTGTTTTGATGATACGGTCCTAACAAAATTAATTTTGTCCAATTCTGAGACTGTTTGAAAAATTACCATTTTCAAGTCGATCAGATTTGACTAAAATTGACGAAACACATTTTCGTTCGCCACGCTCACATATTAATTCCAAAAATTCCAGAAAATTAAACTTAGTAATAATTTGACGTTCTGGATCCAACAAAGTGGTTTCGTTGAAAATAGAGGTCGTTTAAAAAATGGCCATTTATACGGGCTATAAATTATACTATAGCGACCATTCTGAATATTCAACTGGCCTTACCTTTTGATTTCTGCTATGAAATTTTGATTTTTCAGATTCGTTGGAAAAATATGTTCAAACAGATTTAGATATTTGTGGTTTCGCTAAAATTCGTTAAATTTTGAATCCGGTACATCCAGTCAAAGTACAGGTTTGACTTTTCAAACCACCGTACTATTTTTGATTCCTTTTGGAGTCAAAATAAAAATATTCGCTCTAACTTCGATTAAAATAAATTTTTAATCGTTATTATTTAAAATAAATTATTTTACTATTCAAAATTCACTAAAATAACCAAAATAAATTTTTTAAATTGGTTCGGATTTTCCGAGTTGTTACATTTGGGTACAGAGAAATTTGGGTAGACCCTTCACTTTCTCACTATTCTTTTCTTCATTTTCCTTCAGCCAACCCCGGTTCTATTTTCATGCTCGTACCTCTGTCCCAAACATGCACCATCATAATCGATAATCCCCAAGACGACCTCCACCACATATGCACCAACTAATCTGATGTTGCCATCCAAACCTCTCCATCACCACCATCAAGATGCTACATTCCTACTTCCAATTAATACTTGACCCGATGTTTTGTTTTATGTTTCCTTCCCCCTCGCTTGCAAACACCACCTGCCTACAACTGCTACATTTTACCAGCACATGCACCCCTATCGATCTTGTTGAACCACCCATGATTTACTTTTAAATTTGAATATAATAAAAAATAGAATTTAGAATGATTAGAGGGTGAAGTACACAGATGATCATGGGTAATTCCAGAAAAGCAAAATATACACAAGGACAAAATTTGGGTACTTTAGTTATTACTAGTAAAGACACTATAAGGGAATTATTGCGAATGGGGAATGTGTTTTTTTTACAAAAGGGGCATTTTGGAATGGGAAGTGGTATTATTTTATTGTTTTTGTATATATTATTTTTAATTATTTGTGTTTATGTGTGTTTATTGCTGAACAAAATAGTAGAATGCAGAATACAAATTGCAGAATTAAAATTACATAATTGCGGAATACAAATTGCAGAATTTAAAATGCAAATATAAAATACAGAATACAATGAAACTTTTTAACGCATTCCCGCGGCAGCTAGTTCGTTTCGTATATTGTCTCGTACAACCGCCATGGTGGACGTTGTTCTGGTTCTTTGAACGGGTTCCCGATCTCTATTTCCGCTGTTTAATATACTGCAATATTCTTCGAGATATTCCTTTGGCACTAAATCAGGGTCGTCATCATATGGCATAAAATCTAGATCGGCAGTGTTGTATTTTCTGATATAGTTGTGAATAGCCATTGTAGCAGTAACAATTTGTACTTAAGCATTGTATGGATACGTCTGCATGTTACATAAGATAACAAATTTTTTCTTTCAAGTACCAAATGTTCTTTCAATTGCCATATGCAAACTAGAGTGACAGTAGTTGAAAATTTCATTTTCTGACTTCGGTTCATTCTATGTGTCATTAAAGTCTGGTATATGATATCTCACGGATCGGTAAGGAGTTATATATCCTCCCAATAGTGGATATCCTAAATCCACTAAATAATATTGTCAGCAGGAGGATGAGGGAAATTAAGATCCGGATTATTTATAGCTTTCTAAAATACTTTAGTGTCGTGTGCAGTTCCTTCCTATCCCACTCTTACAAATGTAAAAGTTAAATCAAACGCACAAACAACCATAATAATTTGTGTAGCAAATCCATTCTGCCCAGCAAAACGTTGCATGTCTTCTTGACCCACATGAGCCATCACATGTATCCCATCAGTAGCCACAATACAGTTTTTAAAGAAAGGATAATATCGAGGTGAAGAACGAATTTGTTTTGAAATTCGGTTAAATTGGGTATCGACCCAGTCTAATAATATCGACTGCCAAAGAGAACTGAATCCAAAACCTAATGAAAAATGACACAAATCGCACCATTTGATCGTTGAAACCGCTCGGCAACATGCCTTGTAGGAAGGATCAATGCAATAGTATATAAGAATACAACCACCATTTCTTTGACCGTTATGTACTTTGAGGTTCTAATTCGCAGTTTGCAAACTGCTCACACAAGGATCTGAAATATAATCGCTTCATTCGAAAATTGCATTGACAACGGTTTGCGTGTCCTGATAGTATTTCATTAACCCAAGTAAGACCGAAACTTATAGAATCATGTATTCTTCTCATTTCCCGTGTTTGGTTAGCGGTAATTTCTTGAATATCGAGCATATCTTGCAAATCTTCCAAATCTGAATCATCACTGTCTGCCATTATATTTGATCTAGAATACTTCAAAAATCAAGAATTGGAGGAAAATGAGGAAAGAGGATGTTGATGTAGTGTTGAAATGAGTTGGAGATATATAGGGAAAGGAAATGTAAAGGGGGAAAAAATATTTATCGCATCGGATGCGTCTGGCACGAAAGCTAACTTTCCAACCTTTCATCCCAACAGGACATTCTGGTGGGCCCTACATAAGACAAGTCGGACGCCTCCGACATTGACGTCAACGTAACGTGGACCTTTCAGAATTCAAACGCTACCATAATCTATTCAAATATTTAGCTGCACAACGGCTTATTGTTATTGTTTCTTCTTGATACAACATTGAACAATTGTTATATCGGACAAGGTTCGAAATTTCGCTTTCCGTTTCTATTTCGTTCGTCGGGAAATTTTAAAATTTCGGATATTTTTAGAATCCAACTTTAGTTCCATTCCGATACCTTTTCTTTTTAATATGATTATCAATATCCAACAATACTATTGTAAATATGTTAAACAAAATTTATTATAAAAAATTGCAGCCTAGATAGTGTGGCTTATGATGTTGAACAAAAATTACACAAACTCTGTTTATAATTTATTACAATGTACCAGTACAGTTATCAATTTAAGTAGCCCATACCAATAAAATGGCTCAAACTTTCTCCATCTTTTCAGTCTTTTCCCTTTTTTTTAAATTACACATATAATTCCAGCAATTTCAAAATAGAACTAAAGAAACGATCTCGTCCAGAAGAAAGCGAGATAATCCTCTTCAATCATGGTCGCTGCTGGATACCCACTTCAACTTCCGCTTTTGATCTGCTTCCCCAAAATTCAGTGTCGTTTCATGTTTTTTTGGCCTTATATCTGAAAACGGAACTTTAGGCGTATTCCGTCCGGTCCATGCTGATACCAGAACGAAGTCGCCGGGTTTCCGGTTGTCGGGTGGAAGTTCGAACCTTGATATCAGGACTTATGAATTGTACATTATAATTTGTAATCATAGTTCAACTTTTAGAATTGTATCACATGTTGTTGAGGAACAAATGATGGTTTGAATATAGTGTCATCACGGAATAAATTGAAGAAGCGATTAATAAATATGAGTTGATAGAAATGTAAAATTAGAGATTTCTTTTATTACAAATTATTCGTGTGCCAAGCCTGGGCCCAATTGGTAATAAAACTACTTTGCAGAAATCTTCCAATATATTCAGCAGCTTATATGGATGTGACTCTTCAAATTTTGGACAAAATCTATTATCTATTATATTATATGAAAGCACAATCTCTCTCTCAAGTCTTTTCAGTTCCAGTCTTTTTCAAAAATAAAAGATTCTGACAAGTGTCTGCCACCCAGATCGAACGGTAACCTTCCGCTCCATACGCACACTTATTACACCCACTCCCAAAAATACCTTTCGCCTTCCCCTTTCTATAACCTTCCCCATTTTTCACCTAATACAAAAAAGAAAACATCTCACTTTCTCTGCCTTCTTCAACCACTATGAAAAGGCTCTATTCGACCACGTTCCCTTCTTACCCTTTCCTCTTATTTGGTATCTCATGCGAGATACGGAAGAAAAAGCTCCCTAAACATCCAGATCTAACGGCATCTCCTTCACCATCTTCCTTCCCTTTTCCACCCGGATTGTGGCTACATCCGATTTTTCCTAATTCCCACGAGTATCCTCTCTGTGTATGCTCTAGCTTTCGGATTTTGTGCTCTAGCTTTCGGATTTTGTTTGGTTAGGTCCGATTTATAGATTTTATTACAAAGCAAGGTAATTCTATCGTTTTTTAGCTATTACTGATATATTTTCAAATTCGAGGTAATATTTCTAAGTTTGCCGACTTTTATTTTATATGTATTTGACATCGACTATTTTGTTTGGAATTTGGTCTCCGAAGATCTACTTTCTGTTGTAGTTTACTTTATCAAACGTCATGTGAATTGTCCCTTTTTATCTACATTTACGGTAACCTTCCTGTAGAATCAGATACATGTTTCAGTATACATCATGGTTCCAACAAGTGAATAATTTGATTGACCTTGAAAGTTTGACTGTCTTGTGATATGAAATCTAGAGGTTCAGATGAATTCATGGGTATGATAGTTTATCTCAAGAAGTGAGTTGGTTTGTGCCCATATGTGAACCTGAAAAATTACGCATTTGGGATAATGTAGTTTTATTATCTTTTTTACATATATTGTATATTTTTTTAATGTCGGTTGTTTCATATTAGTCTATCATTGGAAAGTGGATTTTAAAATAATCTAAATACTACATACATTAACTGATTTAGATCTTTTTTATGTGGAGAGTTATGATAAAAAGGATAATTTATGGAAATCTTTTGAAGTTAATCCTGAATATATATTTATGATCATGCTTTTCCAAGTATAATTTGTTATCCTTTTCTTTGATTTCAAAATATGCTAAATCATTTACCAGTTTTGCATATATAATTAACCATGCGTTGTACAAAAAACATTATTTTAAAAATGTTTAAAAAAATTCCTTTAGTTTTCAAAATTAGAAACTAATTATGCATGTCAAAATTTGAGCAAATAATGCAGTGGACCATTAAAACTTGCATATGCTATCATTTGAACCTTAATGGATGGACATGTTCAATATTATAGCAAGTTAACTCAAAATTGGATTGATATTCATTAAGGATTAATGTAGTTGTAAGCTTTTAAGATTGTTTTTAATGTTCATTGCATTTCGATTGATGGTTCTTTTAGATCGCGTTTTATGTTGAACTATAACCACTTAGAGTCTTTTATAGGAAGTTTTCAAAATTATCCTAAATTTGAATTTGTAATATTATAATTTGAAATTGATTAAATTATGTTACATGACTTATCATTCATATCTTTCTTTCGTCCTACAGTATTTTTTAATGCATATCTTAACAAATATTGGAATAAAATTTTGATTATCAGTTTCTGCTAGATTACATGTATTGCACCTAAAAGATGAAAGCAAAAAAAGAAAATGTTTATTTTATGGCTTCTGGGTTGCCTGCAGGATACTTTTGCACTTAAGGCGTGCAACTATTATTTACCTCCAAAGACATTTCACATGTCATATTTTTCAACTTTTATTTTACACGTTTAATATTGATGTAGTAGTTGTCGAATAAGATTGTTTTATACATGGTAATTTATATGTTGGTTCACATATTTTCAGACCAAGCATTTATCGTTCGCTATCTGAACTATTTTAAAATAGTTGGAATTTTATAATGTACAACCAACAGTGTAATTATTTTGGGTTTTACATTCTGTGATATCTTATATAGTATTTTATGAATGATTTTTTAATTTATTTTTCCCATTCCCAATATGAGGTCTTATACAAGGTTGTCATAGTATAATAAAAGATTGATGGAGACACCCTATCCTTTTCCAATGATTTTTGAGTTTTAGCTTTTTATTTTATTTTTACCTTTTTACTACTAAGATATTTTATTGTTATTTAACACACGTTCACATTTTCTAATTATGACAATGGTGATATTCTGCTTGAGAAAATGAAGCCTTTCTTTATTACCTTTAATTTACCGTGTATGTTACAAAAATTATCATTCCATACATTTTCGTATTTAATAAGGCTTGCTAATTTATGTTTTTTAGGATTGTTTTTAATGTTCATTGCATTTCGATTGATGGTTCTTTTAGATCACGTTTTATGTTGAACTGTAACCACTTAAAGTCGTATATAGAAAGTTTTCAAAATTATCCTAAATTTGAATTTGTAATATTATAATTTGAAATTGACTAATTTATGTTCAATGACTTATCACTTATATCTTTCTTTCGGCCTAGAGTATTTTTTCATGCATATCTTAAAAAATATTGGAATAAAATTTTGATTATCAGTTTCTGCTAGATTACATGTATTGCACCTAGAAGATGAAAGGAAAAAAAAATTATTTTATGGCTTCTAGGTTGCCTGCAGGATAATTTTGCACTTAAGGCATGCGAATATTATTTACCTCCAAAGACATTTCACATGTCATATTTTTCAAATTTTATTTTACACGTTTAAAATTGATGCAGTAGTTGTCGAATAAGATTGTTTTATACATGGTTATTTATATGTTGATTCACATATTTCCAGACCAAGCATTTGTCGTTTGCTGTCTGAACTATTTTAAAATATCTGAAATTTTATAATGTACAACCAGTAGTGTAATTATTTTGGATTTTACATTCTGTGATATCTTATATAGTATTTTATGAATGATTTTTTAATTTATTTTTCCCATTCCCAATATGAAGTCTTATACATGGTTGTCATAGTATAATAAAAGATTGATGGAGACACCCTTTTCCAATGTTTTTTGAGTTTTAGCTTTTATTTTTTCGCCTTTTTACTCCAAAGATATCTACTGCTACTTAACACACATTCACATTTTCTAATTATGACAATGGTTATATTCTGTTTGAGAAAATGAAGCCTTTCTTTATTACCTTTAACTTACCGTGTGTGTTAAATTTGTTATCATTCCATACATTTTTGTATATAATAAGACTTGCTCATTTATGTTTTTTAGGATTTTAACCGTATATACATCTTGACCTACTATTGTTCTTTTACTTGGCTTTTATTCTCATTAGTTAAAATTAGGTGGATTTTAACAACCCCTATATATGAAACAGTATATGAATCCAATTATCTATTGCTTTTAACATCAAATACCTGCCTATTTCTATATTTTTCATTATCTTTAGTTCAGACAAAAACTATTACTTGCTTTTTTTTTGTAAAATAACGCCACTGCCGTTCTTTTTCCCAAACAAGTTTCCTTTGTAACTAATTTGTCTGATCGAACTACTTTTAATAATAGACATATATTGAAAATATATATCACCTCATAAAATTTTATGTTCTACCATATTGTCAGTTGCCATAAGTTTCATATTTGTGAATTTAAGTTTATTTGGTTATACTTAACACATGTTAATCGTTGAAAACATACCAAGTTCAAAGTTCCCATATTCTTCCTCTAAAACCAATTTAAATTTGGATTATTAACCTTTTCTACATGTCTACATATGGTTTAATGCACTGAACATTGTACCTGATTACCACTTACTATTTTCATCAGCTTTGAATACAAGATCCCTGAAAATTTTCTTGATGACATAAACCAAGTATTTTCATGAGTTTGTGATTGATATTAATCCAGTTGGGTTTTTAGTTAGTTAGGGAATAGAAATTTTACACTTTTGCAGCTACCAAAAAAAAAAATCTGAGGATTCACATACTAATGCCAAAATATAATTATGAACCCACTTACAGTTTCCACTTATTCCTGTCAATATTCTTGGTTATTTCTCCAAATGTAGAGAAATGTGTACTAAAATAAGCATTTACTTATATGGTACCTTTGCAAATAATTTATTTGCGATAATCTTCCCTATTAAGCATATTTTGACTCCATAGGTTCAATCTCATGCATTTAGTTTGTGTGGATGTATGTTTGTGTGTGCATGTGTATCGCTCTTAAGTTAGAGATCATACCCCCTGAAAGTCTTGCTTACTATATACGACTATTCTCGATTATTCCCTATGCTATACTTAATGCAAATATTCTTTAACCTGAAGCCTATGATGTTTCAACAAATAAACTGTGCTTGCATTACTTGAAGGTTTTGGCCATTAATAGTTTTTCAACTTAACTGTTTTTTTGAGCTATTAAAAATTTGTAACTAGATTTTAAACGCTCTTTGGTTACTTAATACTAGGTTTTTTTTTCTTATGTTTACATCAGTAAGATCTTTAGCAACATTCAATGAATTTAATGAATGTTGACATGTTGTTACATATTATAAAGTTATTTGAGATATTATTCTATATAACATTACATGGCTAATGATTTTGTTGTTTAGATTATTGTTACCCTCAAAAGTAGCTTAGTGCTATTCACATTATGCTCCTACTATTTGTAGCTATTAAATTATCAATAGAATATGGTTTCATGTTATTAGTCTCAATGCAATAAATTCTTTTGCTAACAACAAATATTGATGCACCCTGTCATTATGTACAGATAATAACTCAACCTGCCACATTTGTTTCAGGTACAATGAATAAGATCATGCTCATGTTCCTTACATTATGCAAGATGTGTAGTAAGAAATTATTCATGCATATGAGATGGCTTACAATAGCTTAAACGATGCTAATTGCTCTTGGATTTGTTTAGATTTTATATTCTGCTGATACTTACAAGATCTACATTTCCAAAGTGTTGAAATAGGTGCATCCCGATATTGGAATTTCAAGCAAGGCTGTGGGAAAGATGAACCTTTTATCAGTGCAAGGGGGTGTTGATGCTAGGTGTTGTCACATTCAGTTGGGTATCAACGTTAAATCAACACATTCAATTGGGTCTTAAAACGCGAGAAGTGCACACCAATGTTGATCTGTCATTATTGAATACATAAGATTATTTTGATATTTAGAAATTTTAGTTCCTGTTCTTTACATAGTCCAATTTTTTATTTCTCATTCACTTTGTACCGTTGACACTACAACGCTCTATATGATTTGAGGAATAAAAAATGTTCTGCTATAATCCAATATTTCACATTAAATTTAAATGGACAACAGTTACTTCATACTGGATATACGATTATCTATCACTCTTCCACTCATCAGGTACAAATCAATACAATGAACAATTCAGATGCCCAAAGTATGTGGCATTTAAGTAAAGAAGTTATTACTGCCATAAATTACAATGATACAAAAATAAGTAACATATAAACAAACAATAGTCAGTTGGACCTGCAGATTAGTAGGCAATAGAAAAGACCATTGTTCTACTTCACACCCATATAACAAATAACAAATTGAGAGGCACACATTGGAGTATAACAATCAATTCCCCCTTTTTGCTTTTTAAACGGTGAATCGGTTAAAAATAACCAATAAGAATTAAAAGGCACACATCAAAATTTATGTCCAGTCATGTACACAATTAATTTAGAAAAAACTATCAGAAATAAAAGCTAAGTAAATAAAAGGGTTACTATTACAGCAAACTGCAAGGATATGAAAAGAATTACCATACAAAAGGTCATTAATTAATTAAAACTGCATTTCAATGGGCGATGGTAAGCCTGGAGGTCCTTTCCGAGAACAACAATCGCTTCCCCTACATTTTGCGGTTGCTCTATTGTATGAAGCAATTTTCATTACCTTTTGCTTTTCTACCCATTCATCCATAAATATAGCACCTCTTACAACACGACTAACAACTTGCTACATTTTTTCTTCTAGCTTTGCTAGCAGTGTCTGCTATGATTTATATTTCATTTATAATGTCTAGGAACAACATTGCCATTTTAAAGACATTTTTATTGTAGATAGTATGATTTATGTCGATTGCTTGCTATATATAACTCATCAACGTGCATGGAATTCACTTCACCTGCATATAATAACCGAAGTAAACATGTGTAACTGTGAAAATTCATTGACCAGATCTCCTGATAGTGTTTATTTCTTTATGCATATGCTATCATCACCAAAGGTTAGGTGTGTGTTTTGTTGGACGATATATGATCACTCAAATATAACTCCCTGATCATTTGGAAAATTTTAATTAATTTGCTGAATGATCTTTTTTGGCTTTTTAGAAGTGGAAAAGCTTTAGAAATAAAGAAGTGCCCTTTTTCGCTTTTGGTTGGTGAACGGGAAAAGGCTTAATGAAAATTTCTATATACACGGGAGAATTATGAAATTTTGGTTTGCATAGGTTGAACTAAATATGTTACGATGCCGGTGCATTGCAAAATAAATAAAAAGGTTCGGAATATTATATACATGACACATTTAACTAATTATTAATTTGTGCGTTGCATATGTCGAATGATTTAAGGTGTGGTAGTCATACAAATATGATATCAAAAATGAACTTAGGCCTTTCAAACGAAAATGAGTCGTAGGATGGTGTCATAGATTAACACTTAGTATCGCCTAAAAAGGAAAATTGATAGTAAAGTAGTATGATAGCTTTATTTAGCATAAATAGAAAAATAGTGTTAATTAGTATATACTTAAAATAAAAGTGTCTGTTCTTGGATCATTTGCTTTCATAGAGTATGCTTTTTAAGTAAATTTCCTTTTTCCGTGCGTGTGTGCACACACATACACATAGAGGCACGCTCCACGACAGCCTTATTTGGTTGCACCCTTTTTGAACTCCATTTTAGGACACTTATTTATAATTTAATAAGTTAATTGAGGGAGATAATTAGTGGGAAGAGGGTGAAACGAGAATATGATGCGGGACTAGAGGGGTGCAACACTGTTTTTGGAGCTCTTGATATATATATATATATATATATATATATATATATATATATATATATAATTGGCAAACTCCGCTTTGTCCACTTTTGAAAGCCAACTTGGCAATGAATGGGGAACAATAAACAATAATTCGAACTCTTCCACTGGTCGTATTTTAGTGTTTTGGCACAAGTCTATTTGGCAACTTTCTCGTGTCTGCGCAGACGAGCAACAACTCACGGTCCAAGCTGCAAACGTGGGGGGGTCTCAGATTTACTTGTACTTTTGTCTATGCGCATAATTGGGCTTCGATGCGTAAAATATTATGGGACAAGCTGGTGAATCTGGCTAAGAATATTCCCAATGAATGGATGGTGATGGGAGACTTCAATGCTATCCTCCAAACAAATGAAAAGAAAGGGGGGCTTACCATCAAATTAGCACAAGTAGCAGAATTCAATGCTTGCGTCGCTGCCACCGGGTTAGTCGAAGCATGCCATACTGGTCTGCATTACACATGGCGAAGCGGAGAAGCTAAGAAAATTAGTTGTAAACTAGACAGAGTGCTAATTAACTCAGACATGCTAATCAAAAATACTAATATTAAAGTGGAAATTCTTCCTTGCTCAACGAGTGATCACTGTCCGCTCCATATTACGTTCAATAACAATGAGCCGCTCACTAAAGGTAAACCATTCCGATATGTTAACTCTTGGCATTTGGAGGCGGACTATGAAGATATAGTAGACCTCCAGTCGATTCAATTTATGGAGGGTAGGGGCTGGTATTCTCTGGTGTGTTTACTGAAATGTGTAAAGTCTAGACTCAAAGAGTGGAACATGCACAGACCAAAAAGTAATTTGAAAGAGTTAGAAACTGAATGTGAAAATGCTCTAATTGCGTTGGACGCGAACCCGTTAGATGATACTCTCAACCACAACTATTTTAGGCTTCAGTCTCAACTTAAATTTGCCCTTTCAATTCAGGCAATCGAGTTGAAACAAAAGGCTAAAGTAAACTGGTTGACACAAGGTGACGAATGCACAAAATTTTTCTACACGAAAATGTCCTTTAGGAAAAGTTACAACAATTTCTACAATACTCTCGACGCAAACGGTGAGCCAGTTGTAAATTTACAAGTTTTTGAAGACTCAGCGATAAACTATTTCAATGGCTTATACAATGGAAACTCTGAGAGTAACTTACCCCATGTTAATTGCCGGCGCCTGATATCCGACGAGGGGGCTGCTTGCCTGCTGAACATGGTGTCCGAGGTAGAAGTCAGGGCTGCTTTGTATTCCATCCATGATGAGTCCAGCCCCGGACCCGATGGGTGGAACGCCAAATTCTTTAAACTGCATTGGGAGAAATTAAAAGAGTTAATTGTTCTGGCCATACAAGAATCCTACATTACAGGGAAATTGCTGCAGGAAATTAACCACACTTTTATCACGCTCATACCAAAAATAAACAAACCGAGTATGATAGAAGATTACCGGCCTATAGCATGCTGTAACATTATTTACAAATTGCTTAGTAAAGTTTTGTGTAACCGGATTATACAATTTCTGCCTGATCTGATATCTTCTTGTCAATCAGCTTTTATTAAAGGGAGACACATTTCTGAAAACTCGCTATTGGCTCACGAACTGGTACGTCAATTCAATAAGAAGGGGGCTGATAAGCTTTGCTTGAAAGTTGATTTGCACAAGGCCTACGATAGATTAAATCGAAACTTCATTGTACATATGCTCAACTGTATGGGATTCCCTAGACAGTTCACAGCTATAATTAGAGAGTGTATCTCAACTCCCACCTTCTCTATCATGGTCAATGGGACTCCCAAAGGGTACATTCGCTCAAATAGGGGCATTAGACAAGGGGACCCGCTCTCTCCCTACCTATTTGCCATAGCTATGGAGTATTTCTCTCTGCAAATGGAAATCGCTTGTCATAATGGACTCTTCCAGCCTATTTATAACCATCAGCCGCTTGTGCATCACCTACTCTATGCTGATGATCTAATTGTGGCAATAAAATCAAACGAGAAGGCTGCACAGGCAGTAAAGGATATTTTCTTTAACCTTGAGTCTTATGCAGGTCTGAAACTCAACAGGGGGAAATCAAAGTGCTACTTTAATAAATTTAGTAAAGCGAAAGAGAACATTCTCAGGATCCTGGACATAGCTGAAAGCCAGCTCCCAGTAAAGTACTTGGGAGTCCCGCTGTCATCTAATACCATTACTGATAAGGAATGTGGGGACTTGATAGCTAAAATCAAAGACAAAATCAATGGGTGGAGCTCAAAACTTCTTTCCTTTGCTGGAAGGTTAGAGTTAATTCATACGGTGATTTCAGCAAAAGTGAGATTTTGGTTGCAAACTTTCCAAATCCCGGACTGCACTATAGTTAAGATAAACTCTATCTGTGCAAATTTTCTTTGGAGGGGTGGGGTTCAAAAAATAAGTTTTGATACTTTATGTAGGCCAAAAAATGAAGGAGGGGTAGGTCTGACTAACCTCTTTGATCTCAAGAAAACATACAGTATTAAAATAGCTTGGAAAGCCATCCAAGGGAACACGCTTTGGGCTGAGTGGATGAGGAATAGATATTTGAAATCAACCTTTTGGGTTACGAAATGTGACAACAATTCCTCCTCGGTGTGGAAAAATATCATGGCACATCGGGACATTCTAAAGAAGATGATTCTTCGTCGATTTGCGAATGGTAAAGACACCAGCCTCTGGAAAGATCCTTGGTTCCACGGTAGAACGCTAATTGATTTCCTAGGTTGGGACTCGCTCACGGCGATCGGAGGCTACGAGCTGACAGTTGACAAGCTTATCTCTAATGGTCAATGGAATACTCAAAACCTCTGCTGCATGCAGGCCTTGCAACCTGCTATACAGCAAATTCAAATTGTGTCGGATCTAACGAAAGATATTTGGGTTTGGAAGGACACCACAGATGGCAATTTCTCTAATGTTTCAGCCTGGAATTACATCAGATCCAAACATGCAGTGCAGTCCTGGGCGGATCCGATCTGGTGTAAGTCCAACTGCCCTAAAATGGCGTTCACCACTTATAAGGCGGTGAATGGTCGGCTCCCCACAACAGATCGACTTGCCAAATGGAATATTAATGTAAATCTTACCTGCTTACTCTGTAACTCTATGCCTGAATCGCATTCTCACTTATTTTTTGAGTGTAGCTACAGCACTGACATCATTAACACAGCTAGACAGAAGGGTGGGTATTTTTTTCAGGGCAACCTCAACGATGAATTGTGTTACCTGCGCCTGCAGCGCCGCTCGCCAGTCTGCCTGCAACTGCTCCAAATAGCATTGACCACTTCAGTTCACCATATTTGGAAGGAGAGAAACCTCCGTGTGTTCGAAAACAAGAAAAGAAACAGCGAATTAGTGAGCAACCTTATTCAATCTGATGTTAACATTCTAATTCAACGCATCAAGAAGAGAGAAGCTACCAGAAATGACCTGGAAGCAACTTGCATCGTCGCGAGGTGGAGCTTTCGGCCGCCATGAATCTGCTGCCCTAATTTTCTGTTCGCGTTGGAAAATGAAGAAGCCGACTAGTTTAATCCTTCCACGCTAATATGGCATTTATTGATTGGTAGGTCAGAACAATCATTGCTCTTTTTACCTTTTTTGTATTTGCTGCGGTGGATTTGTATCTTTTGGTCACGGGCTTGGGCTGGTTATGGCCCAATGCATCAATAAAAATTTAACCTCCTTCAAAAATATATATATATATATATATATATATATATAAACGAGCGTTCAGTAGCACCCGAAACAGTGCAGCACCCCGAACCACCATATATTATGTTTCTCTCTCTCTCTCTCCACTCATTCTCTCACCTTCCACTAATTTAAATTAATATAAATGCTTGGTTTATGTAAGGGGTTTGGGGTGCTCACTATTTGGGGTGCTATTGAACACTCCTTATGTTGTGCAAAAATTGCACAAATGCGGAAGCGATGCTAAAATGGATCTTGCTTGTCGATTAGTTATCAACCACTAACTCAATAAAAATAATCACCAAACAAAAAGAACGAAAATAGAAGAGGAGGAGAAGACACAAAAGATTTAACGTGGTTCGGATTTGAATATCCTACATCCACGGAGACCCAACAACTTCTTTATTTCTTTACTTCAAGAGGAGGTTACAAAAATGAGAAGAATTACAACAAAAAACTCAATACTAATTCTCACCCTATAATAGATACAGAAAATAAGGATCTATTGAGGAATAATGTGGAGAGATATATTCCTTGTGATGATACAAAAGTGAGCAAATGGCTTCATATATATAGGAAGAATAGAGAATTCTAGAAGATAAGGATGAAGATGTTTAGGAATTTCCTTGATTTTATCCACCACAAATCTTGCGCATTAATTTGGTTTCCACCTATATAAATTCTTCATTTATTCTCCAAATCAATTAATTGTTTCCTATATTTGGCTTGATTATGGGAACAATTAATGCCTCTCTCACCCTACCAATTCTTGATTGATTCTTTAAATCAGTTGCCTTCTCTATATTAATTTATTTCCCATAATTGACTTGATTATGGAAACAAATAATGCCTTCTCATTAATATATTTTAATCACCAAAATTTAATACTCCACCTCGATTAAATATATTCATCAATCACCAAAAATCAACAAAATTGTTGGGTCTATGCCATCTAGCTCAATGTGAACTACATTGGGCAATATTGCCCAAACAGAGCTTCCAAATCTTTCCCGAGCATAAGAAAGATAATATGCACATCAACAAGCAAAATGCATCTGAACAAATATCAAAATTCTTCAGAAAATCCGATGAAGGAGACAAACTTGTAGATACAGAAATCTGAGAGACTAATGGAGATATCATAGCGCACTTCACCTTCTCCATCCTACATTGAGTGAGGACATACTCAATATTATCTACTTCAACCTCCCTTTCAAGAATTTTACTCGACTTCACCAAGTCTACCTTATCAAACTCAACACCAAGCTCCGCAGCATTCAAAGCATAAGATGAATAATCATCATTACAAATATGCTTACCAATAGGGCCAACTGAACTAAAAGGCCTTAACTACGACCGAGCTCCACCTAGAGTCTGAACCTTTGAAATCTTCTCATCAACCATGGTACCATCGGATATACCACTTTCTCTCTGAATATGGAAACAATCTGATGACTCCAAATGTGTTTGGGGATTTTGTGTCCTCCTAATGTCATCACTTGATAGAGGCTCCACCTTCAACAAATACCTTTCATCAAATATTACATGTCTGCTAGTCACAATTCTCTTGGTTGTTTTGCACCACAACCTATACTTCTTCATTCCTTCTTCATTCCTTCTCCATAGCCTAACAAAATGTGCTTGCTTCTTCTAGGCTTCAGCCTATCATGTCTCTCATCTTCTAAATAAGCTGAACAACCAAACACTTTAAGGAATGAATAACCAACATACTCTCTTTTCCATACTTCTTCTGGGATCTTTATATCTATGGCAATAGAAGGTGTACGGTTGATGAGAAATACTACCATAGATATCGCTTCTGCCCAAAATCCCTCTTCTAGACCAGCAGTCAGTCTCAAGCTCATAGCTCTTTCCTATAATATCCGACACATGCTCTCCGCCACTTCAAAAGAATGTGATTTCGTAGAAAAATCTCTAAGTACATGCTCGGACGCACAATAGTTAGTGAATTCTTGTGACGCAAATTCACTACTATTGCCAACTCTAAGAACTTGCAACCGCTTTCCTGAATTCTTTTCAACTAAGGTCTTCCACTTCTGAAATTGGGCAAATATTTCGGATCTATTCATCATGAAATAGACCCAAACCATACGCGAGAAATCATCCACAAATATGACGAAGAAACTGGCTCCACCTAAAGAGGCAATTGGGGTAGGTCCCCAAACATATGAATGAACATACTCTAGAAACTCTGTAGCTCTAGGTCTTCCAACATCAAATGTGACATGCTTCTACTTTCCAAAAGAACAATCTTCACAAGAGCTAGGCTTTAATTGAGAATCAACAACAATTAACCTACGCTTCTTCAATACTTCTAGGCTCTCCTCATCAACATGACCTAAACGAATGTGCCATAATTGAGTAGAATCTGGAACACTACAATCAGTAGAAACTACTGAATCTCCAAATACTGTCTCTCCACGAAGTATATAAATATCATCGACTCGCACCCCTTTCATCACTACTAAGGAACCCTTCGCCACTCTTAAATTCTCCCCCTTTATTATTATCTTTATACCAAGACTACTCAAAGCTCCAACTGATAACACACTCTTTTGCAGCATCGGAACATGTCGAACATCCGTGATAGTCCTAATAACACTATCATGCATCTTAAACCTCACACTACCAACACCCACAACATGACAAGATGTGCCATTCTCCAAATGAACTGCTCCGCCATCAATTTTCTCATAACTGACAAAACAGCTCCTATCTGGCGTCATATGAAAAGAGGCTCCAGAATCAATCACCCAACTTGTACTCTCTAAAGGTGGAATGGTGGCTAAAAATAATGATGTATCACTATCACATCTATCTGCATCTGATCTAAATGTTGTCTAAATTGAAGCTTTCTCTTTCTTCTCTTTCTTCTTTCTCAGGGCTGAACAATTTCGTATAAAATGTCCCTTCTTCTTACAATAATAGCAAGCACCTCTTCTAGAACCCAAGAAGTGGAATCTATGCATATCTCCTCTAAGGCGCTGCTGCATCTTATCTCTTCCTCTAAGTGAATGAAGTTGTTGCTGAAGAACACCGTCATTAGTCTTCACTCTGACCTTCCATGTCCCAAAAACTTCTCTTCTAACAAATTTGGTGACACCATAATTTTTCATACAACTACTAGAATAATTAGCCATTGGTAACTAATCTAGAACAAGACAGGTAGCTCTGATACTAACCTATTGTGCAAAAATTGCACAAATGCGGAAGCGATGCTAAAATGGATCTAGTTTGTCGATTAGTTATCAACCACTAACTCAATAAAAATAATCACCAAACAAAAAGAACGAAAATAGAAGAGGAGGAGAAGACACAAAATATTTAACGTGGTTCGGATATGAATATCCTACGTCCACGGAGACCCAACAACTTCTTTGTTTCTTTACTTCAAGAAGAGGTTACAAAAATGAGAAGAATTACAACAAAAAACTCAATACTAATTCTCACCCTATAATAGATATAGAAAATAGGGATCTATTGAGGAATAATATGGAGAGATATATTTTCTTGTGATGATACAAAAGTGAGAAAATGGCTTCATATATATAGGAAGAATAGAGAATTCTAGAAGATAAGGATGAAGATGTTTAGGAATTTCCTTGATTTTATTCACCACAAATCTTGCGCATTAATTTGGTTTCCACCTATATAAATTCTTCATTGATTCTCCAAATCAATTAATTGTTTCCCATATTTGGCTTGATTATGGGAACAATTAATGCCTCTCTCAACCTACCAATTCTTGATTGATTCCTTAAATCAGTTGCCTTCTCTATATTAATTTATTTCCCATTATTGACTTGATTATGGAAACAAATAATGCCTTCTCATTAATATATTTTAATCCCCAAAATTTAACACCTTATATATATATATATATATACATATATATATATATATATATATATATATGTTTGTATTTATGTATGTATATATAAATAATTATGAAATAGACAATTTTCCATAAAGCATATAGTCTACTACTCCTTCTATAAGGTTTTCCTATCGAATGTTTGTATGTTGCATTTTATCATTATCATATTATATTATTGATAATGGTGTGAACATACACACATTCATTTTCAATACCTTTATGATCAATTTTTTAAGCATTCATAATGTCAAAATTGTTCAAAAATATATAATTTAAAGAAAACTTATGCTGAAATTTGCATTATATCATGTTCATATAAATAATTGTAAAAGTTTTTTCTTTAAATCAAAAAATATTTAGGAATACAGCCTGCGAATTAGATATTAGAATATACCGTAACATAGTTAGTGAAGTTCATTTTCTTTAAAAACAAATTTTACCTTCCTATATGTATAACACGGTTTCACACTAAGTCGTTGTTGTGCATGTGCATAGCTCACTTTATTCATGGAATCACCCTACTTTAGTTGGAAGTAAAACAAGCCGTTGCTATTATATAAGCTGTGATAGTTTGAAAATTAATAATAGGCATAGTCTAATTTAAGCTTTAGGTATCTTTGGACGCGTGGTACCTTAGAGATTGTTTGATTTATTTTAGACTTTGCAGCATTGCATTTGTTCTCCATACTTACTATTACTGTCAATTAACAAAATTGAAGTATAAAAAATTGTTTTAGTTCGTTTCTGATTATTACAAATTTACAACAACTTTCACCCAAACACGTGTGCGAAGCATGGGTTCGCACTAGTATTATATGAAAGCACAATCTTTTGCCGAAGACCTTTTAGATCCAGATTCTTCAAAAAAATTCACATATCTCCATGAGGATGGTGTTTCAATCCTGGGCGTACAACAGAGTAACTGCCTGTCTCTTCAGCGCCCTCTTATACCCTTTAAACCGACTTCTCCGATCCCTTCTACCGTATTACCTTCCGCCGCCCTGGATAAAACAAAGTAGTATCCATTTGGTTATGAGTCCGCTCATGTTCATTTGTTCTAAGAGGAAACGAAGGGCGCGCCGCCATTATGCCAGCTAAATCCCAATATTCTCCTCCTTCCTGCCGATCTAATCCTCTCCCCTAACATCAATGATCCTATCCACACCATTGTTGATAATTCCACCTGTTGCTACCGAGTGTGGGATGCCATATCTGAGATGCGGAGTTGGTGGATACACTTGCAAGTTCTTGAGTACTAAATCATGTCTTCTATCTTCGGTATAAACCAATTGTCTGGTATGTTCCATAACTATCTCACGATTTCATATATTCCTTCAGTTGGCTCTGACTTCTAGATATGGACTTGATTATTACAATTCGTGGTAATTTTGTTATTTGTTGAGTTCTTTCAGTTTCAAATTCTACTTGCTTGAACGTGATTTTATTCTCAAACTAAAATTGAAGATTTCTGCATAATTTCCCGATGCTTATCTTCATAGGTAGACCAAAAGACGGTGATAAAGGATTTTTTTTTTTTTTGATAGTAACCCGCTCTACACTTTCACTCATATGATAGCGTACTTGATAATTGTGTATGATCTCCTGCTATAAATATACATTACGGTGATTCAGGAAGTAATGAAATCGAACATTCTCTTTGTTTTAATGATTGATTCATTCAACAGGTTATGGATCTTTGGAAAATTTTCTCACATATGTTGTTAAAATATTTTTTGAATACTTACTGCTTCATCTTCTAGCATATATGATGCTTCTTATGTATTATACACTTTCAGCATACTCAAAGTAACCATGTTATTGCTAAGAATAAAGAGGAAGATGCAAAGCATTTTAATTTCCATCCCTACAATTATCTGATGGTTGATATGAAGTGTACTCAATTATGAAGATACCGAAGTTCAGGTGACAAATATTACCCAATAATACTTCATGTCTTCGCTCCTTGACAATATTGCACACATGCATTTTAGATGTGTTGTATATAATGGTGTTGTATACACAATTATATGATTTTTGTTTGATGATAACAACCAAATAAAAGTTATTTTAATGTGTTTGATATTGTACTGTTATTGTAAATCACAGACCGAAATATAATATTTATATTTAAATAAAGTACAACTGTACAGTATTCACAGTATTTTATTTGAATAGAATATTTTATTTCAATATCAAACAGTACATCTATATTAACTCCACTATTTAATCACTTCACATATTTGTACTTGTATATAAACAGAATAAAATAGACAAGCTTGTTTGACAACAATAAAATGATATTCTATTTCAATCAACCTTGTTTATTACAAATAAAAGTACAATTCTCATTTTTTTTCATTTGCTCCTCACTGCAGAAACAATTAGACACTCATTTTCAGTTTCACTTTTACATTCACTTGTTTACATACTCAACACCTTCTTGTTGTCTTCAGTCTTTAGTCTTCACAGCACTTCACTGTCAGTCCAGTCATCTTCTTCATACCTGTCACAATGAAACACACACACAGTACACTGCAATAGAATTTAAACTGAACATATGCGAATATAAATTTTATTTTTAAAATTTTTATTTGCCTCAGATTGCTGGTGTGTTTCTCATCATTTTTCATGACTTGATCTGATAAATCTGTGTCTAGACAGACAGTTTGTATATGTACAGGGACAGGAATTTTTTTTTGATGACTGCAAATACACACGTGTATATATAAATATACATGTGTGCACTGCCTCGCCAATCTGCGTGCAACTGAGGAGTAGCCACGTGGACCTGCTTGACTCAGTGCACAGCAAGGGACAGTGCAACATGGACATGAGGCAAACAAATCAAAACTGTGGAGCTGGTCAAGCAAAATCAAGAACCAGCATAGCCAAAGTATCACAAACTGGAAAACAGCAAAGCGGAAAAGCATGTACATCAAAATGGTCGAGCCAAGCACTTCAAGTCAAAATGGTGAATCAATGGAAGTTCAGCTTTTAGCAAGTGCAACAGGGTACACATGCAAATGAACGTAGCATGGTACAGCAAAAGTTTGAGCATACATGTGTGCTCATCTCAGGTTCACACAGCATAAAAAAAAAAAAACAGTAAAGTAAAAGCAAGGTGGAGCTACAGCAAATGCTTTCAGCAAGCTAATGGATGACATAAGACAGCGAAATGGTACAGCAAATTTCAAGCAGAAATATGGCAGGACAAATGCAAATTCAAAGCATCAAGAGTGTGTAAGGTAGCAAGAGAATTTCAAGTTATGGTGCACACATGGTCAACCAAGTCAACTCATGTTTAAACATGGTCGACCACACAACATACATGCAAAATGAAATGGCTCACAAATGGTCTAGCAATTGTACAAGTATATGCAAGTCGAGCAAAGTGACAATGATCCTAAAATTAATTTTTTTTTGGAAAGGGACTGTACAAAGCAACCATGAAAGTCCATAATGTAACTAGAATGATCAATACTTGTACAAGAACAAAGGAATAAGGTGCATGGATCAAGCATGACAGCAAGGTCAAATATGGCAGCAATCAAGTCGAGAGCAGCTTAATTCAATGTTTATGACAAATACACAAAGATGGTTCAAATGCAAGTACACACAGCAAGCAACATGGTCAAGAAATGGTGCAACATGGTGGAGCCAGTCTGGTCATTCTCAAGTTTCAGGTGAACAAGTGTCGACTTCTAATCAAAACAGCAATACACAAATGCAAGATCAAGTTCAAGTTCTTTTTTAGATCAGCAAGGTGCAAGGCTGCAACATATACATGGAGTACTTACCAGATATGATCATGGTATAGTCACAAACACAAATGCATGGTGGGGCAGTCACAAGTGCAAAAAAAGATTGCAGCAGTTCAAATTACAAACAAGGGTGTGCATAAGCATGGTGCTACAACTCATGTACATGATGGAGCAAAACAATTCTAGCATGAATCTTTTTTTTTAAATTAACAAAACTGTGTTTTTGGTAAGAAAACATTTTAAATGTTTCAGGAAGTTCATCAATCAAGGATGTTATTTACAGAAATCAGAAAATCCATTTTTGGCAAAGATATCAAAGTTTTGATGATGCATGCAAATAATGATTCAAGGAAAATCATGCAAAAAGTATTGCTTGGCAAGACTTCAACATTTTCCAGCAAGGAGTAAACTTGGGAAGTATTTATGGTTCGATTTCAAATCAGCATAATGAAATACAAACACGGCAAGATTTGGACAACAATCCAACGCAGTAATACATGGCAGGATATTCCACAATTCAAATTCCCACAAATATTAGGCAATATATACTGATTATTTTTGACAAGTAATTTCCAGATTTGAACTCAAGTTTTTATATGGCGAAAGGCTTTAATTTGGACATTTTTCAAATCGAGGGCAAATCACATAAAGTGGAAACAAATCAGAGCAGTTCAATATCGAGGAAATTCAATTAAAGCCGAGAATTCAAAAGAGGCATTCACATGCAACAACAATAAAAGTCGAGGTGATTAAATCAGAAAAGGGAAATCGTGCAAAATCAGCTCAAGTCATTTATGTCGAAATCAGAGTGAAAGGGTTTTGACTCTACCCTATATTAGACACCAATTCATCATCGGCAACATACAGATCGAAACCACAAACAATTGAATCGAAAAACCATTCAACAATTCAAAGAGAAAACATAGCAAATCAATTCAGAAAACTCACAAAGCTTTTCGATCGGAAGTATACCCAATCACCAAGCATAGAGGCTAACAAATTCGAGCACCAGAGTACGATTTTCCAGAGCTCATGAAGTCGTGATTTGGGTCAGAAGAAAAACCCTAGAATCGCCGCCGCCATTTCTGTTTCCCAGAGCTAAAGCAAAGGATCGGACAAAAGTGAAATACAAATGGGCCGGCCATTTACTTTTGGCCTAGCCATGTTTTAATATTAAAAGGGGATGACCCCTTTTAATTTAACTCTAAAAGGGTTTTTCTTGTTTTGATTTTTATTTTGTTTTGTTTTGTTCTTCAATTTTTTTTGTAAACAATTCTGAACAGTTTATAGAGTCTGTAAAACTCTAGGGGAGTTTCAGTTAGGAGGTAACTGACAGTACTAGAATCTGTAAAATCTAGGAATACAGGTTACGGGTTTGTAATCTGGGGAAAATCTGATTCAGGGGTTTGAATCAGTCTAGGATTTTGAGCGTAGGGTTAGAATAGGAGCAGGGTTTGCGAGTGTACATGGTCTTGTATGCGGGATCTGTTCTATCACCTAGTAGAAACCTTAGAAATGCAGCAGTAGGCAGGGTTTTGCCGAAGCTGGGTATATCTGTGTGTGATTTATTTTCTGCATTTTTGTTTCTACTATATGTTGTGATCTGTTTATTATTTTAATATCCTGTCAGTTTTCAATTCAGGTAAAAATTGTAATTAACCCTATTCACCCCCCCTCTAGTGTTAATCTAGATCCAACATTTGGTATCAGAGCCTGGTTTTTGATTAACTCTAGAATCATGTTTTCCCCTTGCTGTCAGTCTTCTAAGAGTCAGTCCAGTGATATCCCATTTATTTTCAATGGAACAGATTTTCAAATATGGAAATCAAATTTTGAATTATATTTAAAATCTGTTAATTCTGAGTATTGGAATATTATTGAAAATATGGGAGACTTGTTAGACAAGAGGAATAAGGTCTTAAATGCTCGCGTCATACATATTATTTATTCCTGTCTTGATAATGATCAATTAAAATTTATCTCTCATTGTTTAACCGCGCAGGATATCTGGAAAACTCTCAACACGTTGTATGGAAAATCTGACAGCTGTTCAAAACTCTCAACTGCCAACTCAGATTCAGATCTGTGCTTAGCTGGAGCTATTCATGACGATTCAGACGATGTGGACTTATCATATGAAGACTTGATATCTCTTTGTAATACTTTAACAAGAACCGTTGATCGCCTCAAACGGAAAAACAAGTCTTTGAAATCTGAAAATTCTGAGTTGACCCACAATAACAATATGTTGAAATTAAAATTTGAAGACTCTGAGTGTAAGAATTGTTTTAACTTGAAAACTGATTTAGCTCAACTTAATGAGAATTCTAGAAAGATTGAAAATGAATTTTTGATTTTGAAAAATCAAGAAGATGAGCTAATTCATGAAAACAACACTTTGCAGAAGGAGTTGGATAAGGTTAATTTCGAACATGAAAATTTTGAAATGGAAAATTTGTTGAAATCAGAATCTGCTTTAAAGGAACTTGAAAAAGAAATTGAAAAATTCAAGATTTTTGAAATTGAAAAACAAAAGCTCTTTGATTCTGAGATTTCTGAATATAAAGGCAAAATTGAGAAGCTTTTAAACGAGAATGATCTTCTGAAATCCAAAATCAATGATCTTGAGTTGAGTCTGAAACATTTTTCTTTTGGAGAAAAATCTTTGAATATGCTTTTGAATAATCAGTTTTCTCATGGAAATAAAAGAGGTCTCGGCTTTGGAAAAAATAATGTTTTTGAAAAACGTAATTCAAATGAGTTGAGAAGTCCCTCAAACTGCTTTGGAAATAGTTGTTTTGATAATTTGAACTTTGACAATTCCAAAGGTTTTTTGAATCAAAAGCAAAATGTGAATTTGTTTTGTAATAAACCATTTAAACACTCTTGGATCCCAAATAAAAATAAAACGACTTCAACTAAATTCAAACAGATTTGGGTCCCGAAAGGTACAAAGGTTGATTCGAATGGTTTGCTATATAAACAGGTTTGGGTACCAAAAGATTTGAACAAAACTGTGGGTGGTTTCACAATTTTTGTTAGACCGCTCAATTCTCTTAACAGTTAGGTACCAAAGGAGGCTGAGGAACTGCATAGCTAAAGAAAAACTGGATTCAAAACTGCTACATATCACAGAATCATTCACAGTTCCTTAGCCACATCTGATGAGTTAGAGATTCTGCTTTACATTGGATTCTGGTATGATCTCTAAACTCGCCTTTGTATATTTCCCTTTGCTTTTTATTTTCTGTGTTTATTCCTTCCTCTATCCCTTTTTTTTTGTTTTTTATTTGACACTGCCATATTCTTCTTTGTCTGTACTTCTTAAACTTCTAGTTGCAGAATTAATGATTTTCTGGAAATTTGCCTTACTTGTATAAAATCATCATGTGTTAATCATTTCCATATCCTGAATTTGAACTTGTATATATCTGCAATTGTTTTGAAGTTTATTTTCTGATTGTTGAATTCATAACAGTGTTGATGCATTCATATCATATCTTGAACACTGTTAACTAGAATTCTAAATTTTTGAAGATCTGAATAATTAATGAAATTTCACACATTTATGTTGTTTTTGAGTTCCTTCCGATTCATTTTGGAAACGCTTAAAGTATTATACTCATTACAGCACTGTTACTTCTCAGTTGTGATAATCTCATTATTATTTTTGATTGGCTTGATTATTTCTGACTTGAAAAATGGTTGGGTTGAATCAGTGATACATCTTGAATTTCATCCTTATTCATGATTATTATGATTGAAATTAGTTTTGTTTGAAATCATCTGAAATTCCTGACACACCACTTAAATCTGAAATTATTAACCTTGTGTGACTGATTCATTATATTTCAAAACTTGACATTGATTCAAGTAATTTCAAATAAATTATTTTTGGATCATGAATATCTATCAAACCTGATGTAAATGATCTGATTTTTTTTCTATGGGTTTGTCAGAAATACTTGTGAAAATTTCTTTGAAAATATGGTCTTAAAATTCTCTATTATTTCATGGTTATTTGATTTTAATATATGTTTGTTTAAAATCATTTGAAATTATTGATTTATTGAATCGCACACATTTCTTGAATCTGAAATATAATATTGTGTGGTTGATTCATTAAATCCTGATATATTCACATTTCTTCAAATGATTTAAAATAAACTTAATTTTATAATCATGGATCATGGAATATATTGCTTTTGTGAC
Organism: Allium sativum; assembly: GCA_030737875.1. Classification (NCBI taxonomy): domain Eukaryota; kingdom Viridiplantae; phylum Streptophyta; class Magnoliopsida; order Asparagales; family Amaryllidaceae; genus Allium; species Allium sativum. Next base: position 574,442,279 of record CM060921.1, on the reverse strand, counting down.
CTTCAGAAACATCATCTTGACAAGTATGGTTTGAAACTATGTTCTGTGTTGATCTGATACTGTTTTGAAAAATGTTTGTTCTGGAATCATGCTGCTCTGATTAGAAGAAATTGACATGAAAAGATTTGTTGATGACTGCTTGTTTTGGTATCAAATTCATACCATGCTCTGATACATGAAATTAATTTGCTTGATCTGCCTGGGCTTTGTACTTAAAATTCTTTTGTCTGTGATATACTTGTTTGTCTCCAATGTCTTGTTACCATCCTCATAAATAAAGACACCATGTGGTATCAGAAGTACTTATATTTGTTTCACCCATCTGTACTGAGATTCAATTTTTCACCTTGTATAGATCCATACGTTTTTTTTTCCTTATACAAATAAATGTGCTGGGTTTGTGTGTAAAGTTCTTTGGTATGAGATGTCCATGTTAGTCCATCAGGGTGTAATTAAATTCCTCGATAAGCGAGAACATTTGGTATCAGCCTTTTTCACTCATCTGTTTTTTGAATTATCACCCTGTATAGATTCAATTTATTTTTTTTAAATCTGTTTAATTTCTTCTTGTAATTGTTTTTCAATTTTAAAATTATCTATTTCTTATTCATTCAGAAATTGAAATCAATATCCAATTTGTGCTATGTTTATAATTCATCAAAATTATTATCAGTTTTTGAAATTGTGATGAATTGTGACTGCAGTATATTTCACAACAAGAGGAGATTTTATTTGGATTTTCATGATGGTTGAATATTAATTATAATATCTTTGAACTGGCAAATATTTCACAACCATCTCCTTTATCTATCACCCGTCTGCCATCCGTTATGATTTTATATAAATGTGGAGAGTTTAATTTTTCTTAAAATCATTTTAAATAAACAGTGAAAATATTTGTGATGGAATTGTGGTTATATTATTATTCAGAATTAGTGATAATTGAAAATTTTCAATAATCCAGGTACAGTTGGTCATATCTCATAATATAATTAATTTAGAAATTTATTTCACAGTCCATTTCTGTACCTACCACATTTTCTATCATCCATATATTGGTTTATACCAAGGAGTTTTCCTTTTTTAAAAGCTGAAATGATAAATATATATAATAAATATATAAGTGTGTCTCTAACCTCATTTAAAAATCCAAGCTCTGGTCATGCATGGTTAAGAGACAACTTATAATTTAAGCTGCGACTGACCTCATTTAAAAATCCAAGCTCTGGTTATGCGTGGTCAGTGTGCTCTTAAATAAATAAATAAAAAAAATGTGCTAAAAACTGAAATAAAATTGAAATTCTCCTTGGTGTTTATAAAAACCAGCCTATCAATCCATTTTCTAATCTGTGAAATGTGTTAATATTTTATGACGTATTATGATTTGCTGATTGATTGGTATTGGGATTTGAGATTATACTTTTTGTCACTTAAATCGAATTACTAATTATAGTCCAAACCCATCACTATTTTTGAGCTCATTTTTATAAAATGAAAATATTTGGAAATCATTTTTTTTCTCTCCATTTTATATAAAATTCTTCGTATATTCGTCATTCTCTACAATGTGAAATATGCCACTTGATCTCAGAATATTATGATTTTTGTTTGACTGATTGAGATTTATGATGATCGTTCTTCCTCTTAAGCTGAAATTATATTTTTTAGTCATTTTTCATCGATATTTTAAATTCTATATCCTTTTGATGATAACAAAAGGGGGAGAATGGATTAGATTTTGATTTATGAAGATTTTGATTTATGAGTGAATATTTTATAAATATTTTTAATTTTGAAAATTTATTATTATTCATACATTTCACTCATGCACAGTTATAGGGGGAGTTGTCTGTTGTAGGGGGAGCTAATAAATAGGGAGAGTTCAATATTCACTGTCAAACACATCTATTGTATACAAAATCTTTTATTTGTTTGTTATCATCAAAAGGGGAAGATTGTTGTATATAATGGTGTTGTATACACAATTATATGATTTTTGTTTGATGATAACAACCAAATAAAAGTTATTTTAATGTGTTTGATATTGTACTGTTATTGTAAATCACAGACCGAAATATAATATTTATATTTAAATAAAGTACAACTGTACAGTATTCACAGTATTTTATTTGAATATAATATTTTATTTCAATATCAAACAGTACATCTATATTAACTCCACTATTTAATCACTTCACATATTTGTACTTGTATATAAACAGAATAAAATAGACAAGCTTGTTTGACAACAATAAAATGATATTTTATTTCAATCAACCTTGTTTATTACAAATAAAAGTACAATTCTCATTTTTTTTCATTTGCTCCTCACTGCAGAAACAATTAGACACTCATTTTCAGTTTCACTTTTACATTCACTTGTTTACATACTCAACACCTTCTTGTTGTCTTCAGTCTTTAGTCTTCACAGCACTTCACTGTCAGTCCAGTCATCTTCTTCATACCTGTCACAATGAAACACACACACAGTACACTGCAATAGAATTTAAACTGAACATATGCGAATATAAATTTTATTTTTAAAATTTTTATTTGCCTCAGATTGCTGGTGTGTTTCTCATCATTTTTCATGACTTGATCTGATAAATCTGTGTCTAGACAGACAGTTTGTATATGTACAGGGACAGGAATTTTTTTTTGATGGCTGCAAATACACACGTGTATATATAAATATACATGTGTGCACTGCCTCGCCAATCTGCGTGCAACTGAGGAGTAGCCACGTGGACCTGCTCGACTCAGTGCACAGCAAGGGACAGTGCAACATGGACATGAGGCAAAAAAATCAAAACTGTGGAGCTGGTCAAGCAAAATCAAGAACCAGCATAGCCAAAGTATCACAAACTGGAAAACAGCAAAGTGGAAAAGCATGTACATCAAAATGGTCGAGCCAAGCACTTCAAGTCAAAATGGTGAATCAATGGAAGTTCAGCTTTTAGCAAGTGCAACAGGGTACACATGCAAATGAATGTAGCATGGTACAGCAAAAGTTTGAGCATACATGTGTGCTCATCTCAGGTTCACACAGCATAAAAAAAAAATCAGTAAAGTAAAAGCAAGGTGGAGCTACAGCAAATGCTTTCAGCAAGCTAATGGATGACATAAGACAGCGAAACGGTACAGCAAATTTCAAGCAGAAATATGGCAGGACAAATGCAAATTCAAAGCATCAAGAGTGTGTAAGGTAGCAAGAGAATTTCAAGTTATGGTGCACACATGGTCAACCAAGTCAACTCATGTTTAAACATGGTCGACCACACAACATACATGCAAAATGAAATGGCTCACAAATGGTCTAGCAATTGTACAAGTATATGCAAGTCGAGCAAAGTGACAATGATCCTAAAATTAATTTTTTTTTGGAAAGGGACTGTACAAAGCAACCATGAAAGTCCATAATGTAACTAGAATGATCAATACTTGTACAAGAACAAAGGAATAAGGTGCATGGATCAAGCATGACAGCAAGGTCAAATATGGCAGCAATCAAGTCGAGAGCAGCTTAATTCAATGTTTATGACAAATACACAAAGATGGTTCAAATGCAAGTACACACAGCAAGCAACATGGTCAAGAAATGGTGCAACATGGTGGAGCCAGTCTGGTCATTCTCAAGTTTCAGGTGAACAAGTGTCGACTTCTAATCAAAACAGCAATACACAAATGCAAGATCAAGTTCAAGTTCTTTTTTAGATCAGCAAGGTGCAAGGCTGCAACATATACATGGAGTACTTACCAGATATGATCATGGTATAGTCACAAACACAAATGCATGGTGGGGCAGTCACAAGTGCAAAAAAAGATTGCAGCAGTTCAAATTACAAACAAGGGTGTGCATAAGCATGGTGCTACAACTCATGTACATGATGGAGCAAAACAATTCTAGCATGAATCTTTTTTTTTAAATTAACAAAACTGTGTTTTTGGTAAGAAAACATTTTAAATGTTTCAGGAAGTTCATCAATCAAGGATGTTATTTACAGAAATCAGAAAATCCATTTTTGGCAAAGATATCAAAGTTTTGATGATGCATGCAAATAATGATTCAAGGAAAATCATGCAAAAAGTATTGCTTGGCAAGACTTCAACATTTTCCAGCAAGGAGTAAACTTGGGAAGTATTTATGGTTCGATTTCAAATCAGCATAATGAAATACAAACACGGCAAGATTTGGACAACAATCCAACGCAGTAATACATGGCAGGATATTCCACAATTCAAATTCCCACAAATATTAGGCAATATATACTGATTATTTTTGACAAGTAATTTCCAGATTTGAACTCAAGTTTTTATATGGCGAAAGGCTTTAATTTGGACATTTTTCAAATCGAGGGCAAATCACATAAAGTGGAAACAAATCAGAGCAGTTCAATATCGAGGAAATTCAATTAAAGCCGAGAATTCAAAAGAGGCATTCACATGCAACAACAATAAAAGTCGAGGTGATTAAATCAGAAAAGGGAAATCGTGCAAAATCAGCTCAAGTCATTTATGTCGAAATCAGAGTGAAAGGGTTTTGACTCTACCCTATATTAGACACCAATTCATCATCGGCAACATACAGATCGAAACCACAAACAATTGAATCGAAAAACCATTCAACAATTCAAAGAGAAAACATAGCAAATCAATTCAGAAAACTCACAAAGCTTTTCGATCGGAAGTATACCCAATCACCAAGCATAGAGGCTAACGAATTCGAGCACCAGAGTACGATTTTCCAGAGCTCATGAAGTCGTGATTTGGGTCAGAAGAAAAACCCTAGAATCGCCGCCGCCATTTTTGTTTCCCAGAGCTAAAGCAAAGGATCGGACAAAAGTGAAATACAAATGGGCCGGCCATTTACTTTTGGCCTAGCCATGTTTTAATATTAAAAGGGGATGACCCCTTTTAATTTAACTCTAAAAGGGTTTTTCTTGTTTTGATTTTTATTTTGTTTTGTTTTGTTCTTCAATTTTTTTGTAAACAATTCTGAACAGTTTATAGAGTCTGTAAAACTCTAGGGGAGTTTCAGTTAGGAGGTAACTGACAGTACTAGAATCTGTAAAATCTAGGAATACAGGTTACGGGTTTGTAATCTGGGGAAAATCTGATTCAGGGGTTTGAATCAGTCTAGGATTTTGAGCGTAGGGTTAGAATAGGAGCAGGGTTTGCGAGTGTACATGGTCTTGTATGCGGGATCTGTTCTATCACCTAGTAGAAACCTTAGAAATGCAGCAGTAGGCAGGGTTTTGCCGAAGCTGGGTATATCTGTGTGTGATTTATTTTCTGCATTTTTGTTTCTACTATATGTTGTGATCTGTTTATTATTTTAATATCCTGTCAGTTTTCAATTCAGGTAAAAATTGTAATTAACCCTATTCACCCCCCCTCTAGTGTTAATCTAGATCCAACAAGATGTGGAATTGAGTTTTGCTGTAATAGTAGTAAACAGGAATATGTTATATATTTTAAAGAATAATTAATCATACATATCCATTTTTATAAGTTTATTGAATGTATATTGGATATTTTTACACTCAAATTAGACGAGGGTTAAAACAGTGCAAACGCTATACACATATTTATTTTATTTCATTATTATGGCGGAAAACAAATTCAAATATGAAGTTAAGTTTTACTATTTGGTTCTCTTCAAATCAGCAGTATGGTTATTTCTAATGGTAACCTTTATTATGAAATGTGATAAGAAATATGTATAGATGATGTCATGTTTTTTTTTAATTTGCAAGATGCAAATGACTTTGTCGAAGGAAGAATCAATCATCCTACATTAACAAAATGAAAGGTTATGCTACTTATATTTATGATTTCTTGACACACTGAGAAGAAACTACACATTGAAGTGGTTTTGAAAACTAATGCACAAATTCCAAATTAATTATCATATGTATATATACTAAACACCTACTTTTTCTTTGATTTTAATTTGTTTTAGCATTATAATCTACAAATTATTTTAAGAAAGTGGGAGTGCATGTATGTTATACTTACATTTTGTTCCATATTCTATCCATGCAATCTTTGACATAAAGTATTTCTTTCATGGCTGCAGCCAAGCTTTTTTTAACTAGAAGTTGTGTCAATAGAGGAAATGTCCTTGATCACACAATAAACCAAACTTTGCTTGTGTTCATTCTACTCCAATCAAATGAAAACAGTTTTGGATGCCATTTGCTCTTATCGAAGACCAACAACGGACCATCATCCTTTGGAAGGTAACTATTTGACCCTATATGCACTTTGTCTTGTAAGGGCCCATCACACCGGGTTAAATTTGTTCAGAGGATAGTTGCGTCCATATATATATATATATATATATATGTGTGTGTGTGTGTGTGTGTGTGTGTGTGTGTGTGTGTGTATATGGAAAAATCTACTTAAATAAAAAATGGTGACACAACATTGGGCACAAGAAATCTCAACCATTAGATCTCTCCTTAAATTCCACATTTCACATAAAGACAAACAAATCCGATGGTCCGTAGTTCGTGCCTTTAATTTTGTGTCCCAATAGCCTATATATACATATATATATATACATACATACATACACGCACACTCAAACATACATACATACATATATATATATATATATTCTTTTAGAACTTTAGTAATAATGTTACTTGCTTTGTATATATCTATAAATAGAATTATCAATCTACGTAATCTTCATTATATTCCCCTATATCAATTATATTCCCTAAACGACACAAATAAGGTACAAACATTATTTGAATTGTCGAAAATGAAATTATATAGTACTCTGGGAAGCCAATATTCTGTTTATAAGTTTATGTCACATTATTCAGACTGTATGAGTTACATAGAATTTATTACAAAATTACTTTTTAAATTATATTCCATATTTAAACACAGGCAGGCCATTAGGACTGATTTTGGTACTAACTAATGAAGATTGCCAAAGGACTTACTTAGTCTAACTTATTTGAAAGAGGGAACTTTGTTTATTAAAATCTTATAAAAGAGATTTTATTGGGAACTTAGAATGGAATAATAATTATGTAAGATGAAGAGATAAAAACCAATTACCGAGTTACAAATTATACCATATCGTGTTTCTATGGTCTTCATTATTCATTGGCGGCCTATAGAATTATCAAGATAATATAATTGTTTTGCTCATATAATGAGGATGGATATTATTTTCTCAATAATATTAGATTATTTTCATTTATTTAGCTATTTTTTTGTTAGGAAAAGGACACAATATCGTGATGGTTCCAACCTTTTCAATATGCACGTTTCATTCAAATTTTAAAAGTTTCATTTCTATATTTATTTATTGCCAAAAGCAATGGATGTTATTAGCATGTTCAAAATTAATCTTTATTTAGTATTGAATAGAACAGTTAATGTTCTTAATGTCCTTATTTACGAAACTAATTATATAAATAGAGGGAAATATTATATATACTAAAAGATACATCATATGTGTTTGGATAGTGATCATTTATTTACAATTCCCATGAGACTTTTTAGCGGAGGTTATGATAAACTGAAGCATGCCCTCTTTAGAATCATTTATGATTATAATATTTTAGTCAAGTTTTTTTTTTTTTGAAAATTTTCTGTGTGAATATATTTACGGTATAGATGATACATTTCACTATTATAACCTTTCTCTGGACTATTCTTCTTGCAGGAATAATAAAACGTCTTCATATTCACAAATAATCCATAATGTGAATTCAGTAAATAATCGTAGCATAAATTTGTATGAAGTGTTTTCTTTATGGATTTCTTTATATTTTGCGCCTAACATCAGAAATATTGCATTCATAAAATTATATACGTTTACATTGTAGCTGAACAAGTTAAACCTCTTATCTTGCTTGTGACGATCCCAAAACCCAGTACCACGGTGTTAAGGATAATCATTGGAATATAACTGTAACACCCCGAATTTCGGTTAATGCTAAAATTCACAAATTAAAGAATAACTAATCCCAGATGTGGGAATTAGGGGAAACGGGTTGCACCATTGCGTTCGTCTCGGAAAAATACGCGAAATAGAGTCTGAGTTTTCGAAAATCGGAGTCCGTATGAAGAAGATATGGACGAACGAAGTTAGGCAGAAAAACCGAAAAACTAGCCAGAATGCACTGGCGCACTTGTGAAGTGCGCCAACACAAAAATGCACTGGCGCACTTGTGAAGTGAGCCAACACATTTTTACACTGGCGCACTTGGGAAGTGCGCCCGTGTCGAGCCAGAAACCTGCACAGCTTTCTGGCTGGCCTGGTGCACCATTTTAGGGTTTAGGCTGAATTTGGGGCTGGTTTCTGGAAGCTTCCGAGATCGGATGGTCCTAATCTAATTTAGGGTTAATCTAATGGCCTAAAACACTTGCCTAATCCTATAAATAAGACCCTAAGCTAGCCCTAAATGGTCATAATCCTATCTCCTAACTAAACTATGCCAAAATTTTCTATGATCATGGCCCCCACTCAAAACCCTAGCCTCCATCCTATTTCTAAACTATTTCTATGAAGGCTTTCATGTGCATACAAGCATCTTTGAGTTGTATGAGTGATCATTGGCTTGCATTCATCATCAAGTTGCAAGCTTTATGTTCAAGGCTAGAGTTTTTGGGTGATTTGTGGCAAGGGTTTGCTTATTGGAGTTTAGTGGTGAGTTTCTGTAGACTTAACAATCAATTGTTAAATTGATTATGATAGGATATGATAAGATATGGCTATGTTTGTGGAATCAATGTGTTTATGCAAGTTTAGTATAGTGTATGTTGTGTGCTATATGCAAGTTTAATGCTATGTTTTATGATGCAAAACACTATGTTGAACATTGATTCATATGTAACATGTTATGCAAGCTATATGGGAGATTATATGCAAGTCTATATGTAACATGTTATGCAAGTTATGTATTTGGTTTTATGCATGCTAAGTATTTGGTTTTATGCATGCTATGTATTTGGTTTTATGCATGCTAAGTATTTGGTTTTATGCATGCTAAGTATTTGGTTTTATGCATGCTATGTATTTGGTTTTATGCATGCTAAGTATTTGGTTTTATGCATGCTAAGTATTTGGTTTTATGCATGCTAAGTGTTTGGTTTTATGCATGCTAAGTGTTTGGTTTTATGCAAGTTTGTCTCTTTTTATGATATGCATAATATATGCAAGTTTGTCTCTAAGTATGGCATGTTATGCAAGTTCATATGTAAGTTATGATACATATTCATATGCAAGTTATGATGCAAGTTCATATGCAAGTTATGATACATGTTCATATGCAAGTTATGATGCAAGTTCATATGCAAGTTATGATGCAAGTTCATATGCAAGTTATGATACATGTTCATATGCAAGTTATGATGCAAGTTCATATGCAAGTTATGATGCAAGTTCATATGCAAGTTTATGTGCAAGTTCATATGCAAGTTGTCTCTTTTATGATATGCATAATGCAAGTTTGGGTTAAATACTAGTTGGATTTAATGTATGTTCATATATGCAAGTTGACACCTTTTGAACCCATGATAAAGTTACATGCTATGTTGGCTAAACCCATGACCTTTGTGATGAATCTTCCCTTTATTATGTCGTGTTATGAGAACGAACTACGTGGGGAACGATGGGGTTAATATGCATGTTAATAAAATGATGTGAAATGGGTATGATTAGTCATACCACAAATTAAATGGACGTAATTGGGAATTTACCTATTAAGTTAGGTCTACCCATACTATGGAATTGGGAATTTACCTATTGAGTTAGGTCTACCCATATTCTTAAAAATGTGTAATTAATTAGGCATAATTAATTCAGATTATGGGGGGTGATTAATTAGGTGTAATTAATCAACTAAGACACGAGGTTGGACCCTTTTGTAGCGGAAGTCTGCCCGGAACCGACCGGCCATCCAGCAGCTACAAATGATTGGCCCAATGTGAGAGGTCTTAGTCATAAATTAAATACGTGATTAAAGTAAAGACACGAGGTTAGACCTTTTTATGACAGAAGTCTGCCCGGAACCAACCGGCATATCCAGCAGTCATAAAAGATGGTCTAATGTGAGAGGTCTTTATGAGGTCATGATCTTAATTAATTAAGAAACACTTAACCATATTAGCATGTAGAGGGACATGAGGGGTTAAGTGGGTGCCTTGGGTGGCATGTGGAAATCTAGTGGGTTGCCTTGGGTGGCAATAGAAAATACGATTAGAATACTTAACCAAAGAGGAACATGTAATTAAACATGGGTAAAGGGTTAAGTAAGTGCTTTGGGTGGCATGTGGAAATCTAGTGGGTGCCTTAAGTGGCAATTGATATATGATTAGATGACTTAACCAAACCTTAACATGTAGGTGGGCATGATTATAAAAAGGGGTTAAGTGGGATACACTAAATAAAATAACAAGCTTAGGTGGTAGCTTGTGGGGGCCCATTTCAACCAATATCCCAAACGTATCTTAGTGGGCTCGACTCTAGTCGAGTGACGGGACACGCATATTGGGCTTGACTATAAGAGGCCAAAATGGGTTAGCGGTGGCAAAGCATGACCAACGGGTTTCATATGCGTGTGTGGTCCCGGGCTGGTAAATAAGACGTTGTTGCATCGTGTAGATATAAGCCGTGCACCGTTAATTTTATCAGGTTGCCACGTTGGGGAATGGTACACCCCACGGTGGGGCCAGCACGGGTATCTACCTTAGGGAGCCGATCGAATGGGGAGTAGTGTGTACACCTAGTGGATTGTAGGGCCCCGTGGCGTCTACTTAGTCACCTAGGGGTACGCGAGAACTATTAAGTTAATTTTATAAGTCCATGGGTGGGATCAACCTTTAAGTTAGGAATGACTGGTGTGGTGCAGTTTAGTAATTTACCTTTGGAAGGGTAGATGCGTCTTTATCTTTTATCTTAGTTTAGTTGACTGCTTAGTGTAGCCATTCATCCCCATTAGTTACCGTATATCAGTTTATGTATTCTCTGGTTACTTTAACGATTGTATTGTTAAAGTTATAGGACTCGCTCAGACTTATGTCTGACCCCGTTGTTTTTATCTTTTTTTTCCAACCCTCAGGTCCTACGGTGGATCCTAGCAGTAGTGGAGCTTAATCGGATTGTTGTTCCAGTCTTTAGGAGCTTGGATAGATGTAAAGCTCCAGTTACCCAGTTATCTTTTCTTTTGTCATGGCTATTGTATGAGAGTGGGATTATGTACTTCTTTATTTTGATGGATATTGTACTTGACTTTTATTGTGGTTTTATGATGTAACCAGACATGTTTTACTTCCGCTGTTATGAGATGATGTTTTAAATTTCAAGTACTATTTATATCTATCTTGTTGTAATTTTTCTGTTCTATATTCACTAAAATACTCCACCGATGCTATGGCATTCCCTTAGTGAGTGATCATAGCGGGAGTGGGGTGTTACAATAACACATTAATCATCATTAGCAGATCATAGATAATAGCATAAACAAGAAATAGAATAATTTACATACATATGACAGCGGAATCATATATATATCACCACATCAGAGAGCACAGTGCAGGATACTACTCAGTGCATAACAGTACATAATCAGTCTACATCGCCAGTGGCGGAATCATACATAGAGAATACATAAACTAAACAGCAGTCTACATCGCCAGTGGCGGAATCATAATACATATACAATAATGGCGGAAAATTCACAGTCATCACAATGTAGTCAAGCCTCGCCATTAGCCCAAAAGTGCACCTCTACTGCGATGCCAAGCCAAAATATGTCAGCTACATGTAACTAGGCTGCCCGTGTGAAAATGAGGGCACCCGAGTTTGCAAGGTGAAACAAACTACGAGTCATTCATGGGACTGGTATGAGAAATCTACTTAACTTATTAAACAACAATAATAAGGCAAATCAAAGGACCAAACCACTTTCGTGGAACGGGTTTACTCCAATGAGTGCTAGTGCATGAAATATAGTAAATGATTAAATCATCGCAATGCTTTTTATAAAAATGAAGCCATTATAAGATTCAGGTCCCATCACACAATGCAATGCAAGACGGAGGATAGAGTTTTACCTTATAATGGCCAAAAATGCTTCATACGTATAAAACAAAAGTGTTTGATATTATTACTAGTGCATATATGCTTCAAAAGCGATTTCAATCATAAATATCAATCATAGACGGCATAAATGACCCATACCACTATGTCGCCATACTAGTAATACAATCACATCCGCAATTTCGTATCGGAAATTGGATTCCATCATGAGTCGAGGCAAGGGGCAAGTTCCTCTCCGTTCGAGACACTCTAGCAAATGCCCCAGGACCGCACACAACAATCCCTGGATCCTCCAATGTCGTTCCTCTCTTACTTTTGAGGATTAATTATTCTTGAACACACGTTTCCCGGTCCTTACAGACCTATAATCGAGGAGCCTCGCATTCCAACAACCACTTAGGTGAAAAGTAGATATAAATGTCAGGGCTGGTAGGTCACTGACACCACCATAGCTAGAAAGAAACGTCGTGCACTCCTTGGGTCCTTCTCCCGTTTTTGACTCATACCGGGGTGTGAGGCTCGCGGATCCACGTTATACACAAAGCTACGTCACACAGACCATGCTTTGATCATCAACCACAAGACTTTGTTTTGCAACAGAAGCCTTGATCATATGCCACTTAGGCGTGCCACACAGGCAATCCACTCCATGCGACTGATTTCTATCAATATATAACCTCTGAGCTCGTACTTCTCAGAGAAGGGCATTGAGCAAGAGAATAAATCCTCCACCGCCAAACAAATATATATTTAACAGAGATCAATCAGCACAGAACAAAATACAATGTCAGACACACAGTCCATTTACAAGTTCGTTCTGGGTTTGAATGAAACCGGAGGCACCATATTCCTCGCATATCCGCACAATCAACAATACGTCCGGACGGCTACTACTTCAGCTCCTTCAAGGTAGCTACTCCAATCACGAGCATCAGTAGCGCCCATCCATCCAATGTGAAGATCGTCGGTCTTGAACCGTCTTCATCTCTTCAACTTCTCACCGTCGATCGATTATTTGAAATGAGAATTAACTCGGTCTTTTCAAATAATCCACGTATATTTATATTTTCAAATCAATTCTTCACATGGTTAAATTACTCAACATTAACATTTCAGTTCCTTAGTATAATTTTCATGTTAAATACATTCAACCATCACATATCAAGCAAACACAGCAAAATTGGTTTATTTCCACTCTATATCATTTATAATATTTTATAATGATATATCGCCATTTTTATTTATTTAAAAACGACCATATTTAATTAAACGACGTTTTAGATCATGCCTAGGCACTGGCGCTATTTTTCACTAAATTTGTTTTGCACATATCTGAAAATCCAACCGTTGGATCTTCACAAATTTGATTCCATTAGAAAGATCTTTTCAAAATGAATCCAACGGTTCCAGTTTTGGGAAAATCCGACGGTCGGATTTCCCAAACTAGTCGTTTGAAGTTACGATTTCAAAATACGAACTACAGCGTTGTTATTCGATTTAATTTAATTATATTTATATTTATATATAAATATAATCGATTCTGGCGCTGTTTTTCTTCAGATTTGAATTAAACATTCCAGAGAATCCAACCGTCAGATCTTTACAAAGTTGGTGCCGTTGGAAAGATATTTCCAAGGCGAACCCAACGGTTGTGGTTTCGAGAAAATCCGATGGTCGGATTTCCCACACTAGTCGTTTGAAAACACGGTTTCAAAACACGAACTGCACGGCCAATATTCGTTTTAATTTAATTATATTTATATTTATATATAAATATATTCATTCGACGATTTCTATATCGTACTCACTTCAAATATTTCACTAACGCCTTTAATTTTTGGAAAATTTCGCTATAACCTCCTTTGTACGGGAGGGGATGGGAAAATTCCCAAATTGCCACACATGCGTCTCATCTCAAAAAGAAAAAGAAAAAGCCAAGCGGCTAGCCAACAGGCTCATAAAATCATCACCCCAGCAATACAGTAAACATGTACCTATTTGGTGGGAAACCAATTTTAATCCTCTTCTCTAGCCTCTTTGCTATAACCTGTTCAATAAGTATGCATGTACATATGTGTAATTCTTATCACCTATCATTTTTCATTTAACTTCATATTTGATTCAATTTGGTTTAAAATCACCATTCATTCCAATGTTGCAGACACAAGCAAAAATCATATCATTAGCTAATTAATGAATATTTCAACTCATGCATATTTATTTGAACAAGTGGTTATTTTTAACCTTCACATTTCAAAAATGATACTTTTGGCGTACTAAAATATATTTCAACACATGACTATTTTATTTAGTTCCTATGCATGTTAAAAATAATATTCCTTTCACAAATATTTATTTCAACACTCGCACATTTTTAGCAAATCACATATATGATAAAAATGGTATTTTTATCATCTAAAATATTTATTCAACACATGAATGTTTTTAACACATCATAATTTCAATAAAAACGTAATTTTTATTGTTCAATCTTTTATTCAACACATGAACCTTTCCAACACACACACTTCTCAACACATGAGCATTTCCACCCATGGATATTTTATATAGTTTGTTCATATAAGAAAGTTGAAATTTTTATTGTTGAAACAATTTATTTATAAGGCAAATATTTTACATACTTCATATATATTATCAAAATGTGATTTTTATTGTTTAAGCACCTTATTCATTCACACATGAATTTAATTTTCACGCATTACTTCTCAACACACGAGCACTTCCACACATGGATATAGTTTCAACACATGACTTTAGTTTCAACGCATGAAAATAATTTCAACATATGAAAATAATTCTAACACATGAATATTATTCAATATTTCAGCAGGATAACTGCAGGGTAGTTAAAACCGGCACCGTCCCGAGTACGACTCCTCGCTCTACCTTAAAACCAAGCGGTTTTTGACAATGGGGATTTCATGCATCTAGTTCGCATGCAGGCGACATGTTTTATTTTCATTTCCACAATTATTTCCAATTTGTTTCAATCACCAATGGGTATTTTTCAACCACTACCAATCAATATCAACCACAAACAATTATTCGACCATTCGCATTATTCACCAAAATTTTCACACCAATTCACAAACAATAAATATCGTCCATGGTTTGTGGACGAGGGGAGTGTGTGTATATATATATATTATTTCTATATTTAACTTGTATTTCAACACACATATCATTTATACAATGCATGTATAATTCATACTTCGCTCATATAGCATACACAACGCATGTACATGAGGTATACAACACGTGTATAATTTATATTTCGCTTATATAATTTATACATGACATTTCCATTCACATTTCAATTAGAAATCTCACATTGGTTGTCGATGTGCTAAAAATCCTAGCGAGCTCAAAAAAATCCGCGGTCTCTTCTAGGTGGTAGAGAGCCTCCTTGCGGTCACGATGTTTCCTGTTTCATCGAATTTCGTTAACACACCATAAAGATACGATTTTTCAAAGTTTGCAACACTTAAAAGTGTCAAAACAGTTCAAAATTATACTCAGCCGTATTACCTCAGTTTTTGTTCAAATCTAGGTTTTAGATTTTTGCAAAGTCCGTAGCTCGATGTCCAGATCGGACGGCACCACGTCACAGACCACCGAGAGGCGCGCAGAACGAGGGGCCCCACGTGGAACGGTGGCGAACTCGAGACAGGGCGGCGCGAGAAAGATCCAAACTTTGAGGGCTCGATTCGGGCACAATACTCAACGAGGAGAGGGGTACCAGGTACGGATTTGTAGAGGATGAAGAGAGCTTCAAAATGGATCCAAGTGCGCTTGATTTCGTTGAGAAACGAGAGAGAAATCAAGCCGGGAAGATCTGGAGCATTTCCGCCGTCGCCTGGAGTGTTGTCGGGGAGAGAGAATTTTGAACGAGAATTTTGATTGGCTAAGGGTTTTATTTTAATTTTTAATTTAATTAAATCCCAAAAATACCCCTCTGCCCAAACGAACTCCAATCCTAACCCAACGACTGTCGTCCCTAGCTAAATACCCCCACTCCGAACACAATGGGATATGTTTCGTAGGCCCATTCGACTGTTACAGTCAGTTATTTCTCAAATTAAATTATAAAACATTTTATATTCAATTTGAACGTACATTTCAATTTTCCAGGGCCACAAACTGATTCGAAAAATTCCAGAAAAATAAATCTAGCTATGTTTTGACGCTGTGGTCCCAACAAAACTAGTTTCGTCGAATTCTGAGATCGTTTAAAAAATGGCCATTTTCTGGTCGATCCAATTTAACAAAAATTGACCAAACACATTTTCTTTTGCCACGCTCACATACTAGCTTCAAAAATTATGAAATTTGAAACCTACCAATAGTTTGACATCCCGGATCCAACAAAAGTGGTTTCGTCGAATTCCGAGTTCGTTTGCAAAATGTCTATTTTCAAGGGCTATATATTCTATATAGCGACCTTTCTGAAATTCATTTGGCCATAACTTTTGATTCCCGCTATGAAACTTCGATCGTTAGAAAGGTATTCATGAACAGATTTAAATATTTTTGGTTTCACTAAAATCCGTTATATTTTGCACCCGATGCAGTCAGTCAAAGTTCGAATTCAAATTTTCAAACTACCACGCTCTTTCTACTTCACTATTTTATTGAAATATTCTGTTTCAATTGCTCAAATTCCTTTGTATAACCAATTTAAAATTTTTAAATTGGCTCGTATTTTCTGGGTTGTTACATTGCTAGAGAAAGTTATTAGCACAGCATGCTTGTAGATATTATTGTTTGTAAACATAAAAACTAAACAATTCAGTTCTGTTAATTTGGGATGTGAGTCTAATAAACACTTTAAAACTATTCAGTATGGAATATTTTCAACATGTATTTCAGTACTTTTAGCGCTTACCATCGAACATTGTATATTAATAAAACCATAAATGTTTACATTGCAGTTAAACAAATTAAACCTTATAGCTTGACAGAAGATATTAAGAGGGTCCCTGCAAAAGGTTTTGTTGGTGCACTTAAGCATTAAACAAATCAATTTGTTTTTCTTTTTTGGTTTGGAGTCTTTAATTCATATGTTTGTTGATAAATTTACCTTTTCCTTTGTTAATTTTTGTTTAACATGAAATGACAAGAACATTTTACTACTCGATGTTCCATCCAATATTTTTTTAAACTACACTTTTTTAGTTGAGACGACCCCAAACTCCGTACTGACGGTGGCAAGGGTAATCCATGGAATATAACACAGAAATAGATAATAGCAGGACAAAATTAAATAAATACACCAGATAATGAACAATACAATATACTGGATAAAAGTAATCATCAGAGTTACACAGTATACAGGATCTTACTTAGTACAAATACAGTTCAGCTATGCATAATTGTCTACAGCGGAAAACAAACAAAATATGTATAATAGAAGCTGAACAGCATAAAAAGAGATAAATGATAGAATCCATCTTCAGCTCCAGCTATCCAGAAAGAACCAGCTAAACCTGAATACAATGCTGCCCGTGTAGAAAAAGGGGCACCGGAGTTTGAAAGTGAAACAAACTACGAGTCAGTCATGGGACTGGTATGAGAAATCTACTCAACACATATATAATATGGCCAATCACAGGACCACGCCACTTTCGTGGAACGGGTTTACTCCATTGGATTGCCAGTGCTTTAAAACAAATCTTTCTTTTAAACGTCACTATGCTTTTTATAAAAATGAAGCCGTTATAAGACTCAGTTCCCATCACACAATGCAACGCAAATCGGAGGAAAGAGTTTTACCTTATAACGGCCAAAATATGCTTGATATGAATAAAACAAAGGCATTTGATATTATTGCTAGTGTTTATATGTTTCGAAACCAATTTCAAATCATAACTATCAATCATAGACGGCATGGATACCATATATCATGTCGCCATATATATATACAATCAAAACCGCACAGTCACGTATTTGGAAGTTGGATTTCCGTAATGAACCAAGGCAAAAGATAGTCCTTACTGAATTCGAGACGCTCTAGCCCGCCCCTCAGGAACAGCCGCAACTGCCCCTTGGATTGTAACGACCCGTGTTTTTCGACCATTTGAATATGAATATTTAAATTAGTTTTAAATATTATGTTGGGAATATTAATGGAATTTAATATTTAATTCGTTATTGAAACGAAGTTGAACGTTATGATTTATATATATTATAATTCGAGCTCGAAAATGGCGTGCAGTTCGTAAATTTGAATTTTTAACTTCAACTGAGAATACAGGATTCGATGTAAGTCGGATTTCTGTGAAACAAGACACGTTGGAACCATATTGACGATAATTTTCATATGAAAGAGAAAAATCTAGATTTCGTGTTATAGTTTGATAGTTATGGCTAAATCAAAATTTGAAATAGTCGCTATGGAAAATCGTTATTAAATTATAGGCCTTTAAAATGGCCGTTTTGCAAACGGACTCAGATTTCGACGAAATCAGTTTCATTAGAACCGTATCACTAAATTATTGTATGGTGGTGAATTGCGTGGAAAACTGATGTCGTATGTGGCGACGGTAGCCGTAAACGCCCGTTCAAATTCTATAGCGCGTAATTTATATAATAAATGGATATTTGAGTGTAACTTGAGCAAACGATCGAATTAGGCCACGAAACCAGTTCCGTTGAATTCGTATCGTCGATTAGAGTCAGAATAAGTATATAGTTTGTTATTTTTAGAGACCGGAAAATTTGGTGTTAAAAGGGGTATAGCAGTTCGGGGTAAAAACAGCCTACCGGGGCAACAGTCTCAGAATGCGACGAAATTAGTGTCGTTGGATTCGTATCGAAAAGTTATTGTCAATGTTCGCAGTTTCAAGTGGATTTGATTTATCTAGTGACCGTGGAAAAATTAAATGTGTGTTCAATTCCGGTTTCATAAAGGAAATTTTTTCATACGACCTCGGATTGCGACGAAACTTGTCCCATTGGATCCGGAATATCGTTTTACATCAAGAACAGCATTTTTATCAGTAGACAGAAATCGTTGCGGTGGTTTTTATCAACTACTTCACGGTCAAGCTTTGTAAATAATATTTAAAATACACTAGAACTCTATGATTTGCGTTTTTCAAGACCTCACATGCGAGTGGTACGTTATTTTGTGACAACTGACAATTGAAAGGAAGCAACGTGCAGCTTCATTTGAAAAAGGAGCCTCTACCCTAAAGCATAGGAGCCTACTTTACGTGGTTGCCAAACAAGAATAAAATAATAAACCGTGGTTGGCACGGTATCCCTTCTTCTATAAATATAATTTCTTGCTTCACTTCCAACCGAATGAAACCATCTCAGCTTAACAAATAAACCGAAACCCATTCTCACTACCAACCGCACCGTCCTCATTCTTCCCAGCAAGTACCTGAAACCATTCTCCACTAAATAAGTAGCATGCTCCTCACACTTCATGCTAACGGATGTTGTCAAGGGAGGGGCCGGAACAGAGATCGACGGAGTACTGAACTTTGTGAAGGGGAAAGAAGTGAAAACGCAAGCACTGGAGAAAGAAGTGGGGATAGGGGACCTGATTTTTGAAGACAACCCGTGAAGAAAACGAGGGAGCAGTCATAGATGGGACAACGTGTGCATGGGTGCTCACATATGGTATACCGTTGCAGTGAGGAGGCGGTTGGTGACGGACGTGGGTGGACTGATGGGAAATCAGTGGGATGACGGTAGCATGGTGGCAGTAGTATAAGTTTGTGAAGAAAGGAAAATTGCAGACCAAGGGTGTGTGCGGTCGTGGTGTGGGGACTGGGGCTTCGGTCCTCTTTAAGAAAAAAAAAGAAAAAAAAAGAAAAAAAACAATGCGGCCAGGAGGATGAATACGGTTGTAGAACTAGTGGTGGGAGAGGAACAATTTGTGGTGTTGAACGAAGGACAGAAGGGGAAAACTAGTAGAGGACAGAAAAAAATTATAAAAGAAGGAATCGGCAGATTCAACAAATGGAGAAGTGGTAATAGACAAAGTTTGGGCTAAATTGTTGGTCATGACGTGGTGACTGTAAATGGAGTGAAGAAATAAATGTTGGGTGGATTCATTTGTGGCGTGTAGCAGGTGGAAAGAACAGGGAGCGCTGTAAAGAAAACAAAAACATGGGAAGGAAAATTGCCATATTGTGAACACATGCAAGGATGGAGCAAAATTAAAGGAATAAGACCGGACACTGTCTTCGTCAAAGTAACGGTATGCAATTTTAGATTACTAACAAAAGTAATTAAAAGTTAAGATTTTAATTTTGAAATTAATTAATTTAATTAATTCGAATATACTTACAACGGTATATCTTGTGACTGTGTTATCAGAATGGAACATAACCGGTTACGACAGAATCGTGGATGAGCGAAGCATTACGGAACAAATTTGGATAGGATGAGAAGCAACCAAAATTTATAGTTAAATTTCGGTAACCAAACCGCTCCGGAAAACGAATGGAATCAGGTGAGTTAAACTCACTCAGTTACCCTTTTTATATTTTATATAAATTGGGTATTTTTATTTTGTGTGCTCTGCTTGCCAATGGTTGACTGTTTTGCTAGTTATCTATTTAACTGTTGATTTAACCGATGAAATTAAACTGTGTTTAATTTCAGTGAAATACCAAATCGTTATTTTAACGATTGGTTCCAATAAAGGTAACTCACCTTGGTTGGTCACGTTTATTTTATAAACGTGTTTTAAATGATTGAATTGTTTGCGTTGCTTGTGATTGATGTTGAATGGTTGCTATTTAGTATTATCAGTTAAACAAAACTGAATGGTTTGATTTGAGATAACCATTTGAATACAGGGAAGGACAGGTTGGAGGGATCCAACCGGATTCCTCAAATGTATTATTTATTTTCATATTATCATATATGAACTGATCTGTTTGTGTGATTGATTTGATGGTTGATTATGGACTGTATATTCAACATCTGTTTGGGTTAAACCAATGGGCGATATTGGTTAAGTGTTTGGCAGAGTATGGCCTTTAAAACCAATCGAGTTATAGATATTGATTCACCGACAGGTAAATCGATAGAGTTGAGGTTATAAAAATTCATTTTATAACCAGAGTTAGATTTGAATTATATTATTTGAATAAAAGTTATTTAAGAGAAACAAATAAATATTTTATTTGTTTAAGACTTTATGAAGTTATTTTGCAAAGCAAATGCTGATTTACCAGTTGAAGAATAAGAAATGAATTAAATGGTAAAACCTTGGAAAATTGTTTTGTAAAGGAAACAAATAATTAGAATCTATTTAAATTAATCATATTTTTGATTAATTTAAAGCGAGGATTGTTGAAATCGGTTAATGAGATAATCAAGTTTTTGAGTTAGTTAAATCGACCGTTTGGAATTAGAATTGTTTATCAAGTTAATGTGTTTTGACTAAAATAGTAAAATGAATATTGTTTGAATTTAAATAAGGATTTAAAAGGGATTTAGTAGTTAATTTAGATAATAAAGGGATTAACTACTAAAGTAGTTAATGCTTGAAATAAGTTATTATTTTAATTAATGATAAAGTTAGGAATATATTTTTAAATGGGAATTCATTTAAAAAGGTTACCGAATGTGAGATGCAAGCCAACTGAATGGGGAAAGGAAATAAACGTACTCAATTATTTGAATTAAGTCGAAGGAGATTTCGATAAAAGGGTTTAAGATAAACCAAACCATATAAATGAGTTTCAAAGTGTTAAGACGTTAATTTTACATTAACGTTATTTGAAAACGAGATCAAGTAAAAAGGAGAATTTTTAATGAGATTTCAAAATGGGAAATTGAATATAGTTATTCGAGATAGAATTAGCCAAACATAATTATTCGGCTAAGTTACCATTTCGTACGACTGCTAGCGTAATTCGCAGGGCTGCAGATAGCCTACGGCGGTCGGATGTTTCCTGAGGGAATCAGGCGTAACCATTGTGATCGCTGTGATCTAGAGTCAAGCGAATGGAGTTAAGACGAATGTTAATAAATCGAATTAGAGTTATTCAAATATCGTATTTTTGAATATTAAAAGAGTTAAAAGTTTTAATTTAACAAAAGGAAATTAGTTTGTTAAAGGCCAAGGGATGCTGAATACTGAACTAGTGAACTCATTGGAGTGTCATGTTTGAAACACTGAATATTTTGATAGTTAAAACACCGACTATCAAATCTGGCCAATACGATTGTTGGTATGGAAAGACCGGGATCGAATTTATATTCG
Source organism: Allium sativum (assembly GCA_030737875.1). Classification (NCBI taxonomy): domain Eukaryota; kingdom Viridiplantae; phylum Streptophyta; class Magnoliopsida; order Asparagales; family Amaryllidaceae; genus Allium; species Allium sativum. The sequence goes on along the minus strand of CM060921.1, from coordinate 574,419,957 downwards.
AAAACCATTCCGACCAACAAATACGTGAAGATCTCAGAAGATGATCGAGATGGTGCTGTGAAGACCGTTGATCTTCATAAACGGAAGAACCACTAATGTTCTCTGCCTGGCAAGCAGAGATAAACTGGGATTCTGTCGTAGTTGGAATCTACGGATTGCAAGGACTTCTCGCTACTGATCCATGGGGTGATTCCTATATTGGATGCAGTAGGAGACTGCCTTCGGTTCATCCTGTTCCTGGATGACGTATATGGACGAATGTCTGACAGAGTATTTCCAAAGGATCACGTACGTTGATTTCTTCAAACGTACGATAGTTGTTGGCAGGGAATTGCCATTCTCTAGCTTTCAGCTAGAGTATTTTTGTGGACATCAATTAGTGATATCTGATGGATTTGACGATGTGGCATTCAAAGTGAATGACGACCAGATGTTCAAGAGTTAATTCTGGCCTCAAGCCTCATCAACCGGGAAATGACAAAAATCGGGCAGGCAGCATGGCTATGTGGGTCGCTCCCATTAGGGTGTATGATCACCTATCTAGAGGAAGTCCTATTTGTTTCTTTAATCTATGTTTCGATGCTGTCCCTTGTCAGGAGACGGTTGCTGATCCCAACCGTCGGTGATATACATTCGATACACTCAAGCGAAATGAGTGGTCGGTCATGTGAGGGCCGGGTTGCAAGAAGTTCTTGTTGAACCCAGTGTATTCGTCTCTAGAGATACACTATCGGCAGGTGGTCCCATACCTTGTCAAGTTGGAATCCAATCTCCAATAAGCGCCTGCGGTTTTTGATTGTATACTATATATGTAGAGCGTGAGATGCAAGCGTTCTACTAGATTCTATTTACTTGTATTTAGACATTATTATAATATCAGACAAGATATTGGTTTCAAACTGTTTTGGGTTATCGTAAGGTAAAAACCGTCCGTGTTTATGTGTGGATTGGTCTTACGATTATCCTTTTCTTTGAAAGGAGATTTTAACTTTAAAATTAAGTTGGATGACCACCCTTATTACTGTGCGAGTTTATCTCACTCTGGTTCACCAGACTGACCCGGTGTTTTGTAAATGCTCGGGTTAGACCGGGTTGTACAGGTCCAGGTTATCGACTGCTGTGAAGAGACGAGCTGGAAGAGTCCAGACGTATGATATTACTATTCCGCTGTGTGTTATATGAGGACAGATTATTATCACTGTCCAGATGTGTACTCTGATATTGTAAGTATTTTAAAAGTTCTCAATAAAGATTTATTTCTGTATTATATTTTGTTCTGCTGCGATGTGAGACTCTGTGTGGTGTTCTTCTTCTTCTTCTTGTATTCTAATATTTCTTTCTTTCTTATCTCACCCTCTAACTTCTTTCTATTAATGATCTGGAATGTTCGATGTCTAAATGGTCAACACGGTAGTTTGATGTTGATTTTCGGAGTCGAAAATCCCGGTTCGTTACAGTGGTATCAGAGCCAGGTTAAGTAATTACCTTGGCTCTGTGGCGTGACTCAGTAGAGATGGGGTTAGCAATACCCTAGATTGAGTTTGAGAGTACATATACGAGTGAACGTATTTGTAGATTTGATATAAAAATTTGTTTTATATTGTGGAGATTTATCGGTTGAGTTGTTTATGAGTTTTGGTCGATCAGTTCGATCCACTGTATCGATAGGGGTTTCTAAACACTCAAGTACGATAAACCGTCGCAGTATGTTTTGAAGGAGGGTAAATGAAATAATTTACCCAAATTATATTTTGATATAAAGAAAATCTATATATTTTAAGTATTATAGTACATTGGATGTGTTGGTTGATTATAATTGAAATGGTTATATAAAGAACCAACTAGAATTCATATAATATGGAAACCAGATGAATTAAAATCAGAATTGGAATTGAAATTCCTAAATGTGGGATAGGTATTGCAAATGGAACTTGGAATGAATATATGAGAAATTTAAGATCCTGGGAGATTTTAAATTTGTTTTACAAACTTTGAGGTGGGTATTTTGAAAAGGATTTCAAAATGAAAGTGTTTAAATATGATTTTGAGAAGTTATATAGTATTGAACTCACTTTGATAGCTGGGGAATAACTCTGAGGATGCTGGCCACATCATCAGTGTGCATTTCCGAGTTCTAAGTGACGGATTACTACCAAAATTTTGTTTTGAATTGCTTTGGGAAAGACAAGTTGTTTTGAACCCTGAAAGGGAATATTTGATTTTTGAAAAAGCTGAACTGTTTGAAACTCCCAGGGAAATTGTTTGAACAAAACAAAACAAAATAGAAATTTGTGGAAGCAAATATGAATTGAATTGAAACCAATTAACTGGAAATTGAATCGGGATATAATATATATCAAGTAGAATCAGATTTGGGATTTGGAGACAGGAATCTGAAATGGTGTTGGACTGGTAAGTTAAGAGTTGGAATTAATGATGGATGATGATTGAGTTAAGAATGGAATTTGGCTTGGATGTGTGAAGAATTTGGTTCTGAGGATAAAGTTGGAATTTTGGGAATGCAGTTGTATACATTGACAGGGCAGCAGATGGAAAAGATATAATGATGTGCCCGACAAAAAGGTACACGTTTATTTCTATATGGGTTTGGTGATTTATGAGCCTATTTGGCAAGCCGTTTGGCTGTTTTATTTTCTTTTGGATTGGAGAAGGCCTAGAAAGGCGAGTTGGAGTTGTACCGATTGAGCCGTACAGAGGAGATGCTGGCGAATTTTTTTTTGAAATTTAAAGTGTTAGAAAATTTTCGATATTTTTGAAAATATCTATTTACAGTATTGAATTGGTTTCTAATTTAATATAAAATTAGATTTGAAATTAATGAGTTTATAACGTTCTTTCTTACCTTAGCAATTTCGAGGACGAAATTATTTTAAGGGGAGAAGAATGTAACGACCCGTGTTTTTCGACCATTTGAATATGAATATTTAAATTAGTTTTAAATATTATGTTGGGAATATTAATGGAATTTAATATTTAATTCGTTATTGAAACGAAGTTGAACGTTATGATTTATATATATTATAATTCGAGCTCGAAAATGGCGTGTAGTTCGTAAATTTGAATTTTTAACTTCAACTGAGAATACAGGATTCGATGTAAGTCGGATTTCTGTGAAACAAGACACGTTGGAACCATATTGACGATAATTTTCATATGAAAGAGAAAAATCTAGATTTCGTGTTATAGTTTGATAGTTATGGCTAAATCAAAATTTGAAATAGTCGCTATGGAAAATCGTTATTAAATTATAGGCCTTTAAAATGGCCGTTTTGCAAACGGACTCAGATTTCGACGAAATCAGTTTCATTAGAACCGTATCACTAAATTATTGTATGGTGGTGAATTGCGTGGAAAACTGATGTCGTATGTGGCGACGGTAGCCGTAAACGCCCGTTCAAATTCTATAGCGCGTAATTTATATAATAAATGGATATTTGAGTGTAACTTGAGCAAACGATCGAATTAGGCCACGAAACCAGTTCCGTTGAATTCGTATCGTCGATTAGAGTCAGAATAAGTATATAGTTTGTTATTTTTAGAGACCGGAAAATTTGGTGTTAAAAGGGGTATAGCAGTTCGGGGTAAAAACAGCCTACCGGGGCAACAGTCTCAGAATGCGACGAAATTAGTGTCGTTGGATTCGTATCGAAAAGTTATTGTCAATGTTCGCAGTTTCAAGTGGATTTGATTTATCTAGTGACCGTGGAAAAATTAAATGTGTGTTCAATTCCGGTTTCATAAAGGAAATTTTTTCATACGACCTCGGATTGCGACGAAACTTGTCCCATTGGATCCGGAATATCGTTTTACATCAAGAACAGCATTTTTATCAGTAGACAGAAATCGTTGCGGTGGTTTTTATCAACTACTTCACGGTCAAGCTTTGTAAATAATATTTAAAATACACTAGAACTCTATGATTTGCGTTTTTCAAGACCTCACATGCGAGTGGTACGTTATTTTGTGACAACTGACAATTGAAAGGAAGCAACGTGCAGCTTCATTTGAAAAAGGAGCCTCTACCCTAAAGCATAGGAGCCTACTTTACGTGGTTGCCAAACAAGAATAAAATAATAAACCGTGGTTGGCACGGTATCCCTTCTTCTATAAATATAATTTCTTGCTTCACTTCCAACCGAATGAAACCATCTCAGCTTAACAAATAAACCGAAACCCATTCTCACTACCAACCGCACCGTCCTCATTCTTCCCAGCAAGTACCTGAAACCATTCTCCACTAAATAAGTAGCATGCTCCTCACACTTCATGCTAACGGATGTTGTCAAGGGAGGGGCCGGAACAGAGATCGACGGAGTACTGAACTTTGTGAAGGGGAAAGAAGTGAAAACGCAAGCACTGGAGAAAGAAGTGGGGATAGGGGACCTGATTTTTGAAGACAACCCGTGAAGAAAACGAGGGAGCAGTCATAGATGGGACAACGTGTGCATGGGTGCTCACATATGGTATACCGTTGCAGTGAGGAGGCGGTTGGTGACGGACGTGGGTGGACTGATGGGAAATCAGTGGGATGACGGTAGCATGGTGGCAGTAGTATAAGTTTGTGAAGAAAGGAAAATTGCAGACCAAGGGTGTGTGCGGTCGTGGTGTGGGGACTGGGGCTTCGGTCCTCTTTAAGAAAAAAAAAGAAAAAAAAGGAAAAAAAACAATGCGGCCAGGAGGATGAATACGGTTGTAGAACTAGTGGTGGGAGAGGAACAATTTGTGGTGTTGAACGAAGGACAGAAGGGGAAAACTAGTAGAGGACAGAAAAAAATTATAAAAGAAGGAATCGGCAGATTCAACAAATGGAGAAGTGGTAATAGACAAAGTTTGGGCTAAATTGTTGGTCATGACGTGGTGACTGTAAATGGAGTGAAGAAATAAATGTTGGGTGGATTCATTTGTGGCGTGTAGCAGGTGGAAAGAACAGGGAGCGCTGTAAAGAAAACAAAAACATGGGAAGGAAAATTGCCATATTGTGAACACATGCAAGGATGGAGCAAAATTAAAGGAATAAGACCGGACACTGTCTTCGTCAAAGTAACGGTATGCAATTTTAGATTACTAACAAAAGTAATTAAAAGTTAAGATTTTAATTTTGAAATTAATTAATTTAATTAATTCGAATATACTTACAACGGTATATCTTGTGACTGTGTTATCAGAATGGAACATAACCGGTTACGACAGAATCGTGGATGAGCGAAGCATTACGGAACAAATTTGGATAGGATGAGAAGCAACCAAAATTTATAGTTAAATTTCGGTAACCAAACCGCTCCGGAAAACGAATGGAATCAGGTGAGTTAAACTCACTCAGTTACCCTTTTTATATTTTATATAAATTGGGTATTTTTATTTTGTGTGCTCTGCTTGCCAATGGTTGACTGTTTTGCTAGTTATCTATTTAACTGTTGATTTAACCGATGAAATTAAACTGTGTTTAATTTCAGTGAAATACCAAATCGTTATTTTAACGATTGGTTCCAATAAAGGTAACTCACCTTGGTTGGTCACGTTTATTTTATAAACGTGTTTTAAATGATTGAATTGTTTGCGTTGCTTGTGATTGATGTTGAATGGTTGCTATTTAGTATTATCAGTTAAACAAAACTGAATGGTTTGATTTGAGATAACCATTTGAATACAGGGAAGGACAGGTTGGAGGGATCCAACCGGATTCCTCAAATGTATTATTTATTTTCATATTATCATATATGAACTGATCTGTTTGTGTGATTGATTTGATGGTTGATTATGGACTGTATATTCAACATCTGTTTGGGTTAAACCAATGGGCGATATTGGTTAAGTGTTTGGCAGAGTATGGCCTTTAAAACCAATCGAGTTATAGATATTGATTCACCGACAGGTAAATCGATAGAGTTGAGGTTATAAAAATTCATTTTATAACCAGAGTTAGATTTGAATTATATTATTTGAATAAAAGTTATTTAAGAGAAACAAATAAATATTTTATTTGTTTAAGACTTTATGAAGTTATTTTGCAAAGCAAATGCTGATTTACCAGTTGAAGAATAAGAAATGAATTAAATGGTAAAACCTTGGAAAATTGTTTTGTAAAGGAAACAAATAATTAGAATCTATTTAAATTAATCATATTTTTGATTAATTTAAAGCGAGGATTGTTGAAATCGGTTAATGAGATAATCAAGTTTTTGAGTTAGTTAAATCGACCGTTTGGAATTAGAATTGTTTATCAAGTTAATGTGTTTTGACTAAAATAGTAAAATGAATATTGTTTGAATTTAAATAAGGATTTAAAAGGGATTTAGTAGTTAATTTAGATAATAAAGGGATTAACTACTAAAGTAGTTAATGCTTGAAATAAGTTATTATTTTAATTAATGATAAAGTTAGGAATATATTTTTAAATGGGAATTCATTTAAAAAGGTTACCGAATGTGAGATGCAAGCCAACTGAATGGGGAAAGGAAATAAACGTACTCAATTATTTGAATTAAGTCGAAGGAGATTTCGATAAAAGGGTTTAAGATAAACCAAACCATATAAATGAGTTTCAAAGTGTTAAGACGTTAATTTTACATTAACGTTATTTGAAAACGAGATCAAGTAAAAAGGAGAATTTTTAATGAGATTTCAAAATGGGAAATTGAATATAGTTATTCGAGATAGAATTAGCCAAACATAATTATTCGGCTAAGTTACCATTTCGTACGACTGCTAGCGTAATTCGCAGGGCTGCAGATAGCCTACGGCGGTCGGATGTTTCCTGAGGGAATCAGGCGTAACCATTGTGATCGCTGTGATCTAGAGTCAAGCGAATGGAGTTAAGACGAATGTTAATAAATCGAATTAGAGTTATTCAAATATCGTATTTTTGAATATTAAAAGAGTTAAAAGTTTTAATTTAACAAAAGGAAATTAGTTTGTTAAAGGCCAAGGGATGCTGAATACTGAACTAGTGAACTCATTGGAGTGTCATGTTTGAAACACTGAATATTTTGATAGTTAAAACACCGACTATCAAATCTGGCCAATACGATTGTTGGTATGGAAAGACCGGGATCGAATTTATATTCGAAAACCATTCCGACCAACAAATACGTGAAGATCTCAGAAGATGATCGAGATGGTGCTGTGAAGACCGTTGATCTTCATAAACGGAAGAACCACTAATGTTCTCTGCCTGGCAAGCAGAGATAAACTGGGATTCTGTCGTAGTTGGAATCTACGGATTGCAAGGACTTCTCGCTACTGATCCATGGGGTGATTCCTATATTGGATGCAGTAGGAGACTGCCTTCGGTTCATCCTGTTCCTGGATGACGTATATGGACGAATGTCTGACAGAGTATTTCCAAAGGATCACGTACGTTGATTTCTTCAAACGTACGATAGTTGTTGGCAGGGAATTGCCATTCTCTAGCTTTCAGCTAGAGTATTTTTGTGGACATCAATTAGTGATATCTGATGGATTTGACGATGTGGCATTCAAAGTGAATGACGACCAGATGTTCAAGAGTTAATTCTGGCCTCAAGCCTCATCAACCGGGAAATGACAAAAATCGGGCAGGCAGCATGGCTATGTGGGTCGCTCCCATTAGGGTGTATGATCACCTATCTAGAGGAAGTCCTATTTGTTTCTTTAATCTATGTTTCGATGCTGTCCCTTGTCGGGAGACGGTTGCTGATCCCAACCGTCGGTGATATACATTCGATACACTCAAGCGAAATGAGTGGTCGGTCATGTGAGGGCCGGGTTGCAAGAAGTTCTTGTTGAACCCAGTGTATTCGTCTCTAGAGATACACTATCGGCAGGTGGTCCCATACCTTGTCAAGTTGGAATCCAATCTCCAATAAGCGCCTGCGGTTTTTGATTGTATACTATATATGTAGAGCGTGAGATGCAAGCGTTCTACTAGATTCTATTTACTTGTATTTAGACATTATTATAATATCAGACAAGATATTGGTTTCAAACTGTTTTGGGTTATCGTAAGGTAAAAACCGTCCGTGTTTATGTGTGGATTGGTCTTACGATTATCCTTTTCTTTGAAAGGAGATTTTAACTTTAAAATTAAGTTGGATGACCACCCTTATTACTATGCGAGTTTATCTCACTCTGGTTCACCAGACTGACCCGGTGTTTTGTAAATGCTCGGGTTAGACCGGGTTGTACAGGTCCAGGTTATCGACTGCTGTGAAGAGACGAGCTGGAAGAGTCCAGACGTATGATATTACTATTCCGCTGTGTGTTATATGAGGACAGATTATTATCACTGTCCAGATGTGTACTCTGATATTGTAAGTATTTTAAAAGTTCTCAATAAAGATTTATTTCTGTATTATATTTTGTTCCGCTGCGATGTGAGACTCTGTGTGGTGTTCTTCTTCTTCTTCTTGTATTCTAATGTTTCTTTCTTTCTTATCTCACCCTCTAACTTCTTTCTATTAATGATCTGGAATGTTCGATGTCTGAATGGTCAACACGGTAGTTTGATGTTGATTTTCGGAGTCGAAAATCCCGGTTCGTTACATGGATCGTCAGGGCCGGTCCACCGATGTGGATTATTATGCCTGAACACTACGTCTCCCCGCCCTTTGGGGCGTAAACGAGCCAACGAATGACTCCATCGGACCCGGATCGTCCGATCAAACCGAGGCGCCTCGCAACAGCAACAACCACACAGGTGAAAAGAATATAAATGTCAGGGCTGGTAGGTCACTGACACCACCCTAGCTAGAAAGAAACGCAGGCCCTCCCTGATGTCCTCTCCCGTTTCTGGTTCATACCGGGGTGTGAGGCTCGCGATTTTACGTTATACACAAAGCTACGCCACACCGGCGGTGCTTTGATCATCACCACAAGACTTTGCTTTTCAATAGAAGCCTTGATCACTGCATCTTAGCATGCCACATAGGCAATTCATGCCATGCGACTGATGTCCATCGATATACAACCTCTGAGCTCGTGCGTTCCAGAGAAGGGCGTTAAGCAAAAGAATAAATTCTCCGCCGCCAAACAGATGTATATTTAATAGAGATCAATCAACACAAAATAAAATCCAATGTCAGACACACAGTCCATTTACAAGTCCGTTCTGGGTCTGAACGAAACTGGAGGCCCTAAATACCTCGCAAACCCATCGATCACCACGTACGTCTGGACGATCACCACTCATTATCCATATTTTGGGATGCCTCCCAATCAGGACCTCGGTTACCATCCAGACGAGGTGAAGATCTCCGGTCTTCGACCACCGTCTTCATCTTCGACTTTCAATCGTCGGTCAACTATTTGAAATGAGAATTAACTCGGCCTTTTCAAATAATTCACGTATATTTAGAATTTCAAATCAATTTATTTTAATGGTCAAATTATTCGACAACACCAATTTTGTTCTTTAATGTAATTTTCACACCAAACACATTCAACCATCAAAAGCCACATAAATCGAGCAAATTCAGTTTATTTCCATCCCATAACGTTTATAATATTTTATAACGATTTATCGCTATTTTTATTTATTTTAAATAACCCATATATTCAAAACGACGCTTCGGGCCATAACGCGGCCGTGGCGCTGTTTTTCTTCAGATTTGATTTACACATATCTGAAAATCTAACCGTTGGATCTTCAAAAAATTTACATCATTAGAAAGGTCTTTTCAAAACGAGTCCAACGGTTCCAGTTTCGGGAAAATCCGACGGTCGGATCTCCCGGTACAATAGTTTGAAGTTTCGATTTCAAAATACGAACTGCAGCATCGTTATTCGATTAAATATAATTATATTTATATATATAAATATAATCGTTTCTGGCGCCGTTTTTCTTCAGATTTGAATTAAACATTCCAGACAATCCAACCGTTGGATTTTTACAAGGTTGGTGTCGTTGGAAAGATATTTCCATGGCGAACCCGACGGTTGCGGTTTCGGGAAAATCCAATGATCGGATTTCCCGCACTAGTTGTTTGAAATCACGGTTTCGAAATACGAACTGCACGGCCATGTTTCGTTTTATTTTTATTTTTATTTATATATTTATATAAATATAGTTCACTCAACAATTTCACTATCGTTTTCACTTCAAATATTTCACTAACGCCTTTAAATTTTGGAAAATTTCGCCATAACCTCCTTTGTACGGGAGGGGCTGGGAAAATTCCCAAATAGCCACACGGGCGTCTCATGTCAAAAAGAAAAAGAAAAAGCCAACAAGCTCATAAAATCATCACCCAAACAAAACAGTAAATGTGTACCTATTTGTCGGGCACAAAATTTTATTCCTCTTCTCTAGCCCCTTTGCTATAACCTGTTCAATAAATGTGCATGTATATATTTACAGTTCTTATCACTTATCATTTTCTATTCAACTTCATATTTGATTCCATTTGGTTTAAAAACACCATTCATTCTAATGTTGTATGCATAGGCAAAAATCATATCATTAGCTAATTAATGAACATTTCAACTCATGCATATTTATTTGAACGAGTGGCTATTTTTAACACCTCGCATTTCAACATTTCATGTATAAAATAAAAATGTGATTTTTATTGTAAAACAATTCATTCCAAAACACTATTTTTTTATATAGTTTATATAGGTAATAAAAATAGGATTTTTCTTATAAAACAGTTTCTTTTAAAACGAGATTATTTTACATAGTCTATATAGTTGATAAAAGGTGATTTTTTATTATGAAACAATTTATTTCAAAATATGAATACCATTCAACGCATGAATTTCAATTCAACGAATGAATATCGATTCAACACATGAAGGTTTTCTATAGTTTCTATATATAGATAAAAATGTGATTTTATATTTAAAACACGGATACCATTCAACACATGAATTTCTAATCAACGAATGAATATTGATTCAACACATGAAGGTTTTCTATAGTTTCTATATATAGATAAAAATGTGATTTTTATATTTAAAACACGAATACAATTCAACACATGAATTTCTAATCAACGAATGAATATCGATTCAACACATGAAGGTTTTCTATTTAACGAATAAATATAGTTTCAGCAAATGAAAATAATTCAAACACATGAATATTATTCAAAATTTCGGTAGCATAACGACAGAGTAGTTAAAACCGGGACCGTCCCTAGTACGGCTCCTCGCTCTACCTTAAAACGTCGCGGTTTTTGACAATGGGGATCATGCATCTAGTTCGCACGCAGGCGGCATGTATATATTTATTTCATTTCCACAAACTAATCCTATGTGGTTTCAACCAAATATTTCTCAACCACAAATGGGTATTTTTCAACCACAATCAATCCCAAACAACCATTCGCTATCAATCAATTTTCACACCAATCACAATCAATAAATATCGTCCAAGGTTTGTGGACGAGGGGCGTATATATATATATATATATATTTATATATAACAATTCACTTTTATTTCAACACATATATAATTTTTTACAATGCATATATAACTTATACATCGAACATACAACTTATACAACGCTTATACAAGAGGTGTACAACGCTTATATAACTCATACATCGACTATATAATTTATACATCGTCGTTTTCCATATCGTTTATAAATTAGAAATCTCACATTGGGTTCCACTCCACCAAAAATAGCAGAAGGCTTAGAAAAATATGCGGTCTCTTCTAAAATGTAGAAGGCGTCCACACGGTCACGATGTTTCCTGTTTCATCGAATTTCGTTAACGCAGCAAAAAGATATGATTTTTCAAAGTTTGCAACGGTTTTAAAGAGTTGAAATCAGTTTTAAATTAAACAGCCGATTACCTTTCAAAATCTTCTAAACTAGGTTTGAATTTTTCTCTCTATCCGAAGCACGGTATGCCGATCAGCCTATGCCACGTCGACGAGCTTGGAGAGGCGCGCCTGCACCCCTAACGGCGATGAACACGGCGTCGGCGAGGAGGAGGAAATCGGCTGCGAACGACGCAACTTTGGGGGCTTGTATCTCGATGAACACGCGATGGTAAGGGATGAGGCTTATACGGATTTGAAGAGCTCGGGAAGATCTACGAAAAGCTCAACATCGGCCTTGAATTTTATTGAGTGGATTGGCCAAAAATTGAAAGGGAAGCGGGGTGTTCTTTTCCGCCGTGCGTCGATCGGGGAGAGAGAATGTCGGGGGGAGAGAGAAATGATGTGGACCAATGATATTTTTTTTATTTTATAATTTAAAATCTCCAAAATACCCCTTTCGCCCACGACCCCCAATTCAAACCCAACGACTGTCGTCCCTAGCGTTTTACCCCCATTCTGAACACAATGGGATATGTTTCAAAGGCCCATTCGAATGTTTCAGTCAGTTTTCCTTCAAATTAAAGTATAAAACATTCAATATTTAATTTGAACGTACATTTTAATTTGCCAGGGCCACAAACTAATTCGAAAAATTCCAAAAAAATAAATCTGGCTAAATTTTGACGATACGGTCCCAACAAAACTAGTTTCGTCGAATTCTGAGACCGTTTGCAAAAAGGCCCATTTCTGGTCGATCCAATTTAACTATAATTGGTCAAAACACGTTTTCCTTTGCCACGCTCACATACTAGCTTCAAAAATTATGAAATTTGAAACCTAGCCATAACTTCACATCCCGGATCCAACAAAAGTGGTTTCGTCGAATCCCGAGGTCGTATGCAAAATGGCCAATTTCACGGGCTATATAAATTCCATAGCGACCTTTCTGAAAATTCATTCGGCCATAACTTTTGCTTTCCGCTATGAAAATTCTATTTTTCAGATTCGTTAGAAAGGTATTCACTAACAGATTTAAATATTTTTGGTTTCACTAAAATCCGTTTTGTTTTGCACCCGGTACAGTCCGACAAAGTTTGAATTCAATTTTTGAAACTGCAGCGCCTTTTCAAGCCTTGTTTATAATTATAATTAATTATATTCGTTTTCAATTGTCGATTCAAACTCAGTTTTCATTGCTATTATTTAAAATATTTATTTTAAATATTTAAAATCCATTATTTTAGCCAAGTTAAAAAATTTAAATTGATTCAGATTTTCTGGGTCGTTACAATCTCCCCCACTTAAAACTTTTCGTCCCCGGAAAGGAACAAAGTCGAAAGTGGTTTGATAAATCTACAATCACACAACACAACCAATAATCAAATCGTTTTAACCTTTCAAAAATATACTGATCAACTTCTATACTCTTTTTAAAATCATTCAGACTATAGAATTTAAAAGTGCACATCCTTGGTAAGAAAATAACAACAGAGTGGAGAATTAAATGGTAATGCAAAGTAGGGTAAATGTACCTTGCACCAGATTCAATCAGAGATATCCACTCGGCATCTAGGATAAGCTTTCTGAATGCTCTCCTCAGTTTCCCAAGTACAATCTCGCGGATCTCCACTCCATTGCACTTTGACTAAGTGAACCTTCTTGTTCCTCAGCTCTTTGGTTTCTTTGCCGATAATCTTTAGCGGCTCTCGTCTCACAGCTAATTCTGGAGTAATTTCAATATCCTGCTGAGCTGCTTCTTCCATGATCAAGTCTGGATCATGAACGTGCTTTCGAAGTTGAGATATGTGAAATACATCATGGACTCCAGGCAACCAGTCAGGCAGTTTGACCCTATAAGCGAGAGTTCCGATCCGTTCCAGAATAGGAAACGGACCAATGAATTTGGGCGCCAACTTTCCAGTTTTACCGAACCGAATAACTCCTCTCATCGGCGATACTTTCAGATATACATAGTCGCCAACTACAAAGGATATATCTCTTCTTCTCCTATCGGCATAGCTCTTTTGTCGGCTTTGAGCGACGAGTAATCGCTTCTTAATAAAATCGACTTTGTCGGCAGCTTCTCGAATCATATCAGGACCCAACACCAGTCTATTACCCGGTTCGACCCAACAAGCAGGGGATCGGCACGGTCTACCATACAATGCTTCGAATGGTGACATTGTCAGGCTCGCCTGGTAGCTGTTATTGTATGAGAACTCAGCCAAATGTAGGTGGTCTTCCCATGATCCACCGAAATCTAGAACACAAGCCCGCAATAGATCTTCTAGTATACGATTTACCCTCTCAGTCTGGCCGTCTGTCTGAGGATGATAGGCGGTGCTTAAGTTCAACTTCGTTCCCAGTTCGACTTGAAACGCCTCCCAGAATTTGCTAGTGAATATTGTATCTCTATCACTGACTATACTGAGCGGCACTCCATGTAGTCTAACTATTTCCCTGAAGTAAATCTACGCCAGACTCTGAGCAGTTCTGTTCGATCTGACAGGTATGAAATGGGCGGTCTTCGTGAAGCGATCTACGATCACCCAAATACTGTCATTTCCTTTTCTGGTTCTGGGCAGACCATCAATGAAATCCATTGAAATATGTTCCCACTTCCAACCAGGAACTTCTAGTGGTTGTAACAATCCAGCCAATTTCTGTTGGTCGCTCTTGACTAGTTGGCAAGTAGGGCATCGGCTAACATATAAAGAAATGTCTCTCTTCATCGACTTCTACCAGAAAGTGCATTTGATGTCATTATACATTTTGCTTACTCCCGAATGGATACTGAGTTTCGACTTGTGGCATTCATCTAGTACTTCCTTTCGAAGCTCAGGAATGTTAGGGACACAGATTCGACCCTTGAGCCTTAGAATTCCATCATTAAATTTGAAAACTCAAGGGTTCGCCTTTCTGAATTATTTCTCTGATCTTTTTAATGAAGTGATCATCCTCCTGAAGAGCAGATATTTTATCTATCAGTGAAGTCGTGATAATAAAACTGGCGATCATTTCATTCTTTCGGCTTAACGCATCGGCCACGACATTGGCTTTTCCTGGAGTGTATATAATTTCAAAGTCATATGCTGCAAGAAACTCCAGCCAACATTGCTGCCTCAAATTCAGGTCTTTCTGAGTGAACAGATACTTTAACGACTGGTGATCTGTAAACAGTTCAAATCTCTCACCTAGAAGATAGTGCCTCCAGATTTTCAAAGCGAACACAATAGCCAATAACTCAAGATCATGAGTTACGTAGTTATTCTTGTGTGGCTTCAGTTGACGGCTAGCATAAGCAATCACTTGGCCTCTTTGCATTAACACTGTGCCAAGGCCTTCTCTAGAAGCATCAGTCCAGACTTTCAAATCTTGATTGCCATCGATGATGGTTAACACTGGAGCAGTTGTTAACCTCAACTTTAGCTCTTCAAAAGCCTCTTCACTCTCGGGAGTCCATTTGAATTTAGAGTGCTTCTTTGTAAGCTTTGTTAAATGACCAGATATCTTCGGAAAGTTATTAACGAACTTCCGATAATAGCTAGCCAATCCGAGAAAACTGCGGACTTCAGTGGTGGTACTGGGCTGTTTCCAATTCTGAATAGCTGTGATTTTACTTGGATCCACAGCGTTTCGTTCTTTTGATAAGACGTGGCCCAGAAATTTCACTTCATCTTGCCAGAATATACATTTGGAAAACTTTGCTTTCAATACATTTCTTCTGAGGATTTCTAACACTTGTTCCAAATGTTTTTCATGTTCGGCCTTTGATTTAGAGAAGACTAGAATATCGTCAATGAAAACCAGAACAAATTTCTTCAAAACCCCTCTGAACACTCTATTTATTAGATTGACGAAGTAAGCGAGAGCGTTACATAAGCCGAACGGCATTACTAACCACTCGTAGAATAAGTCGGGGCCTCTGAACGCTGTCATTGGAACACACTCTTCTGCAATTCGAAGTTGATGGAAGCCTGTAGCTAGGTCCATTCGTGAAAATACTTGTGCTCCATTTAATCGATCCAACAAATCATCAATCCGCGGCAATGGATATTTGTTCTGTATTGTCTGTTTGTTCAGATCATGATAATCCACACATAGACGTAGTGTACCGTCAGATTTTGGGACAAACACCACTGCTGCACCCCAATCAGAGAAACTAGGCCTGATTAGACCCTTCCATACTAGTTGTCGTGTTTGATTGTCTAATTCCTCTTTCTCTTTCAAGGACATTCTTCGAATAGCGTGAACTACCGGCCTTGCATTCGGAATTAAAGCGATTTTGAAATCTATTTCTCTTTGCGGAGGTAAGCGAACAACTTCTTCGAACACATCCGCATAATTTTTGACGACAGGAATGTCATTGATGAGGTCAGGAATATTCTCTGCGATTTCAGGGACATTTTCTATTTGGGCTGGAGAAACATTCAAAGCTACCCAGAAGTCTTTTCTATTAGATTTCTGACCTTCACAGGGGATGGTTATATAATTTCCTGATTTAATCCTAGCCCTAACAACTCTCTCGGCGCATCTAACCTCTGCTTCATATTTGGTTAGCCAATCCAATCCCAGAATAATATCGAATTCATTAAAATTCATGACGATAGAGATAATAGGGAATTTATAGCAAGAAAAGGAGACAGGTACTGCACAAATCCAACTGAGATTGATAGAATCCCCGACCGGATTCTGGACAGTCATTGGTTCCTTGAGCTTCCTCAAATTCAAATCTAGCTTCTTAGCGACACCCTTTGCAATGAAGCTTCGTGACGCGCCTGTGTCAAACAGTACTTTAACTGTAATGTTTTTGACAGTAAGAGTTCTTCTAAAACATCAGATCTTCCTTGACTTGCTGAGGGATCAGAAGTTTCTGCTACTTCATTCACTTGAACTACTTCAGGCTTCTTCATCTTCCAGCAATCTTGCTTTACATGACCAAACTGATGGCATTGATTGCACCTTTGCTTTCCTTGAAAATCCTTCTTGGATTTAGATCCACTCTTTCTTCGTTCGTTCCAAGATTTGCAACTTATCGCCAAATGTCCTTTTCTAATGCAGCTTGAGCACGTGGCGGTCGTTATTCGTTCGTTCCCAGATTCAGCCCTTTTTCTCTTGGCACTGGGTCTCTTATTGACCTCAGACCTCGTACTGGCTTCAGGAATATCAGTTTCCGACTCTTCTTTGTCACTACAACAAACTTCTTCTTCGTCGCGCAACATTCCTTTCTTATGGAGATCTTCATACTGATATGCCATGTATATCATTTCAGAAAAAGGAAGCTTTACATTCCTCATTACACTATTCTGATATCTCCTTTTCAGGACATGAATAAATCTCAGAATTTTCCTCTTTGGATCTTGAATCAGATGAGGAGCAAAGTGAGCAAGTTCGTTGAATTTCTTATGATATTCTGGGATGGTCGTATCACCTTGTATTAGATAAGAAAATTCATCACATAGTCGCTCCGTCGCTTCAGGAGGAGTAAATCTTTCTAGGAAAATCACTTTGAATCTGTCCTAGGTGATATCACCTTCTGGATTATCTTTGATGGTTGTTTCCCACCAGATTAAAGCTTCTTCTTTGAGCGCCTAAGTTGCTACTAACCGTTTCTGGTCATCTCTCAGCTGGATACGCTCAAAAATTCTTTCAACGGAACTCATCCAAGCTTGAGTCTGAATAATAGATTCATTGTCCGAGAACTGTGCTCCGTTCAGATTTCGATATCTCTTTAATAGAGCCTCTAGATCGGGTTATGTATTCCTCCTGTTTCTAGCATTCATTTTTCTAGTACTTCTGCAATTAGCAGATCAAGTGTCAGGTCACAGAAAAGGTATTTTAAAATATAGAGACAAATACTTCAAATGTAAATGTGTCTATCGAGGTGTAATTTCATTCTGCTTTACTCATACTAGGATATTGCTGATCCTATCTGTATAGAGTTACCCGTCCTAGAACACTACTGGTTCTATTTCTGATGAGTTCGATCCAATGTTATATTCCAGAACTAAGCTTAACCAAAGCTCTAATACCAAATGAGACGACCCCAAACTCCGTACTGACGGTGGCAAGGGTAATCCATGGAATATAACACAGAAACAGATAATAGCAGGACAAAATTAAATAAATACACCAGATAATGAACAATACAATATACTGGATAAAAGTAATCATCAGAGTTACACAGTATACAGGATCTTACTTAGTACAAATACAGTTCAGCTATACATAATTGTCTACAGCGGAAAACAAACAAAATATGTAGAATAGGAGCTGAACAGCATAAAAAGAGATAAATGATAGAATCCATCTTCAGCTCCAGCTATCCAGAAAGAACCAGCTAAACCTGAATACATGGCTGCCCATGTAGAAAAAGGGGCACCCGAGTTTGAAAGTGAAACAAACTACGAGTCAGTCATGGGACTGGTATGAGAAATCTACTCAACACATATATAATATGGCCAATCACAGGACCACGCAACTTTCGTGGAATGGGTTTACTCCATTGGATTGCCAGTGCTTTAAAACAAATCTTTCTTTTAAACATCGCTATGCTTTTTATAAAAATGAAGCCGTTATAAGACTCAGTTCTCATCACACAATGCAACGCAAACCGGAGGATAGAGTTTTACCTTATAACGGCCAAAATATGCTTGATACGAATAAAACAAAGGCATTTGATATTATTGCTAGTGTTTATATGTTTCGAAAACAATTTCAAATCATAACTATCAATCATAGACGGCATGGGTACCATATATCATGTCGCCATATATATATACAACCAAAACCGCACAGTCACGTATTTGGAAATTGGATTTCCGTAATGAACCAAGGCAAAAGATAGTCCTTACGAAATTCGAGACGCTCTAGCTCACCCCTCAGGAACAGCCGCAACTGCCCCTTGGATCGTCAGGGCCGGTCCACCGATGTGGATTATTATGCCTGAACACTACGTCTCACCGCCCTTTGGGGCGTAAACGAGCCAACAAATGACTCCATCGGACCCGGATCGTCCGATCAAACCGAGGCGCCTCGCAACAGCAACAACCACACAAGTGAAAAGTATATATATGTCAGGGCTGGTAGGTCACTGACACCACCCTAGCTCGAAAGAAACGCAGGCCCTCCCTGATGTCCTCTCCCGTTTCTAGTTCATACCGGGGTGTGAGGCTCGCGATTTTACGTTATACACAAAGCTACGCCACACTGGCGGTGCTTTGATCATCACCACAAGACTTTGCTTTTCAACAGAAGCCCTGATCACTGCATCTTAGCATGCCACACAGGCAATTAATGCCATGCGACTGATGTCCATCGATATACAACCTCTGAGCTCGTGCGTTCCAGAGAAGGGCGTTAAGCAAAAGAATAAATTCTCCGCCGCCCAACAGATGTATATTTAATAGAGATCAATCAACACAGAATAAAATCCAATGTCAGACACACAGTCCATTTACAAGTCTATTCTGGGTCTGAACGAAACTGGAGGCCCTAAATACCTCGCAAACCCATCGATCACCACATACGTCTGGACAATCACCACTCATTATCCATATTTTGGGATGCCTCCCAATCAGGACCTCGGTTACCATCCAGACGAGGTGAAGATCTCCGGTCTTCGACCACCGTCTTCATCTTCGACTTTCAATTGTCGGTCAATTATTTGATGAGAATTAACTCGGCCTTTTCAAATAATTCACGTATATTTAGAATTTCAAATCAATTTATTTCAATGGTTAAATTATTCGACAACACCCATTTTGTTCTTTATTGTAATTTTCACACCAAACACATTCAACCATCAAAAGCCACATAAATCGAGCAAATTCAGTTTATTTCCATCCCATAACGTTTATAATATTTTATAATGATTTATCGCTATTTTTATTTATTTTAAAATAGCCCATATATTCAAAACGACGCTTTGGGCCATAACGCGGTCGTGGCGATGTTTTTCTTCAGATTTGATTTACACATATCTGAAAATCTAACCGTTGGATCTTCACAAAATTTACATCGTTAGAAAGGCCTTTTCAAAAGGAATCCAATGGTTCCAGTTTCGGGAAAATCCGACGGTCGGATCTCCCGGTACAATCGTTTGAAGTTTCGATTTCAAAATACGAACTGCAGCATCGTTATTCGATTAAATATAATTATATTTATATATATAAATATAATCGTTTCTGGCGCCGTTTTTCTTCAGATTTGAATTAAACATTCCAGACAATCCAACCGTTGGATTTTTACAAGGTTGGTGCCGTCGGAAAGATATTTCCAAGGCGAACCCGACGGTTGCGGTTTCGGGAAAATCCAATGATCGGATTTCCTGCACTAGTTGTTTGAAATCACGGTTTCGAAATACGAACTGCACGACCACGTTTCGTTTTAATTTTATTTTTATTTATATATTTATATAAATATAGTTCACTCAACAATTTCAATATCGTTTTCACTTCAAATATTTCACTAACGCCTTTAAATTTTGGAAAATTTCGCCATAACCTCCTTTGTACGGGAGGGGCTGGGAAAATTCCCAAATAGCCACACGGGCGTCTCATGTCAAAAAGAAAAAGAAAAAGCCAACAAGCTCATAAAATCATCACCCAAACAAAACAGTAAATGTGTACCTATTTGTCGGGCACAAAATTTTATTCCTCTTCTCTAGCCCCTTTGCTATAACCTGTTCAATAAATGTGCATGTATATATTTATAGTTCTTATCACTTATCATTTTCTATTCAACTTCATATTTGATTCCATTTGGTTTAAAAACACCATTCATTCTAATGTTGTATGCATAGGCAAAAATCATATCATTAGCTAATTAATGAACATTTCAACTCATGCATATTTATTTGAACGAGTGGCTATTTTTAACACCTCGCATTTCAACATTTCATGTATAAAATAAAATTGTGATTTTTATTGTAAAACAATTTATTCCAAAACACTATTTTTTTATATAGTTTATATAGGTAATAAAAATAGGATTTTTCTTATAAAACAATTTCTTTTAAAACGAGATTATTTTACATCGTCTATATAGTTGATAAAAGGTGATTTTTTATTATGAAACAATTTATTTCAAAATATGAATACCATTCAACACATGAATTTCAGTTCAACGAATGAATATCGATTCAGCACATGAAGGTTTTCTATAGTTTCTATATATAGATAAAAATGTGATTTTATATTTAAAACACGGATACCATTCAACACATGAATTTCTAATCAACGAATGAATATTGATTCAACACATGAAGGTTTTCTATAGTTTCTATATATAGATAAAAATGTGATTTTTATATTTAAAACACGAATACCATTCAACACATGAATTTCTAATCAACGGATGAATATCGATTCAACACATGAAGGTTTTCTATTTAACGAATAAATATAGTTTCAGCAAATGAAAATAATTCAAACACATGAATATTATTCAAAATTTCGGCAGCATAACGGCAGGGTAGTTAAAACCGGGACCGTCCCTAGTACGGCTCCTCGCTCTACCTTAAAACCTCGCGGTTTTTGACAATGGGGATCATGCATCTAGTTCGCACGCAGGCGGCATGTATATATTTATTTCATTTCCACAAACTAATCCTATGTGGTTTCAACCAAATATTTCTCAACCACAAACGGGTATTTTTCAACCACAATCAATCCCAAACAACCATTCGCTATCAATCAATTTTCACACCAATCACAATCAATAAATATCGTCCATGGTTTGTGGACGAGGGGCGTATATATATATATATATATATATATATATATATATATATATTTATATATAACAATTCACTTTTATTTCAACACATATATAATTTTTTACAATGCATATATAACATATACATCGAACATACAACTTATACAACGCTTATACAAGAGGTGTACAACGCTTATATAACTCATACATCGACTATATAATTTATACATCGTCGTTTTCCATATCGTTTATAAATTAGAAATCTCACATTGGGTTCCACTCCACCAAAAATAGCAGAAGGCTCAGAAAAATATGCGGTCTCTTCTAAAATGTAGAAGGCGTCCACACGGTCACGATGTTTCCTGTTTCATCGAATTTCGTTAACGCAACAAAAAGATATGATTTTTCAAAGTTTGCAACGGTTTTAAAGAGTTGAAATCAGTTTTAAATTTAACAGCCGATTACCTTTCAAAATCTTCAAAACTAGGTTTGAATTTTTCTCTCTATTCGAAGCACGATATGCCGATCAGCCTATGCCACGTCGACGAGCTTGGAGAGGCGCGCCTACACCCCTGACGGCGGCGAACTCGGCGGCGGCGAGGAGGAGGAAATCGGCTGCGAACGACGCAACTTTGGGGGCTTGTATCTCGATGAACACGCGATGGTAAGGGACGAGGCTTATACGAATTTGAAGTGCTCGGGAAGATCTACAAAAAGCTCAACATCGGCCTTGAATTTTATTGAGTGGATTGGCCAGAAATTGAGAGGGAAGAGGGGTGTTCTTTTCCGCCGTGCGTCGATCGAGGGAAGAGAGAAATGATGTGGACCAATGATATTTTTTTTATTTTATAATTTAAAATCTCCAAAATACCCCTTTCGCCCACGACCCCCAATTCAAACCCAACGACTGTCGTCCCTAGCGTTTTACCCCCATTCCGAACACAATGGGATATGTTTCGAAGGCCCATTCGAATGTTTCAGTCAGTTTTCCTTCAAATTAATGTATAAAACATTCAATATTTAATTTGAACGTACATTTCAATTTGCCAGGGCCACAAACTGATTCGAAAAATTCCAGAAAAATAAATCTGGCTAAGGTTTGACGATACGGTCCCAACAAAACTAGTTTCGTCGAATTCTGAGACCTTTGCAAAAAGGCCCATTTCTGGTCGATCCAATTTAACTGTAATTGGTCAAAACACGTTTTCCTTTGCCACGCTCACATACTAGCTTCAAAAATTATGAAATTTGAAACCTAGCTATAACTTCACATCCCGGATCCAACAAAAGTGGTTTCGTCGAATTTCGAGGTCGTATGCAAAATGGCAGATTTCACGGGCTATATAAATTCCATAGCGACCTTTCTGAAAATTCATTCGGCCATAACTTTTGTTTTCCACTATGAAAATTCGATTTTTCAGATTCGTTAGAAAGGTATTCACTAACAGATTTAAATATTTTTGGTTTCACTAAAATCTGTTTTGTTTTGCACCCGGTACAGTCCGATAAAGTTTGAATTCAATTTTTGAAACTGCAGCGCCTTTTCAAGCCTTGTTTATAATTATAATTAATTATATTCATTTTCAATTGTCGATTCAAACTCAGTTTTCATTGCTATTATTTAAAATATTTATTTTAAATATTTAAAATCCATTATTTTAGCCAATTTAAAATTTTTAAATTGGTTCAGATTTTCTGGGTCGTTACATTAGTCTTTTCATATATCTATATAATAATACAAATACTTCCCACCCACTGCTTTCTGCTACCCACTACGCTCGGTTAGTAAAAATTTATCCACGTTTTTCTTCCTTATTGCCGTTTCCACACGTTCTTCACGTCTTCCGTCCTTTTCTTCTTCTTTCTCCACTAACCTCAGCCGACTTTCATTCATCCCCCTCTAAACCTACATTTAATTTTGCTTTCTCTTCTGATCTACCACTCCGCTTCAGTTTATTTTTATTTTCCCTTTAGATCTGTTGCTCCTCTCGAGATCTGCTACTGGAGGAACTGTTTTCCCACGTTGATGAAGACATCCGAGGTAAGTCGGTTCTTACTTCTGTCATTGATACTATTTCGTCTAATTTATTTGATTTTACTCCTCTAGGTTACGATTTACAAATTGTAATCCATCTTCTACTGGAGGAACTGTAATTTAGCTTTATGGCTATTTGAGGTTGTTTAATCGATGTAATCCGCAACCTCAAAATGGGTTCATCCTATTCATCGCGGATTGTGCCGTCAAAGACTTAAATTGGCTTAGCGTTTGAAGGTATTACGACTATTTGTTGGTTGATTAGGATAAAGTGCGTAAGCTTTCATTGATTCAATATTTGTTCTCTAATTCAGTTTGTTTGTTTTACTGAAGGTGCTTGAGTTAACAACTTTTCATATGTTTTCTCATCTTCTAAGCGGTCATGAGATTAAGATAACCTTTTGTAATTCTGTAATTGGTGTTTACTTGGCTTGCAAGGAGATCGACTAGCTGAAGGTTGGCCTTTCATCTGAGATTCCTATAGGTATAATGATATTTTGTGGTTTTTTTTCTTGGAAATCGATGGGATTACTTTTCTCTTCCCTGAAGCTATTTATTTACAAAGAGAAGACAAAAAATGTTTAGAAGACAACAAATCTACCTCCATCTTAAATAACAAGCAGAAGTATAGATGCAAAGTTATTCTTCCATCTCAACTAAAAATATCTGACTAGGTTAAAATTTATGCTTTAGATGTGTCATCTTTTCCATTGTTATGGTTATTTATATATGACTTCCAAGAAGACAAATATTCGTGGAGATAATTCTTGGTAAAAAGAAGACCCGAGTCTGAATTTTGAAATTAATTCATTTTGAAGACATTTGTGACAAATTTGTAGTGCTTTTTCAACTCTGAGAAATAAATTTGTCCTGCATCTAAACCCTTGAATGTTAAAACAGGAGTGCGATAAAATGTGGTAGTGCAATTAGACATAATATATAATCTATTCAATGTTAGATATCAAAGAATGAATGAAATTTACTTTAGTCCTACATTGCCAAAAATAAGATTAGAACTATGTTTATATATCAATTCCTCATTCCCTTTATTGGCCCTTAGGGTCAGGTAATTTTGTGCGAGGGGGAGGAACTAGATGATATGAACCAAACACGCGCGCGCGCCGCCCGCCCGTCCCGTACCGAACCGAACCGAGCCGGGTCGGGTTTGGGCTTGGGCTTGGGTCTACAATGATATCTTATTTTTGCTACCAAAAAGTAAACCAATTTTGAGGGTTTTTCTTTTGGATGCGGCAATGACTATGGGCACGGCCCAACAGAAATCAAACGAGGATTTTTCAGCTCGTTAAACTAAATGAAGAGGCACGCGGGTGCGACCCGTTATAATAAAAAGAAGCGACTGTTTTGAATTCGAACATTTAACAGACGTAACTTTTGAAATTATAACCGTTCGAAGAATATAAATGAGTGACTAATCCTGATCACATTCTTCACGAATTGAACAACTCTTCTTCCTCTTCCTCTGATTTCTTCTTTCAACATTTGCTGCTGAACTGTCGCTCCTCAGACTGACGAACTCATCACAATCTCGAGCAGTTTCCGTCTGTTGTATCCTGGGAGACTTCAAATAAAGTCTTAAGGAAATCGGTACGTCGAGCCTCCGACGATTTACTTTCTTCTACATTTCGTTGTACATCTGCTGTTATAATTGCTTGCGATCAACTACTGTTTTAGTTTTATTGAATCAACTTGTGAGCAAGTTGAGTATTAACAATAGAAACTGTTACTATTTCTAAGTTTTGTGGTAACACGTGTGGCTGTTACTTATGTTCTCTGTTGTTTGAAATAACATCTTAAGACTTTACTGTTTTCTGAAAACAGCGATGGCAGTAGTGCAGATGTCAATTAAGACAGCCAACTTGAACAAACCAGACCTGTTTAAGGGAGAAGTTGACGATTTTTTGACATGGCAAAGTCAGATGCTTTTTTATCTCACTACTCTTGGTCTGCAAAAGTATCTCGAGGAAGATGAACCAGTGCCGCCTACGCCAGGCAAAGGGAAAGAGTCTGAAATTGCAAATGTTGATACATGGAGGCATTCAGATTTCTTATGTAGGAATTACATCCTGAACTGCTTAGACAAAGTTTTGTACAAAGTGTATCAGCCACTCAAGACTGCAAAAGCTCTCTGGAATGTGCTTACCACAAAGTACAAAACACAAAACGTGAGCCTGAAGAAGTTTATAGTTGACAAATTCATGGAATACAAAAGGGTAGATTCAAAATCTGTACCAATGCAACTGCATGAACTTCAAATCATCATCCATGAAATGGAAGCAGAAGGCCACGAAGTTGGTGAATCTTTCTTAGTAGAGGCAATCACTGGAAAGTTGCCACCATCATGGAAGGACTACCGCAATTATTTAAAGCACAAGAAGAAGGAGATATCCTTACAAGATCTAATCGTTAGATTGAAAATTGAGGAAGATAATCGCCGAGTCACTAAACCAAAAAGCGAAGAGGCTTTTGTTGCAGAAGGGTCGAAGAAAAAAGGACACCCTAACAAAAATAAAAAGAAAAGGAAGGCACCAGAAAACAAACAGCCCAATCAGAAGCCGCCCAAGAAGTTCAATGGGGAATGTTGGGTTTGTGGCAAGACTGGAAATCAAGCAAAAGATTGCAGGCACAAGAAACAGAAAAGTTCCGAGGCAAATGTGGTGGACAACATGGACATTGACGGGTCTAACTTTTCTGGGGTTGTATCAGAATGTAATCTAGTCCAGAATCCTTCTCAGTGGTGGTTTGACACAGGTGCTACACGACACGTGTGTTCTGAAAAGTCCATGTTCGCCACTTACAACAGACTCGATCATGAAGAAAAACTGTACATGGGTAACTCTGCAGTGTCAATGATTGAGGGTAACGGAAAAGTAATCCTGAAGTTCACATCTGGTAAAACTATTACGCTGAATGATGTGCTCCATGTTCCAGATATCCGTAAGAACTTGATCTTCGGTCCTGTTCTCTCGAAGAAAGGCTTCCGAATGGTCTTTGAATCGGATAAAGTTGTTCTGTCTAAGGCTGGAATCTATATAGGGAGAGGATACTTGTGTGATGGCCTGTTTAAGGCTAATGTAGCCGTAATTGGCAATAATAGTGTGTATTGTTATTCTGAAATGAATAAAAAGGAAGTTTCTTATGTTGTTGAGTGTGATGCTTTATTATGGCATGAAAGATTCGGACACGTAAACTTTCGAAAAATGAAAAAACTTGCAAATTTAGAATTAATTCCTAAATTTCAAGTAGATAAGAACTACAAATGTGAGACATGTGTAGAAGCAAAAATGGTCAAAATGACATTTCATACAGTTGATAGAAGCACCGAACCGCAAGGTTTGGTACATACCGATTTATGTGATTTCAAATCAATACCTACACGAGGTGCAAAAAAGTACTTTATTACATTTATCGAGGACTATACACGATATTGCTATGTATATCTTTTGAATAGTAAAGATGAAGCAATAACATCATTTATAAAGTACAAAGCTGAGGTAGAAAATCAGTTAAATAAAAAGATCAAGATATTGAGATCTGATCGAGGTGGAGAATATGAATCACCATTCGAACAATTCTGTGCAGAAAATGGTATGATTCATCAAACAACTTCTCCATACTCACCACAACAAAATGGTGTTGCGGAAAGGAAAAACAGAACGTTAAAAGATATGATTAATGCCATGCTTCTAACTTCTGGTTTACCAACGAACTTGTGGGGGGAAGCCCTAAATATGTCTAATCACATATTAAATAAAGTTCCTCACAATAAAACAGGAGCAATTCCATATGAGTTACGTAAAGGACATAAACCAAGTTTTAAATACCTCAAAGTGTGGGGGTGCTTGGCAAAAGTTCCAGTTCCGCCTCTTAAGAAAGTCAAACTTGGACCAAAAACGGTCGATTGTTACTATCTAGGACCAGCCCAAAATAGTAGCGCCTACAGATTTTTGGTATTCAAGTCTGATATAGCTGATATTCATGTAAATACAATCATGGAATCTAGAGATGCCTCGTTTTTTGAAGATGTGTTTCCACACAAAAGAAATGAAGGAAATAATGTCCCTAAAAGGACAAGAGAAGAATCAAGTAGATCAGACGAAGCTATAACTCCTCATGAGATTGAGGAAATAGAATCCCGAAGAAGTGTAAGGGCTAGAAATTCCAAGACATTTGGTCCGGAGTTTTTAACATATATGCTAGAACACGAACCTCAAACGTACAAGGAAGCAATGTCATCGTCTGAATCTGCATGTTGGAAAGAAGCAATCCAAAGTGAGATTGATTCAATTCTAAGTAATAAAACTTGGGAAATTGTTGATATTCCACCTGGAATAAAACCAATTGGCTGCAAATGGATTTTCAAGAAGAAAATGAAAGCAGATGGCTCTATCGATAAATATAAAGCCAGGTTAGTTGCCAAAGGATATCGTCAAAAAGAAGGAGTAGACTTCTTTGATACGTATTCACCGGTAACTCGAATAACCTCAATAAGAATGCTAATAGCAATTGCATCTATTTATATTCTAGAGATTCATCAAATGGATGTAAAAACAGCATTCTTAAATGGCGATCTCGATGAGGAGATCTACATGGAGCAACCAGAAGGCTTCGTTTCAAAAGGAAATGAAAACAAAGTATGTAAATTAGTAAAGTCATTATATGGACTAAAACAAGCTCCAAAACAATGGCACGCAAAATTTGATAGTGTCATGATGAGAAATGGTTTTCGTATAAATGAATGCGATAAGTGTGTTTATTATAAACAAGTTGGACAATCATATGTGATGATTTGTCTTTATGTAGACGATATGCTAATCTTTGGTCCGAATACTCAAGTAATAGAGACCATAAAGAAAATGTTAATCAACAATTTTGATATGAAAGACTTAGGAGTTGCTGATGTCATTTTGGGAATCAAAATAATAAGAACGCCTAATGGAATTGAATTGTCTCAATCACACTATATAGACAAAGTGATTGATAAATTTAAAAATCTTGGAATTAAAGAGGTAAGAACACCTTTTAATCCATCTGAAGTACTGCATAAAAACACCAATGAGAGTGTAATGCAGCTGGAATACTCTCGTGTAATAGGATGTCTCGTGTATCTCATGAATTGCACAAGACCAGACATAGCTTATGCAGTAAGTCGATTAAGTAGATATACAAGCAATCCAAGTAAGGAACACTGGTAAGCACTAATGAGAGTGCTTGGATATTTAAAAAATACCACAAATTAGTCTTTACACTATGGAAAATATCCTGCAGTTTTAGAAGGATATAGTGATGCAAACTGGATTGCTGATTCAGAAGAATCAAAATCAACAAGTGGTTATGTATTCACCCTAGCAGGGGCAGCAGTGTCATGGAAATCTACTAAACAGACATGCATAGCTCGATCCACTATGGAGTCAGAGTTTATCGCTTTAGACAAAGCAGGCGAAGAAGCAGAATGGCTTCGCCACTTTTTAGAAGATATTCCTTTTTGACCTAAACCTGTACCGACCATATGCATACATTGCGATAACCAAGCAGCGCTAAGTAGAGCGCATAACTTTGTGTATAATGGGAAGTCACAACACATTCGTCGACGCCATAACACAGTTAGGCAGTTACTCTCGAATGGAACTATTTCCATTGATTATGTAAGAATAAATGTTAACCTAGCAGATCCATTTACTAAAGGTTTATCAAGAGAGAAAATTAACTGCGCATCGAGGGGGATGGGTTTAAAAGCCTAAACCAACAAGAGTTATCTTATACGGAAACCTATCCTAGCGATTGGAGATCCTATGGACTAGGATCAATAGGCAAACCAGTTATGAATAACTTAAGACGTAATGCATTTTTGGACACAGTCCTACTCCATTCCTATGGTGCACGCTACAAATGCATGCCTACAGAAGTATTACAAGGTTAAAACTATGTTTTTTAATGATGACCATATCTTGAAATAACAAGCGGGGTATACGTAGGATGCTCTTAATGGTTGCGATCACCTATGTTAGTGTGAGCTGGGTCGGCTCTATGAGAATATTCAAGGCTTTTATTCTCTAAAACACTCGCAGAACCAGAAAGTGTTCAGGACCAAAATGAACATAACTAAGAGATTGGATGATAAGGGAATCAATGCTTTGTAAAACTTATTATTTGTACATACAATAAAGGCTGACGGTTCAAGATGGAATAATTCACCGATTAGCCAAGTATATCCGATAAGTTTTAACTAGGGAAAGTTCAAAGTGAAATATCTACTTATCCACGATAAAGCATTATTCCATTCGTAGTCTGAGATATTACACTTTGTGTGGGGGAAAAAGTATATTATCATTCATGTGGGGGATTGTTAGATATCAAAGAATGAATGAAATTTACTTTAGTCCCACATTACCAAAAATTAGATTAGAACTATGTTTATATATCAATTCCTCATTCCCTTTATTGGCCCTTAGGGTCAGGTAATTTTGTGCGAGGGGGGGGGACCTAGATGATATGAACCAAACACACGCGCGCGCGCCGCCTGCCCGTCCCGTACCGAACCGAACCAGGCCGGGTCGGGTCGGGTTTGGGCTTGGGCTTGGGTCTACCATGATATCTTATTTTTGCTACGAAAAAGTTAACCAATTTTGAGGGTTTTTCTTTTGGATGCGGCAATGACTATGGGCGCGGCCCAACAGAAATCAAACGAGGATTTTTCAGCCCGTTAAACTAAATGAAGAGGCACGCGGGTGCGACCCGTTATAATAAAAAGAAGCGACTGTTTTGAATTCGAACATTTAATAGATGTAACTTTTTAAATTATAACCATTAGAAGAGTATAAATGAGTGACGAATCCTGATCACATTCTTCACGAATTGAACAATTCTTCTTCCTCTTCCTCTGATTTCTTCTTTCAACATTTGCTGCTGAACTGTCGCTCCTCAGACTGACGAACTCATCACAATCTCGAGCAGTTTTCGTCTGTTGTATCCTGGGAGATTTCAAATAAAGTCTTAAGGAAATCGGTACGCCGAGCCTCCGATGATTTACTTTCTTCGATATTTCGCTGTACATCTGCTGTTATAATTGCTTGCGATCAACTGCTGTTTCAGTTTTATTGAATCAACTTGTGAGCAAGTTGAGTATTAACAATAGAAACTGTTACTATTTCTAAGTTTTGTGGTAACACGTGTGGCTGTTACTTCTGTTCTCTGTTGTTTGAAATAACATTCAAATTCAAAGCAGTATATAATAAATAGGTAAACTATTGAAGGAGTCATGTTCAAAGATTTTCATTATCAACTAATGCGGAACGATTGCATAACAACATTCAAAGTATCAAAACCATCTGAAAAATAAAGTTAGAACAATTGAAAGGCACAGAAATAATCGGTTTAAATTGATCCCGTATGATAAATTTATCATATTTTGATTATAGTAGCGACGGGAAATTGTTTTACCAATTCTTGATACTGATTGTAGATATGTAAATTGGGTTGGCGAAAGAGTACATGTAATACGGGAAGAGGGTAACATTTCTAGCCATAACTTCGTATTTTGCGATGTTTTTGTAGATTAAGATGAAAGATTGGTCAACCCTCTAAGATGTGATAAGTTTGCTCTGCAATTTAGTCCTCAGATACATGATATTATAAAATGCAAAAAGCTAGCATGTTGGATATCATGAGATGTTCTAACAATTTATCTACTTATCAGTTCATGTTTTCTTAGTTTCAACTGAAGCATTTTGTATTATTTGAAGCATAAATTCTTTATCACTAGCCAAAAAATGAAAATATTTATAAATATTGCATCCGCAGGTTTTAAAAAAAATGAATAATAAGGGCTATGTTCTTGAATAAAAAATAAATTTGATTGTAATGTAGGTTACAATCTTCACATACATGAAAAATATGAACCTGAAGAAAACGTATCGTTAGTGGTTGTAGCTTTGAATTAATGTTGTCGCTCTCTATTGTTTTAAAAGAGTAGCTTCTCTCTTTGTAGTTTTCCTATTTAAAAGTTCTTTTAACGTTGCATTATTTCCGCTCTAACTTTCTATGCATGTATTTTTTTATATTAATTTTGTATATATTTATGGGACAAGGAGTTCACATGCTGTTTGTTTTAGCTAGATGGATCAAGAAAGGGATGGAGCTGGAAGTCGGGTAGCACTTCAACAAATCCTTGGAAAAAGGACTGTACCTAACATCTTTATTGGTGGAAAGCATTTTGGTGGCTATGATGATGTTATGGTGATGAACGGACCAAATGATGGATGTTGGGATTGGCATTACTGAACGTGAAGAGAGACAAGGTTGGGCATCATAATTTGAATGGGCACACAAATTTTTTGGTTTGTTACCTTTAAAATCATCACAGAAGGGTTATATGAACATATTGAACTTCTCCCTGAATGTTGTATTTATTTTATTGCCTTTGCAGTCAAATAATGGAGCAGTATGTTATTTCATTTATACTGCTATGTAATAACATTGTAGTATAACACAAGTATAGGTTGTGTGCTTTGGTTGTTGTTTCCATAACTTCAACATGATAATATATCACTGTACATTGCTACTGAATAACTTGGACCAATTTTGTTTACATGATAACTTGGTTATTACTGTTCTAACTGCTCCATCTGCTTCTGCCTGAAAAAAAGCTCTACTTTTACACTTTCTTTTGCACAAAACCAACCTTTGTTTCAAACATCTATGCACACATCCAATGGACGTGCCTACGTATTGGTGGGTGCGTGTGTGTGTATATGTGTACACATATATATATATATATATATATATATATATATATATACACACACACACATACATACATACATACATACATATGCGTGCGTGCACGAGTGCATGCGCTCGCTCGCTCGCTCCATTCATGTCAAACAGATAGAACTTTTGAGGAAAGAGTTATGTGTTTTATACCCAAAATTTTATAGAAACAATTCACAAATTTATTGGCGACGAACATCATATTTTAATGCATATGGAAATATAATTATATTAATTGATGATGCAATCATTCTTAACATGGAACATGTGCATGTCTTAAGCCAATGTATTGGACATTTCTATTTGATGACACAATCCATGTATGGGTCTTAAATATGCACACACATGGGATAAGCCTAGCACAAATACCAAATTAGATAACCACTTATTATAAAAAAGAAAACTATTTGGTAATGTGGAAAATGATATCTCAATAATTATTGAGGGCCAATTATATTAATCATAGGATATTCAAGAATTTTAATGACATAACTGTAATAATTTTGGTGCGAGTAGTGTGAGGAAGAAAACAGTCAGCATGCCTTTGTAAGATTAACCAAACAACCTATAAAAAATTACATAATTTACCCGATATACTGATTGAATTAGTTGAGCAATATTTTAATTTCATATGTTGTCGGTACAATGTGGAGATGAGTATTTCATCACTGTTAATAGAGGAATGTATGCTTTTTTAATGGCAGTTATGTTCTGACATCACTTTACTATCGTAAGTCCTGGCTCAAAAGATACCATTGGAGAAGTGAATAATTTAATGCTACTTTTTGGATTCTAACTAGGAAATAGTGATTACTCATGGAAGCTCAAGTAATAATTGTTTGGTTCGACTGTAACCTCCTTGGAGCAAGAGGTGATACCCTTTCAGTTAGATCTATTAAATTTACATGCAACTTAGTAGATTATAATGTAATAACAACTCTATATATGCTTCATAACTAATCATAATGTTCTGTGCATTTAACCCAAATCGATTTTCTTTCCTTCAGTGCACATTAAATGATATAAATTTGGATAATGCATAGTAATTATCATCGAATTTCAAAATTACTCCTTTAGCATAGAGAATATTTTAATCTGGCATTGTAAAATAAGATTATTAGTACAAAGTAGAACACTTTTTTTTTTGAAATAATAACTTTTCAATGTGGATAACAGATAATAAAGCTAATAAATTTTAACAAATATAGATTACAAAAATTTAAAAAAGTATCAGTAATCCTTAAGACACCTATAAAAACTGTAACAAATTGACAGTTTATTCGAAATATGTTATTTCCTTACCTTATAACATCAGAACTATTAACACATCTACTAATGCAAGTTATGTTGAACTCATATCCGCGGCAATGGCAGAAGGATTAAATTATTATTGCTGATATAACAATGTTGAAGAATATCGCAAGAGGGAAATGGTTCTCTTGCATGTCATAGTTTCATAATGAAAAGTCATAGTTAAAATTTGGCAGTAAAGAATACTCCTTTTTCCTTTCGATAAATAACTAAATTTGTATGTTAACCAGCCTTCGAAATTGACATAATTTAGATATGATACATGCTCACACTCATACAATTTTGGGAAGGTTATTATTATGCCCATATATATATATATATATATATATATTCTAATTTGGTCTTTCTATGTTTCATGTTTGAAATTCATTTTCGATCAGAGTTGATGGACATGTCATAAATGCTGGAGTGAGTTATGTGGCTGTCTGCATCACATTACAGATATTATAAAGCTTATTAAGCTCTCATGCGACCCAGTATGAGGCCAAATAATATATATTTTTTCCTTCACTTTTGCTCTACTTTGTTTTCTCACGGTAAAAGCAATACATTGTTGTACGAGAAATAATTTTATTATGGTTATACATTGTCATATTGTGATTATGATGTGTAATCATTTTGTTTGATTGCTTATTCTGAACAACTGCAAATATTTTGAGTTATTTTCAAATATCTTTGGTCTATGGAGAATATCATTAGTCTTTTGCAGAAAGTGCTAAAGCGTTTTTTTTAGGCAACCCATTCTATTGTATAAAACCATTGACTAAATATATTAGTTATTACTTCATTCCCTTTGAAATTTTTCAAGAATATTTACCATGTAACTTTGTTAATATTTTATGAGAATAAACAAAATTTTAAAAGATACAATATAAAGGCGTATGATAAACCATCATGCAACTAAAATTAATATGAAATTCGATGAACCCCCGTGTGTGTAGCACGGGTTCGCACTAGTTTTTAATAAAAATAGGGAATCTCCTCTTCAAGTTAGGTAACGAAGCAAATGAAATAATGAAGCACCGAACACCTCTTTTCTTATTCCAAGCAGTTCGGGTAATGTCATGAAGAGCCGGCCCAACTTGAACTAAATCAAGCTGAATAATCTTGCACAACTTATATTCGTTTTTAACTGTTATTTTTATTCAGTCGAAGATTGCTGTGTATAAATATGCCATATCATTGTACAATTCAAAAGTCAAGCCATAAAGCATTAATTCTTCTCTCAATTCATTACAAAATCTTAGGATGTGTGTGGTTTATACTTTATAATTTTCTACTTTCATACACACAAAAGTACGAACGACGTACACATATCGTCTCGTTTTACAACACGAAAATAATACACAAAATATAAAAAAATGCTACTATGAAAAAAACAGTTTTTGTCAAAAAATACACCAAAGACAAAAAAATAGGAGGCCCACCCCCTGAATTACACAAATACCCCTCTGAATTCAATGCATACCACCTTGAATTCCGGATTTACCCCTATTTCTTACTGTTTTGATAAAAACATTTTCGGGTATCGTAGCATAACTCAATAAAAAATAACTTTTTATTATTTTTTATATTTTAAGAAACAACGGAAGAACGATATATTCCTCCATCCGCTGTCCTTCCATCCGTCGTCCTTTCCATCAACGTTTCGAAATAGACAAGTGCAGTTTTAATGGACATCCACGGGGAAAGAGAAGAAATAAAGGAGAGGCCTTGAAAGCAAATCTTCATCTTCTCCATGGACAACAGTACATCGCAAATCTTTCACCGACATAACAAGCAAGTCACAGCAGGCAAGCTCAGATATTTCAAAGCTGATGAGATTTCGTGTATCAGTTGACTAACCCATAACACACATCGCTATGTTTTAACCCATGAGAAAAGTTAACTAAAGAACAAATGAAATTTCGAGGAGAAAGTTACAGGTAAACTATGGGGCATCACCGAAGGCCACGTACTCAACTTCGTTTTTCCTTTTGTTGTTTCTATGCCATCCACTTCTGCTCTCTATAAATTTTGGCCTTCTATTCGTTCAATTTCACAACGCACTCTAAACCAGTTCTGTATATACAACTCGCAGTCTCACTCTCAGTTAACTTCAGTAAAGCTTATATACAAAGCAATTAATAATGGCAGCGTCAGCAACAATGCAGTCATGCATAGCCATTCCCACTGCTCGTTCTGGTTTGAGCAAGAACGTCTGCAACAAGCCTAACACATCAGTTTCTTCTCCATGCAAGCGTGGCGTGACCGTTCGATGCCAGGCTAAGGTAGATATCTCTCTAGCTATCTATCTTGAATTGATATTTGGAAGGTAATATTAGCTAACCATACATACACATGGTGATTGGTTGAAATTAATTTACAGAAGGAAGGAACCCCAGAAGTGCAAAGTACAACATCAGCCAAGGTATTTATATATATGTGATATATATGACCCGTAAGAACATGCAAAGAGTTCTATTATCAAAGAGATCATGTTATATATAATCATCATATAATAATGGAAATGAAACAGGTGAGCACAAAATTTGGGGATTTGCTAGCATTCGGTGGAGCAGCACCGGAGAGAATAAACGGACGTTTGGCCATGCTTGGATTTGTTGCAGCATTGGGGGCGGAACTGGCAAGCGGAAGCGACCTCTCATCGCAGCTGATGAATGGTGGAGTTCCTTCATTTGTGGTAGCAGCTACTTTGTTCTCTGCGGCATCGCTCATTCCGCTGTCTAAAGGAATAAGCGTTCAGTCTAAATCGAGTGGACTATGGACGGCGGATGCCGAGATGTGGAATGGAAGGTTTGCCATGTTGGGTTTGGTTGCTTTGGCTTTCACTGAGTACGTCAAGGGAGGACCTCTTGTTTGATTCCTCCTTTCAAACTGCTAATCTTGTATTTATGGGCTAATTAACTACCTGACTTGTTCATGTAATTAATTAATTAGCTTGAATCCTCTTATACGGTTGTATGTTAGCTTTCCAAAAACATGGTCACTACGTCGATAGAAACAAGACGTACGGTATCAAAAGTATATTATGACCACAGTTGCAAATCTACTCAATTATGTTTCTCCTTAGTTATAAATTATTTATATCACACCATATAATAGTGATAAAATATTTTGTCAATTACAGAAAGTATATTAACACCAAGTGATACCTTATAACACATACGACTCAGTAAACCAAAAATTGAATCAACACTCAACGATAAGGAGAATACAACATATGAATCAGCATTGTGGATGCATCTACACGATCTGCAGTATTATACATGACCCGCTATTCTCTACTTTAGCCAATAAGAAGACAATCATATATGATACATCCATCATCTTATTTAAGTCATGCGTCCACAACACTCAATGCTTGTATAGTAAATCGTCAGACTAGTGACATTGGGAACTCAAAGGTATTTACATTGACTCAATCCAACTGCAATGGATACTAGCTCTATCTGGTATAGCACTCGTTAATCAATACCTGATGTCACTAAGGGGTTTAGTACATTAAGCTTCCAATCCATAGTTTTCATGACCAGACCGCGTGACGAACCGTAGCGGGTTGGGTATAAGATTTTGAGGGTCGGACCAGTTGAACTCGTTGAAAATAAACTTGGTTTTAAGTAAATATTTATTGTATTAACGGAAATATTTATTAGTGAATTAATGTTTGTATTTGTGGAAAAGGAAAGTCTAAACTAAATAAATATGTAATGTGAAGAAATATTTAGAAGAATCTAGAAAAGAACAGTCTAGTGATTTTTCCTAATATAAATTGAGATGTACTCATTCATTTGTAATAAAGCAAATTAAGCAATCAAAGTTGTAATTAAAAGGAAAACAATAAAAAATTATTTTCTCCTCATATTAATCTCCCAAACTTTTTCTTGTAAAATTTCTAACAGTGGTATCTGAGCTACAAAAAATTTCTAACGTTGATACCAAAGCAATTAAATTTCTAACATTGGTATCAGAGTCAGGTTGGATAATCAAAGAAGATGGCAAATGAACGTCATTTTCTCAAATTCTGTTATTAATGAAGAAAGATAATTATAACGCTTGGAGCATCCACATAAAGAATCTACTTGAATCGCAAGGCTTGTGGGATATTGTAGAAAATGGGTATGAAGAACCCATCAATATCACAACTTTATCCCAAATTAAAAGGGATAAATTGAAGAATCTAAAGAAGACGCACTTGTAAGCATTAGTCATCATTCGTCAAGGCTTGGGTGATGATATATTCGGAAAGATAATGGATGCGTCTACGAGAAAGGAAGCATGGGAGATCATGGAAAATGCCTTCATATATTGGAATTACTAAAATGAAGAAAATTCGATTTCAAAATCTACAATGTAAGTTTGAATCTTTACATATGGAATATTCATAATTAATTGATGATTGTTTTTCTCGAGTTTTTTCTCTTGTAAATCGATTGAAAAAATATGGAGAAAAAATGGAAGATTCTAGAGTTATGAGAAAATTTTACGATCTCTAGATTCCAAATTTGACAACATAGTTGTAAAAATTGAAGATTCTAAAGATGTAAATTCATGAATATTGGAAAACTCTTGGAAATTCTCCAAGACATTGAAGAAAAACTAAATAGGAAAATTAAAGATGAGTCAGTAAAGAAAACTCGTCAAAGAACACCCATGGAGGATAATGAAGTACAATATATTGTGAAAGATTTCTTAGATGGTAAGAAGGACGGGAAGAAAAATAATGAGTTGAGAGATGATGCTGCAAAGGAAGAGAAAGAAGAAATAAAAAAAGATATGGAGGAGGAAATTACAAAAGAGCTTTTAAGGACCAAAGAAGTAATGGAAGAGAAAATTGGAAAAGTAAAAGAAAAGAAGCTTTCAATAATTGATGAAGTATTCAAAGAGAAAGTCAAAGATGAAGAAGTTGAAGAGCATACCAAAACAAATGAAGTGAAGAAAGAGAGTGCCAAAGAGTTAAATATAAAAGAGAATGAAGAAGACGAAGACAAAGAAGGTGATGTCAGCAAAGATGATGCAAATTATAAAAAGTGCAAAATCAAAGAAGACAAAAATGACAAAGTCGTCAATCAAGGAGAAAAAAATTAAAAATATGGGCGGTGATTCAAAGAATGAGCAAACATTTGAAGAAACCGAAATAAAGAATAAAGAAAAGGTAAAAGGGAGAAACAACAAAAAGGAAAAAAAAAAGATCTTTTCTATAAGAAGGGAAGTTAACTTTATTACAAAAATTGGTATTTTTTCTTACATTTTTTTTCTTATATCCCGTCCACATCTATTTATAGGGATTCACATCTCAAATAAACAATTAATATTTACTTAATTTAAAGGTCCATCATAATTATTTCATAAATATTCCCCTATACAAATTCAAACATATATTTCATAAATATGTCATATATTTTTTAGGTAGATTCTAAATAATGTATATAAACAAAATATACAAATAACTTGATTTTGCTACTTTGTGTATTGCTTGAAATCTTTGTATTACACGTGCATCGGTAGGAATTCACTAATACAGATATTATCAAACTTTCCTGCATTACAATGACCTTTATAAATGATAAAAGCAATCAGAAGGATTTATCGTATATAATTAGGTCAACATGGATATGTTACATTATACATACGAATCTCGTTGAGCACGTATCCCGTCTCGACATAAAGCGGTATAAACAAGTTTCTCAAGGGTGAATAATATAAAGATATGATTACATAAACTAATTAACAATCGTGTAGTCAAAAAGTCTCTCTCTCTCTCACACACACACGCAAACACACGCGCACACACACACACACGCACACACACACACACAAACACACACACATACACATATACACACTCACATATTAACAGTTGTCATAAAAGGGCAAATTTTTGATCTGATCGCAAACTTTAAAAAGTACCCTTATATATCTTTAACCTTATATGTAAGTTAGGATCTAACATTTAAAGCATTTTACAAATTCAAACTGAATTTAATACTTATTAATAATTCTTTTTTTATCAAAGCCGACCGGTTTTTAAAGTGACCACAAACACTTATTATTATAATAAATAATCATTACAATAATATAGGAGATTGTGTAACGTCCTAGATTTTAAGCCGTAGATTTAAACATTTAAATTGGTTTTAAATGTTGATTTTGAATTTAAATAACTTGAATTCAATGATTTTGAATATTAAATTCAATTTGAATAATAAATTTAATTTTGAAGTAGTCGGAATTAGTTGGATTTGTAATACGATATGAATGGGAATTATAAAATGATTTGGTTAAGTTAGATTTGAAATATAATATAGAATTCATTTATTTAAAACGAAGTTTAAATGTATAATTTATATTTAATTTATAACGAGCTCTAACATCATGTTAGTTCATAATATTACATTTGGACTTTAATTAAATATACAGAACTCAATATAAGTCGGAATTCTTTGAAACAAGAATCATATGAATCTATTTTACTACAATTTTCAAAAAAAAAATGAAAATTTCATATTATAGATTGTTAGTTATTTCA
This sequence comes from Allium sativum, assembly GCA_030737875.1. Classification (NCBI taxonomy): domain Eukaryota; kingdom Viridiplantae; phylum Streptophyta; class Magnoliopsida; order Asparagales; family Amaryllidaceae; genus Allium; species Allium sativum. Next base: position 574,379,808 of record CM060921.1, on the reverse strand, counting down.
AAATAAAATTTTCAGAAAGTCGCTATGAAATCATTTATAAACCATAACGTTTATTTAATAAATTTAAAAAGGATTTTTATATAAGTTGGACATTGTTTAACTCGAGATTTTAAATGTTGAGTTTAAAATCCATATTGGTTTATTTTAAAATTGTATATAAGTCCATTTGGATATATATATATATATGATAATAATAATTCAATATTATTAAATTGGGTTGTTTAGGAATTAATTAATATTTTATTGATACTACATAAGCCTTAAGAATAGCCATTTTGCAAACAGCCTCAGTGTTTAATGAAATAAGTTTCATTGAATCCATAATGTTAAATTATTATATAAAACCAAATTTCATGGTAATCTGACGTCATATGCGACAACAGTAGCCACAAATGCTCAGTCGTTTTGTTTAGCGTGTAATTAAATGGATTTAATTCAAAAGAATGAGTATTTGTGATAACTTAAGCAAACGATCGAATTAAGATGCGAAGCCAGTTCCATTGAATTCGTATTGACGTTTTCAGTGAGGACATGTATATAGTTCTTTAATTTTGAAGATCGAGTATTTTGGTGTCCAAGATAGCATCGCTTTGCATATAAAATATCATTTCGGGAGAACAGTCTCGAAATGCGATGAAACTTGTGCTATTGGATCCATACTGGTAAGTTATTGTAGGTTTTTTCTTATCGATCAGACTTACCGTTTGATCCTGCGAATGGTAAACAATTAAATTTTTATTTAATCGTTTATTCGAACTAATATGGAATTAAAAAATAATCAATTTTCAAATGAACTCGGATTTCAATGAAACTAATTTTATTAAGCCCGTAGTGATTAATTATTATAGTATTTCAAGTTTCATGTTAATTTAATTTATTTTGTGATCGTACGCAATTTAAACGTGTATCGATTCACGTTGTGAATTATAAAGTGATTTTTACAAACGATCTCGGAACTCGACAAAACTCATTCCATCATGTCCAGATTATTAAGTTTGCCAGGATTTAAATTTACATCATGATCGGAGGTCATATGTAGTGGTTTTAAAACATTACTTCAGCCTTAAGTTTCATAAAATAATATAATATTCTAACTCCCCCATAAATACAAACCATACCCTAACCCTAACGTTTTTCCGGTCAAATATTATTGCATGGTCAATAAATATAACTAGTGCCTCAATTCGAAACTAATGGTCCGAAATGCTTCACCCCTCTCTTTGATTTTTATTCTGATCGTTTCATTTAAATCGAAAATTCTTAAATACAAAAATGATTAGCTCAACGAGAAATTTTGATCGACCGACTGTGATGAATTTTTGTTTGCTGGAGTGGCTGAATCAAACTGCAAAACCGTGGCGGTTCATGGAAAATCGTAGGCATTTAGAAAGGTTGGATGTAACAGCCCTCATTCACTACAACCACAAAAACTTTTCGCAATAGGCAATATCTGTTGCAGTAAACCAATTGCAATAGGCCAACGCCTATTGGTATAGCCGGAGTTGTAAAAAGTCGGGCAACGTTTTCTGCCTGTTGCAATAAAACGTTGTGGTATACTTTTTTGCAACTGACATTTGTTGTTGCAACAGATCAATTTGCAACAACAAATGACCGTTGTAAACCTATTATAGGTATTCAACAAACAAGATACTACAATTATTTCTAACAGTTGCAATTTAATTATTTACAACACAACATGCCTGTAGCAAAATTCAAAAAACTCATTTGCCTAATATAATCCATCATCATTGCATTTAATAATGTAACAATGAAAGCATATATTATCAAAAAATAAGTAAATATGCATTCCCAATAACATTCACTAAAATGAAGAAAATTCGATTTCAAAATCTACAATGTAAGTTTGAATCTTTACATATGGAATATTCATAATTAATTGATGATTGTTTTTCTCGAGTTTTTTCTCTTGTAAATCGATTGAAAAAATATGGAGAAAAAATGGAAGATTCTAGAGTTATGAGAAAATTTTACGATCTCTAGATTCCAAATTTGACAACATAGTTGTAAAAATTGAAGATTCTAAAGATGTAAATTCATGAATATTGGAAAACTCTTGGAAATTCTCCAAGACATTGAAGAAAAACTAAATAGGAAAATTAAAGATGAGTCAGTAAAGAAAACTCGTCAAAGAACACCCATGGAGGATAATGAAGTACAATATATTGTGAAAGATTTCTTAGATGGTAAGAAGGACGGGAAGAAAAATAATGAGTTGAGAGATGATGCTGCAAAGGAAGAGAAAGAAGAAATAAAAAAAAGATATGCAGGAGGAAATTACAAAAGTGCTTTTAAGGACCAAAGAAGTAATGGAAGAGAAAATTGGAAAAGTAAAAGAAAAGGAGCTTCCAATAATTGATGAAGTATTCAAAGAGAAAGTCAAAGATGAAGAAGTTGAAGAGGATACCAAAACAAATGAAGTGAAGAAAGAGAGTGCCAAAGAGTTAAATATAAAAGAGAGTGAAGAAGACGAAGACAAAGAAGGTGATGTCAGCAAAGATGATGCAAATTATAAAAAGTGCAAAATCAAAGAAGACAAAAATGACAAAGTCGTCAATCAAGGAGAAAAAAATTAAAAATATGGGCGGTGATTCAAAGAATGAGCAAACATTTGAAGAAACCGAAATAAAGAATAAAGAAAAGGTAAAAGGAGAAACAACAAAAAGGAAAAAAAAAGATCTTTTCTATAAGAAGGGAAATTAACTTTATTACAAAAGTTGGTATTTTTTCTTACATTTTTTTTCTTATATCCCGTCCACATCTATTTATAGGGATTCACATCTCAAATAAACAATTAATATTTACTTAATTTAAAGGTCCATCATAATTATTTCATAAATATTCCCCTATACAAATTCAAACACATATTTCATAAATAAGTCATATATTTTTTAGGTAGATTCTAAATAATGTATATAAACAAAATATACAAATAACTTGATTTTGCTACTTTGTGTATTGCTTGACATCTTTGTATTACACGTGCATCGGTAGGAATTCACTAATACATATATTATCAAACTTTCCTGCATTACAATGACCTTTATAAATGATAAAAGCAATCAGAAGGATTTATCGTATATAATTAGGTCAACATGGATATGTTATATTATACATACGAATCTCGTTGAGCACGTATCCCGTCTCGGCATAAAGCGGTATAAACAAGTTTCTCCAGGGTGAATAATATAAAGATATGATTACATAAACTAATTAACAATCGTGTAGTCAAAAAGTCTCTCTCTCTCTCTCACACACACACACACACAAACTCACGCGCGCACACACACACACACGCACAAACACACACACATACACATATGCACACTCACATATTAACAGTTGTCATAAAAGGGCAAATATTTGATCTGATCGCAAACTTTAAAAAGTACCCTTATATATCTTTAACCTTATATGTAAGTTAGGATCTAACATTTAAAGCATTTTACAAATTCAAACTGAATTTAATACTTATTAATAATTCTTTTTTTAGCAAAGCCGACCGGTTTTTAAAGTGACCACAAACACTTATTATTATAATAAATAATCATTACAATAATATAGGAGATTGTGTAACGTCCTAGATTTTAAGCCATAGATTTAAACATTTAAACTGGTTTTAAATGTTGATTTTGAATCTAAATAACTTAAATTCAATGATTTTGAATATTAAATTCAATTTGAATAATAAATTTAATTTTGAAGTAGTCGGAATTAGTTGGATTTGTAATACGATATGAATAAAATGATTTGTTTAAGTTAGATTTGAAATATAATATAGAATTCATTTATTTAAAACGAAGTTTAAATGTATAATTTATATTTAATTTATAACGAGCTCTAACATCGTGGTAGTTCATAATATTACATTTGGACTTTAATTAAGTATATAGAACTCAATATAAGTTGGAATTTTTTGAAACAAGAACCATATGATTCTATTTTACTATAATTTTCTAATAAAAATGAAAATTTCATATTATAGATTGTTAGTTATTTCAAAATAAAATTTTCAGAAAGTCGCTATGAAATCGTTTATAAACCATAACGTTTATTTAATAAATTTAAAAAGGATTTTTATATAAGTTGGACATTGTTTAACTCGAGATTTTAAATGTTGAGTTTAAAATCCATATTGGTTTATTTTAAAGTTGTATATAAGTCCATTTGGATATATATATATATATATGATGATAATAATTCATTATTATTAAATTGGGTTGTTTAGGAATTAATTAATATTTTATTGATACTACATAAGCCTTAAGAATAGCCATTTTGCAAACAGCCTCTGTGTTTGGTGAAATAAGTTTCATTGGATCCATAATGTTAAATTATTATATAAAACCAAATTTCACGGTAATCTGACATCATATGCGACAACAGTAGCCATAAATGCTCAGTCGTTTTGTTTAGCGTGTAATTAAATGGATTTAATTCAAAAGAATGAGTATTTGTGATAACTTAAGCAAACGATCGAATTAAGATGCGAAGCCAGTTCCATTGAATTCGTATTTTTGAGTGAGGAAATGTATATAGTCCTTTAATTTTGAAGATCGAGTATTTTGGTGTCCAAGATAGCATCACTTTGCATATAAAATATCATTTTAGGAGAACAATCTCGAAATGCGACGAAACTTGTGCTATTGGATCCGTACTGGTAAGGTATTGTAGGTTTTTTTTTCTTATCGATCAGACTTACCGTTTGATCCTGCGAATGGTAAACAATTAAATTTTTATTTAATCGTTTATTCGAACTAATATGGAATTAAAAAATAATCAATTTTCAAATGAACTCGGATTTCAATGAAACTAATTTTATTAAGCCCGTGGTGGTTAATTATTATAGTATTTCAAGTTTCAAGTTAATTTAATTTATTTTGTGATCGTACACAATTTAAACATGTATCGATTCACGTTGTGAATTATAAAGTGTTTTTTACAAACGATCTCGGAACTCGACAAAACTCATTCCATCATGTCCAAAATATTAAGTTTGCTAGGATTAAAATTTACATCATGATCGGAGGTCGTATGTAGTGGTTTTAAAACATTACTTCAGCCTTAAGTTTCATAAAATAATATAATATTCTAACTCCCCCATAAATAGAAACCATACCCTAACCCTAACGTTTTTCCGGTCAAATATTATTGCATGGTCAACAAATATAACTAGTGCCTCAATTCGAAACTAATGGTCCGAAATGATTCACCCCTCTCTTTGATTTTTATTCTGATCGTTTCATTTAAATCGAAAATTCTTAAATACAAAAATGATTAGCTCAACGAGAAATTTTGATCGACCGACTGTGATGAATTTTTGTTTGTTGGAGTGGCTGAATCAAACTGCAAAACCGTGGCGGTTCATGGAAAATTGTAGGCATTTAGTAAGGCTGGATGTAACAGCCCTCATTCACTACAACAAAAAAACTTTTCGCAATAGGCAATATCTATTGCAGTAAACCAATTGCAATAGACCAACGCCTATTGGTATAGCTGGAGTTGTAAAAAGTCGGGCAACGTTTTCTGCCTGTTGCAATAAGACGTTGTGGTATACTTTTTTGCAACTGACATTTGTTGTGGCAACAGATCAATTTGCAACAACAAATGGCAGTTGTAAACCTATTATAGGTATTCAACAAACAAGATACTACAATTATTTCTAACAGTTGCAATTTACTTATTTACAGCACAACATGCCTGTAGCAAAATTCAAAAAACTCATTTGCCTACTATAATCCATCATCATTGCATTTAATAATGTAACAATGAAAGCATATATTATCAAAAAATAAGTAAATATGCATTCCCAATAACATTCACTAAATTAAAGATTCTAGTGTTATGAGAAAATTTTACGATCTCTAGATTTCAAATTTGACAACATAGTTGTAAAAATTGAAGATTCTAAAGATGTAAATTCATTAATATTGGAAAACTCTTGGAAATTCTCCAAGACATTGAAGAAAAACTAAATAGGAAAATTAAAGATGAGTCGGTAAAGAAAACTCGTCAAAGAACACCCATGGAGGATAATGAAGTACAATATATTGTGAAAGATTTCTTAGATGGTAAGAAGGACGGGAAGAAAAATAATGAGTTGAGAGATGATGCTGCAAAGGAAGAGAAAGAAGAAATAAAAAAAGATATGGAGGAGGAAATTACAAAAGAGCTTTTAAGGACCAAAGAAGTAATGGAAGAGAAAATTGGAAAAGTAAAAGAAAAGGAGCTTCCAATAATTGATGAAGTATTCAAAGAGAAAGTCAAAGATGAAGAAGTAGAAGAGCATACCAAAACAAATGAAGTGAAGAAAGAGAGTGCCAAAGAGTTAAATATAAAAGAGAGTGAAGAAGACGAAGACAAAGAAGGTGATGTCAGCAAAGATGATGCAAATTATAAAAAGTGCAAAATCAAAGAAGACAAAAATGACAAAGTCGTCAATCAAGGAAAAAAATATTAAAAATATGAGCGGTGATTCAAAGAATGAGCAAACATTTGAAGAAACCGAAATAAAGAATAAAGAAAAGGTAAAAGGAGAAACAACAAAAAGGAAAAAAAAAAAGATCTTTTCTAAAAGAAGGGAAGTTAACTTTATTACAAAAGTTGGTATTTTTTCTTACATTTTTTTTCTCATATCCCGTCCACATCTATTTATAGGGATTCACATCTCAAATAAACAATTAATATTTACTTAATTTAAAGGTCCATCATAATTATTTCATAAATATTCCCCTATACAAATTCAAACATATATTTCACAAATATGTCATATATTTTTTAGGTAGATTCTAAATAATGTATATTAACAAAATATACAAATAACTTGATTTTGCTACTTTGTGTATTGCTTGAAATCTTTGTATTACACGTGCATCGGTAGGAATTCACTAATACGGATATTATCAAACTTTCCTTCATTACAATGACCTTTATACATGATAAAAGCAATCAAAAGGATTTATCGTATATAATTAGGTCAACATGGATATGTTATATTATACATACGAATCTCGTTGAGCACGTATCTCATCTCGGCATAAAGCGGTATAAACAAGTTTCTCAAGGGTGAATAATATAAAGATATGATTTCATAAACTAATTAACAATCGTGTAGTCAAAAAGTCTCTCTCTCTCTCTCACACACACACACACACACAAACACACGCGTGCACACACACACACACATGCACACACACACACAAACACACACACATACACATATGCACACTCACATATTAACAGTTGTCATAAAAGGGCAAATTTTTGATCTGATCGCAAACTTTAAAAAGTACCCTTATATTTCTTTAACCTTATATGTAAGTTAGGATCTAACATTTAAAGCATTTTACAAATTCAAACTGAATTTAATACTTATTAATAATTCTTTTTTTAGCAAAGCCGACCGGTTTTTAAAGTGACCACAAACACTTATTATTATAATAAATAATCATTACAATAATATAGGAGATTGTGTAACGTCCTAGATTTTAAGCCATAGATTTAAACATTTAAACTGGTTTTAAATGTTGATTTTGAATCTAAATAACTTGAATTCAATGATTTTGAATATTAAATTCAATTTTTATAATAAATTTAATTTTGAAGTAGTCAGAATTAGTTGGATTTGTAATACGATATGAATAAAATGATTTGGTTAAGTTAGATTTGAAATATAATATAGAATTCATTTATTTAAAACTAAGTTTAAATGTATAATTTATATTTAATTTATAATGAGCTCTAACATCGTGGTAGTTCATAATATTACATTTGGACTTTAATTAAATATACAGAACTCAATATAAGTCGGAATTCTTTGAAACAAGAATCATATGAATCTATTTTACTATAATTTTCTAATAAAAATTTCATATTATAGATTGTTAGTTATTTCAAAATCAAATTTTTAGAAAGTCGCTACGAAATCGTTTATAAACCATAACGTTTATTTAATAAATTTAAAAAGGATTTTTATATAAGTTGGACATTGTTTAACTCGAGATTTTAAATGTTGAGTTTAAAATCCATATCGGTTTATTTTAAAGTTGTATATAAGTCCATTTGGATATATATTTATATATATATATATATATGATATTAATAATTCATTATTATTAAATTGTGTTGTTTAGGAATTAATTAATATTTTATTGATACTACATAAGCCTTAAGAATAGCCATTTTGCAAACAGCCTTAGTGCTTGATGAAATAAGTTTCATTGGATCCATAATGTTAAATTATTATATAAAACCAAATTTCACGGTAATCTGACATCATATGCGACAACAGTAGCCACAAATGCTCAGTCGTTTTGTTTAGCATGTAATTAAATGGATTTAATTCAAAAGAATGAGTATTTGTGATAACTTAAGCAAACGATCGAATTAAGATGCGAAGCCAGTTCCATTGAATTCGTATTGACGTTTTGAGTAAGGACATGTATATAGTCCTTTAATTTTGAAGATCGAGTATTTTGGTGTCCAAGATAGCATCGCTTTGCAAATAAAATATCATTTTAGGAGAACAGTCTCGAAATGCGACGAAACTTGTGCTATTGGATCCGTACTGGTAAGTTATTGTAGGTTTTTTTTCTTATCGATCAGACTTACCGTTTGATCCTGCGAATGGTAAACAATTAAATTTTTATTTAATTGTTTATTCGAACTAATATGGAATTAAAAAATAATCAATTTTCAAATGAACTCGGATTTCAATGAAACTAATTTTATTAAGCCCGTAGTGATTAATTATTATAGTATTTCAAGTTTCAAGTTAATTTAATTTATTTTGTGATCGTACGCAATTTAAACGTGTATCGATTCACGTTGTGAATTATAAAATGTTTTTTACAAACGATCTCGAAACTCGACAAAACTCATTCCATCATGTCCAGAATATTAAGTTTGCTAGGATTTAAATTTACATCATGATCGGAGGTCGTATGTAGTGGTTTTAAAACATTACTTCAGCCTTAAGTTTCATAAAATAATATAATATTCTAACTCCCCCATAAATACAAACCATACCCTAACCCTAACGTTTTTCCGGTCAAATATTATTGCATGGTCAACAAATATAACTAGTGCCTCAATTCGAAACTAATGGTCCGAAATGATTCACCCCTCTCTTTGATTTTTATTCTGATCGTTTCATTTAAATCGAAAATTCTTAAATACAAAAATGATTAGCTCAACGCGAAATTTTGATCGACCGAATGTGATGAATTTTTGTTTGTTGGAGTGGCTGAATCAAATTGCAAAACCGTGGCGGTACATGGAAAATCGTAGGCATTTAGAAAGGTTGGATGTAACAGCCTGCATTCACTACAACAACAAAACTTTTCGCAATAGGCAATATCTGTTGCAGTAAACCAATTGCAATAGGCCAACGCCTGTTGGTATAGCCGGAGTTGTAAAAAGTCGGGCAATGTTTTCTGCCTGTTGCAATAAGACGTTGTGGTATACTTTTTTGCAACTGACATTTGTTGTTGCAACAGATCAGTTTGCAACAACAAATGACAGTTGTAAACCTATTATAGGTATTCAACAAACAAGATACTACAATTATTTCTAACAGTTGCAATTTATTTATTTACAACACAACATGCCTGTAGCAAAATTCAAAAAAATCATTTGCCTATTATAATCCATCATCATTGCATTTAATAATGTAACAATGAAAGCATATATTATCAAAAAATAAGTAAATATGCATTCCCAATAACATTCACTAAATTGAAGGTTCTAGAGTTATGAGTAAATTTTACGATCTCTAGATTCCAAATTTGACAACATAGTTGTAAAAATTGAAGATTCTAAAGATGTAAATTCATGAATATTGGAAAACTCTTGGAAATTCTCCAAGACATTGAAGAAAAACTAAATAGGAAAATTAAAGATGAGTCAGTAAAGAAAACTCGTCAAAGAACACCCATGGAGGATAATGAAGTACAATATATTGTGAAAGAGTTCTTAGATGGTAAGAAGGACGGGACAAAAATAATGAGTTGAGAGATGATGCTGCAAAGGAAGAGAAAGAAGAAATAAAAAAAGATACGTAGGAGGAAATTACAAAAGAGCTTTTAAGGACCAAAGATGTAATGGAAGAGAAAATTGGAAAAGTAAAAAAAAGGAGCTTCCAATAATTGATGAAGTATTCAAGGAGAAAGTCAAAGAAGAAGAAGTTGAAGAGGATACCAAAACAAATGAAGTGAAGAAAGAGAGTGCCAAATAGTTAAATATAAAAGAGAGTGAAGAAGACGAGGACAAAGATGGTGATGTCAGCAAAGATGATGCAAATTATAAAAAGTGCAAAATCAAAGAAGACAAAAATGACAAAGTCGTCAATCAAGTAGAAAAAAATTAAAAATATGGGCGGTGATTCAAAGAATGAGCAAACATTTGAAGAAACCGAAATAAAGAATAAAGAAAAGGTAAAAGGAGAAACAACAAAAAGGAAAAAAAGATCATTTCTATAAGAAGGGAAGTTAACTTTATTACAAAAGTTGGTATTTTTTCTTACATTTTTTTTCTTATATCCCGTCCACATCTATTTATAGGGATTCACATCTCAAATAAACAATTAATATTTACTTAATTTAAAGGTCCATCATAATTATTTCATAAATATTCCCCTTTACAAATTCAAGCATATATTTCATAAATATGTCATATATTTTTTAGGTAGATTCTAAATAATGTATATAAACAAAATATACAAATAACTTGATTTTGCTACTTTGTGTATTGCTTGAAATCTTTGTATTACACGTGCATCAGTAGGAATTCACTAATACTGATATTATCAAACTTTCCTTCATTACAATGACCTTTATAAATGATAAAAGAAATCAGAAGGATTTATCGTATATAATCAGGTCAACATGGATATGTTATATTATACATACGAATCTCGTTGAGCACGTATCCCGTCTCGGCATAAAGCGGTATAAACAAGTTTCTCAAGGGTGAATAATATAAAGATATGATTACATAAACTAATTAACAATCGTGTAGTCAAAAAGTCTCTCTCTCTCTCTCTCACACACACACACAAACACATGCGCGCAGACACACACACACGCACACACACACACACAAACACACACACATACACATATGCACACTCACATATTAACAGTTGTCATAAAAGGGCAAATTTTTGATCTGATCGCAAACTTTAAAAAGTACCCTTATATATCTTTAACCTTATATGTAAGTTAGGATCTAACATTTAAAGCATTTTACAAATTCAAACTGAATTTAATACTTATTAATAATTCTTTTTTTAGCAAAGCCGACCGGTTTTTAAAGTGACCGCAAACACTTATTATTATAATAAATAATCATTACAATAATATAGGAGATTGTGTAACGTCCTAGATTTTAAGCTATAGATTTAAACACACACACACACACACGAACTCACACACACACAAACATACACAAACACACACACACACATATATGCACACTCACATATTAATAGTTGTCATAAAAGGGCGAATTTTTGATCCGATCGCAAATTTTAAAAAAATACCCTTATATATCTTTAACCTTATATGTAAGTTAGGATCTAACATTTAAAGCATTTTACAACTTCAGACTGAATTTAATACTTATTAATAATTCTTTTTTTTTAGCAAAGCCGACAGGTTTTTAATGTGACCGCAAACACTTATTATTATAATAAACAATCTTTACAATAGTATATGAGATTGTGTAACGTCCTAGATTTTAAGTCGTAGATTAAAACATTTAAATTAGTTTTGAATGTTGATTTTGAATTTAAAATAACTTGAATTCAATGATTTTGAATATTAAATTCAATTTGAATAATAAATTTAATTTTGAAGTAGTCGGAATTAGTTGGATTTGTAATACGATATGAATAAAATGATTTGGTTAAGTTAGATTTGAAATATAATATAGAATTCATTTATTTAAAATGAAGTTTAAATGTATAATTTAAATTTAATTTATAACGAGCTCTAACATCGTGGTAGTTCATAATATTACATTTTAAACTTTAATTAAATATACAGAACTCAATATAAGTCGGAATTCTCTGAAACAAGAATCATATGAATCTATTTCACTATAATTTTCGAATAAAAATGAAAATTTCATATTATAGATTGTTATTTATTTCAAAATCAAATTTCAGAATGTCGCTATGAAATCGTTTATAAACCATAACGTTTATTTAATAAATTTAAAAAGGATTTTTATATAAGTTGACATTGTTTAACTCGAGATTTTAAATGTTGAGTTTATAATCCATATTAGTTTATTTTAAAGCTGTATATAATTCCATTTGGATATATATATATATATGATGATAATAATTCATTATTATTAAATTGGGTTGTTTAGGAAATAATTAATATTTTTATCGATACAACATAAGCCTTAAAAATAGTCATTTTGCAAACAGCCTCGGTTTTTGATGAAATAAGTTACATTGGATCCATAACGTTAAATTATTGTATAAAACCAAATTCGTGGTAATCTAAAGTCATATGCGACAACAGTAGCCATAAATGCTCAGTCGTTTTGTTTAGTGTGTAATTAAATGAATTTAATTCAAAAGAATGAGTATTTTTGTATAACTTAAGCAAATGATCGAATTAAGATGCGAAGCCAGTTCCTTTGAATTTGTATTGACGTTTAGAGTGAGGACATGTATATAGTTCTTTATTTTTGAAGATCGAGTATTTTGGTGTCCAAGATAGCATCGCTTTGCATATAAAATATCATTCCAGGAGAATGGTTTCGAAATGCGACGAAACTTGTGCTATTGGATCCGTACTGGTAAGTTATTGTAGGTTTTCGATTTTCTTATCGATCAGACTTACCGTTTGATCCTGCGAATGGTAAACAATTAAATTTTTATTTAATCGTTTATTCGAACTAATATGGAATTAAAGAATAATCAATTTTCAAATGAACTCGGATTTCAATGAAACTAATTTTATTAAGCCCGTAGTGATTAATTATTATAGTATTTCAAGTTTCAAGTTAATTTGATTTATTTTGTGATCGTATGCAATTTAAACGTGTATCGATTCACATTGTGAATTATAAAGTGATTTTTACAAACGATCTACTCATTCCATCATGTCCGGAATATCAAGTTTGCTAGGATTTAAATTTACATCATGATTGGAGGTCGTATGTAGTGGTTTTATAACATTACTTCAGCCTTAAGTTTCATAAAATAATATAATATTCTAACTCCCCCATAAATACAATCCATACCCTAACCCTAACGTTTCCCGGTCAAATATTATTGCATGGTCAACGAATATAACTAGTGCCTCAATTCGAAACTAATGGCCAGAAATGCTTCACCCCTCTCTTTGATTTTTATTATGATCGTTTCATTTAAATCGAAAATTCTTAAATACAAAAATGATTAGCTCAACGAGAAATTTTGATCGACCGACTGTGATGAATTTTTGTTTGTTGGAGTGGCTGAATCAAACTGCAAAACCATGGCGGTTCATGGAAAATCGTAGGCATTTAGCAAGGTTGGATGTAACAGCCCGCATTCACTACAACAAAAAAACTTTTCGCAATAGGCAATATCTGTTGCAGTAGACCAATTGCAACAGGCCAACGCCTGTTGGTATAGCCGAAGTTGTAAAAAGTCGGGCAACGTTTTCTACCTGTTGCAATAAGACATTGTGGTATAATTTTTTGCAACTGACATTTGTTGTTGCAACAGATCACTTTACAACAACAGATGACAGTTGTAAACCTATTATAAGCATTCAACAAACAAGATACTACAACTATTTCTAAGAGTTGCAATTTAATTATTTACAACACAACATGCCTATAGAAAAAATCAGAAAACTCATTTGCCTACTATAATCCATCATCATTGCATTTAATAATGTAATAATGAAAGCATATATTATCAAAAAATAAGTAAATATGCATTTCCAATAGCATTCACTAAATAAGTAAACATATATTATCAAGAAATAACAGATATTTTATTTCAATAGAAATTCAATACTACATATGATTGCAGCAAAAGTTCACAAAATTTCCATATACTATTCAAATATAAAATAATTTCTATTCTCTATTTTGACAATTTTTCTGAAAATATTATTTGCTATGCAGCTTTATCAGAAGCATCCATCATTGTAAGAGAACATACTCCTTTAACGAACCTCTTTACGTGTATACAGTTCAACGAAGTGGTTCGCTTTACTTCACGAGATCAGCTCAGCTTTCCCTACGTTCTACGACGCCTTACGTACCAAGAGTCGATATGTTCCCAATATTTGTCCACATTTCACTTTTTCCTAATGCTCAAAAACAAAGAAATAGAAATAGAAAAAGATAATTAACGAATCGGTTGATCTGAAGAAAATAAACTAATAAAAAAAGCTTGCTTAGATGCAAAGTTGACAACCGATTTTCTGGTCAATTTTAGTTAGCCAACTTGATTTGTCTGTCAGCTTCTGATTCTTATCTACGCAACATCTGCATGAAATAGTCATAAGATTGTGAACTAAACAATCTTTATGCACGTCAAATGGGCACACAGTAAGATTCTCCCTCTTATATTTAAATGGATCAAACAGAAGAACAAAAAAGGAAAAACGACAGTGCAACTCTAACGACTTTAGAATATCGGTACAGTACTAGAAGCAGACAACCACCCAGAAAATGCACTGCTAAAATAAGAGCTTATGAATACTGAGAATTTACTGAATAAAAAATACATCTACAATATCCAACAATCAAAAATCAATTGGCTTACTGATGGTGATGCTTTTTCCTGGTTTTTCTATGTAGAAATGCCTGAAAGGAGATGTTACTGATGGTGAGGCCATCCACGATACCACTAAAACACTGAGTATGAAAAAACAGTAAAATATTATCACAAGTAGTTTGATATGTTTTCTTATCACCCAGGATGCCACATATCAATATCAAAATGGGACATAATTGAACTGATTTCTTACACACAGAATGTGTAGGATACACAAAGACCAAATCATTTAAAATATGAAAGTTGAAGATAATGATGAGCCGTTTTTTTTTCTTCAGAATACCAGATCATTTAAAATACAGTACCCTCTTGAATTCCACTACTCCTCCTAAATTACATTGTTCTGGCATTTTGACAAAAAAAAAATTGTCATGGTAGCAAAACTCTTTTTCTAATTATCCCAGCTATGTTAATAAGTATGTTCCATCATTGGAGATGACTCAATGATTTCAACAATATGATTTTTAGAGATTCTAAGCTCAAATATCATGTGTGATATATATGTATGTGAAGATAAGAAAGTATTCACACCATATAGTGATAGCAGAAACCGCAAGCAACAAAGTTTTATTAACCAATGAAATTAGGAAGTGTATTATATTTGCATGTGAATGCATTGCATGCGTACTTGAAAAGAGAATGTTAGCATCTAAATGTTCCAGCACCGAATACATGACCAATTGCTGAAATACAATTTGCATTAATATCCATGAGCATAAAAACATAGCATTACCATGTTATACTGCATATATTGAAGGAGTCGTACATGAAAATCTCAACTTTTATTTTCTAAAGGCCAAATATATCATAAAAAAAGTGTGTAAGAAATAATAATAATAGATAATAGTGAGTAGTAATTTTTGGAAAGAAATTTGGCTTTGTAGTAGCAAATTCATAGCATGTCTGTTCATCTTCATTTTCCAATATATGTTAAGCGATGTAATTGCAACATGGGAAAAAAGAAAAAAAAACAGTCATGGACAGGAATTAAAATTAATTAGGTGTTGGTTCATATGTAGAACATATAAGCAATTCCATCCACATATTGTGGCAATTTGACGGTCAATATTGTGCACATAGATTGCGCAAGATTCTTGCTGAAAGTTAAAAGCCATGGTCATAATGTGAAATGAAACCGAAAAGATAGAGTTACTGTTAGACTAAATTCATCGCTGATTCTTCTTGTTTGCAAATCTCTGAGGCATGATGTGGTTATCGGTATCCTAAAACAGTATTTTCCCTCTTATATTGTGTGCACTAGTAATGGCAAATCTGCTTGAAGATACAATAGAGCAGATATTCAATATCTTTAATCGACGTGGTTGCACAAACAGGACGATTCACTATCTGGATTTATCGCTGTAGTAATAAAATAATAAATCTATAGTCTGCAGAACTCTTGTATAGTTTATTAGAAATTTAGTAGATCAGAGAGAAGATGATGTTAGAGAATAAATTCTGAGTCTTCTAAAACTGAATTGCAGTCCAATTTTTATAGTAGTGAGGAGATACAGTCGCTTCTCTTCAGAAAAGATTGCAACTCTTTGAAAAGCAGCGACGGTTTCTTTTCAGAAACAGTTGCATCTCTTCGGACCAGTCAACTGCTCTATAAAGTACCAGTCGACTGGTATATAGAAAAGGCAGTTCGTTTGAAAAGTTGTGTCTGTATTTAAATAGACACCACTGTTTCACATTGATTAATCGACTGGTGCAAATACCACCAGTCGACTGGTAATATTATAAAACTGCAGCAGTTGTGTTTTGTTCAAAAACAAAACAATCCGAAGTGCAGTAAGCCCAACTAATCATGAGACCCCAAGTGCCCCCAAGGCCCATCTTTTGACCTTTAAATATTAATATTCATGCCAATGCTATGCTCTTGGCTTATCATGCTCTCCCTTCCTCTTTCTTTTGATATAATATACCGTGTGTTTACATATATAGTGATAAACACATGTACATTTCATGATGTGGAACAAAAAAATTTTGCCCACTTCTTCCATTTATTTTAAATTTCCTCTAACAATCCTCCACCAAATTTTAAATAAATTCCTCTTGTCATCTTCTTTACAAGAAAATTTGTGCATAAGTATAGATGTCTTACAGGCTTGATTATATACGTAGTGAAAACCCATCAAAGCATATCAGGATGGAGTGGTTGACTAAGCAATGAACCATCGATCCTATAAGATCTACCGGATGTGATTATCACACAATCATTTTCATATTTTCAGATAGTAGTTTTCCCGAGCCATGGATTGGCCTTGGGTCTGTATCTTCTTTCATGAAATGCCCTTAGAGATCAAGCCAAAATCTCGCATAAGGCGGCACCACCTTCGTTGCATTCATATAGGTAGGTTTATCAGAAGTGCCTTATAACATACACCTCAACAGTATATCTTTTATAAACCTATTAAGTTCTAATCATAACATCCTCTCTTTGTCATTATAAGTACCAAGCACTTTTCCTTGGGGATTATGATAATACTTAGTTTTTCAGACTAAATATTATAGTGCTTCCAACCACAAACATATGAAGTACTTTTTCTGTTTGAACTCAAGATAACAAATTTCTTTATTATGTTGGGTTGAGTTTCCTTTATTGACGATTATATTATATAGGCTTTAAACCCATTCCCTATGATGTTTTTATCACCAAGTTCCTTGCAAGTCCTTTAGTAAATGGATCTGCCAAATTCTGGCGACTATCACAATGCACAGATATTGGTGGCATAGGTTTTGGCCACATAGGAATTTCTAATAATAAATTCCTTAACCATTCCGCTTCTTTACTATCCAAATCCAGTGCTATAAACTCAGCAGCCATAGTTGAATCAATAATACATGTTTGTTTCTTTGAGGCTCAAGATATTGCTCCCACACCAGGAGTGAATATCCATCCACTAGTTGATTTATTAACTTCACTTCCAGTGTTCCAACTAGCTTCTGTGTATCCTTCTATTACACTCGAATAACCGTTGTAATGTATACCATAATTTATGGTACCTTTTAAATACTTTAAAATTCTATGTATTGCATTCCAGTGGATATTAGGATATTACTAGGGTTACTAGTATATCTACTCATTTTGCCAACAACATAGGCAATATCTGGTCGTGCGCATGTCATTGCATACATCAGACTTCCAATAACTCTAGCATATTCCAATTGTTATATAGCTCTTCGAATATTAGTGTATAACTGCATGTTTGGATCAAACGGAGTAGACATAGGTTTACAATCGAATAGATATAACCTTTTCAAAATTTTCTCAATGTAATGAGTCTGGGTAATCGATAACCCATCTTTTGTTTTCATGATTCTTATTCCAAGAATCATTTCAACTACTCCCATATCTTTCATGTAAAAGCATGAAGATGGATATCTTTTAGTTTCTTCAATACTCGAAGTGTCCGTACCAAATATAAGCATATCATCCATGTAAAGACATATAATTACACCTTTACCTAAATGAAACTTGCTATAGACACATTTGTCAGATTCCAAGATCCTAAAACCATTAGATATAATATTTTTATCAAACTTTTCATGTCATTGCTTTGGTGCTTGTTTAAGTCCATAAAGTGATTTAATAAGTTCACGTACTTTATGTTCTTGTCCAGGCATTACAAAAACCTTCTGGTTGAGACATATATATATCTCTTCATCAAGTTCTCCATTTAGAATTGCAGTCTTAACCTCCATTTGATGAATTTCAAAATTATATATAGAAGCTAATGCAACTAAAGTCCTAATAGTTGAAATTCTTGCTACTGGGGCATATGTACCAAAATAATCTATTCCTTCTTTCTGTGTGAATCCTTTGGCAACTAATCTTGCTTTAAAATTTTCGATTGTGCCATCTACTTTTAACTTTTTCTTAAATATCCATTTACTTCCTATTGGTTTAGAACCAGGAGGTAAATCTACTAGTTTCCATGTTTTATTTCCCATAATAGAATCCATCTCATCATTTATGGCTTCTTGCCAAAATGATGAGTCTTGAGATTTCATCGCTTCATTATATGTTAAAGGATCAGATCCTAAGTTTGAAGATATCATTAATTGATGCTCTGCATTAATTCTAGATCCTTCAACAAAATATACAATGAAATCTGGTCCAAAAGATTTTTCTATCCTTCTTCGTTTACTTCTCCTAAGAGAATCAACATTTTCGTCGATATTTCCATCAGTGCTTTCTATAGGTTCAATAGTTGGTTCATTAACCTCCACCATTACATTAATAGGTGTATTGACCTCCACTATTCATGAATCGGTTTATTTTGAATAGATGTGAATCTATTCTCATAAAACACTGCATCACTTGATTCTATTACTGTATTTACATAGAGCTATTTGATTCTATTATTAGAAACCTGTATCCTTTGCTATGTTGAGCATATCCTAAGAATATGCACTTGATAGCCTTTTGTCACAATTTCCTTATTTTTGGTTCAGGTAATCAGACAATTGCTCTACATCCCCGAACTCGACAATAATGAAAATTTGGTTTTCTTTTCTTCTAAAGCTCACAAGGAGTAATTTTACTTTTTTTATGAGGTATTCTATTCAGAATATAACATGCGGTAAGTAAAGCTTCACCCCATAAACTAGTATTCAGTCCAGAATTACACAACATTGCATTTACTATTTCGGTAAGCATTCTATTTTTCCTTTCAGCCACTCCATTTTGTTGTGGAGTATAAGCAATAGATGTTTCATGTATAATTCTTACTGATTCACAATATTCAGGAAATTGATACTCGCCTTCCCTTTCAGATCTAAGTGTTTTTATTCTAGTATCACACTGGTTTTCTACTTCAGTTTTATAAGACTTGAATGAATTTAACACTTCACTTTTAGCATGCATAAGATAAACTTAACAATATTTTGAATAATAATCTATGAATGTGATAAAATACTTCTTTCCGCCTTTAGTAGGAGTACTATGCATATCACATACATTACTATGAATAAGTTGTAACAATTTTGTTGCACTTTTCTCTTTGTTAGGAAATGGTTTTCTAGTGATTTTTGTTAATGAACATATCCTACACGTATCTAGCATATCATTTTGGTGTTTGGGAATCAGATTCAATGATATCATATCAAGCATGCGTTTATGATTAACATGTCCTAATCTATTGTGCCATAATGAAAATGAGTCAAAAATATATGCAGACTTCATATTTTTATTAATATCAACATTCAGTTTAAACATACCATCACACATGTACCCTTTTCCTACAAATACACTACCTTTGGTCAACACATATTTGTCTGACTCAAAGACTTTTTTGAAACCAAACTTATTAAGAAGACTTCCTGAAACAAGATTCTTCCTAATTTCAGGTACATAATATACATCATTTAATGACATAACTTTTCCGGACGTGAACTCCAAATCCACAATCCCCTTCCATTTGACCACCACCTTTGTTGAATTTCCTATTTATAGGTATTCTTCTTCTTTGGTTAGTTCCAGCTTCTTGAATTGATTCTTGTCTATGCAGATATGCTTAATAGCACCAGAATTGATCCACCAAGAATTGTCTTCTTCAATCATATTCACCTCGGATATGATTGCTGCAAACTTTTCTTTTTCAGATTTTTGCTTCTTTTTCCAAAGTGACAACCTCTTTTGAAATGTCTTGGTTTACCACAAAAGTAGCAACCATTTTTGCTTTCCTTGTTCTGGGAATTATTGTTGTTCTGCCCTTTCCTCTTCTTATTAGAAGAGTTATTTGAAGCAATATTTGCTTTCTTTTCCTCTACCATATGTGTATCAACAACTGTTTCATCTTGAGCATCTTTCTGCCTCAGTTGTTGTTCAACTTGCAAATACTGTGTAAGGCCGTCTAGACTCATATCCTCCTTCATATGTTTCAGTAGTTTCCTCTGATCTTTCCTAGAAGGGGGTAACTTGTCTATTATCGAGGAAACCTTAATTTCCTCATCCATATTTAACTTATGTTGACTGAATTGGTTAAGTATGTGTATGATTTCATTGAATGCTCTACTACCGAATGATCATCAGTCATTTTGTAATTAAAAAATTTAGTGGCTAAAAATTTCTTACTAGTTGCATCTTCCATCAGATATTTTGCCTCCAATGCATCCCAATCATCCTTTGCAGTTTCTTTGTTGTAGTACATATCAAAAAGTGTGTCCGTCATCACATTACAGATATGGCCTTTGCAAATATAATCATCCGGTTCCCATTTGATCTGATTTGGTGTCTATGCAATGGTTTCATCTTCTATCTCTGCTAGTTTTGGCGTAGTTAAAACATATACCACTTTCATTCCAGCCAATAGAAAATGCATCTTTTTCATCTATCGAAGAAAATTAACACCATCGAATCTCTCTAGCTTTGTAAAATCAGCGACAAATTCCTTAAGACTGTGAGGAGTCATTGCCAAAATAATATTTTAGATTGTTAGACTAAATTCATCACTGATTCTTCTTATTTGCAAATCTCTGAGGCACGATGTGGTGATCGTTATCCTAAAACAGTATTTGCCCTCTTATATTGTGTGCACGAGTAATGACAAATCTGTTCGAAGATACAATGGAGCAGATATTCGATATCGTTAATCGACGTGGTTGCTAAAACACGACGATTCACTATCTGCATTTATCACTGTAGTAACAAGATAACAAAGCTATAGTCTGCAGAACTATAGCTTGCATAATTTATTAGAAATTTAGTAGATCAGAGAGAAGATGATGTTAGAGAATAAATTCTGAGTCTTCTAAAACTGAATTGCAGTCCATTTTTTATAGTATTGAGGAGATACAGTCACTTCTCTTCAAAAAAGGTTGCAACTCTTTGAATAGCAACGACTGTTTCTTTTCAAAAACAATCGCATCTCTTTGGACCAGTCGACTGGTATGCAGAAAAGGCCCATCCTTTGACCTTTAAATATTAATATTCATGTTAATGCTGTGTTGTTGCCTTATCATGCTCTCCCTTCCTCTTTCTTTTGATATAATATACCATGTGTTTACACATATAGTGATAAACACATGTATATTTCATGATGTGGGAAAAAATAATTTTTCCCCCTCTTCCTTTTATTTTAAATTTCCTCTAATAGTTACTATCAAAATTAATTAAAACAAAGTAATATACTAATGCATGTCGTTGTATTTTGAACATCATGTGTTCAGGTTAGGTTAGTTAAGCAGTAATGCATTAAACAAATCGACACATTGAACTGCATGGGGAGAGCCAAATTTAGTCTAACCATAACTACCTACGTCGCCTATAGTTTTTTTTTTCAAAATCGGTGGGTTAAATGATTGGGCACATTCTATAAAATGGTTTAAAAATCCGCTTGCAGCATACATAAGTTGAAGATAATGATGAACTTTTTTTTAGAATAACAAATAATTTAAAATACATTTTCAAATATGTGCTTGTTCTGGCCAGCCATGCTACAAACTGTACATACACGAATACTGTGTTTTGCATTCGGATCTCATTCTGTTTGCAAACACAATGCATGAACTTTATTGTGGAAGACAAGTTACATGAAGTCTGAACTCAGTGACGTTCAAAACAAGAATACAGCATTCTATTAGGATAATATGAAGATTTCAAATATATAAGTTTTCCCCTATTTTTTTACAGTGTTCTAACTAATATACTACAGGATATGAAATAAAAAGTTATAAAAGTAATACCTGTGTTTCTTTCTGTGTGTAAAGCTCCAAAAGAGTTTTCTTCTCCTCAACAATAAGGACCTAATTCTCTGGAACTAGAACATGTTCCTTGATATTATTCAACAGCTTCGCCTCCTGTAAGATAGTGCATCAAGTAAGAATGAAATGCACTAATTTCAATTTGAAAATGGCAGACAAGTTACACTAAAACCATTTTAATATCGCATCATTTTATTTTATTTTAGTTAAACCTCCCATGAACTCACATTGTGTATCTAAATGCACTAAAGCCCTCAATTGTTTGAATTTCACATTTTACATTATAAATCAATTAATAACAGATGGGACCGAACAAGGAGTAGTTTTGCGAAACTTGATTTTGAACAAGCATTTCACAACAAACTTAATAGGTTTTCAACAATTATATGAACTGTAACTTTCGTTGTTGAGTAAGGTCCCTGAAAAGAACAAAAAATTCAGAGTAACATAGTCATCAAAAGCTTACCAGAAAAACTTCCAAATGAAACTGAGGAAGCTCCAAAAGATATGCCTTCGTAAACGCAGTGAGATTTAAAGATTTTGCTGAACCACTAAAATGGCTCTTGGAACATTCTCAGATTTAATCATTTCTACATATTTCTTTATATGTTTCATCCCAACCTTCTCATCATTTGGAAAAAGAACATAAATATGTTTGGATGTAAAGTTGCATTAACAAATTACTAGAATGTGATCATAAGTACTTAGAATCTAAAAGATAAGCTTTTTTTTCAATACAATAACGAGGCAATATTAAATTTTAATAAAAATATTTGTGTAATTATAGCTTTTACCAAGCTTGTGCTTTGTTACCTAAAAGCATAAAATACTGACAACATTTGGAACTAAAAGCCATGAGTCAAAAGACTACTAAAATAATGCAGCTAAGAGACCAAATGCGCAAATGAACCAACTAACCCGACAAAAAAAATGTAAATCTAGTTGTTCCTAATCCAAATTCAAAAGTGCAACTTTGTTATCTTTTAGGATTGAATCCAGGTCCTCTTTCAACAGATCAGGCAATTGCGCAAAAAGCCACAACACTCCAAGATACTTCGATACGCCTGGTAACACTTTTATCAGAGTGGTTTTTATTTTTTCTTAAAAATAACTAGGTAGCTCCTAATATGCAAAAATTTAAATTCAAGATCAAGCATATTGAAGTGCTTCAATACGAAAAAAGCCACATCACTCCAAGACATGCTGTATTTTTCAGGTAAATAGCTCAAGTTGAATATTCATTTAAAAATAACTGGGTAGCTCCTAATAGAGGTTTATTCCCTTGCAAGTGATTGCATTGTCTGTACAATTGCTTTCCTCTTTGACTTCTGTGGTAAATTATTGCTTATAGAGAAGTACTGCCAAGAGTGGTTTCATTGTTGTTTCTTAATAAAAAGCAAAATACCTAATAGTTTGCAGGTAGTTTGTAAATTTATATCCTACTTCCAAGCAATGTTTTTAATACGACCATAATGCTATCAGGTTCCTCATTTTTGTAGCTTAACACAACTCCTTCAGGATCATAATCAATGTAAGAATCACTATCAGATGTATTAGCTATACTTGAGTTATTTTTAACCATTACGATTTCTGATTTGGGTAATTAGGAAATTAGGGTTATGACTATTACCAGCGATAAACTATCTGGACTAACAGGGGATGATTCACGATTCGGATCTGAGTAATTACATCCAGATCTGGTCGCGGTTTTTGAGAAGTGTGGCTTATTCTTCATATCCTTCGGCATCGGAAAGAGGTAGGAGACAAGCTGGATGAAGTGGGCCATGGAAAGATATGGACGTGGAACGACAATGGGAAGGTAGGAGACGGAAAGAAGATGAAAAATTTGTCATTGTACAAAGGAAGCCATTAGCGGGTGTTTTCGTGTAGGAGAAGATGAGAGAAAGGGTCCATCGTAGCCGATTTTTTTTTGACTTTTGACTTTTGAATCGAGAAACGGTCTCACTAAGAAATTGATCGGAAATTTGGGCACGTGCCAAAATATCGGATTTAGAGCCAAAGTATCGGATTTAGTACAAGGGTTACAACTTTATGTACATGAAAGTAATAGTTTAGACCCGTTAGCATGTATATACTTACAAGTTCATATCTAAATAATTATTTATTAATAAGCATTAGTACCATTGCATTGACTCGGATTTTATTAAATGTTAATTATTAATTATTAGAAACTAATTACTATTTATTAATTTTTTGATATTGGCTATTAATTATTAAGTATTTATTCTTAGTTACTTGATATTAAAGATTAGTTGTATTAAATACAAATTATTTGATATTATTATATATTTAATATTAACTACTAATTATTAATTATTGATATAAGTAACTATCAGTATTACTTATAAATAATTATTAATTTTCAAAAATTAATAACTAAACTTTAATTATTATGTAACACCCCGTGATTTTAAATATTAAAATTAACGAATTAAAGAATATTTAATTTTAAATATGAGAATTAAGGGAAACGGGTTATGCCATTGCGTTCGTCTCGGAATTCTGCTTGAGATAGAATCCGAGTTTGCGTAAAACGGACACCGTATGAAGGAGATATGGACGAACGAAGTTAGGCAGAAAAACCGGAAACATACCAGAATGCACTGGCGCACTTGTGAAGTGCACCAGTACAAAAATGCACTGGCGCATCTGCCAAGTGCGCCCATGTCGAGCTAAAAACCAGCACAGATTTCTGGAATGTTCTGATCCAAACAGTGAGTCATTGCTGAGTCATTAGTGTTGAGGTGTTATTCTATCTTGATTGGATGGTCGTGATTGCTTCTAGGGTTAATCTGACGGCTCTAAATTAATTAAAATTCTATATAAGCAACCTAACTCTCAACCTAAAATCACATTAATTCATACCAAGAGCCGCCATGCCGTCAATGGAAAACCTAGAGTAGCCGTCGTTCTCTTTCAACTCAAAAACAAGATAGAAGCAAGAATCAAAATCAAATCTAGTCTAAATTTGGATAATAATTAGTCTACATCAAAGGCGTGAAATTCAGTTTCAGAATACAGATCCCAGAAAAACAAGACTGTTCTTTTCTTTGTGAGTATAATATCTTTCACAAAATAATTAATTAATTTAATTGTGATAAGTTATAATTGGGATTATGAGAATATGACTTTGAATCATGCGATGTTATCGTTAACAGTTTTGTTATTGTGGATCTATTTCATATGTTGAATTGTACATGTTTAACTTGATTCATCTTATGCAAGTTTGGGATGTTAAATCATATGTATATGAATCTTATGCAAGTTTGGGATGTTAAATCATATGCTGGTTTATGAATTTTTTGCAAGTCTGTAGGTGGATTATACTCATGTTCATATGTGAATCATGTAGATGCATATGCTAGTTTATATGCAACCATGTGACATTAATTTACTTGTTTAGATCCATATGCAAGTTCACATCTTTGTGTTTAGATCTATATTTAGATCCATGGCAGTACATAGTTATGCAAATTTATGTTCTATATGCCCATTGCCTATGCTAGTTTTGTATGTGAATCATATGCTAGTTTGAATGGAATTCATATGCAAGTTATTGGAAAACCATATCCATATGTGTAAGTTCACATCTTTATGTTTAGATCTATATTTAGATCCATGATAGTTAATACAAATTTATGTATACCCATTGCCTATGCAAGTTATTGGCTATGCAAACTTATGTCATGATTCTTAGATCTATTTTATGTGTTATGCAAGATGTGTAACACCCCGTGAATTCTATAACGTTAAGCTTCACAAATTAAAGTGTAATTAATTCTAAATGAAAGAATTAAGGGAAATGGGTTACTCCATTGCGTTCGTCTCGGAATTCTGCTTGAGATAGAGTCCGAGTTTGCGCGAGTCGGACTCCGTATGAAGGAGTTATGGCCTTCGGAAGTTTTAGAATAAAATTTAAATTCAAACAGCTCAGGTTAAATTTCAAAATTCGAATTTCAGGTTCAAATTGGGCTGGGCGGGAAAATTCCCGCCCAGAAACTAGGTCGACCATGGTGTCGACCTGGTCACCCCAGGTCAACCATAGCGTCGACCTAGTCCCCCCCAGGTCGACCATAGTGTCGACCTGGGTGTCGACCTGCCTGGTCGACCTGGCTGGCTTGGTCTGGCTCTGGCTCGAATTTCTGTGGCCATGTGTGTCACTAGGGCTGATATGTCACCACTTGATTGGCTCTTTGAACTTTGTATGGCTTGGATTCCTCCTGTCTTCATCTGACTGCTCAAAACAAATTAAAAATCTATAAATACACCCTAAGTCTCAACTGAAAATTCACATAAAAAATAAGAAAGGAGTCGTCATGCTGCTAGGGAGGAATTAAACATAGCCGTCAAGAGAGAAAAGCCTAGAGACGAATCAAATTAAGAAGAAGATTAAAGTTTAATCAACGCAACGTTAGTCTACCCAAAGGAGCGCATCTAAATTTCATAATTCAGAATACAGAATTCAAGATTCTGCATTCGTTGTAAGTATAGTGACCTTTCAGAATATGAATAAAATCTGTGATGTGATTTGATATAAATGAAAATAGAATTGTGTTATTGTATAAATTCTATGTATTGTGATGGTTCTATCATGACTTGTATACTGATGTTTGTGGCATAAATTTAATTGATGCAAGCCTATTAAACAATTGTATATGAAAACAATGGCACTAGCAAGTTTGTGGCAAAAACTAGAATTTGATCCCTTTATGTTTATGCCTACGACATTGACCTTATACATTCACTAATTCTAAATTAGGGCTTATGTAAACATGTTTTAGATTTGAAACCTTTTATGCCTACATGACCCAAAACATATGGTATCATTTTCATGCTTATTTGCAAGTATAATTGGATCTATGTCAAGTATCGTTTGGGTTTCATAAACTATGAAAGTTCATGTTTATTTGCAAGTGTAATTGGATCTATGTTAAGTATCGTTTGGGTTTCAAAAGCTATGCAAGTTCATGTTGAAATAGGCTATGTGACTAGATGTTATAATTGGACATTTTGGTGAATATACAACATGCTAGTTTTTTGTTTGATATTATGCCAAATTAAACATGTTTAAACACAAGTTTGTATTAGCCTAAATTATGCCATTTCATATGTCACCTACTTAGTTATACATTGATTTTAATGCAAGTTCACATGACCCATCATTTATGTTAGTATCGCTAAATTGCAAGTTCATGCGCCACACACCCTTATATGTTGTAAACTATTACATGTTCTTGATTTCCCCTTTTCTTATGCTTATAAAGTTGGGCTGAATTGTGTCGAGCCCAACATTTGTTATAACGTTGCTAACGTATAAACGGGGATAATAACGTTGGGTGTAAAACATGAAAATATATGTTGGCATGTTTGGCACATGCCAATGACAATGACATTTAAGAGGTATGAATTGATATACCCAAGAATAAAAGATATGAAATTTACATATATAATTGAGAAGTAATAAAATATGTAAATTTAGAAAACACGATATGCTTAACCCGAGGTTGGATTGAGTTGTGATGTATACCTGCCCGGAACCGCCCGGCTGTCCAGTAGTCACAACAATACCTATCCAATGTGGGTGGTTAAGCATTGAGCCCAATAATGACTCGAGGTTGGACTGAGCTATGGTGTAAACCTGCCCGGAACCGACCGGCATATCCAGTAACGGTAGCAATACCTGTCTAATGTGAGTGGTCAGGTGCTCCTAAGAGGCTAAGGACAGATGGTAAGCTTAAGTCAACTATAACACTTAACCAAATTCAACATGTTAACAAGAATTGATGGGTGGGGTTAGGAAAATACAGACACTTACCACTTAACATGTTTGACTAGAAAATCCTGGTAACGAGGGACCCGTTTCAGCAGTAACCCAAGTTAAGTATCAACGGTACCCTGAAACTAGGCAGGGTGGGGCACGATTACTGGGCTGATTGTAAGCGGTCAAACGACGGCGGTGGGTGCACAGTGCAGGTCTAACGGGGTGCGGGCGTACACACACTCCGGAGCAGACAACCAGGGCACTGGGGACACCAGTAGTATAACCTATGCCTTCTAGAATTTGTGTCGGGGCCGCCACCATGGGTCTTGATACACCCCATGGTGGGACCAGCAGAGGTATCTACAATTCTTGGGGGCCGTATGACACATGTTAACGCGAGTAGGAGCCGATCTTTAGAAAATGGGGATCACTTCACCCTCAACATGGGGTGCCAGTTGGAATAAACTCAAGTAGGTTAAGAGATATAACATGGGTGCGATAGTACATTCGACGCTTCCTTAGCTTGTGACACCTTCCTATTTTCAGTATATATCTATCATGCCCTTTTCTTATTCACATACTGAAGAGTTACTAGATTTACTCAGGCTTTATGTCTGACTCTATTTTCTCTTCGTCTTCTTTTCTTTCGTTTCCCCCCCAGGTCCACAGGGAGGAAACAGCTCAGCTCAGTCAGGCTCTTTACAAGCTCCAAGACTGTAGATGTATGATTTGGATCTCTTTTGCTCGGATTATGGCTTTGGATATCACGATGGGGATTTTTGTCATTTTATTTATGTTTTATGCTTCTTTAATAATCAAGACAGTAATGGTGTTGTAATGTTGGAAGTATTTTGAGACAATTATGGAATGTTTTGTTTTGAACACATATTGATGAAATAAAAGTCTGTTTGGTTTCCGCTGTTGAAAATATGTGTATTTATATCTGTCTTGAGTTTATCTATGGCTATTACTTATAAAGCTCCACCAAAGTTAAGGCATTCCCTTTGTGAGTGACCTTAATGGAGGTGGGGTGTTTCACTTGGTATCAGAGCATAGGTTTACTAGATAAGATAAAAGTTTTTGAAATTGTTTTCAAAAAAAAAAGTTTAAAGAAGCATTTTTCAAGAAAAAAAGTGTTATGTTTATAAAAAGACAAAATCTCCCAAAGCCATGTGCCCTATCTATCTCTCTCTATCCTTCGTTTTGAAATTTTCCTTTCTGTTTCAGCATGTCTGGAGACCTTAACCTCCCGGAAGGAGTGCCGATTCCCGGCTGGTTTAGGAGGTACTTAGAAGCAAGGGCCAATGGCGCGGGCCCAGCAGACATCCCTCCTCCAGTGGCCGCGATTCCTCCTCCTCCACCTCCTCATGGAAATGCCTTCGCAAAAACCTGCAGAACTTTAAGGCTATGGTTGGAAAATACTTTTATGGAACAGAATCCTTTGTAGGGGCAAGAAACTGGCTAAAGGAGACTGAGGATCTGTTTGTCATCTTCGGAGTTGATGACAGGCAAAAGATACAGCTAGCGGTATGGTTGCTTAAGGATGAAGCTTCCTATTGGTGGGAAATTACCAATGCTCAGCGAGCGGTGAAAACATGGGAGGATTTCAGGACAAGGTTTGAGATGAAATTCCTCTCCCAAGCAGAAAGAAGCTTGCAAATGGAGAAGTTTCTAACTCTGAAATAGGGAAGCATGACGATCAGGGAATATGTTAATCAGTTTAATCAGCTGGCCAGATTTGGGCTAGACTTAGTAAACACCCAACACAAGAATGCACTTCGCTTCGTCAAGTGTTTGAATGAGCCTCTACACGGCCTTGCTATGACCCATGTATCAACGGGAGCGACTTATGAAAGCTTGGTGGACATGGCGTTGCTACACGAGGAAGACCACAACAAGAAAGAAACTAAGGTGGAAGAGAAGAAAGAGGGTCTACAAGAAAAGAAAATAGACTTCAAGAAAGGAGGGAAGAACAATAAGACCCGTGAGAAGAGAAGGTGCAATTTCTGTGGCATTGTGGACCATATATCAAAAGACTGCCAGAAAAGAAAGGCGAAGATGGGTGGTTGCTTCCATTGTGGAGAGACTGGGCACCAAGCTAAGGACTTCACAAAGAAGAAAGGGCAGGGACAGAAAGTCGGATCCACTTCAGGGGGTCAGGTTCATGCGCTAGTGGCACCTCAGTAGGAAAGAGGTAGTAATATTTCTATAGAAAGTGTAGTCTATCTTTATGATCATCCAGTTCGTACACTTTTTGACTCTGGCGCATCACACTCTTTTATTTCATCTGCCTTAGTAGAATCTCTGCATCTAGACACTAGTATGGTAGAAGATCCCTTAGTAGTTTCAAATCCAATTGGGGGCTCCGCTTACTTGTCAATGGTTTGTTTGGGTTTGAAAATCTCTATTCTCAGCATTGAGTTTAGCTGTAATGCCTTTGTCTTAGGCTTCTTGGGATATGGTTTGATCTTAGGCATGGACTGGTTATCCAATAATAGTGCCATTCTTGATTGTGAGAAAAGAGTAGTTAGACTCTTAACTCGGCTTGGTAACACTCTAGAAATTTCTTGTCATCCCTTGAAGCTGTTATGCTTAGTTATCTAGAGTCGCTTGATGCTTTTGATAAGAATTTGCAATCAGTAAGAGTAGTCCGGGAATATCCGGATGTCTTTGAGGAGATGAAAGGCTTACCTCCGAGGCAGGAAATAAACTTCCGCATATATCTTGTGGATAACGCAAAGCCTGTAGCTTTACCTGTCAGACACATGGCTCGAAAGGAGAGAAAGGAGCTCAGTAAGAATGTTAAAGAACTTCTCGAAAAAGGGTACATTAGACGGAGCATTTCGGAATGGGGTGCTCCAGTGGTATTCACAACTAAAGCGGACGGTTCGCTTCGCCTTTGCGTCGACTATAGGGAGTTAAACAAATTGACCAAGAAAAATAGGCACCCTCTTCCTCGAATCGACGATTTGTTTGATCAGCTTGTTGGTGCGACGGTCTTCTCCCAACTTGATCTGGCAACTGGGTTCCATAAGCTAAGAGTAGCTGAAGATAGTATTGATAAAACGGCGTTCAGAACCCCAGACGGTTTCTTCGAGTGGCTTGTCATGCCTTTCGGCTTGACAAACGCACCCGCTTATTTCGTAGACCTAATGAGCAGGGTGTTCAGAGAATTCCTCAACAAATTTGTGGTTGTCTTCGTAGATGATATCTTAATCTTCTCAAAGAATGAGGAAGAGCATGCTCAGCATCTGAAAGAAATCATGGAAACTCTCTGAGCCCATCAACTAAAAGCCAAATTCTCTAAGTGTCACTTCTGGAGAAAAGAAGTAAGATTTCTAGGGCATATAGTGTCCAAATATGGGTTGGCCGTGGACCCCGCGAAAGTGGTGGCAGTGCAAGATTGGAAGACACCAAGAAATGCAACCGAAGTTCGAAGCTTTCTTGGGCTAGCCGGTTTTTATCGAAAATTTATTAGGGATTTCGCGAAAATCTCAGCCCCACTCACAAGGCTAACAAAGAAGAATCTGGCGTTTACTTGGGATTTGGATTGCGAGTTTGCTTTCCAACGATTAAAAAGGGCTCTCACAACAGCCCCAGTTCTGACTTTGCCAGATGGAAGCAAAATGTTCACAGTATACACGAATGCATGTGGAATGGGACTTGGCGCTGTTCTAATGCAAGAAGGAAGGGTAGTAGCTTATGGCGGAAGGCAATTGAAAGTTCATTAAAAGAACTACCCAACCCACGATCTTGTGTTAGCCGCCATCGTCTTTGCGCTTAAGTCTTGGCGCCATTATCTCCTAGGTGAGAAGTTTGAATTATACACTGACCATAAATCGTTGAAATATCTCTTCTTGCAGAAGGATCTTAACTTGAGGCTGCAAAGATGGATGGAGTTTCTTGCCTCATATGACTTTGAAATTTCCTATACTCCCGGCAAAGGCAACGTAGTAGCAGACGCGTTGAGCCGAAAGAAACTGACCTTAAGCCCACTCTTTGTGGAAAGGCAAAGCCTGGAGTATATAGCCAGTTTTAACTTTAGGCCCTCCTCAGATTTTGTACCAGGTTTGCTAGCATCTCTCGAAGTACGCCCTACTCTCTTAGACTCAATAGGGGCTGCACAACGTGAAGACCCTCGGCTTGTGGATGTGATTGATAAACTTATTAGGGGTGAGACTTCTAGTCACCTCAGTAGATACGCCATCGATGATAAGGGTTGGCTGAGGCGAGATGGAAGATTATGCATCTCACAAGCAAGGGAGTTGACAAAGAAGGTTTTCGAGGAAGCGCATCATTCCAAGATGACTATACACCCTGGCGGTGATAAGATGTACAAGGATATAAAAAGGATTTTCTTTTTGAGCGGCATGAAGCAAGACGTGGCAGATTTCGTCTCTAAGTGCATGACCTGCCAACGGGTCAAGGCGAAACAGAAGAAACCTGGAGGACTACTTCACCCTTTAGAGGTCCCACAATGGAAGTGGGATAGCATTTCAATGGACTTCATTGATGGACTACCTAGGTCAAGAAGAGGCAATACTAGCATTTGGGTAATAGTGGATAGGCTTACTAAGAGCGCCCACTTCATACCTATCAAGAGTAGAAGGACTGCCTCATCCCTAGCATCTCTTTATCTCAAGGAAATAGTTCGACTCCGTGGGATACCCACTAGCATTGTTAGTGACCGAGACCCTATCTTCACAAGCGAGTTTTGGCGGAGTCTGCAAGAAGCTGTAGGCACACAGTTATGATTGAGCACGACCTATCACCCCCAAACTGATGGCCAGACGGAAAGAGTGAATAGATTTTTAGAGGATCTTTTAAGACTTTGCATTCTTGACTTTGGAGGGATGTGGGAGGATCACCTTCCTTTAGTGGAATTTGCCTATAACAACAGCTACCAAGCTACCATCGGTATGGCACCCTTCGAAGCCTTGTACGGAAGACCGTGCAAATCACCAACTTGTTGGTGGGAGTCTACAGATAAGCTTATACTTGGTCCAGACATGATTCGAGAGACTTCGGAGAAAGTGAACTTGATACGTAGGAGGATGAAGACTGCCCAAGACAGACAGAAATCCTACTCCGATAAAAGAAGGACCGACCTTGAGTTTGAGGTTGGGGACAGGGTTTTCCTTAAGGTATCACCTTTAATGAACGTCGTTCGTTTTGGATCCGCAGAAAAGCTAGCTCCAAGATTTGTAGGACCGTTTCCTATCATCGAGAAGGTTGGAAAGATGGCCTATAGATTAGAGCTACCCGAGAGACTGGCCGGAGTTCACAACGTCTTTCATGTTTCTCACCTCCGGAAGTGTTTCCATGAGTCTGCGGAAGTGGTGCAACCTAACATTCTAGAAGAAGTCGAAGTGGAACGTGAAGCAACTGTGAGGAGAGTTCCAACCCACATCTTAGGAACTGAAGTGAAAAAGCTACGTAACAGCGAAGTCAAACTCGTTAAAGTTCAGTGGAGCGACGCCGAGGAAGATGCGACTTAGGAAACGGAGGACAGAATACGCGCTGCCTACCCTCTTCTTTTTGAGGGTACATCTTTGATCTCTCTTTTTCCTTAAGTTATGCTTTATCTATCTTTTTCGGTATATCTCCTCGGTCCGTTTCTTAACTCCTTAGGTAGAAAACAAATGGATGCAAACATGTATTTGAAAACATGTTATGGATGATGGCTGCAAATGGTTGCTAGTGGTTGCTAGTGGTTGCTCGTGGATGCATATACACACACATCCTAGGTTATAGATCGGCTCAGTCACTTCATAATGCATATGCATATATGTATTCTCATTTGTATATGGTTGAAACTTGATATGCTGTCAAATGGTTGCCGCATTTGTAAGAATAGTTGTGCACTCATGTAGAATTATGAGTAGGAAAATTTGCATACATAATGGATTCATGACACTTACATGATTCGCATTAAGGAGGTCAACTGAATCAGTAGACCGCCTGATTTCTGCATTAGATAAGGACATATACACACACTATGCATATGATCACGAAGCATTAGAAGTCTTTTAAGGACAGTGGATGCCTGTGTTTGTTGGTTGAGTAGATGGACTGTTGGATGGTAGGATATACATTCTTCCTAACTTGAAGATTTCGGGGACGAAATCCTTTTAAGGGGGGAGAATGTAACACCCCGTGAATTCTATAACGTTAAGCTTCACAAATTAAAGTGTAATTAATTCTAAATGAAAGAATTAAGGGGAATGTGTTACGCCATTGCGTTCGTCTCGGAATTCTGCTTGAGATAGAGTCCGAGTTTGCGCGAATCAGACTCTGTATGAAGGAGTTATGGCCTTCGGAAGTTTCAGAATAAAATTTAAATTCAAACAGCTCAGGTTAAATTTCAAAATTCAAATTTCAGATTCAAACTGGGCTGGGCGCGAAAATTCCCTTCCAGAAACCAGGTCGACCATAGGGTCGACCATGGTGTCGACCTGGTCACCCCAGGTCGACCATAATGTCGACCTGGTCCCCCCCAGGTCGACGATAGTGTCGACCTGGGTGTGGACCTGCCTGGTCGACCTGGCTGGTTAGGTCTGGCTCTGGCTCGAATTTCTGTGGCCCTGTGTGTCACTAGGGCCGACGTGTCACCTCTTGATTGGCTCTTTGAACTTTCTATGGCCTGGATTCCTTCTGTCTTCATCTGACGGCTCAAAACAAATTAAAAATCTATAAATACACCCTAAGTCTCAACTGAAAATTCACACAAAAAAATAAGAAAGGAGTCGTCTTGTTGCTAGGGAGGAATTGAACATAGCCGTCAAGAGAGAAAAGCCTAAAGACGAATCAAATTAAGAAGAAGATTAAAGTTTAATCAAATTAATCAACGCAACGTTAGTCTACCCAAAGGAGCGCATCTCAATTTCAGAATTCAGAATGCAGAATTCAAGATTCTGCATTCGTTGTAAGTATAGTGACCTTTCAGAATATGAATAAAAACTGTGATGTGATTTGATGTAAATGAAAATAGAATTGTGTTATTGTATTGTATAAATTCTATGTATTGTGATGGTTCTATCATGACTTGTATATTGATGTTTGTGGCATAAATTTAATTGATGCAAGCCTATTAAACAATTGTATATGAAAACAATGGCACTTGCAAGTTTGTGGCAAAAACTAGAATTTTATCCCTTTATGTTTATGCCTATGACATGGACCTTATACATTCACTAAGTCTAAATTAAGGCTTGTGTAAACATGTTTTAGATTTGAAACCTTTTATGCCTACATGACCCAAAACCTATGGTATCATTTTCATGCTTATTTGCAAGTATAATTGGATCTATGTCAAGTATCGTTTGGGTTTCATAAACTATGCAAGTTCATGTTTATTTGCAAGTGTAATTGGATCTATGTTAAGTATCATTTGGGTTTCAAAAGCTGTGCAAGTTCATGTTAAAATAGGCTATGTGATTAGATGTTATAATTGGACATTTTGGTGAATATACAACATGCTAGTTTTGTGTTTGACATTATGCCAAATTAAACATGTTTAAACACTAGTTTGTATTAGCCTAAATTATGCCATTTCATATGTCACCTACTTAGTTATACATTGATTTTAATGCAAGTTCACATGACCCATCATTTATGTTAGTATCGCTAAATTGCAAGTTCATGCGCCACACATCCTTATATGTTGTAAACTATTACATGTTCTTGATTTCCCCTTTTCTTACGCTTATAAAGTTGGACTGAATTGTGTCAAGCCCAACATTTGTTATAACGTTGTGAACGTATAAACGGGGGTAATAACGTTGGGTGTAAAACATGAAAATAAATGTTGGCATGTTTGGCACATGCCAATGACAATGACATTTAAGCGGTATGAATTGATATACCCAAGAATAAAAGATATGAAATTTACATATATAATTGAGAAGTAAAAAAATATGTAAATTTAGAAAACACGATATGCTTAACCCGAGGTTGGATTGAGTTGTGATGTAAATCTGCCCGGAACCGCCCGGTTGTCCAGTAGTCACAACAATACCTATCCAATGTGGGTGGTTAAGCATTGAGCCCAATAATTACCCGAGGTTAGACTGAGCTATGGTGTAAACCTGCCCGGAACCGACCGGCATATCCAGTAACCGTAGCAATACCTGTCTAATGTGAGTGGTCAGGTGGTCCTAAGAGGCTAAGGACAGATGGTAGGGTTAAGTCAACTATAACACTTAAACAAATTCAACATGTTAACAAGAATTGAAGGGTGGGGTTAGATAAATACAGACACTTAACCACTTAACATGTTTGACTAGAAAATCCTGGTAACGAGGGACCCGTTTCAGCAGTAACCCAAGTTAGGTACCAACGATACCCTGAAACTAGGCAGGGTGGGGCACGATTACTGGGCTGATTGTAAGCGGTCAAATGACGGCGGTGGGTGCACAGTGCAGGTCTAACGGGGTGCGAGCGTGCACACACTCCGGAGCAGACAACCAGGGCACTGGGGGCACCAGTAGTATAACCTATGCCTTCTAGAATTTGTGTTGGGGCCGCCACCATGGGTCTTGATACACCCTATGGTGGGACCAGCATAGGTATCTACAATTCTTGGGGGCCGTATGACACATGTTAACGCGAGTAGCAGCCGATCTTTAGAAAATGGGGATCACTTCACCCTCAACATGGGGTGCCAGTTGGAATAAACTCAAGTAGGTGCAGAGATATAGTATGGGTGCGATAGTACATTCGACGCTTCCTTAGCTTGTGACACCTTCCTATTTTCAGTATATACATATCATGCCCTTTTCTTATTTACATACTGAAGAGTTACTAGATTTACTCAGGCTTTATGTCTAACTCTATTTTCTCTTCGTCTTCTTTTCTTTCGTCCCCCCCCCCCCCCCCCCCAGGTCCACAAGGAGGAAACAACTCAGCTCAGCCAGGCTCTTTACAAGCTCCAAGACCGTAGATGTATGATTTGGATCTCTTTTTCTCGGATTATGGCTTTGGATATCACGATGGGGTTTTTTGTCACTTTATTTACGTTTTATGCTTCTTTAATAATCAAGACAGTAATGGTGTTGTAATGTTGGAAGTATTTTGAGACAATTATGGAATGTTTTGTTTTGAACACATATTGATGAAATAAAAGTCTGTTTGGTTTCCGCTGTTTAAAATATGTGTATTTATATCTGTCTTGAGTTTATCTATGGCTTTTACTTATAAACCTCCACCAAAGTTAAGGCATTCCCTTTGTGAGTGACATTAATGGAGGTGGGATGTTTCAAGATGTGATGTTGCTTTTCTTTTTATAAGTTAGACTATTTGCGAGTGTAACATATGCCATATTTAAAAGATACGAATAGCGAGGGGACGATGGGATAATATTAAATATACATAATTGTGAATTGGCATAAAATGGCCTTAAAGGCATATAATTAATTTGAGACATTAATTGGTATAAATTTATATACCTGAAATTATGGACATAATTTAAGTGACAATTATGGACATAAATTAATTTGGAATTTATTGACAAATATGAATAGGGTTATTTATCCAATTTGGGGTTAAATAATTATATGTAATAATTAACTGCCTAAGATATGAGGTTAGACTCGTTTGTGGTATAAGACTGCCCTCACCCGCCCGGCAAATCCAGCAACCACAAACGGTAGTCTAATGTGAGAGGTCAAAGGCACAAATTAAATGCGTAACAGTTGTTAAGAAACGAGGTTAGGCTCGTTTGCACTGTAAGACTTCCCAGACCCGCCCGGCAAATCCAACAACCGCAAACGGTAGTCTAATGTGGGTGGTGTTTACAAGGTTACAGTTCTAATGAATTAAGTAACACTTAACCAGATAAACATGTGGTGGTACATGGGGGTTAAGTGGGTGGCCTGGGTGGCATGTGAAATACGATTAGAAACACTTTACCAAGTTGAAAACATGTAAGAAGACATAAATAAGAAGGGATTAAGTGGGAAGTTCTAGTGGGGACCAAGCATAGGAGGAAAGCTTGTGTCAAATATGGGGACCCTTTTCAAACCAGTAACCCATCAAGCATCTTTGTGAGCTCGAGTTAGATCGAGGATGGGACACACTTACTGGGTTTGATTGTAATAGGTCAAAAACGGGTTAGCGGTGGCAACGCAAGTCCAACGGGGTCATATGCGTGCGTGGGCCCGGGCTGGTAGGTAAGACGTTGTTGCATCGTGTAGATAATCCGTGCATCTTTAGTGGTATCGGGTTGCCACTTTGGGGAGTGATACACCCCACTGTGGGACCAGCATGGGTATTTATGAGTTAAGGAGCCGATCGCATGGGGGTAGTGGGTACAACTAGTGGAGATAGTGGCAGGTGGCACCTATGAAGGCAACTAGGGGTACACGAAACTACCATTATCATTATTATGTTCAGTAGGCAGATCAACTTTAGGGTGACTAGTAATGTTGAATTATAGTAATTATCCTATAGTGATTAGGAACGAGATTAACGCCAGAATATTCCTCTTGTTTGCTTTGCCATGCCCACTTGTTTCACGATTATACCTTGTTTTACCAGTTTATGCCTTACCCTAATTACTTTAATAATTATATTGTTAAAGTTATTATACTCGCCAGACTTTATGTTTGACCCCCTTGTTTTCGCCTCTTTTCTTCCATTCCCCCCCTCCCCAGGTTCTCAGGGTGGGACTAGTACTAGTGGAGCTTGATCTTGGATATCTTTCTCTCTCTTTTGGAAGTGCTTGGATTGCTGAAAGTAAAGTTCAGCTTATCTCTTTTATGGCTACTTATGTTGGGGTTATGCATTTTACTTTATGTGCTCAGAAAACAATTTGTCAAGATGGATATTAAGTATACTTGGTTTTACTGTTGGTTTATGAAGTTGTTGTAATCAAACTATTTCTCCGCTGCAACAAAAGTTGTTTTAAAATTTTCAAGTACCAATATATGTATCTATCTTGTTATATTTTGTTCTATTCACCATTAATACTCCATGAAAGTTAATGCATTCCCTTTGAGAGTGACATTAATGGACATGGGTTGTTACACGCGGTATCAGAGCTGAAGGTTAACAGAACAGGTAAGAGATTTTGAAAAACTATTTTTCAAAAGCGTTTTATAAAGAAATACATTCAAAGTATGTTTTAAGGAGATTATTTTCAAGAGAAATGTTTGTTTTAAAAACATAACCCCTAAGAGCCATATATCTTTCTTTTGAATTCTCCATTTGAATCTCTTCATTTTCTTTTCAGCATGTATGGGTTACCCGAGATACCCAAGGGAATACCGATACCAGCCTGGTTCAGAAGGTATCTGGAGGATAGGGCCATGGCCGCAGGCCCAGCAGACATCCCTCCGCTCCCAGCTGTAGCCGTTCCTCCTCCTCCCCCTCCCTGTGTTGATACTTTCTCAAAGATATGCAAAGGCTTTCGAGTAATGGGCAGAAAACCTTTTCACAGATCAAAAACGTTTGTTGAAGCTCTAAATTGGCTTAAGGAGGTAGAAGACTTGTTTGGTGTCTTCGAGGTAGAAGATGGAAGGAAGGTCCAATTGGCCGCTTGGTTAATGAAGGACGAATCCTCGTTTTGGTGGGAGGTCATGAATGGAGAGCATCCAGTAGAGACGTGGATGGATTTCAGACACAGGTTCGAGATGAAATTTCTCTCACGAACAGAAGAGAATTTATACATGGAAAGATTCTTGGCATTGAAGCAGGGGAATTTATCAGTAAAGGAGTAGGTCAACAAGTTCAATTAGTTGGCGAGGTTTGGCTTAGACTTAGTGAACACACCTGAAAAGAAGACCTTGAGGTTCGTTAAAGGTTTGAATGAGCCGCTACATGGGTTAGCTATGACCCACATTCCTATGGGGGCTACCTTTAAGAAACTAGTTGACATGGCACTTATGCAGGAAGAGGAGAAAGGCACTAATGCTAATAAGGCACCAGAAAAGAAAGGGGATCAAAAGAAGTCACAGCAGCAACCTAAGAAAGGTGGTAAGGACAATAATAACAAAGGAAAGAAAAGGTGCTTTAATTGTGGAACACCAAGCCATCTGAGCAAGGACTGTAGGAAGAAGAAGAAGACTGGTTGTTTCCACTGTGGAGAGGCAGGACATCTAATTAAAGACTGCCCGAGGAAACAGGGACAAAGGCAAAGAACTGGGTTACTTCTGGAGGACAGATTCAGGCTCTCATGGCAC
This sequence comes from Allium sativum, assembly GCA_030737875.1. Lineage (NCBI taxonomy): Eukaryota > Viridiplantae > Streptophyta > Magnoliopsida > Asparagales > Amaryllidaceae > Allium > Allium sativum. The sequence continues at coordinate 574,339,328 of CM060921.1, read as the reverse complement.
CAGGGAAGGCAAGAGGGCAGGTTCACGCTCTCATGGCACCAGGACGGGAAAGAGGTAGAAGCATTTCTGTTGAAAGTTTGGTTTTTCTGTTTGATCATCCTGTTCATATTTAATTTGATTCTGGCGCTTCACACTCGTTTGTGTCTGCTTCGTTAGTTGAAACACTGCACCTAAATACTAGTCTAGTTACAGATCCCATAGTAGTCTCAAATCCTATTGGTGGTTCGGCTCATCTTTCAATGATTTGTCGGGATTTGAGAGTGTCTATTTTGAGCGTTGAGTTTGAATGCAACGACTTCGTTCTCGGCTTCACGGGCTATGGATTGATTCTAGGCATGGATTGGTTATCCAGTAATGGTGTTGTCCTCGATTGTGAAAAGAGAGTGGTTAGACTTATGACTCGCCTTGGTAACACTCTCGAAATCTCTTGTAACCCCATACATGCTGTTATGCTTAGTTACCTAGAATCTCTTGATGCGTCTGTTGAAAACTTGCAGTCTATTAGAGTAGTCCACGAATACTCAGATGTATTTGAAGAGATGAAGGGCTTACCTCCAAAGCGGGAGATAGAATTCCGCATATACCTTGTTGATAATGCAAAACCCGTAGCTCTACCCGTTAGACACATGGCTCCTAGGAAGATAAAAGAGCTCAGTAAGCAAGTCAAAGAGCTGCTCGAAAAGGGGTTTATAAGGCGGAGTATTTCTAAATGGGGTGCTCTAATGGTATTCGCAACCAAAGCGGATGGTTCACTTCGCCTATGCGTTGATTATAGGGAGCTGAACAAGCTGACCAAGAAGAATAGGCACCCACTTCCTAGAATAGATGACTTGTTTGATCAGCTTGTAGGCGCGTCTGTTTTCTCCCAATTAGATTTGGCTATCGGGTTCCATCAGCTAAGAGTGGCTGAAGACAGCATTGATAAGGCCGCGTTCAGAACCTCGGATGGTTTCTTCGAATGGCTTGTCATGCCTTTCGGCTTGACAAACGCACCCGCTTACTTCGTTGACTTGATGAGTAGGGTGTTTAGAGAATTCCTTAATAAGTTTGTGGTGGTCTTCGTAGACGACATCTTGATCTTCTCGAAGAATGTAGAAGAGCATGCTTTGCATTTAAGGGAAGTCATGGATACTCTTCGTATACATCATCTAAAGGCCAAGTTCTCCAAATGCCATTTCTGGAGAGAAGAGGTGAGGTTTCTTAGACATGTAGTGTCCAAAGAGGGGTTAGCCGTGGACCCCGCAAAAGTAGTTGCGGTGCAAGATTGGAAGGTTCCACGGAATGTAATCGAAGTCCGAAGCTTTCTCGGGCTAGTGGGCTTTTACTGAAAGTTCATTAAAGATTTTGCTAAAATCTCAGCCCCACTCACAAGATTAACAAAGAAGAATCTAACTTTCGCTTGGGATTTGGATTGCGATATTGCATTCCAACGTTTGAAAAGGGCTCTAACAACAGCCCCAGTTCTGACATTGTCGGATGGGAGCAAGATGTTTACTGTATTCAGGATGCATGTGGTACGGGACTAGGTGTTGTCTTGATGCAAGAAGGGAAGGTAGTAGCTTATGGAGGCAGACAGTTGAAAGTACATGAGAAAAACTACCCAACCCACAATCTAGAGTTGGTTGCCATCGTCTTTGCGCTTAAGTCTTGGCGCCATTATCTCCTAGGTGAGAAGTTTGAATTATATACTGACCATAAATCATTGAAGTACTTTTTCTCGCAGAAAGATCTTAACTTAAGACAACAAAGGTGGATGGAATTCCTAGCCTCTTATAATTTTGAGATTTCCTATACACCAGGCAAGGGCAATGTGGTAGCAGATGCCATAAGTAGGAAAAAGCTGACCTTGAGTCCTCTCTTTATAGAAAGGATAAGCTTGGAATATATAGCAAACTTCAATTTTAGACCCTCCTCTGAAATTGTGCCTAGTCTGTTAGCATTACTAGAGGTGTGGCCTACTCTTTTGGACTCAATAGGAACCGCGCAACGAGAAGACCCTCAGCTAGTTGATGCGATGGAAAAGCTAGTTAGGGGTGAGACTTCTAGTCACCTCAATAGATACTCCATCAATGATAGGGGTTGGCTAAGACGCGATGGAAGGTTATGCATCCCACAAGTAAGGGATTTAGTGAAGACAATTCTCGAAAAGGCGCACCATTCCAAACTGACCATACACCCAGGCGGAGACAAGATTTATAAAGATATAAAAAGGGTTTTCTTTTGGAATGGCATGAAGAGTGATGTAGCTTAGTTCGTCACTAAGTGTTTGATATGCCAACAAGTCAAAGCAAAGCAGAAGAAGCCCGGTGGTCTGCTTCATCCTCTCGAGGTACCACAGCGAAAGTGGGATAGCATTTCGATGGACTTTGTTGATGGGTTGCCTAGGTCAAAAAGGGGCAATACTAGTATTTGGGTAATTGTGGACAGGCTCACTAAAAGCGCTCACTTTATACCTATTAAAAGTAGAATGACTGCCTCGTCCCTAGCATTAATTTATCTCAAAGAAATAGTTCGACTCCATGGGATACCCTCCACCATAGTGAGCGATCGAGATCCTATTGTCACAAGCGAGTTTTGGAAGAGATTGAAAGAGGCAGTAGGCACCCAATTATGCTTAAGCACGACCTATCACCTCCAAACTGATGGTCAGACGGAAAGGGTGAGCAGAGTATTAGAAGACCTCTTGAGATTGTGCATTCTTGACTTTGGAGGGACTAGGAGGATCATCTTCCTTTGGTGGAATTCGCCTACAACAATAGCTACCAAGCCACCATAGGAATGGCGCCCTTCGAAGCTTTATATGGAAGACCGTGTCGATCACCAACTTGTTGGTGGGAGTCTACAGACAAGATTGTACTTGGGCCAGACATAATTAGAGAGACCTCAGAAAAGGTGGACTTGATAAGAGGACGGATGAAGGCTGCACAAGATAGACAGAAGTCCTACGCAGAGAAAAGAAGGGCCGACCTTGAGTTTAAGGTTGGAGATAGGGTGTTCCTTAAAGTATCTCCTTTGAGGAATGTCATTCGCTTTCGGTCCGTAGGAAAGCTAGCACCAAGATTTGCAGGTCCATTTCCTATAATTGAAAGGATTGGGACGATGGCTTACAGAGTAGAGCTACCCGAGAGACTGGCTGGAGTTCATAATGTTTTTCATGTTTCTCAACTACGAAAATGCTTACATGAATCAATGGAAGTGGTGGAGCCAAGTATACTAGAAGAAGTTGAAGTGGAACGAGAAGCGACTGTAATAAGAGTTCCAACTTGTATTTTGGGTACGGAAGTCAAAAAGCAACGCAACCATGAAGTCAAGCTTGTTAAAGTTCAATGGAGTGATGCTGAGGAAGACGCGACTTGGGAAACTGAGAGGAAAATACGCGCAGCCTACCCTTTTCTCTTTGAGGGTACCTCCTTGATCTCTTTTTGCATAAGTTTATTCATGCTTATATCTATCTTTCAAGTATATCTCCTCAGTCCTATTCTTTGGCCTTAGGTAGAAACCGATGGATGTAAACATGTATTTGAAACATGTTATGATTGATGGTTGCGAGTGGTTGCAAGTGTTTGCAAATGGTTGCTCGTGGATGCATGTACACACACATTAGGCACTAGATCAGCTCAATCACCTTCATATTGCATATAAATGTGTGTGCATGTCTAAATTTATGGATGTGTAATGGTTGTGCTATCATAAGGATGCTGCATTTTGATGAATGGTTGTGCGCTCATGTAGAAATAATATGTATCGTTAGGATTCTTTCACATACATAATGGATGCATTGCACTATCATGATTTGCGTTAAGGAGGTCAACTGAATCAGTAGACCACCTAATTTTGCATTAGACAAGGAACATATACACACACTTTTTGCATATGTTCATACGGCATTAGAAATCATGCAAGGACAACGGATGCCTTTGTTTGATGGTTGAGTAGATGAATGATTGGATGTTAGGATATACATTCTCCTTAACTTGGAGATTTCAGGGGCGAAATCCTTTAAGGAGGGGAGAATGTAACACCCCGTGATTTTAAATATTAAAATTAACGAATTAAAGAATACTTAATTTCAAATGTGAGAATTATGGGAAACGGGTTGAGCCATTGCGTTCGTCTCGGAATTCTGCTTGAGATAGATTCTGAGTTAGCATAAAATGGACATCGTATGAAGGAGATATGGACGAACGAAGTTAGGCAGAAAAACCGGAAATAGACCAGAATGCACTAGCGCACTTGTGAAGTGCGCCAGTACAAAAATGCACTGGTGCACCTGCCAAGTGAGCCCATGTCGGGCTAAAAACCTACACAGATTTCTGGAGTGTTCTGATCCGAATAGTGAGTCATTGCTGAGTCATTAGGGTTGAGGTGTTATTCTATCTTGACTGGATGGTCTTGATTGCTTCTAGGGTTAATCGGACGGCTCTAAATTAATTAAAATTCTATATAAGCAACCTAACTCTCAACCTAAAATCACACTAATTCATACCAAGAGCCTCCATGGCATCAATGGAGAACCCAGAGTAGCCGCCGTTCTCTTTCAACTCAAAAACAAGATAGAAGCAAGAATCAAAATCAAATCTAATCTAAATTAGGATAACAATTAGTCTACATCAATGGCGAGCAATTCAGTTTCAGAATACAGATCCCATAAAAACAAGACTGTTCTTTTGTTTGTGAGTATAATTTCTTTCACAAAATAATTACTTAATTTAATTGTGATAAGTTATAATTGGGATTATGAGAATATGACTTTGAATCATGTGATGTTATCGTTGACAGTTTTGTTATTGTGGATCTATTTCATATGTTGAATTGTACATGTTTAACTTGATTCCATCTTATACAAGTTTGGGATGTTAAATCATATGTATATGAATCTTATGCAAGTTTGGGATGTTAAATCATATGCTAGTTTATGAATCTTATGCAAGTCTGTAGGTGGATTATACCTAAGTTCATATGTGAATCATGTAGATGCATATGCTAGTTTATATGCAAACACATTAGATTAATTTACATGTTTAGATCCATATGCAAGTTCACATCTTTGTGTTTAGATCTATATTTAGATCCATGGCAGTACATAGTTATGAAAATTTATGTTCTATATGCCCATTGCCTATGCTAGTTTTGTATGTGAATCATATGCTAGTTTGAATGGAATTCATATGCAAGTTATAGGAAAACCATATCCATATGTGCAAGTTCACATCTTTATGTTTAGATCTATATTAAGATCCATGATAGTTTATACAAATTTATGTATACCCATTGCCTATGCAAGTTATTGGCTATGCAAACTTATGTCATGATTCTTAGATCTATTTTATGTGCTATGTAAGATGTGATGTTGCTTTTCTTTTTATAAGTTAGACTATTTGCGAGTTTAACATATGTCATATTTAAAACGTACGAATAGCGTGGGGACGATGGAATAATATTAAATATACATAATTGTGAATTGGCATAAAATGGCCTTAAAGGCATATAATTAATTTGAGACATTAATTGGTATAAATTTATATACCTGAAATTATGGACATAATTTAGGTGACAATTATGGACATAAATTAATTTGGAATTTATCGACAAATGTGAATAGGGATATTAATCCAATTTGGGGTTAAATAATTATGTGTAATAATTAACCACCTAAGACACGAGGTTAGACTCGTTTGTGGTATAAGACTGCCCGGACCCACCCGGCAAATCCAGCAACCACAAATGGTAGTCTAATGTGAGAGGTCAAAGGCACAAATTAAATGCGTAATAATTGTAAAGACACGAGGTTAGGCTCTTTTGCGGTATAAGACTGCCCGGACCCGCCCGACAAATCTAGCAACCGCAAGCGGTAGTCTAATGCGGGAGCTCTTTACAAGGTTACAGTTCTAACGAATTAAGTAACACTTAACTAGATAAACATGTGGTGGGACATGGGGGTTAAGTGGGTGGCCTGGGTGGCATGTGAAATACGATAAGAAACACTTAAACAAGTTGAAAACATGTAAGAAGACATGAATAAGAATGGGTTAAGTGGGAAGTTCTAGTGGGGACCAAGCATAAGAGGAAAGCTTGTGTCAAACATGGGGACCCTTTTCAAACTAGTAACCCATTAAGTATCTTTGTGAGCTCGAGTTAGATCGAGGACGGGACACGCTTACTGGGTTTGATTGTAAGAGGTCAAAACGGGTTAGCAGTGGCAACGCAAGCCCAACGGGGTCACGTGCGTGCGTGAGCCCGGGATGGTAGGTAAGACATTGTTGCATCATGTAGATATAAGCCGTGCATCTTTAGTGGTGTCGGGTTTCCACTTTGGGGAGTGATACACCCCACTGTGGGACCAGCACGGGTATCTACGAGTTAGGGAGCCGATCGCATGGGGGTAGTGGGTACAGCTAGTGGAGATAGGGGCAGGCAGCACCTATCAAGACAACTAGAGGTACACGAAACTACCATTATCATTATCGTGTTCAGTAGGCGGGATCAACTTTAGGGTGACTAGTAATGGTGCAGTATAGTAATTATCCTATAGTGATTAGGAACGAGATTAACGCCAGAATATTCCTCTTGTTTGCTTTGTTATGCCCACTTGTTTCACGGTCATACCTTGTTTTACCAGTTTATGCCTTATCCTAATTACTTTAATAATTATATTGTTAAAGTTATTATACTCGCCAGACTTTATGTCTGACCCCCTTTATTCGCCTCTTTTCTTCCTCCCCCAAGGTTCTCAAGGTGGGACTAATACTAGTGGAGCTTGATCTTGGATCTCTTTCTCTCTCTTTTGGAAGTGCTTGGATTGCTGAAAGTAAAGTTCAACTTGTCTCTTTTATGGCTACTTGTGTTGGGATTATGCTTTTTACTTTATGTACTCAGAAAACAATTTGTCAAGACGGATATTAAGTGTACTTGGTTTTACTGCTGGTTTATGAAGTTGTTGTAATCAAACTATTTCTCCGCTGCAATAAGAGTTGTTTTAAAATTTTCAAGTACCAATATATGTATCTGTCTTGTTATATTCTGTTCTATTCACCAATAATACTCCATGAAAGTTAATGCATTCCCTTTGAGAGTGACATTAATGGACGTGGGGTGTTACATATTACTTCTTAACTATTAATACTAACTATTTCTTGTTAAGCATTTATCATTAATATTAAGTAGTAAAAACTAATTATAATTTATTAATTTTTAATTATTTTTAATTATCATTTATTATTAAATGTAGTTAATTATTTAGTTATTAATTATGAATATTGAGATGCAATATAGCCATACTTTTACTTAGTTATTAATTGTTAATTATCTTTTATTTATTTATTATTAATTTATTAATTATTTAATTATTTATTTAATACTTATACATATTCATATTTCAAATTAATTATTATCTAGTAGTTTTTTGTTATTAATTTATTATTATTGATTATTTATTTATTTTATTTTTTTAAATGTTAATTATTATTATTTTTCATTTATTAATTATTGTTAGTTATAATATCATTGTATAATACTTAAATTTTATTGTTCATTAATGACTATTGAATATTAATCCTAATTATTCTATAATTACTAGTAGTTAATCATTTAATAGTAACTATTTAAAATTAATTATCATAAGTTAATCATTAAATGCTGATACCTATTTTCAATAGTATGTTTTTCGCAATAGTTTTTACCAGTTGTAAAAAAATGCAGTTATTGCAAGTGGCGAAAACAGTTGCTAAAGATATCTATTCGCAACTGGCTTGGAAGTGCAGTTGCAAATAATACGTTTGTTGCAACGGTTATGGAAGCATAGTTGCTAAAAGTATGTTTTTGCAATAGGAAGAGAAGCGCAGTTGCTAAAAATATGTTTTTCGCAACAAAAAGAAAAGGCTTGTTGCTAAATCTCATCTATTGCAACTGTTATAATAGGTACGTTGCTAAATATCATTTACTGCAACAGTCATGTGTCGCCTGTTGCAAATAGCTAGTTGTAGTAGGGTATTTTTCTTGTAGTGATTTTACGTATCGATGATCATAAAATATTTTTATTTTATTCCCCGAGGGTTGAATCATTCTCATATTTTGATGTGTTAATTATGGGGATGTGAGACATGCCCATAATTTTTACTCATTTTGTTTATGACCATTTTGCCCATGCCAGTCTTGTACAGGGTTTAACTTTTGACTAGGGACGAATCAGGTGTTGAGCTCGGTCTCACTGAAAAGGAAATGTTGTTTCCAATTTCGTTTTTTTTTTGGGTTTTACAGTTTGTTGTTCAGGTTTTTAGTGCCATAATGGGCTGATTTGGGGAGGTCCATTAGCAAGCTAATTGGGGGATATAAATAGTGGGTTAGAGGCATTGAGAGAGGGTTACTTTCTTCATTCTCTCATTTGGTTAAGCTTATGATCCTCCTTACTCAATCAAATACACCTTTTCACCATTAAAATTCTAGATCTAAGGAACAAAATCAAAGATCTACATCGATTGAAGCTAGATCTACGTCGAGTGAGGAAAATTTTCATAAAAGCAAGGAGTTGGAAGATAAATCCCTTCCGTTCGGATTTGTATTACATTGATTTTGTGTTGTTTTTGAGAATTGGTGAGTGATATGCATCTCCCATGTGGATTCAATCAAGTATATGTGTTGTTGGTCATAATTTCATCGTTTTCAAGTCATTTTCACCTTGATCTATCTCATCATAAGTGCATTTTCATTGAACACCATAGGATCTAATCTAGCAACTCAAAACTGGTAATTTCTATGATTATATATATGATTATGCAAGTTAGATCCATTGTATTAATTTATAATCGATTTATCATGATTTGGGACTTTTTCTATAATTTAATGATGATAATTGTTACTTTGATGTGGTTGTTGATTTTGTGAAGTGTTTGTGATTGGGATGAGTTGATTTCATCGATATTTTCATTTGTCGAAGATTTGGTCAAGTTCGGAGTTATTTTTTTCAGACATGAAGTTAGGTCATTTTTCCGACTAGTCATTTTCTTCTTCTCCAAGAAATCAATCAGATCGCTGGGACGGGTCAGATCGTTCTAACAAGTCAGGTCATTGGTCCAGAAAGAAGAAAAGCAAGTCATTGAAAGGCATCGGAGTATGGAAAAAGCTTGGATCGTCCAGTTTAGATCGTTGCGGGAGTGTTAGGTGGTGGGTCATTGGACGTGACGTGGCAAGGAGGTATTAGAACATTGGAGCTTCTAGAGGAGGCTTAAGTCGCAGGGGCAAAGGTCATTAACAACCTAAATTCGGTCGTAAGTCGTTGAACCTATAGAAAGTCAAGCCGTTGAAGGAAGTTAGGTCGTTAGAACGTTGAAGAAGGAGCCTGGACTATTGGTAATGGTTAGGTCCTGGCTAGTCAGGTTGTGGGTTGGAAGGGGGTTGGTTAGGTCGTGGGTCGGCCAATATAATCAGGTCGTGAAAATGACCTAAGGATTCTGCAGCGTTTATAAACATTGTGAAATGAAGATTAAGTGTTGTGCTTTTTTTCGTAGCATAAATTCTGGAAATGCTATGGAATGATGTATCGACTAAATGGTGTATATTCATGGATCAATGATGGTGATCGTGACTTCGAAGGAATTTAAGTGAGAATGTCGAAGTGTTGTGATGTGTTTGTTGTTCGTTGTAATGAAACGAATGTGATGACAACTCAAGGTGTTCTGAGTTTTTTTAATTATGGTTGGACAGTCACCATCGAAGACGACTAGAGATACCGAAGGCCAAGGAATGGATGGTGTGTCATTGCCAGTCATACGATTAACGATGGTTTCGAAGCAGGATTGGCGGTGATAACCATAGTCAGTCATGGATGTTTATTGTTTTCTTGTACCGTCTCACGTAGATTATCTGACGTCGAAGAAGATGTTCCTTGGGTGCTTGTATGATATTGGTTTAGGCCTCTAGGGCTTGTGGTTGAGGGATGTTAAATTTGATTAGGATGGTTTACGTGAGATATATAATCTGGATTCTATGAGCGCTATTGTTTGGTTGTTTCTGATTGCCATGAATGAATGGTTTTTCTGGTTTCCATGGATGTATGGTTGAAATGCTTATTAGTAAAGGCAATCACTGTCCGATGTGGGGAAGATGGGGTTGAGTTCTTCTCTAGTTTTTATGGTAGATTGGTTTGTTAATCTTCCTATTCTCATATACTTTGTTGATGATGTTAGGTAGTTATTTTATCACTCACTAAGACTCTTTTCTGACTCAAGGTTTTATGTTTCCCTCTTATTATCATGGGCTGTTCATCTGATTTTTGGATGGGCAGTCTAGGTGACATGTGATATCTTGGTGAGGACGATGTTTCAGTTCGGTAGTGAGTGGGAGGGTGGCGTATTACTTTTCTTGTGAAAGTTTGAAGTTTGAATGTATGTAACAATTAGAAAAGAAGGATGAGAAGTCCGAAGACAAGAAGGAGAAGAAGTGCTTTACTTGTGAAAGATTGACCCATCTGAACAAGGATTATAGAAAGAGGAAGGGCACCTGCTTTAACTGTGGTGAGATGGGACACTTCACTAGGGACTGCCCGAAGAAACGAGGGCAAGGGCAGAGGATAGGTCCTATTTCTGGAGGGCAGGCGAATACCCTCGAGGCTGGTGGATAGGATAGAAATAGGAAAACTTTCTGTAGAAGGTTTTATTTTCTTATCTGATTGTGGAGTTAAAACTCTTTCTGATTCTAGCATTTTGATTCTGTAATTGAGACTCTGCACTTTAATACTAGTCTTGATTCTGATCCCGCTGTAGACTCAAACCCATAAGGGTTATGACTCATCTGTTTGTGATAAGTTGGGGTTTGAGGGTATCTATGTTGGGCGTTAAGTTGACTATAACGCATACATTCTGGGTTTTTATCATGCTTAGTTTCCTAAGAATCATTTGATAATCTGATCTGTACCAGTAGTTTGTAAGTGTCTGAATATTTCTGAAAAGGATAGGGGTTTTTACTCAAAGCGTGAAGTAGATTTCCAGTTGGACATTTGTTTAATGGGAGTGATTCTCTGAGTGTCAATCTGATGCTGATTTTGATCTTCGGGGTTGATACTTAGGGTGTTATTCCCTTAAACCGATGTCTAATGGGAACAAAGCTTTTGTTTAAATCGTACTTGCTTCTGTCACTCAGTTGTATCGTATTGTTCGAATCTTCGACCTTTAGGTAGAAACCAATGGGTGTAAACATGTGTTTGATACATGTTATGTTTGATGGTTGCAAGTGGATGCAAGTGGTTGCTAGTGGTTGCTTGTGGATGCATATATACACACTAGGCACTAGATCGGCTCAAAACACTCTCATACTGCGTATTGATGTGTGTGCATTTTTAAAATTTTTATGGATGCGAAATGGTTGACTCAGCACATGGATGTTGCATATGAATGAACGGTTGTGCACTCATATAGAAATGATATGTATCAAATAGGAAAATTGCATACATGTTGGACTCATGGCACTGACATAATTCGCATTAAGGAGGTCAACTGAATCAGTGGACCGCCTGATCTTTGCATTAGATGAGGAACATATACACACACTTTTGCAAATGTTCATACAACGTTAGGAGTTTCTAAGGATAATGGATGCTTGTAGATGATGGTTGAGTAGATGGGCGATTGGATGGTGGGACACATTCTTCTTAACTTGAAGATTTCAGGGACGAAATCCTTTAAGGAGGGGAGAATGTAACACCCCGTATTTTCCGTGAATATAAGAATGACAAATCAGAGAATAATTATATTATAACAGAATAATTAAGGGAAACGGGTTATGCCATTGCGTTCGTCTCGAAATTCTGCTTGGAATAGATTCCAAGTTTGCGTAAACCGGACTCCGTATGAAGAAGATATGGCCTTCAGAAGTTCCAGTAAAAACCAGCCCGAAATTCAAAATTCAGATTTCGAAATTCAAAACAGACACCCGGGCTGGGCAGGAAAATTCCCGCCCAGGACCTAGGTCGACACTAAGGTCGACCTCCCCCCCCTCCCCCCCTCTAGATCTGGAGACAGATCCATTTTTCTGCACCTGGACGCCTTTCTGACCGGATTCGTGAGCTCTAATCTATTTAAACACCCCCAAACCCAACTTTCTGTCCACATAATTTCATTCTGCCTATACTCTGCTTCTATTCTAATTAAAAATAAAAATGGCGTCACTACTCTGCTAGAATCAAAACTAGAATTAGTGCATCTTCTTCCAATCTGAATAGAATTAAAAGAGGACAAATATTTTCTAATCTAATCGATGGTCTACGCCAAAAGGAGAGCTATTCAGTGTTAGAATTCAGATCCCAGAAATCAAGATTTACCTTTTCAATCGTGAGTATAGTTATTTTCATATATGAAATTTAATAATTATCGTGACATTTTTGTGAATCTGGATCTGAGGTTATGCATACTTTTCTGTGGATCTATCTTGATTGTGACTGTTCTGTATCTGTTCCCTCTTTTCTTCCTTTTTGTTTATAGCCAGGCTACCACGAGCCTGCGCCAAATCTCATAAGAGATTAATGCACGAATGCTAAATTTTGGGATAAATAATGGATAATGCATAATTGGACATGACTGATCTTTGACTGATTTGAGAAACGGACATATGTTGTAAATTAGATCTGATCTGTGTATACTCTGTAATTTGGAAGAAGAGGAATCATTGTATGATAACATGTGACTTGAAACTTGGGGACATAGGCATGTTTAAAATTAAGATCTGATTTTGAGATGTTATAATTTAAAGATCTAGATTTTTTGGCAAATTTTTATGTAACGATTCATGATTTGAAAAAAAAAAAGAATATGTGACTTAGGTGTAGAGACTCATATTATACTAGGATAACTATCAATGTGAATATGCCTAAAAGTGGATTTTCGGATAATTGGCATTAAAGGATATAACTTGGCATAATTCATAGAGTATATCATGATTTGGGGCTTTTTAGAGAATATTCTGTATTGTGCAAAGTTTAACTAAAAATTTGGGCATATGTTGTATTATGAATTATGACCATGATTTAGGCATGAAAGTTTAGGCTTAATTTATGATTAGGCAAGATATGTAAATAGAATTTTGGAAATATATTTTCTGCTAAATCTGTTGAATTGCCTAATCAGCTAAATCTATTATCTGCTAAATCTGTTGAATTGCCTAATTTGCTAATCTGTTGAATCGCCTAATCTGCTAGATCTGTTATCGGTTGAATTGCCTAATCTTTTGAAAGCTAAATAATTGTAATTTGGGTATGAAAATCCGTAGGCTCGATCTAAGATTGAGTAAAAATATGGAATTTGATTAATCTACTGTAACCAAGTTTAATCTGATAAATGGACATAATTAGTCTGATATCTGTATAATCTGTATTGGAATAAATTGGCTATGACACGAGATTAGGCTCTGTTTGTGGTAGAAGCCTGCCCGGAACCAACCGGCTTAACCAGCAACCGCAATCTGTCAGTCTAATGTGAGAGGTCGTAGGAATAACTAAAATATGCTTAGACACGAGGTTAGGTCTGGGTTGTGGCAGAAGTCTGCCCGGAACCGTCCGGCACATCCAACGGCCAAAAGCTACCAACCTAATGTGAGAGGTCTATGCATTAATATTTAATTAATGCAAATTTAAGAGAAATGTGGTGTCTAAAAATGTGTTGGGTAGATAGGGTTAAACCAACCGGACTGATGAATCTAATAAACTCGTTTCGTGAATCTGTAGGCCCAATACAAAGTTAGACAATCTGTAAGTCTGTTAAATCCATACATCTGATCTGTTAATCTGAAAATTTGTTAACTTTATTGTCTGATCTATTAACTAGTAATTTGAACTCTGTCTGAAATTGGTATACAAGTTAATCTGAAATTTGTTAGTCTGGGGACACAAGGTTAGGAGGGGAATTACTTGTGTCATCTGTTGTGTGGAACCCATATTAGTCAGTAACCCTTTTTGGTATCAAAACTTTGACCCCACGCTATGTAGGGGTCCGGGCACGCTTACTGAACTAATTATAAGCAGTTCATTCTGATAATGGCGAGGGGTGTTGATGGCGCATTCCAATCGGGTCATGTGTGTGCATGGATCTGGTCTGCTCTGAGGATGTAAGACACCGTGACATCTATAAATAGGTTTGTACCAATAGGTTGCCACTTTAGGGAGTGATACACCCTATTATGGGGCCGACACAGGGTATTTATGTATTAGGTAGCCGATCGCTTGGGGGTAGTACCTAGGGTACACTTAGTTCTGTCTGATTCTGTGGGTACCGTCTGTTTCTGTTGGGTGGTAACACCTGTCTGTTTCTGCGTGGTACCGTCTATTCGGGTAGTAAAGGCCCATTACTAGTGTACACCTAATTCTAGCATTCTGTTTCTGTAGAGATTATTCGGTTTCCGTTTCTGTTTTAGTTTAGACATTAGGGTACACTTAGTTCTGTCTGTTCTGTGGGTACCATCTGTTTCTGTTGGGTGGTAACACCTGTCTGTTTCTGCGTGGTACCGTCAGTTCAGGTGGTAAAGGCCCATTACTAGTGTACACCTAATTCTAACTTCTGTTTCCATAGGGATTATTCTTTTTTCGTCTCGGATTCTGTTTCCGTACCTTCTGTCTGTTTGGGTGGTAAAGGCCCATTATTAGTATTCTGTTTCTGTACCTTCTGTCTGTTGGGGTGGTAAAAGCCCATTATTAACATTCTGTTTCTGTACCGTCTGCCTCTGTTCGGGTGGTAAAAGCCCATTATTAGCATTCTGTTTCTGTACCGTCTTCCTCTGTTCAGGTGGTAAAAGCCCATTATTAGAATTCTGTTTATGTACCGTCTGCCTCTGTTCGGGTGGTATAGGCCCATTACTAGCATTCTGTTTCTGTAAAGATTATTCTGCTTCCAGTTTCAGTTTAGACAGGGTAACACCTAATCCTGTTACACTAGTATTAGTTCAGAGAAGTGAAAACTAAGTAAGAAGCTTAGCTTAGCCTATATCATCCCGTTTCTTCTGTTAACCTGCTATTCCTATTACGGTTATCTCTCATCCAGTTTTATTTGCATGTCATGATACTATTATCTGTTTATATGCTGAAAGTCACTGGACTCACCAGACTTATGTCTGACCTAGTTTATTTCGCCTCTTTTCTTCCGTTCCCCCCTCCCCCAAGGTTCTCAGGGTGGAAACATAGGAACTTGATTTTGATTCTCTCTGCTTGAAGTGTTTGAAGTATTGGTTGGCTTTGGCTCTATCTTTCCATGGTAATTTATATTGGGGATTTTGGCTTTAAAAACTATGCATTCTGAAGGCTTTTGTACAAGACCGATATTTATGTACTTGAATTCTGATATTATGATTTTGAAAGATGTAACTAAACTCATTTTTGTTTCTGTTGTAATAAAGTTATAAAATTTTCAAGTACTACTTTATCTGTCTTGTAAATTTATGTTCTGTCTACTAAAAACGCACCACCAAAGTTAAGGCATTCCCTTTGCGAGTGACCTTAATGGAGGTGGGGTGTTACAATAGAAAATTCATACGGAAAAAAATGAAGGTCGAAATGGATTGGACCACTGAGATCGGAACGAGCAAAAGAATTTTTCTCAAGTTGGGCAATTTTTTATTTTTGAGAAAATTTGATGGTCGTCCTATTTGACCTGATACGCACAAAAATTCGCAACCGACGAGCTTGCGTATTTCTCAACAAAACTCGCCCAATTGTCATGCCTAAATGGACGCATTTCAAATATCAAATTCTCATTATGATATTTTATTTTGAATTTTCAAGACAAAAATTTGGGTCATTGCACTCTCCTCCACTCAAAAATATTTCATCCTCAAAAAGGAACAAAATAAGGGAAAAGAATGTACAGAACAACAAAGATAGATTTGTAAGTATAATAGCTAATGCAAATAATTTTGGATTTGAAGAACGAATGCTCTCCTCCATCTCGCATGTACAATCCCGATCGCCTGTACTCCATTATTCCTTTACAGGTTAACAGACTTTCTTCTAAGCTGCTTTGTGCCTCTATCGACAATGCAGAGTGTCATTCTATCGACTGTGAGGTTCATCTCGATCTCCAAAGTCTTAAGATGAGCAGGCTGAACAATCAAGGATCATGAAGGTGCTTGCGTAGGTGTGACATGTGGAACATGTTGTGCACATCCGACAACTTCTCTGGCAAATCCAATCTATAAGCCAAGGGACCCACTCTCTCCAGTATGTGGAAAGGACGAATAAATCTGGGTGCTAACTTCCCTTTCTGACCAAAACGAATCACATTCTTCAAAGGTGTGACCTTGAGAAAAAACTGATTGTCCACTGCAAATACCAAATCTCTTCTGTCTATCGGCATACTTCTTCAGCCGACCCTAAGCAATCCTCGTCTTCCTTCTAATCTCCTCTACTTTCGCGATTTCCTCAATAATCATATTGGGTCCAAAACTATACGGTCACCTATAGAGCAGTGAACGAAGACATCTTAATACTTGCCTAGATTTCAAAAGAATGGAATTTAATTGATTTAAACTTGAAATGGCTCGAAAATTTAAACTAAAGATATACCTGATAGTTGTTATTATAAGTGAACTCAATGAGATCGAGATGATCTTCCCAAGATCCTCCATAATCAAGGACACAAGCACGAAGGAGATCTTCTTAAATCCGATTCACCCTTTCCGTATGTACATCAATCTAAAGATGGCGAGCGGTGCTGAGATTCAAACAAGTACTATAGCTTCTTGAAAATCTTTCTAGAGTTACTAGTAAAGATAGGGTCACGATTACAAACAATGTTGGAAGGAACACCATGAAGTTTGACAATCCTCCTGATATAGATCTCTGCCAAACTCGAAGCTGTGCGATTCGATCTAACCGGAATATAGTGAGCGAAATTGGTAAATCGATCGACTATGAATCAAATACTCTCATTGCTCCTTCTAGTCCTCGGCAAGCCATTAATACAATCCATTAAAACCTGATCCCATTTCTGAATGGGAATCTCTAGAGGCTACATCAACCTGGGAGTCTTATGATGATCAGTTTTGACATGTTGACAAGTGTCGCATCTGCTACTATAAATGGAAACATCCCACTTCATACCACTCCACCAATATAGTTTCTTCATATTCTGATACATCTTTGTAACATCGAATGAGTAGAAAGTCTGGATCATTGATTCTCTCTAAGCACTTCTTGCCTCAATCCATCGACGTTCGGAATATAAATCCAATTATTAATTCTCAAAATACCTTTCTTGTCAATTTGTGCTCACAATTCATTCTGATTATCACCTCTTTACTTCAAATATTCTCTTTCATAAACTTGAGCATCTCATCTTCATTCTTCTTAGCTGTAATACGATCCATAGTAGATGAAGTAGCAACAATATGATAAAGCATGGCCTTTATCTAACTTAGGGCATCGGCTACAACATTGCCTTTCCCTAGGGTATAGTTGATGTCAAGGTCATAAGCTACTAAAAATTCGAGCCATCTAACTTGCCTTAGGTTCAGATCCTTATGAGAAAAGAAACACTTAAGCAAATGATGATCTGCAAATAACTCAAATTTCATACCCAAAAGATGGTGCCTCCAGAACTTCAAAGCAAACACAACAGGAAGCAGTTCTGAATCATGAGTAGCATAATTTCTTTGTGGGGTTTCAACTGGCGACTGACATAAGCAATAACACTCTCATTCTGCATCAAAATAGGTCCCAACCCTTCCTTATAAGCGTCAATTTAAATCGTTAATCCTTCACTTCCATTTGGCACGGCAAGAACAGAGGCAAAGGTAAGCTTTTTCTTCAACTCATTACATGTCGCTTCACACTTATCATTCCAATCAAACTTGGCATTCTTACGAGTTAACGCAGTGAATGGAACAACTATGCGGGAAAAATTCTCAACAAATCTCCAATAATACCTAGCTAAGCCCAAAAATCTATGAATCTCAGTCGAAGTCTTAGGATTTTGCCAATCATTGTTTACGGAGATCTTAACAGTTTCAACAGAAACTTTCTTTTTAGAAACAATATGTCCGAGAAATTGGACTTCATCTTTCTAGAAATGACATTTAGATAATTTGGCCTTTAACTGATGTTTTCCAAGAGTTTGGAGAACATAAATCAAATGTGATTCGTGTTCTTTCTTTGATTCGGAAAACACAAGAATATCTTCCATGATAACAAGGACGAACTTGTTGAGAACATCTCGAAAAACTCGATTCATAAGATCGACAAAGAAAGTTGGAGAATTGGTTAGTCCAAAAGGCATGACAAACCATTCATGGAATCCACTCTCAGTTTGGAAATCTGTCTTGGGAATGCTCCCTTCGACTACTCTAAGCGGATGGAATCTAGTAATCAAATCATGTTGAGAGAAAATTTTATCCCCACAAAGCTGATCAAATGTGTCATTAATACGAGGCATAGGATAACTGTAACAACCCGGAAAATCAGAACCAATTTAAAAAATTTATTTTGGCAATTTTGGTGAATTTTGAATATTTAAACTGATTTATTTTAAATAATAACAACTAGAAATATATTTTGAATAGAATTAGAAGGTATAAATTTATTTATATCGAAATTAGAATAGAAATATTTATTTTAATTATAAAAGGAATTGGAAATGGTGCAGTAGTTTGAAATTTTGATTTCAAATTTCAAATAAATGTACAGGGTTCAAAATAAACCGGATTTGAGTGAAACTAGAAATATGTGAATCTGTTTGAAAATATCTTTCCAATGAATTTGAAAAATCTAAATTTCATAGCGGGAATAAAAAGTTATGTCCAGTTGAAAATTCAGAATAGTCACTATGGAAATATAGTCCTTAAAAATAGCGATTTTGCAAACGACCCCCATTTTCGACGAGACCCCTTTTGTTGGATCTGGAATGTCGAATTATTACTAGATTCCAAAATTCATAATTTTTGGAATCAATATGTGAGCATGGTAAATTTAAACGCGTTTGGTAATTTCAGTTTGAATTTAATCGACTGGAAAATGACCATTTTCCAAATGATCTCCAAATTTGACGAAATTAGTTTTGTTGGGACTGTATTGTCTAAACATAGCCAGATTTATTTTTCTGGAATTTTTGGAGTCAGTATGTGACCCCGGTAAATTAAAATGTGCGTTCAAATTCAAAATATATTGATTTATATTTTGAATTTGATAAAAACTGGTCGAAACATTAGAATTAGGTTACGAAACATATTCCATTTTGTTCGGAATGTGGGTAATTAGCTAGAGGCGTCGGTTGTTGGGTTTGATTTGAAGACGGAATATAAAAAATAACTTTTTGGTAATTAAATAGAAACAAATATATATTAATATATATGGCCCAAGGCCCCTTCCCTCTTCCACTTCAGTAAAACCCGATGGAGAATAAAAACAAAAATCAAAAATCACGTTCAGCCCTAACGCCGTTGTCGATGCCGCGTCGCCCCCTCCTCCCTCCCAAGCCTCCCACCGCCGCCGCCTAAGCTCACCCCGCCACCGTCGTTCTCTGGCCGCCCCCCTTCTGTTCTTCTCCAATTTGAAAACCCTTTCCACACCTAAATCAAAACCGCCACCAACCCACCACCCACAGCACCACCCTCCGGCGCGAGCACCCCCTTCTCCTTAATCACAGCACCCCTCCACTTTTTGACCACTATGAGTTTTTATTATTTATTTTAATCCACCTTTTATGTATACACCTTTGTTTTAAAAAAATATGGCCTTCATTATGAAATAGATATCATAAAGTTTAGATTTTTATACATGAAAAGGAATGATTTTTATAAATGAAAAGGAATGATTTTTATACATGAAAGATTGGATTTTTATACATGAAAAGTTAGGATTTTTATAACATAAAGATGTGATTTTTACAATGAAGGAGAATTTATAAAAAATACAATTTTTATTATATGTATAACAAAAGGATAATGATTTGATTTTTAATAATGAAGTAGGGAATATAAAGATTTGATTTCTATATGAGGTAGCCGTATAAAAATATGATCTTTATTATATATGTAGAAATATAAGGAATGATTTTTATGACATGAAAGTTGTGATTTTTAGAAATATAAAAATGTGATTTTTATATAGAAAACTAAGTTATAAAATGTGATTTTTATATATGTGGCGGCATTATAGAAATGTGATTTTTATATAAATTTCGTAAAACAGATTGCGTTGGAATCAAAACAGCGAATCTGAGCGATAAAGATTGACGGAGTGGAAACCCAAGGTGAGAATTTCTCACTTTAATTTTATTTTCTAGCTAAAATATATACTAGGATGCAGACGGTGCTTAGCAGCACCTGATACCATCGTCCATAGACTATGGATGACTTATTTGATTATAATGTGTTGCGAAAATTGATTGTGATGTGGAATGGAATAAAATATTCATGTGTTGAATAAAATATTTTATAGTTAAAAATATAATTTTTAACGTGTATATAAAAAAATATTCATAAACAAATCGGATGGTTTGTTTATGTACACACATTTGACGGATATTGATTGGGACGATATAATTTACACATCGCCCAACTGCACAAATAATAATCGGTGTTTGTTGTTTGAAAACCCCACACGGGTATTTGGATGATCGTGGATATACACTAATCCCAATATTTAGTTGTATGTCAATCGATGGGTTGACAGGCTGTTGTAAGCGTTAATTATTTATATTCAACGCTTATGCAGTTGTGTAATGCATTCTGGAAGATAGTTGACTGTGTTTGATTATTGTTGTGTACATGTGTGTATGAAATCCATATAAATAAAATTATATGGTAATGGGATATGTCTGATTCCAATTCGGAAAGAACGAATATTATAAATTAATAAATATTTTAAAATGATGAGTAATAAATATTTTAAAATAATATTCAGAAATGGATCAAAATGTGATTTTGATGTCCGGTTTTGGATGGACACGAAAATATTTAAATATATAAAGTTGTGTCAATTAGATTAACGCCATTTTGACGTGAATGATATTTATATCGATTTTGTTCATTTTTATAATTAATATCGAAAAGGAAGTGAATTCAAAATCTAATGTTTTGAAAATATTATCATTTATTGATATGGAATATTCAATTTTGATTTGAAATTGAATATGAAGTTGAAATCATTTTGAAAACGAATTTAAAACGATTTATAAAATATGTTTTAAATGGAAATCGATGAAATATAATATATATATATATATATATATATATATTAAATGGCCTGAATAGAACGCGCCGCGCCGTGGCAGTTCGCGAATTTCGACCATTGACTTCGAATGGATATTACGGGAGATCCTGAAAAAGAGATTTACAACGAATATAAGAGATTTGAAATCTAACGGTTGGATTTGGAATTATGTCCACATCAAATTTGGAAAAGGTCGCCGTAAGTGCAGGTCGATGACCGTTTATGGAAATCGACTGTACGGGCCTTGATAAAATTATTAAAAACATCAATAATTTGTATAAAATCATAATAAATCATTTAGGATGAAAAATTCCTTATTTGAAAGATAAAAATATATTTTTATCGAAATGAACTAGTTATGAACTAGAATTATGAAATCCAATATTTTTAAATAAATAAATTGGATTTGAAATGGTTTTAAAAATAACCAAAATTTTCAATATATAAATTAGAATGGATTTGATTCGAAATTATCTTCGGGATATTTCGATATTGGATTCCGTGAGTATACAGATATTGTGGAGGAATTTGGAAGATATATATCACTATTCCCAATACAATATTTGTTGATTTCAGAATTTTATATTGAATATAAGCCAATGTGGTTTCTATTCCGAGCCTTGTATTTAATATTAAATTGGATTTTTGGTTTGTTATGAACTATGTTTTAAATGACACTGTTCTTAAACCCCGTGTGAAAAGAATAAATCTTTTAATTAAGATTATTAATGTTTCCAATTAATTAATATTTAATTGAAATTGAAAATGGAATGTGAATTGGGTTTATTGTGAACTGTTTTTTTAACGACATTTGTTCTTTAACCCGATTTACAGTGAAACGTGATTTGGAATTTATAAATCTTTTTATTAAGATTTAACGAGAATTTTCCAAAGTAAAGTTTTCCAATTTAATATTTTGAATTGGAATTGAATGGAATTCGATTTGATAATAATCGAAATGAGCTTCTGTGGAGGAAGACTGTTAATATATATATGGAATTTAAAAGGCTTTGCTGTTATTCCATTTATATTATTAGTCGGATATGGAAATTGATATCGATTATACATTGATTTGTTTTTCTTGAAGATTCCATTAATGGAATGTGATTTTGGTTTATCGTGAATTGTGTTTTAATTGACATTAGTCCTTTAACCCAATTAAAGATAGGATTACATGTCGAACATTGTATTTCGAACTGTATGGTTGATCTCTGCTAAATATATATCTGTTTGGTGGCGGAAAATTTATTCTCTTGCTTAACACTCTTCTCTAAGACGTACGAGCTTAGAGGTTATATATCGGCAGAAATCAATTGTACGGTGTAGATTGTCGATGCGACATGTTTGTGTTTCCAAATTTAAATAATCATTAATATTGATTTTTGGGAAGATTAAAACTAAGTGGAGTTTTAATGAATCTTTACTTAGATTGAAATAGAAATAGATAATTTAAATTATCAAATTTGGGAAATGAGGAGTATCACCAGTTTTGCTCCAAGCGATAGTTAAATCTTTAATTAGATTTGAACGTGAATGGTAATTAAATTTACCAATAACACCATGGTGTTAGATATGGAGTATGGCCAGTTTTGCTCCATGTGATGGATAGGTTGGGATTGTGAAATTAAACAAATGATTACTTCGGTAAGGTGCGCTAATCCCGACTACTTTGGAAAACCTTAACATGGTTTGAATTGATATCTAATGGAAGATTAAAGAATAAATTCAAAGAATTTACCTTTGAAAAAAATTAATGGGAACCTTTCCCAAAGGATATGAATGTTTAAATAAAAGAATATTCACAATTGGAATGAGGCGTATGTTGTGTTTTTATAACACTTGTTTATTATATACGCGAGTTATTCGGAAAGGCCGGGTTTATACCCATTCTGGATAAGTGATTCGACGATAAGTCGACGATGAAGACGGTGGTCGAAGACCGGAGGTCTTCACATTGTTTGGATGATTACTGATGTATTGATTGGGTTGTACACCTAAGACGAGGTAATAAGTGGTGATCGTCCAGATGTACTTGGAGATCGACGGATATGCGAGAGCCTCTCTCCTGTATTGGACATATGGGACAAGGAATAAGGTGCCTCCTGTTTCATTTAGACCCAGATCGAACTTGTAAATAGATGTGTGTCTGACATTGGATTTTATTCTGTGTTGATTAATTTCTATTAAATATATATCTGTTTGGCGGCGGAGAATTTATTCTCTTGCTTAACACCTATCTCTGAGACGTACGAGCTTAGAGGTTATATACAGTCGCATGGCATGAATTGCATGTGTGGCATGCTGAGATGCAAATGATCAAGGCTTCTGTTGAAAAGCAAAGTCTTGTGGTTGATGATCAGAGCACGGCTTTAATATAGCATAGCTTTGTGTATAGCGTTAATTCGCAAGCCTCACACCTCGGTATGAGTAAAAAGCGGGATAAGGGAACCCAAGGAGGACATGACGTTTCTTTATAACTATGGGTGGTGTCAGGGTTTTGCAAGCCCAGACAAGTATATTATTTTTACCTTTATGGTTGTTGGAATGCGAGGCGCCTCAGATATATCGGTTACTACGGAGTCGATGGATAGGTCCTATAGGACCGGGGAATGTGTGTTCAAGAATTGCCGAATTGCCAATCCTCAAACATATGAGAGGACCGGCCTTAGAGGATCCAGGGGTTACCTAGCGTGTGTAGTCCTGTGGCATTTGCTAGTGTCTTGAAGAGGTTAGGAGTACATCCCTTGCCTAGACTCATGACGGAAATCCAATTTCCAATACGTGATATTCGGTTTTATTTGTAGAAACTAGTATGGCGACATAGTGGGAAGGGGCACTATGCCGTCTATGATTGATACATTTATATTTGAAGTTGTTTTCATACACTTTACACTATAATAGTATCAAAATGTTTTTTTTTAAATGTACCAAGCATGTTTGGCTATTATAAGGTAAAACTCTATCCTCCGGCTTGCGTTGCATTGTGTGATGGGACTTGAGTCTTATAATAGCTTCATTTTTCCAAGAAGCATTGTGATGTTTTGTTATATGCATTGATATTTTTGGGAGAAAACCCATTCTGTGTTATACGGCGTGGTCCCTTGATATATCTGATTTTAAAATAAAGTTTTAAATAACTGTTTTAGTTCTTACACCAGTCACATGACTGACCTGGAGTTTATTGTTTTAACCTAAACTCTGGGTGCCCTTATTTTCCACATGGGCAGCTAGTAGTTTTGGTTTTGCAGATTTATATTCATAGGATCCTGGTTTACAACTAGAATGATATTCGGAAAGCTCTGTATCTGTTTATCTCTTTCAATTGTGTTTTGTATTATTTTCCACTGCATTGTAAATTGTAAATCTCTGATATTTATCAAATGTAAATTATTTATTCATACTTTGTATATTCTTGTACTCTGATGTAAATTGTTATAATAAACAATGAAATGTTCTTCTGTTTGTGTTTTGATGTGTCATGTTCTCAACTTAATCCGGGCTTTCCCGTAAGGGCAAGTTTAGGTCATGTCAGTTTGGTATCAGAGCTTTGGTTTACAGAGCTCGAGAACAAGATATATTAGAACCAAACGAAAGAATTCATCAGAGATTGAATTAGTAATATCCAATAAGAATGACTCGTTAGAGATGGGATCAGTAGTATCCTAGAACGAGTGTGAAGAGTAGTGTTTTTAAAATAAAAATGGAAAAACAAATTTTGCTTTGAAAATTTAAACCATTTTATGCGTATTTGAATATTCTATATTGAATTTGGACAATCGAGTATATAAAGATTTTGCATATACGCCTTGCAAACATGTATACAAAGTCGCAAATATACTGGATAGATATAGAATCACAATCTAGTCACTCGGAGATGATTTTGATGACTGATGCATCATCATTAGATTTTATGTTTGAGGTTCAAAGGTGGGATTTCTATATATTTCCAATTGATTGGTGTGAGAACCAAAACTATTTAGGGTCTATTGTTGTGACTTGGCATTAAAATGGATTTTTATATATATAGAAAAATTATGAATTTAAAAAGATAATCAACTAATTGATTGCTGGTTGTGTTGTTTGATTATTGGTTTGATTAATTAAAATTTTGAACCATTAAGCCAAATTGAATCAAATATCGTACTGAGTTGGAAATTGTTTAGAAATGTATACATGTATATATACACTTTGTTGAATAGGTTATGGATAATCTGCTAAGAAGAGAAATAAAATTGTATGCCTGACTAATAGGTACGGGTTTACTAATTTTCTTTTTCTTTTAAAAGGTTTATGAGCCTAAGGTTGGCCGCTTGGCAATTTTCTTTTTCTTTTAATGAATATGAGCCTAAGGCTGGCCGCTTGGCAATTTTCTTTTTCTTTTAATGATTATAAGCCTAAGTCTGGTCGTTTGGAAATTTTCTTTTTCTTTAAATGATTATGAGCCTAAGGCTGGCCATTTGGCAATTTTCTTTTCTTTTAAAGAGTTTATGAACCTAAGGCTGGACGTTTGGCAATTTTCTTTTCTTTTAAAGAGTTTATGAGCCTAAGGCTGGCCGCTTGGCATTTTCTTTTTTTTTCTTTTGGATAGGTGAGGGCCCTGTGAGGCTAGTTGCGGTTTTAAATGTCTCCCCGTACAATGGAGGTTATGGCGAAATTTATCAAAAATTTAGGGTGTTAGCCAAAGTTTTGAAGAATTTGAAAATTCTTAGAAACTGAAAATTTGAAGAATGAAAGCCAAAATGAAAGTTGAGTTGGTTTGTAAAACAACTTTCAACTTCGTTCCTTTTCGACAACGAAAAGATTTTAAGTGGGGGAGATTGTAACAACCCGGAAAACCAGAACCAATTTAAAATTTTTATTTTGGCAATTTTAATGAATTTTTAAAATTTAAAATGATTTATTTTAGATAATAACGATTAGAAATTTATTTTGAATAGGACTGGAATTTATAAATTTATTTAAATCGAAATTAGAATATAAATATTTATTTTAATTATAAAAGGAATTGAAAATGGCGCGGTAGTTTGAAATTTCGATTTCAAATTTCAAATGAATGTACAGGGTTCAAAATAAACCGGATTTTAGTGAAACCAAAATTTTTTAAATCTGTTTGAAAACATCTTTCCAATGAATCTGAAAAATCCAAATTTCATAGCGGGAATAAAAAGTTATGTCCAGTTGAAAATTCAGAATAGTCGCTATGGTAATATGGCCCTTAAAAATACCGATTTTGCAAACGACCTCCGTTTTTGACGAGACCACTTTTGTTGGATCCGGAATATCGAATTATTGCTAGATTCCAAAATTCATAATTTTTGGAATAAATATGAGAGCGTGGTAAATTTAAACGCGTTTGTTAATTTTAGTCTGAATTTAATCGACTGGAAAATGATCGTTTTTCAAACGGTCTCCAAATTTGACAAAATTAGTTTTGTTAGGACCGTATCATCTAAACATAGCCAGATTTATTTTTTGGAATTTTTGGCATCAGTACGTGACTCCGGTAAATTAAAATATGTGACTCCGGTAAATTAAAATGTGCGTTCAAATTCAATATATATTGATTTATATTTTGAATTTGATAAAAACTGATCGAACCATTAGAATCGGGTTACGAAACATATCCCATTGTGTTCGAAATGTGGGTAATCAGCTACGTGCATCGGTCGTTGGGTTCGATTTGGAGACGGAATAAAAAAATAACTTTTTGGTAATTGAATAGAAATAAATATATATTAGTGAAAATTAGGGACACATCCTTAAAATGAAACTTAATTAGGCTCACATCCTCCCCTTTGCAAACATATAAATTTCATCCTTATTTTTGAAATATTGGCATATCTTTTCCAGAATTGCCCATCTTTTAAATCACTACTTAATTAACGGATCACGTCCGATATTTGTTTTTCGTCATTTAATTTTGTCTCATGCCTTAATTGACGGATCTAATACGATATATTTTTATTTGTGATTTATTTTTTACTTCAACGATAATAATGGCGGCGGCAGCATCTGTTTAGGGTTCTGAACTTCGATTTCTGTCTGTATACAATTGGAATTGATCGGCAATTTTCTCCACATATTTTGTTGATCGAACTATCTTGTATGAATTGGAAAAATCTTCCTTTAGGTAAAATATACTTTTGTATTATTATTTTTAAATTTGTACATTGATTTCAGGTCTTCGATAGATTTTTGTTGATTTTTTATACTGAATTAATTGAGTTGTTTATTTTATCGATGGATAGTTTAATTATTTTGTAAAGTATAAATTTTTGTTGTTGATTTAAGGAAGTATAAATTAATTTGTCAACATAATTTTTAATCTGTTCTCTGTACATGTATAAAAATATGCATATAGTTTGAATATGAGCATATAAAAATGCAACTATTTGTATAGTACGTGTGTTTGGATGTATTCAGAAAAGTTGCGTACAAATATGCAATTTTTTTGTATATATGCATACAGGTGTACTGGAATTTCTGTTCGTCTGCTTTCCTGAAGATTAGTTGCATACTTCTATGAATATATTTTTAATATATTCATAGTTCTATTTTTCTGGATTTATTTTTAAATGTAGTCTGTTCAAATGTTCTAAAATTTTATATGTATGTACATATTTATGTTATTTGCATATATGTATGCATCTAGTTATAATTATATGATTTTGTTTTTGGTACTTTTCTTTGATTACTGCATATTAAGCTGATTAATTTTTATTATTTTTATTTTTCAAGCAGTGGTCCTGCTATAAATTATATGGGTGAAGACGTGGCTGTTGAAGATGTAACTATAGCTCCTCCAAAAGGTAGAAGAATGCCTGGTCGTAATAAAAGGACGTGTTCTTCAGTAGAGATGTAGATGTTTATTTTGAAAAAACAAAATAAAATTTGTTTAAATTGTACACTGTTGTGAACTATTACTTGCTGCATTTAATTTAGTTAATTATTTTAATGTTAATTCTGTTTTTATTAGCAATTATTTCTGTTCTGAAATTTTATGTAATAAATTATTCTATACAGTTGCATAGAAGTATGCAATTAGTACGTATATATGCGTAGATGTATGCAGTTTTAATGAATATATGTTTCAACATTGCTACTATTTTTGCACTGATTAGTAATTGTATAAAACCATTCCTACTTGGTATAGACATGTAAGAAAGTACTGTTATATCTGGATAATGTAACAAGTGTTCTCTATTATTGCATAGAATTGTGCAAATATTGTTAATATGTGCATGTATGTGTTCAATTTTTCATTATGTATGCAAAATATTTTTTAACTTTTACTATTTGTTTCATTTTTTAAACACTGATTCTTTTTTATACTTATTTTTTAGTTTAAAATATCTAATCTATAAACGACGGTTACATCATTTTTTGGAGCAATTGTGCTAATTTTTACGTTTTTACATGCAATTATCCTTAAAATATTTACAATTGTATGCAAATATTCCTTGTTTCCGTACAGTAGGTGTTTTAATAAACCACAAGCGCATCAACAACCTATTTATTACTCGAATTTATCTTGTACTTATGCATGCAAAAATTGGGAAAAAATCATAAAATTATGCAAGTTTAAAAAAAATTGTGTTACTGACAACAATACTTTCACACAAGCATGCTATTATTTTAGATAACTACATAGAAGTAAGTACTATTCAAAATATCATGCAAACTACAGAGATATCAATTCATTACAAAAACTTTCACACAACTCTAGTTTAGAAACTAATAATCCTTTGTTTGTACATAAAAACTAGAGTACCACTTCACAAAATTACAAAAAAAATCTTAACACCAACATTTCCCATCTTATATACCCCTGTTCGCATCTGATAGTAGAAAGTTCTGTGTCAGGATTTGTACTGGAGTCCAGCTATGATGTATGCAGTTGAGAATTTTAAGTGCAAGCTCTGCTCCTTGTTTATTAACAGCCCCAGGACTGTTTCTATATACTTCTTCCTTTTTTGTCAACTTCTGTTTCTCTACAACTCTCTGTTTTTTGTAAACACATCGAGAAGTTGTCGGTTCTTCAGTTGTTACTAATGCTTCATCCTGACTACTATCAACTTGATTATTTTGTTCTGAATTTGGTCTCTGCAAAACATTGTGTAACATATTTAATTTAACCATGAATAAATGCATATAGGTATGAAACAAACAGTGGACATATGCAAAAATGTATGCAGCATTTAATACTGCATATACATAAACATGCACAAGATAAGTGAAACATAGTAATAATCAACAATATTACAAAAAGTCGCATCCATCAAATTAAGTTTCTGAAATATCATCATGCAACAATCAGATAATAAACTCACACTTGCCTGCTAGAATTCTTAAACTATGCATATATTCAACCTTTAATCATACGATAATTGCGTAATTGTACGCAAAAAAATATATGAATAACTTCATATATTCATGCAAATATATTTTGACAGTTGTAGTCTCTGTAAAAACAAGTATAAAGTTATTGCTTAAAGATTTCGATCAGTTCTAAATATATGCATACTATTATGCAAGTATTCTGAATACAGACTTACATGTGTGCAAGTATTTTGATTAACTGTATATACGTTCGAAAATCTTGTTGATATATGCAAAAAAAGTCCAGCTATTCATTATATTGCACAAAACTGTGCAACTAATACTCATAAAAGCAAAAAAATAATGTACTCATAAAACTTGCGTATTAACGGTTTTCCGTCTACATACCATTTTATTTGCTATTTTTTGTTGTTTTCCTTCACACCGCGGTTTTGTCCACCAACTCTTCCTCTTTGATTTTGTCCACCAACTCAATAAATGATTTTAAATTATTTCTATACACTTCTTCCTTTTTTGTTGGCCTTTGGACATCGTCTGTTTTCCGTTTTTTTCGCAACCTGTAAAGCATTTGTTCGTTGATCAGTAGTAACTAAAGCTTTTCCAGCATCCCTTACATCTTTAGTTTCTTCAACGTTTGTCTCTGAATTAAGATCAACATTAATTGTTATTACCAATGCTTAAATGCTTTCACTTACACATACACAATTGACAGTTTCACATTTGCATTCAAAATTGTTACTAACTGCATAGTAATTTTAATTAGAAAAAAACATTTTTGTACATTTTAATGCAATATTTCCAAAAACCTGCATAACATGTGAAAATATACAACTATATTTGCACACTTGACAGTAAAACTAATGTTAGACTGCATACATTTCTGAAAGAATTACATTTAACAACATACTCTTAACAAAATGATGCTACTTGAACTCTATCATCACTCAATAAAATTTAAATGCATTATATGTTGCAACTGCATGTGTATACTGCCCTAGTTGAATGAAATATTTTAACGTACTTGCATAATTTACTAAACCAATTATTTTTAAATGCACACACTTTATAAAACTGATGCTAGATAACAAGTTTTCACCATCATTTAATTTAAACAACTAATACTCAAGCAATTATATGCTAACTGTTGCACATTTAAGTGATTTTTCTCTGCTTTAAACCATTCATTTGTTTCAAAATTTCTGTAACCAACAACCCTTATTATTTTGACAATTTTTGACAAATTGTCACTATTACCTAATTTTAACTGCATAGACTTATGCAACAAAATGTTAACAGTTGCTCATAATCATGAAATTTTCTACTTATCTACATACATAAATGCAAGTATATGTTAAGAACTGCATGAATGCAATACGCATTTCTGGTTAATATTACTCTACAATCGAATAAATTAATACATTAAAAATTAATGTCAGCTTAATACCTTCAACCAAAATCAAACTTTATAATACTCTTCATACACTTACTTATATTTGCATATTTATCTCAAAAACTAAAGTTAAACTGCATAAATTTGTGAAACAAATGCATTTAACATCATACACTTACCAAAATGATGCTAATTAAACTTTTTAATTACTCACTAACATTTACACACACTGAATAGTGCAACTACATGTTTATTGTGGCATACTTGTATGAAACTTTTACACTAAACTTCATACTTTACTTAAACAAATATATTTTCATGCATACACTTATAAAATTGATGCAAGATAACAAGTTTTTACCAAAATTTAATTCTAACAACATATACTTAAGCAATTACATGATGATTGACGCATACTTAAGTGGATTTTTATCTTTTTTAAATCATACAATACTGATAATACTTTAACTAAATAAATACAATTATTACATTGACAATTTTTTCAAAATTTTCACCAGTAACTAATTTTACAAGCACACACTTATGCAACAACAAGTTTACATGTGCACACAAGCATGAAAATTTTCTTCATAACTACATACATAATTGCAATAATATGTTTAAAACTAAATGGTTGCAAAAAAGCATTTCTGTTTAATATTAATCCATAATCGAACAAATTTCCTAAATTTAATAACAAAAAAAGTTCTTAATTCCTTAAAAAAATACCAAACTTTAAAATATTCTTCATATACTAGACAACATATTAATTTTTGTAGAATACGTTAGTCTATGTACTCGCATTTCTTAGAAAATATGCATTTATACATGCAACAATCTGTTATACAAGCAAAATATTCTGAATGTATTAGGGATAACTAAATTCTAGCGAGAATCTTCTACTTATATATGCATTCAAACACTTAATTAGACAGATTAACTGCCTGCTAAACATACTTCCATACAGATTTATTTAACGGAAATCATACAATATTTTACAAATTCACGTTCTATGTAATAGTTAGATGATATATATACATACAAAAACATCATACGGTTTTGCTTTATTTCTTAATAACATCATACAAACATGTAAAAATTCTTATTACTACATATAAAATATTCGGCTAATGAAAAAATTCAATAAGAGTTATACCTTTTTCTTTGCCATATCGTATAAAGTGTTGAAGACTTCATCGAATTCGAGCAAAATTTGATGATTCTGATCAAAAGAGTTGACGGGCGGCGCTCGATTTTCACAAATTTATTTCTAGGGTTTTGTAGACCCGTGGATTTAGGGTTTGCAAGATTAAAGAAGTGGTTTGAATTAGTAACTGCGGCCGAATCAATGTTTCGTATGTCTTAGTAGTACGTAAGGGTATAACTGGAATTATTTGAGCGCACTTTCAAAAATAGGGATGTCTTTTATATTTTAAAAGTTAATAGGGACCTGTAAAAAACGCACCCTATATATTAATATATTTGGCCCAAGGCCCCTTCCCTCTTCCAATTCAGTAAAACCCGTTGGAGAATAAAAAAAATGCGCTCAGCCCTAACCCCGCCGTCGATGTCATGTCCCTCCCCCCCCCCCCCCCCCAGGTCTCCCGTCGCCGCCGCCCAAGCTCACCCCACCGCCGTCGTTCTCCGGCCATCCCCTCCTGTTATTCTCCGATTTGAAAACCCTTTCCACCCCAAATCAAAACCGCCACCCACATCACCACCCTGGCCGTCGCCACCCTCCGGCGCGAGCATCGCCTTCCTCCTCCTTAATCGTAGCGGCCCTCCCCTTTTTTACCACTGTGAGTTTTTATTATTTATTTTAATCCGATTTTTATGTGTACGCCTTTGTTTTGAAAAATATGGCCTTCATTATGAAATAGATGTCATAATGTTTAGATTTTTATACATGAAAAAGAAAGTTTTTTATAAATGAAAAGGAATGATTTTTATACATGAAAAGTTAGGATTTTTATAACATATAGATGTGATTTTTACAATTAAGGAAAATTTATAAAAATACAATTTTTATTATATGTATAACATAAGTATAAAGATTTGATTTTTTATAATGAAGTAGGGAATATAAAGATTTGATTTTTATATGAGGTAGCGATATAAAAATATGATCTTTATTGTATATGTATAAATATAAGGAATGATTTTTATGACATGAAAGTTATGATTTTTAGAAATATAAAAATATGATTTTCATATAGAAAACGAAGTAATAAAAATGTGATTTTTATATATGTAACGGCGTTACAGAAATGTGATTTTTATATAAATTTAGTAAAATAGATTGCGTTGGAATCAAAACAGCGAATCTGAGCGATAAAGATTGACGGAGTGGAAACCCAAGGTGAGAACTTCTCACTTTAATTTTATTTTCTAGATAAAATATATATTAGGATGCAGACGGTGCTTAGCAGCACCTGACACCATCGTCCACAGACCATCGACGACTTGTTTGATTATAATGTGTTGTGAAAATCGATTATGATGTGGAATGAAATAAAATATTCATGTGTTGAACAAAATATTTTATAGTTAAAAATATAATATTTAACGTGTATATAAGTAAAATAAATATTCATAAACAAATCGGGCGATTTGTTTATGTACACACATTTGACGGATATTGATTGAGACGATATATTTTACACATCGCCCAACTGCACAAATAATAATCGGTATTTGTTGTTTGAAAACCCCACGCGGGTATTGGGATGATATTGTACACTAATCCCAATATTTAGTTGTATGTCAATCGATGAGTTTACAGGCTGTTATAAGCGTTAATTAGTTATATATAACGCTTATCCAGTTGTGTAATGCACTCTGGATGATGGTTGACTGTGTTTGATTATTGTTGTGTACATGTGTGTATGAAATCCATATAAATAATATTATATGGTAATTGGCTGTGTCTGATTCCAATTCGAGAAGAACGAATATTTTAAAATGACGAGTAATGGATATTTTAAAATAAATAATATTTTAAAATAATATTCAGAAATGGATCAAAATGTGATTTTGATGTCCGATTAGGGATGGACACGAAAATATTTAAATATATAAAGTTGTGTCGATTAGATTAACACCATTTTGACGTGAACGATATTTATATCGATTTTGTTCATTTTTATAATGAATATCGAAAATGAAGTGAATCCAAAATCTAATGTTTTGAAAATATTATCATTTATATATTAATGATATGGAATATTCAATTTTGATTTGAAATTGAATATGAAGTTGAAATCGTTTTGAAAACGAATTTAAAACGATTTATAAAATATGTTTTAAATGGAAACCGACGAAATATAATATATATATATATATATATATATTAAATGGCCTGAATAGAATGCGTCGCGCCGCGGTAGTTCGCGAATTTCG
This sequence comes from Allium sativum, assembly GCA_030737875.1. Lineage (NCBI taxonomy): Eukaryota > Viridiplantae > Streptophyta > Magnoliopsida > Asparagales > Amaryllidaceae > Allium > Allium sativum. The sequence continues at coordinate 574,305,021 of CM060921.1, read as the reverse complement.
ACCATTGACTTCGAATGGGCATTACGGGAGATCCGACCGTCGGATTCTCCTAATACCGGAACCGTTGGGTTCATATCAAAAAGAGCTTTCCAACGAATATAAGAGATTTGAAATCTAACGGTTATATTTGGAATTATGTCCAAATCAAATTTGGAAAAGGTTGTTGTAAGTGCAGTTCGATGACCGTTTATGGAAATCGACTGTACGGGCCTTGATAATATTATTAAAAACATCAATAATTTGTATAGAATCATAATAAAAGATTTGGAAAGAATTAGGATGAAAAATTCCATATTTGAAAAGATAAAAATATATTTTTATTGAAATGAACTAATTATGAACTAGAATTATGAAATCCAATATTTTTAAATAAATAAATTGGATTTGAAATGGTTTTAAAAATAACCAGAATTTCCAATATATAAATTGGAATGGATTTGAATCGAAATTATCTACTGAATATTTCGATATTGGATTCCATGAGTACACGGATATTGTGGAGGAATTTGGAAGATATATATATATATATCGTTATTCCCAATACGATATTTGTTGATTTCAGAATTTGATATTGAATATAAGCCGATATAATTTCTATTCCGAGCCTTGTATTTAATATTGAATTGGATTTTGGGTTTGTCATGAACTGTGTTTTAAATAACACTGTTATTAAACCCCGTGTGTAAAGAATAAATCATTTAATTAAGATTATTAATGTTTCCAATTAATTAACATTTAGTTGGAACTGAAAATGGAATGTGAATTGGGTTTATTGTGAACTGTGTTTTTAACGACATTCGTTCTTTAACCTGATTTTCAGTGAAACATGATTTGGAATTTATAAATATTTTTATTAAGATTTAACGGGAATTTTCCAAAGTAAAGTTTTCCAATTTAATATATTGAATTAGAATTGAATGGAATTCGACTTGATAATAATCTAAATGAGCTTCTGTGGAGGAAGACTGTTAATATATATGGAATTTAAAAGGCTTTGTCGTCATTCCATTATTATTAGTCGAATACGGAAATTGATATCGATTATACATAGATTTGTTTTCCGTGAAGATTCCATTCGTGGAATGTTATTTGGGTTTATCATGAACTGTGTTTTAAATGACATTAGTTCTTTAACCCAGTTAAAGACAAGATTACATGTCTAACATTGTATTTCCAACTGTATGGTTGATCTCTGCTAAATATATATCTATTTGGTGGCAGAGAATTTATTCTATTGCTTAACACCCTTCTCTAAGATGTACGAGCTTAGAGGTTATATATCGTAGAAATGTTTAGCACGGTGTAGATTGTCGATGCAGCATACTTGTGTTTCCAAAGTTAAATAATCATTAATACTGATTTTTGGGAAGATTAAAAATAAGTGTAGTTTTAATGAATCTTACTTAGATTGAAATGGAAATTGATAATTTAAATTATCAAATTTGGGAAATGATCAAGAATGGAGTATCACCAGTTTTGTTCCTAGCGATAGTTAAATCTTTAATTAGATTTGAACGTGAAATGGTAATTAAATTTACCAATAACACCGTGGTGTTAGATATAGACTATGACTAGTTTTGCTCCATGGGATGGATAAGTTGGGATTGGGAAATTAAACAAATGATTACTTCGGTAAGGTGCGCTAATCCCAACTAGTTTGGAAAACCTTAATATGGTTTGAATTGATATCTAAAGGAAGATTAAAGAATAAATTCAAAGAATTTATCTTTGATAAAATTAATGGGAACCTTTCCCAAAGGATATGAATATATAAACAAAAGAATATTCAGAATTGGAATGAGGTGTATGTTGTGTTTTTATGACACTTATTTATTATATACGCGAGTTATTTAGAAAGGTCGGGTTTATACCCATTCTGAATAAGTGATTCGACGATAAGTCAACGATGAAGACAGTGGTTGAAGACCGGAGGTCTTCTCATCGTTTGGAAGATTACTGATGTCTTGAATGGGTTGTACACCTAAGACGAGGTAATAAGTGGTGATTGTTCAGATGTACTTGGAGATCGACGGATACGCGAGGGCCTCTCTCCTATATTGGACATATGAGACGAGGAATAATGTGCCTCCAGTTTCGTTCAGACCCAGAACGAACTTGTAAACTAATGTGTGTCTGACATTGGATTTTATTCTGTGTTGATTGATTTCTATTAAATATATTTCTGTTTGGCGGCGGAGAATTTATTCTCTTGCTTAACACCCTTCTCTGAGACGTACGAGCTCAGGGGTTATATATCGATAGATATCAGTCGCATGGCATGAATTGCCTGTGTGGCATGCTGAGATTCAAATGATCAAGGCTTCTATTGAAAAGCAAAGTCTTGTGGTTGATGATCAAAGCACGATTTTAATATAGCATAGCTTTGTGTATAGCGTTAATTCGCGAGCCTCACACCTCGGTATGGGTTAAAAATGGGATAAGGGAACCCAAGGAGGACATGATGTTTCTTTCTAGCTATGGGTGGTATCGGGGTTTTGCGAGCCCAGACATTTATATTATTTTTACCTTTGTGGTTATTGGAATGCAAGGCGCCTCGGATATATCGGTTACTATGGAGCCGATGGATAGGTCTTATAGGACCGGGGAACGTGTGTTCAAGATTTTCCGAATTGCCAATCCTCAAACGTAAGAGAGGATCGGCCTTAGAGGATCCAGGGGTTACCCAGATGTGTAGTCTCGTGGCATTTGCTAGAGTGTCTTGAAGCGGTTAGGAGTGCATCCCTTGCCTAGACTCATGACGGAAATCCAATTTCCAATACGTGATATTCGGTTTTATTTGTCGAGCCTAGTATAGCGACATAGTGGGATGGGGCACTATGTCGTCTATGATTGATACATTTATATTTGAAGTAGTTTTCATATACTTTACAATATAGTAGTATCAAAATGATTTGTTTTAAACGTACCAAGCATGTTTGGCAATTATAGGGTAAACTCTATCCTCCGGCTTGTGTTGCACTGTGTGATCGGACCTGAGTCTTATAATAGCTTCATTTTTCCAAGAAGCATTGCGATTTTGTTATATGCATCGATATTTTTGGGAGAAAACATGTTCCGTGTTATACGGCGTGGTCCCTTGATATATCTGATTTTAAAATAAAGTTTTAAATAACTGTTTTAGTTCTCACACCAGTCACATGACTGACCTGGAGTTCATTGTATTAACCTAAACTCTGGATGCCCCTATTTTCCACATGGACAGCTAGTAGCTTTGGTTTTGCAGATTTATATTCAATGAATCTTGGTTTACAACTGGAACGATATTCGGAAAACTCTGTATCCGTTTATCTCTTTCAGTTGTGTTTTGTATTATTTTCCACTGCATTGTAAATTTGTAAATCTCTGATATTTATCATATGTAAATTATTTGTTCATACTCTGTATATTCTTGTACTCTGATGTAAATTGTTGTAATAAGCAATGAAATGTTCTTCTGTTTCTGTTCTGATGTGTCGTGTTCTCTACTTAATCCGGGCTTTCCCGTAAGGGCAAGTTTGGGTCGTGTTAGTAGTATCCTGGAATGAGTGTGAAGAGTAGTGTTTTTAAAATAAAAATGAAAAAACAAATTTTGTTTTGAAAATTTAAACCATTTTATACGTATTTGAATATTTTATATTGAATTTGAACAATCGAGTATATAAAGATTTTGCATATACACCTTACAAACGTTTATACAAAGTCTCAAATACACTGGATAGATATAGAATCACACTCTAGTCACTCGGAGATGATTCTGATGATTGATGCATCATCATAGAGTTTATGTTCGAGGTTCGAAAGTGGGATTTCTATATATTTCCAGTTGACTGGTGTGAGAACCAAAACTAGTTAGGGTCCATTGTTGTGACTTGGCATCAAAAATGGATTTTTATATATATAGAAAAATTATGATTCTGAAAAGATAATTAACTAGTTGATTGCTGGTTGTGTTGTTTGATTATTGGTTTGATTAATTAAAATTTTGCACCATTAAGCCAAATTGAATTAATATTGTACTGAGTTGTAAATTATTTAGAAATGTATACATGTATATATACACATGTTGAATCGGTTTTGGATAAACTGCTAAGAAGAGAAATAAAATTGTATGCCCAACAAATAGGTACGTGTTTACCAGTTTTCTTTTTCTTTTAAAAGGTTTATGAGCCTAAGGTTGGCCGCTTGGCAATTTTCTTTTTCTTTTAATGATTATGAGCCTAAGGTTGGCCGCTTGGCAATTTTCTTTTTCTTTTAATGATTATGAGTCTAAGGTTGGCCGTTTGGATTTTTTTTCTTTTAATGATTATGAGCCTAAGGCTGGCCGTTTGGCAATTTTCTTTTCCTTTAAAGAGTTTATGAGCCTAAGGCTAGCCGCTTGACATTTTCTTTTGGATAGGTGAGGGCCCTGTTGTGACGGCCCGCCCCGCACCAACTGACATTTACTCCAAGGGTGCGCTGTACACATGTCCAGTTAGCACGGAACGGGTTGTCAGAAGAAAAGGGAAGAAGGAAATGAACTAACGAGGAACCTGTAGAATGTCTCACAGCGCATAGGATAAAATATAATAATAACATACTTGACATAAAACAGGTGAGACAGTGCATAAGCTGAAACAACTAACATAGCAGCGGAAAATGTAAGTACAGCTTATGATCCAAAGTTAAACATTATTACAACTTTTCAAACTATCTCAAAGCAAAAGCAAGGTAAAGGAGGTACACTACTAATGCCGAAGTAGCGACCACCAACGACACAGGAAGAATATATATATATATATATATATATATCATACGTGGAAGCCTCCTGCCCGCCTCCGAATCAGCTACTCGCGCATCACCAGCTAACCTGTCTCTAGTCTGCTCGTGTGAGCACCCAGAGTAATAAGAGGAGACATAAAACTCTGGGTCAGACATAAAGCCTGGTATGAGTGATAAGCATCTAAACAGAACAATAACAGGTAGACTAAAACATACCTGAACCTGGACCTGCAACCAAAGAGTTAGCACTACATACTGTACAACACTCTAAGGTGCCGTATCAAACGGTGTAAAGATACGAAGGTGGGGGTGTACATGTCATAGTGATGGCAAACAATCAAACATAGCATCCATCCTCACATCTCTCACTCAGTGCGTAAAGCATACGATATTCACCACTTCGATCACTCAACATACCTTGCTACGATCACTCTGCCCCCATGAAGTCATAAATGGCTTCACTGCATTGATAACGTAGCCACTAATCCTTCGCTATGTCCACTTGCCCCATGGAGTTATTCACCCCATCTGCTCTGGCTCATAGCCTTACCAATCCTTTACTATGTCCACTTGCCCCATGGAGTTATTCACCCCATCCGCGCTGGCTCATAGTCTTACTACGCATCACTTTGCCCCTCAAGTCATAATGACTCTACTGCACTGATAACGTAGTCTTGCTACCATCACCTTGCCCCTCGAGTCATAATGACTCTACTGCACTGATAAGTAGCCCATCGTCCATTTTCAGTGGTGAATCGAAGTTATGAACGTCGACAACTCCTTAGCACACATCCCGCAGCAAAGCCCAACCATGAAGTGAACTCATCGGTTCCCCAATTGGATCCTGAGCTCTAACTTCCCATATCGGACTACCTTTGCATCTCGGGTTATTGGTCAATACTGGGTCGGGTCGGGTTCCCCTTCAAGCCATCGGTTCGGGTCGGGTTCACTGTGTTGCGTCGGTTCAGGGTCCTTCTCTGGTTCGGTTCGGGTCCACTCCATCGCGTCGGTTCGGGTCGGGTGTCACACTTCGGGTCGGGTCGGGTGCCATCTCCCATCCCGTTCGTGCTTCCGCTCCAATCAGCTCCCTCGCCCTTCATTTGTTCCGATCCGATCCTCCTCCTTTAGCCGCACCGATCCCCCTCCTTTATCCGATCTGATCCCAATATTGCTAGCATGGCCTTCCTTTTTGCCAGATTTCTCAAGTGTCAAGTTCCGATCCGATCGAATCCCTTGCCCAGTTCACTTATCCGATCCGAAACCTGCACTGTTTCCTAAAGCTTTTGCAGCAAGTGTTTACGCCATTCGACGACGTTTTCGACCATTCTAACTATTGAAATCAATCACAAAGCATATCATACAGTCATAGCAACATGCATAATCAATCACAAACATCAAAACATCAACATGATGGGTTAAAATGGATCAAACATACCCAAAACCCCATATTTCCCCTTAAGCATGTTTAGGTGAAACTAATGATATGATTAGCAAAACTTAACCAAATTAACCCAAATTCATATCAGAGGTCTAAAACATTATTTCGAATTTTATAAATATTTTTCCAGAATTTTGTCATGTTTAAATTCGCTAATTAACACTAATTACCCTTAATTAGCCATAATTAGTGCAAAACTATGCAAATCACTCACCTTAGCCACAAATAAACTAAGATCTGAAATAAATCTCTGATTTGATGCAAATCCCAATGCTAAACAGCGGCTCCAATGTTGATTTGGTGTAGATCTTCCTTGATTTGATGTTGCTAAGCTTAATCCTTGATTAAAAGATGATTTGGAGGTGATTTAGAGGTTGGAGGCCATTTTTAGGGTTTTTTGGAGATAAGTGGAGGCTAGAAAACTGAAATGGAATGATTCTCTAACTCATTTCAGCCTCCCCATAACCCTAATCCCGAAATGGGTTATGGGCCTATTCACTAATCACCCTATTTGGCCCGGTTAAGCAGTTTTTCACCTTCCAAACCTTATTTCAGCCATATCTCCCAAACGGTAAGTCCGTTTGGCTATTATGACCACTCTACGGAAAGGTAAACCATCAAACGAATCTAAAGGAAGTGGTTTCAGGTCAAAATTCCTTTCCAATCAAAAGTTATGGCCAAAACAAGATCAGCTAGGGGCAAATTGGTCATTTAAAAATCGACAAAAACCATAAGCATGGGAAATGACTCTAATGGATGTTTCCCAAAGTTACATGACCATACGACCTCATATGGGAAAGAAATAAATATTCTACGATCCTTTGATGCATAGAATGTGGGTCGTTACATTCTCCCCCTCTTAAGAAATTTCACCCCTGAAATTCCCTAACTAAAACACACTAAGGGTCCCGGATGCCTATCAATCATAAAACAACAATCAAACATGCAAAACAAGTCTATCCTAGCATGCGGAATAACTAAATTATGAAATAAATTTTACCAGGCAAAGAGTTCTGGATATGCTTTCCTAATGCTCTCCTCTGTCTCCCAAGTGCAGTCATCCTCGTTCTCGCCCCCACTGAACCTTGACTAGCTTCACCGCCTTCCTTCGAAGTTGCTTCGTATCGTGTCCCACAATACGAATCGGCTTGCGGTTCCCAACCGCCTTGGGTTCTACTTCGAAGTCCTCTAACTGATCAGGTGAAATAGTCATATCTGAGTCGTGAACAAACTTCCTCAGTTGGGAAACATGAAATACATTGTGAACTCCCGCCATCTTCTCTGGTAAGCCAACTCTATATGCCAAATTCCCGACTAATTCAAGAACAGGGAATGGGCCAACAAATCTTGGTGCTAACTTGCCTCTCCTGCCAAATCGAATTACGCTCTTCAACAGAGAAATCTTGACAAACACCAAGTCACCAACGGAAAATTTTAAGTCTCTTCTCCTCTTATCAGCATAACTCTTCTGCCTATCTTGGGCAACCTTCATTCGTTGTTGAATGGTCTTAATCTTATCTGAAGTTTCCCTCACCACATCTGGTCCAAGCATAAACTTCTCGCCGGTCTCTATCCAACATGATGGTGAGTTGCACGGTCTTCCGTACAAAGCTTCATATGGAGCCATACCGATACTGGATTGGTAGCTATTATTATATGCAAACTCTACTAGATGCAAATGGTCATCCCATGATCCACCAAAATCCAATATACAAGCTCTCAAGAGATCTTCCAATATACGATTCACCCTCTCCGTCTGACCGTCGGTCTGAGGATGATATGCAGTACTGAGATGTAATCCTGACCCTAGAGCCTCTTGCAAGCTCTTCCAAAACCCACTAGTAAACAATGGGTCTCGGTCACTCACAATGCTTTTAGGTACTCCATGAAATCTCACCACCCACTTCATATACAATTCTACCAACTTAGCTGCCGTTCTGGTCGATTTGACTGGTATAAATCTCGCGCTCTTAGTCAATCGATCCACAATTACCCAAATGCTATCATATCCCGATCTAGTCCTTGGTAAACCATCGATGAAATCCATCGAGACTTGCTCCCATTTCCACTCGGGAATTTCTAATGGTTGCAACAACCCACTAGGCTTCCTTTGTTCGGCTTTAACTAGCTGGCAATTCATGCATTTGGATATAAACTTCCCAACGTCTCTTTTCATCCCTTCCTAGTAGTAAGTCTGCTTCATGTCTCGATACATCTTATTACTACCGGGATGTTCAGTTAGTTTTGAGTGATGACATTCCCTAAGCACTTCATCTCTCAAACTATTCACGTTGGGTACAACTAGTCTACCATTCTTTCGAAGCCATCCATCTCGATCAAGCCCATACAAATTCATCTCCTCACCGTCGATGTCCATCTCTAACTTGGAGATGATTTCTAAAAGATTAGGATCGTCCCTCCGGCTGGAACCAATTCGCTCTATCAAAGTGGGTCTGATCGCCAAACTAGCTAGCATGACTGGATCCAATTCGCACTTTGGTCTGAAATCAAACCCTGTGATATACTCCAGTTGCTTCCATTCAAGAAACATAGCCCCCAAACTGGCATGTCTCCTACTCAAGGCATCGGCTACCGCATTACCTTTCCCAGGTGTGTATGCGATATCAAAATCATACGAAGCCAAGAACTCTAACCATCTCTGCTGATGGAGATTCAGATCTTTCTGAGAGAAGAGATACTTTAACGATTTATGATCGGTAAACAACTCAAATCTTTCTCCCAAGAGATAATGTCTCCACATCTTCAGCGCAAATACGATCGCTGCTAATTCCAAATCATGGGTAGGATACTTCTTCTCATGCGGCTTTAGCTGTCGACTAGCATAAGCTGCAACCCTACCTCCTTGCATCAACACAGCACCTAGTCCGGTACCACAAGCATCCATGTATACCGTCACCTCTTCATTCCCTTTAGGAATGACTAATACTGGCGCACGCGTCAACTTTTCCTTTAGACTCCTGAATGCATTCTCACACACTCGGTCCCAGACGAAGGACTGATTCTTCTTAGTCAACTGAGTCAACGGTGCTGCTATCTTGGAGAAATCCTGGATAAACTTACGATAATATCCAGCTAACCCCAAGAAACTTCTTACATCTGTTACATTCTTGGGCATAGGCCAATCCTGTACCATAGCCACCTTCGCAGGGTCCACGGCAATACCATTCTCGGAAACAACATGACCCAAGAATCTCACTTCCCTTCTCCAAAAGTGACACTTAGAGAATTTCGCTTTCAATTGGTGTTTCCTTAACACCTCCATCACTATCCTCAAGTGTCCTTTGTGTTCCTCCTCTGTCCTTGAGTAAACAAGGATATCTTCCACGAACACAAGAACAAACTTATTCAACTAATCTCTGAATACTCGATTCATAAGATCCACAAAATAGGCTAGTGCATTGGTCAACCCAAATGGCATGACCAACCACTCATAAAATCCAGACGGCTTCCTAAATGTCGTTTTCGGAACACTCTCATCTGCTACTCGGAGCTGATGAAATCCTGTCGCGAGGTCCAACTGGGAGAACACTCTTGCTCCTTCCAGTTGATCAAACAAATCATCTATCCGCGGTAGAGGATACTTATTCTTCCTCGTTACCTTATTCAACTCGCGATAGTCCACACACAAACGAAGGGAACCATCTGCCTTAGTGGCAAACACAACTGGTGCTCCCCACTCGAAGACACTTCTTCTAATAAATCCCTTCTTCAAAAGATTGCTGACTTGCACCCCGAGCTCTCGCTGCTCTCTTGGTGCCATACGACGAAGTGGCCTCACTATAGGTCTGGCATCTTTCACTAAATCAATACGGAACTCAATCTCTCGGTGTGGTGGAAGCCCGGTCACCTCCTCAAAGACGTCCGGATACTGGCCAACCACGGGCACATCTGACAGGTCGTCCTGCGGGAAGTCGAGGGAATTTACAAAACTAGCCATAACCCCATCACTAGGTAGACTACCAAACACGACCCTCCGCCCATCATCCGCCCTAACTATCACCAAAAAGCCCTCACAGTCTACCACCACCCCGTATCTTTGGAGCCAATCGACTCCCAATATAATGCCATACCCAGTAAAGCCCAAAACAAAGCAATCACATACAAACATACATCCATGACTCGATAAGACCAAATTCCTGCAAATCATACTAAGGCTAGTCGAACCACCAATCGGGTTCGTCACAACCAATGGTCTATCGACTATCTCGGGTTCCAATCCCAACCTATCTACCAGGTCACTAGATATAAAGGAACGGGAAGCCCCAGCATCAAACAAAACTCGAACGGGTACATCATAAATAGAAAGCATACCTTGAATAACAACATTCTTTCCTTTCTCCGCCGCAGTTGGGGCATTCGACGAAGAAGGAACAGCATCAATAGCATATGCTTTCACAATCTGCTTCTCCTTAAGAGGTTGCAGACACTTATCCTTATGATGTCCCAGTTGACCACAGTTGTAGCACTTCCTTTCCGCTGGCTTGGCCCGACATTCTTTGGCATAATGGCCCTTCTTACCACAGCTGAAGCACTCAACATCTTTCTTGCTCTTTTCTGGCCATCCTTAGCTTGGCTCTGCTTCCTCTTATTCTGAGAGTTATTCTTGCATCCACCGCCTGCTTGCGGCTTTGTCCCTTTTGCAGTTGCAGCCTCATTCTTTGACTTAGGGTAAAGACTCTCTGATCTCAAAGTTTTCCCCACAATCGATTCAAAAGTCTCATCGATATGGTTGATAAGCCTTTCCCCCAAGTATCCATCCAAACCAGTAATAAACTTCTCATTTTTCTTCTCAGGAGTATCAATAAGAGATATCCCATACTTCGACAAGGTGTCGAACTCGGCAATATAGTCAGAAACTGCCCTACCACTCTGCTTGAGTTCCAAGAATCTCTTAAACAACACTGACTTCTGGGCAGCTGGAATGAGCTTCTCGCTAAAGCGAGCCTTGAACTGATCCCAAGTAACCTGATCTTCTGGAGTAGCTGTTCTAATGGCATTCCACCAATTCATCGCTCGCCCTTGCAGCTGACGAGACGCTAGCCTTCTCTTCATCGCATCCTCAAGACCCAAGTCATCGAAGATACGGTCACAGCTATCCATCCAGTCCTGAACATCTGTGGCCGACTCTGTCCCGTGGAACGGCTTCCCACCAAGGTTAGTGTAATCCTTGCACAACTTGGCAAAATCGACCCTAGGCGCCTGCACTACTGGGCCAACACCAACTCCGGGATTGGGAACTTCCCCTTGCACTTCTCTAAGCATGTCTCTCATGAGGTCAGTAAACATCGCCCTCACGTCAGCAACATTCCCATTATTGGCTCATCTACCAGCACCTCTAGCATATCGGCTCATCGTCAATCTGAAAAAGGGAAACGATTAACGACCCCATAGTGGTGCTAGTGCAGTACGATTTCATTCCTATACTACCAAGAGTATATATATATAGCTTTTGAAAACTAAAGTAATCACAAATACGCACTCTCATATACGTACTATCTCTCCCTAGTGTCTTTCCCTAGGTTAACTACGCAACCTAGTGCTCTGATACCAAGTGTGACGGCCCGCCCCGCACCAACCGACATTTACTCCAAGGGTGCGCTGTACACATGTCCAGTTAGCACGGAACGGGTCGTCAGAAGAAAAGGGAAGAAGGAAATGAACTAACGAGGAACCTGTAGAATGTCTCACAGCGCATAGGATAAAATATAATAATAACATACTTGACATAAAACAGGTGAGACGGTGCATAAGCTGAAACAACTAACATAGCAGCGGAAAATGTAAGTACAGCTTATGATCCAAAGTTAAACATTATTACAACTTTTCAAACTGTCTCAAAGCAAAAGCAAGGTAAAGGAGGTACACTACTAATGCCCAAGTAGCGACCACCAACGACACAGGGAGAATATATATATATCATACGTGGAAGCCTCATGCCCGCCTCCGAATCAGCTACTCGCCCATCACCAGCTAACCTGTCTCTAGTCTGCTCGTGTGAGCACCCAGAGTAATAAGAGGAGACATAAAACTCTGGGTCAGACATAAAGCCTAGTATGAGCGATAAGCATCTAAACAGAACAATAACAGGTAGACTAAAACATACCTGAACCTGGACCTGCAACCAAAGAGTTAGCACTACATACTGTATAACACTCTAAGGTGCCATATCAAACGGTGTAAAGATACGGTGTACATGTCATAGTGATGGCAAACAATCAAACATAGCATCCATCCTCACATCTCTCACTCAGTGCGTAAAGCATACGATATTCACCACTTCGATCACCCAACATACCTTGCTACGATCACTCTGCCCCATGAAGTCATAAATGGCTTCACTGCACTGATAACGTAGCCACTAATCCTTCGCTATGTCCACTTGCCCCATGGAGTTATTCACCCCATCTGCGCTGGCTCATAGTCTTACCAATCCTTTACTATGTCCACTTGCCCCATGGAGTTATTCACCCCATCAGCGCTGGCTCATAGTCTTACTACGCATCACTTTGCCCCTCAAGTCATAATGACTCTACTGCACTGATAACGTAGTCTTGCTACCATCACCTTGCCCCTCGAGTCATAATGACTCTACTGCACTGATAAGTAGCCCATCGTCCATTTTCAGTGGTGAATCGAAGTTATGAACGTCGACAACTCCTTAGCACACGTCCCGCAGCAAAGCCCAACCATGAAGTGAACTCATCGGTTCCCCAATTGGATCCTGAGCTCTAACTTCCCATATCGGACTACCTTTGCATCTCGGGTTATTGGTCAATACTGGGTCGGGTCGGGTTCCCCTTCAAGCCATCGGTTCGGGTCGGGTTCACTGTGTTGCGTCGGTTCAGGGTCCTTCTCTGGTTCGGTTCGGGTCCACTCCATCGCGTCGGTTCGGGTCGGGTGTCACACTTCGGGTCGGGTCGGGTGCCATCTCCCATCCCGTTCGTGCTTCCGCTCCGATCAGCTCCCTCGCCCTTCATTTGTTCCGATCCGATCCTCCTCCTTTAGCCGCTCCGATCCCCCTCCTTTATCCGATCCGATCCCAATATTGCTAGCATGGCCTTCCTTTTTGCCAGATTTCTCAAGTGTCAAGTTCTGATCCGATCGAATCCCTTGCCCAGTTCACTTATCCGATCCGAAACCTGCACTGTTTCCTGAAGCTTTTCCAGCAAGTGTTTACGCCATTCGACGACGTTTTCGACCATTCTAACTATTGAAATCAATCACAAAGCATATCATACAGTCATAGCAACATGCATAATCAATCACAAACATCAAAACATCAACATGATGGGTTAAAATGGATCAAACATACCCAAAACCCCATATTTCCCCTTAAGCATGTTTAGGTGAAACTAATGATATGATTAGCAAAACTTAACCAAATTAACCCAAATTCATATCAGAGGTCTAAAACATTATTTCGGATTTTATAAATATTTTTCCAGAATTTTGTCATGTTTAAATTCGCTAATTAACACTAATTACCCTTAATTAGCCATAATTAGTGCAAAACTATGCAAATCAATCACCATAGCCACAAATAAACTAAGATCTGAAATAAATCTCTGATTTGATGCAAATACCAATGCTAAACAGCGGCTCCAATGTTGATTTGGTGTAGATCTTCCTTGATTTGATGTTGCTAAGCTTAATCCTTGATTAAAAGATGATTTGGAGGTGATTTAGAGGTTGGAGGCCATTTTTAGGGTTTCTTGGAGATAAGTGAAGGCTAGAAAACTGAAATGGAATGATTCTCTAACTCATTTCAGCCTCCCCATAACCCTAATCCCGAAATGGGTTATGGGCCTATTCACTAATCACCCTATTTGGCCCGGTTAAGCAGTTTTTCACCTTCCAAACCTTATTTCAGCCATATCTCCCAAACGGTAAGTCCGTTTGGCTATTATGACCACTCTACGGAAAGGTAAACCATCAAACGAAACTAATGGAAGTGGTTTCAGGTCAAAATTCCTTTCCAATCAAATGTTATGGCCAAAACAAGATCAGCTAGGGGCAAAATGGTCGTTTAAAAATCGACAAAAACCATAAGCATGGGAAATGACTCTAATGGATGTTTCCCAAAGTTACATGACCATACGACCTCATATGGGAAAGAAATAAATATTCTACGATCCTTTGATGCGTAGAATGTGGGTCGTTACATTCTCCCCCTCTTAAGAAATTTCACCTCCGAAATTCCCTAACTAAAACACACTAAGGGTCCCGCATGCCTATCAATCATAAAACAACAATCAAACATGCAAAACAAGTCTATCCTAGCATGCGGAATAACTAAATTACGAAATAAATCTTACCAGGCAAAGAGTTCTGGATATGCTTTCCTAATGCTCTCCTCTGTCTCCCAAGTGCAGTCATCCTCGTTCTCGCCCCACTGAACCTTGACTAGCTTCACCGCCTTCCTTCGAAGTTGCTTCGTATCGTGTCCCACAATACGAATCGGCTTGCGGTTCCCAACCGCCTTGGGTTCTACTTCGAAGTCCTCTAACTGATCAGGTGAAATAGTCATATCTGAGTCGTGAACGAACTTCCTCAGTTGGGAAACATGAAATACATTGTGAACTCCCGCCATCTTCTCTGGTAAGCCAACTCTATATGCCAAATTCCCGACTAATTCAAGAACAGGGAATGGGCCAACAAATCTTGGTGCTAACTTGCCTCTCCTGCCAAATCGAATTACGCTCTTCAACGGAGAAATCTTGACAAACACCAAATCACCAACGGAAAATTTTAAGTCTCTTCTCTTCTTATCAGCATAACTCTTCTGCCTATCTTGGGCAGCCTTCATTCGTTGTTGAATGGTCTTAATCTTATTTGAAGTTTCCCTCACCACATCTGGTCCAAGCATAAACTTCTCGCCAGTCTCTATCCAACATGATGGTGAGTTGCACGGTCTTCCGTACAAAGCTTCATATGGAGCCATACCGATACTGGATTGGTAGCTATTATTATATGCAAACTCTACTAGATGCAAATGGTCATCCCATGATCCACCAAAATCCAATATACAAGCTCTCAAGAGATCTTCCAATATACGATTCACCCTCTCCGTCTGACCGTCAGTCTGAGGATGATATGCAGTACTGAGATGTAATCCTGACCCTAGAGCCTCTTGCAAGCTCTTCCAAAACCCACTAGTAAACAACGGGTCTCGGTCACTCACAATGCTTTTAGGTACTCCATGAAATCTCACCACCCACTTCATATACAATTCTACCAACTTAGCTGCCGTTCTGGTCGATTTGACTGGTATAAATCTCGCGCTCTTAGTCAGTCGATCCACAATTACCCAAATGCTATCATATCCCGATCTAGTCCTTGGTAAACCATCGATGAAATCCATCGAGACTTGCTCCCATTTCCACTCGGGAATTTCTAATGGTTGCAACAACCCACTAGGCTTCCTTTGTTCGGCTTTAACTAGCTGGCAATTCATGCATTTGGATATAAACTTCCCAACGTCTCTTTTCATCCCTTCCTAGTAGTAAGTCTGCTTCATGTCTCGATACATCTTATTACCACCGGGATGTTCAGTTAGTTTTGAGTGATGACATTCCCTAAGCACTTCATCTCTCAAACCATTCACGTTGGGTACAACTAGTCTTCCATTCTTTCGAAGCCATCCATCTCGATCAAGCCCATACAAATTCATCTCCTCACCGTCGATGTCCATCTCTAACTTGGAGACGATTTCTAATAGATTAGGATCGTCCCTCCGGCTGGAACCAATTCGCTCTATCAAAGTGGGTCTGATCGCCAAACTAGCTAGCATGACTGGATCCAATTCGCACTTTGGTCTGAAATCAAACCCTGTGATATACTCTAGTTGCTTCCATTCAAGAAACATAGCCCCCAAACTGGCATGTCTCCTACTCAAGGCATCGGCTACCGCATTACCTTAACCAGGTGTGTATGCGATATCAAAATCATACGAAGCCAAGAACTCTAACCATCTCTGCTGATGGAGATTCAGATCTTTCTGAGAGAAGAGATACTTTAACGATTTATGATCGGTAAACAACTCAAATCTTTCTCCCAAGAGATAATGTCTCCACATCTTCAGCGCAAATACGATCGCTGCTAATTCCAAATCATGGGTAGGATACTTCTTCTCATGCGGCTTTAGCTGTCGACTAGCATAAGCTACAACCCTACCTCCTTGCATCAACACGGCACCTAGTCCGGTACCACAAGCATCCATGTATACCGTCACCTCTTCATTCCCTTTAGGAATGACTAATACTGGCGCACGCGTCAACTTTTCCTTTAGACTCCTAAATGCATTCTCACACACTCGGTCCCAGACGAAGGACTGATTCTTCTTAGTCAACTGAGTCAACGGTGCTGCTATCTTGGAGAAATCCTGGATAAACTTACGATAATATCCAGCTAACCCCAAGAAACTTCTTACATCTGTTACATTCTTGGGCATAGGCCAATCCTGTACCATAGCCACCTTCGCAGGGTCCACGGCAATACCATTCTAGGAAACAACATGACCTAAGAATCTCACTTCCCTTCTCCAAAAGTGACACTTAGAGAATTTCGCTTTCAATTGGTGTTTGCTCAACACCTCCATCACTTTCCTCAAGTGTCCTTTGTGTTCCTCCTCTGTCCTTGAGTAAACAAGGATATCGTCCATGAACACAAGAACAAACTTATTCAACTAATCTCTGAATACTCGATTCATAAGATCCACAAAATAGGCTGGTCATTGGTCAACCCAAATGGCATGACCAACCACTCATAAAATCCAGACGGCTTCCTAAATGCCGTTTTCGGAACACTCTCATCTGCTACTCGGAGCTGATGAAATCCTGTCGCGAGGTCCAACTGGGAGAACACTCTTGCTCCTTCCAGTTGATCAAACAAATCATCTATCCGCGGTAGAGGATACTTATTCTTCCTCGTTACCTTATTCAACTCGCGATAGTCCACACACAAACGAAGGGAACCATCTGCCTTAGTGGCAAACACAACTGGTGCTCCCCACTCGGAGACACTTCTTCTAATAAATCCCTTCTTCAAAAGATTGCTGGCTTGCACCCCGAGCTCTCGCTTCTCTCTTGGTGCCATACGATGAATTGGCATCACTATAGGTCTGGCATCTTTCACTAAATCAATACGGAACTCAATCTCTCGGTGTGGTGGAAGCCCGGTCACCTCCTCAAAGACGTCCGGATACTGGCCAACCACGGGCACATCTGACAGCTCGTCCTGCGGGATGTCGAGGGAATTTACAAAACTAGCCATAACCCCATCACTAGGTAGACTACCAAACACGACCCTCCGCCCATCATCCGCCGTAACTGTCACCAAAAAGCCCTCACAGTCTACCACCACCCCGTATCTTTGGAGCCAATCGACTCCCAATATAATGCCATACCCAGTAAAGCCCAAAACAAAGCAATCACATACAAACATACATCCATGACTCGATAAGACCAAATTCCTGCAAATCATACTAAGGCTAGTCGAACCACCAATCGGGTTCGTCACAACCAATGGTCTATCGACTATCTCGGGTTCCAATCCCAACCTATCTACCAGGTCACTAGATATGAAGGAACGGGAAGCCCCAGCATCAAACAAAACTCGAACTGGTACATCATAAATAGAAAGCATACCTTGAATAACAACATTCTTTCCTTTCTCCGCCGCAGTTGGGGCATTCGACGAAGAAGGAACAGCATCAATAGCATATGCTTTCACAATCTGCTTCTCCTTAAGAGGTTGCAGACACTTATCCTTATGATGTCCCACTTGACCACAGTTGTAGCACTTCCTTTCCGCTGGCTTGGCCCGACATTCTTCGGCATAATGGCCCTTCTTACCACAGCTGAAGCACTCAACATCTTTCTTGCTCTTTTCTGGCCATCCTTAGCTTGGCTCTGCTTCCTCTTATTCTGAGAGTTATTCTTGCCTCCACCGCCTGCTTGCGGCTTTGTCCCTTTTGCAGTTGCAGCCTCATTCTTTGACTTAGGGTAAAGACTCTCTGATCTCAAAGCTTTCCCCACAATCGATTCAAAAGTCTCATCGATATGGTTGATAAGCCTTTCCCCCAAGTATCCATCCAAACCAGTAATAAACTTCTCATTTTTCTTCTTAGGAGTATCAATAAGAGATATCCCATACTTCGACAAGGTGTCGAACTCGGCAATATAGTCAGAAACTGCCCTACCACTCTGCTTGAGTTCCAAGAATCTCTTAAACAACACTGACTTCTGGGCAGCTGGAATGAACTTCTCGCTAAAGCGAGCCTTGAACTGATCCCAAGTAACCTGATCTTCTGGAGTAGCTGTTCTAATGGCATTCCACCAATTCATCGCTCGCCCTTGCAGCTGACGAGACGCTAGCCTTCTCTTCATCGCATCCTCAAGACCCAAGTCATCAAAGATACGGTCACAGCTATCCATCCAGTCCTGAACATCTGTGGCCGACTCCGTCCCGTGGAACGGCTTCCCACCAAGGTTAGTGTAATCCTTGCACAACTTGGAAAATCGACCCTAGGCGGCTGCACTACTGGGCCAACACCAACTTCGGGATTAGGAACTGCCCCTTGCACTTCTCTAAGCATGTCTCTCATGAGGTCAGTAAACATCGCCCTCACGTCAGCAGCATTCCCATTATTGGCTCATCTACCAGCACCTCTAGCATATCGGCTCATCGTCAATCTGAAAAAGGGAAACGATTAACGACCCCATAGTGGTGCTAGTGCAGTGCGACTTCATTCCTATACTACCAAGAGTATATATATATATAGCTTTTGAAAACTAAAGTAATCACAAATACGCGCTCTCATATACGTACTATCTCTCCCTAGTGTCTTTCCCTAGGTTAACTACGCAACCTAGTGCTCTGATACCAAGTGTGACGGCCCGCCCCGCACCAACCGACATTTACTCCAAGGGTGCGCTGTACACATGTCCAGTTAGCACGGAACGGGTCGTCAGAAGAAAAGTAAAGAAGGAAATGAACTAACGAGGAACCTGTAGAATGTCTCACAGCGCATAGGATAAAATAAAATAATAACATACTTGACATAAAACAGGTGAGACAGTGCATAAGCTGAAACAACTAACATAGCAGCGGAAAATGTAAGTACAGCTTATGATCCAAAGTTAAACATTATTACAACTTTTCAAACATTCTCAAAGCAAAAGCAAGGTAAAGGAGGTACACTACTAATGCCCAAGTAGCGACCACCAACGACACATGGAGAATATATATATATCATACGTGGAAGCCTCATGCCCGCCTCCGAATCAGCTACTCGCCCATCACCAGCTAACCTGTCTCTAGTCTGCTCGTGTGAGCACCCAGAGTAATAAGAGGAGACATAAAACTCTGGGTCAGACATAAAGCCTGGTATGAGCGATAAGCATCTAAACAGAACAATAACAGGTAGACTAAAACATACCTGAACCTGGACCTGCAACCAAAGAGTTAGCACTACATACTGTATAACACTCTAAGGTGCCATATCAAACGGTGTAAAGATACGGTGGTGGGGGTGTACATGTCATAGTGATGGCAAACAATCAAACATAGCATCCATCCTCACATCTCTCACTCAGTGCATAAAGCATACGATATTCACCACTTCGAATACCCAACATACCTTGCTACGATCACTCTGCCCCATGAAGTCATAAATGGCTTCACTGCACTGATAACGTAGCCACTAATCCTTCGCTATGTCCACTTGCCCCATGGAGTTATTCACCCCATCTGCGCTGGCTCATAGTCTTACCAATCCTTTACTATGTCCACTTGCCCCATGGAGTTATTCACCCCATCAGCGCTGGCTCATAGTCTTACTACGCATCACTTTGCCCCTCAAGTCATAATGACTCTACTGCACTGATAACGTAGTCTTGCTACCATCACCTTGCCCCTCGAGTCATAATGACTCTACTGCACTGATAAGTAGCCCATCGTCCATTTTCAGTGGTGAATCGAAGTTATGAACGTCGACAACTCCTTAGCACACGTCCCGCAGCAAAGCCCAACCATGAAGTGAACTCATCGGTTCCCCAATTGGATCCTGAGCTCTAACTTCCCATATCGGACTACCTTTGCATCTCGGGTTATTGGTCAATACTGGGTCGGGTCGGGTTCCCCTTCAAGCCATCGGTTCGGGTCGGGTTCACTGTGTTGCGTCGGTTCAGGGTCCTTCTCTGGTACGATTCAGTTCGGGTCCACTCCATCGCGTCGGGTCGGGTCGGGTGCCACCTCCCATCCCGTTCGTGCTTCCGCTCCGATCAGCTCCCTCGCCCTTCATTTGTTCCGATCCGATCCTCCTCCTTTAGCCGCTCCGATCCCCCTCCTTTATCCGATCCGATCCCAATATTGCTAGCATGGCCTTCCTTTTTGCCAGATTTCTCTAGTGTCAAGTTCCGATCCGATCAAATCCCTTGCCCAGTTCACTTATCCGATCCGAGCCACCATATCCGATCCGATCCGAAACCTGCACTGTTTCCTGAAGCTTTTGCAGCAAGTGTTTACACCATTCGACGACGTTTTCGACCATTCTAACTATTGAAATCAATCACAAAGCATATCATACAGTCATAGCAACATGCATAATCAATCACAAACATCAAAACATCAACATGATAGGTTAAAATGGATCAAACATACCCAAAACCCCATATTTCCCCTTAAGCATGTTTAGGTGAAACTAATGATATGATTAGCAAAACTTAACCAAATTAACCCAAATTCATATCAGAGGTCTAAAACATTATTTCGGATTTTATAAATATTTTTCCAGAATTTTATCATGTTTAAATTCGCTAATTAACACTAATTACCCTTAATTAGCCATAATTAGTGCAAAACTATGCAAATCACTCACCTTAGCCACAAATAAACTAAGATCTGAAATAAATCTCTGATTTGATGCAAATCCCAATGCTAAACAGCGGCTCCAATGTTGATTTGGTGTAGATCTTCCTTGATTTGATGTTGCTAAGCTTAATCCTTGATTAAAAGATGATTTGGAGGTGATTTAGAGGTTGGAGGCCATTTTTAGGGTTTCTTGGAGATAAGTGGAGGCTAGAAAACTGAAATGGAATGATTCTCTAACTCATTTCAGCCTCCCCATAACCCTAATCCCGAAATGGGTTATGGGCCTATTCACTAATCACCCTATTTGGCCCGGTTAAGCAGTTTTTCACATTCCAAACCTTATTTCAGCCATATCTCCCAAACGGTAAGTCCGTTTGGCTATTATGACCACTCTACGGAAAGGTAAACCATCAAACGAATCTAATGGAAGTGGTTTCAGATCAAAATTCCTTTCCAATCAAATGTTATGGCCAAAACAAGACCAGATAGGGGCAAAATGGTCATTTAAAAATCGAAAAAAACCATAAGCATGGGAAATGACTCTAATGGATGTTTCCCAAAGTTACATGACCATACGACCTCATATGGGAAAGAAATAAATATTCTACGATCCTTT
Source organism: Allium sativum (assembly GCA_030737875.1). Classification (NCBI taxonomy): domain Eukaryota; kingdom Viridiplantae; phylum Streptophyta; class Magnoliopsida; order Asparagales; family Amaryllidaceae; genus Allium; species Allium sativum. The sequence continues at coordinate 574,283,317 of CM060921.1, read as the reverse complement.
GATGCGTAGAATGCGGGTCGTTACACCTGTGAGGCTAATTACGGTTTTAAATGTCTCCCCGTACAAAGGAGGTTATGGCGAAATTTATCAAAAATTTAGGGTGTTAGCTAAAGTTTTGAAGAATTTGAAAATTCTTAGAAACTGAAAATTTGAAGAATGAAAGCCAAAATTAAAGTTGAGTTAGTTTATAAAATAACTTTTAGCTCCGTTCCTTTTCGAGGACGAAAAGATTTTAAGTGGGGGAGATTGTAACAACCCGGAAAATCCAAACCAATTTAAAAATTTTATTTTGGCAATTTTAATGAATTTTGAATATTTGAAATGATTTATTTTAAATAATAACGACTAGAAATTTATTTTGAATAGAATTAGAATGTATAAATTTATTTAAATCGAAATTAGAATATAAATATTTATTTTAATTATAAAAGGAATTGGAAATGACACGGTAGTTTGAAATTTTGATTTCAAATTTCAAATGAATGTACAGGGTTCAAAATAAAACGGATTTTATTGAAACCAGAAATATTTGAATCTGTTTGAAAATATCTCTTAAACGAATCTGAAAAATCTAAATTTCATAGCGGGAATAAAAAGTTATGTCCAGTTGAAAATTCAGAATAGTCGCTATGGTAATATAGCCCTTAAAAATAGCGATTTTGCAAACGACCTCTGTTTTCAATGAGACCACTTTTGTTGGATCTGGAATATCGAATTATTGCTAGATTCCAAAATTCATAATTTTTAGAATAAATATGTGAGCGTGGTAAATTTAAACGCGTTTGGTAATTTCAATTTGAATTTAATCAACTGGAAAATGACCGTTTTTCAAACGGCCTCCAAATTTGACAAAATTAGTTTGGTTAGGACTGTATCATCTAACTATAGCCAGGTTTATTTTTCTGGAATTTTTGGAGTCGGTATGTGACTCCGGTAAATTAAAATGTGCGTTCAAATTCAATATATATTGATTTATATTTTGAATTTGATAAAAACTGATCGAACCATTAGAATTGGGTTACGAAACATATCCCATTGTGTTCGGAATGTGGGTAATTAGCTAGGGGCGTTGGTTGTTGGGTTCGATTTGGAGACGGAATAAAAAAATGACTTTTTGGTAATTAAATAGAAATAAATATATATTAATATATATGGCCCAAGGCCCCTTCCCTCTTGCAATTCAGTAAAACCCGATGGAGAATTAAAAAACGCGTTCAACCCTAACGCCGCCGTCGATGTCGCGTCGCCCCCCAAGTCTCCCGCCACCCAAGCTCATCCCGCCGTTGTTGTTCTCCGGCCACCCCATCCCGTTCTTCTCTTATTTGAAAACCCTTTCCACCCCCAAATCAAAACCGCCACCCATAGCACCACCCTAGCAGCCGCCACCCTCCAGCGCGAGCACCCCCTTCCTCCTCCTTAATCGTAGCGCCCCTCCCCTTTTTGACCACTATGAGTTTTTATTATTTATTTTAATCCGATTTTTATGTATACACCTTTGTTTTAAAAAAAATATGGCCTTCATTATGAAATAGATATCATAAAGTTTAGATTTTTATACATGAAAAGGAATAATTTTTATAAATGAAAAGGAAAGATTTTTATACATGAAAAGATTGGATTTTTATACATGAAAAGTTTGGGTTTTTATAACATAAAGATGTGATTTTTACAATTAAGGAGAATTTATAAAAATACAATTTTTGTTATATGTATAACATAAGGATAAAGATTTGATTTTTTTATAATGAAGTAGTGAATATAAAGATTTGATTTTTATATGAGATAGCGATATAAAAATATGATCTTTATTATATATGTAGAAATATAAGGAATGATTTTTATGGCATGAAAGTTATGATTTTTAGAAATAAAAAAAATGATTATCATATAGAAAACTAAGTTATAAAAATGTGATTTTTACATATGTAGCGGCATTATAGAAATGTGATTTTTTATATAAATTTCGTAAAACAGATTGCGTTGGAATCAAAATAGCGAATCTGAGCGATAAAGATTGACGGAGTGGAAACCCAAGGTGAGAAATTTTCACTTTAATTTTATTTTCTAGTTAAAATATATACTAGGATGCAGACGGTGCTTAGCAGCACCCGACACCGTCGTCCACAGACCATGGACGACTTGTTTGATTATAATGTGTTGTGAAAATTGATTGTGATGTGGAATGGAATAAAATAGTCATGTAATGAATAAAATATTTTATAGTTAAAAATATAATTTTTAATGTGTATATGAATAAAATAAATATTCATAAACAAATTGGGCGATTTGTTTATGTACACACATTTGACGGATATTGATTGGGGCGATATATTTTACACATCGCCCAACTTCATAAATAACAATTAGTGTTTGTTGTTTTAAAACCCCACACGGGTATTGGGATGATATTGGTCATACAATAATCCGAATATTTAGTTGAATGTCAATCGATGGTTGACAGGCTGTTATAAGCATTAATTAGTTATATATAACGCTTATGCAGTTGTGATGCACTCTGGATGATGGTTGGTTGTGTTTGATTATTGTTGTGTACATGTGTGTATGAAATCCATATAAATAAAATTATATGGTAATTGGTTGTGTCTGATTTAAATTCGGAAAGAACGAATATTTTAAATTACCAAATATTTTAAAATGACGAGTAATGAACATTTTAAAATAAATAATATTTTAAAATAATATTCAGAAATGGATCAAAATGTGATTTTGATGTCCGATTTGGGATGAACACGAAAATATTTAAATATATAAAGCCATGTCGATTAGATTAACATTATTTTGACGTGAACGATATTTATATCGATTTTATTCATTTTTATAATGAATATCGAAAAGGAAGTGAATTCAAAATCTAATGTTTTGAAAATATTATCATTTATATATTAATGATATGGAATATTCAATTTTGATTTGAAATTGAATATGAAGTTGAAATCGTTTTGAAAACGAATATAAAACGATTTATAAAATACATTTTAAATGGAAATCGATGAAATATAATATATATATATATTATATATATTAAATGGCCTGAATAGAACGTGTCGCGCCATGAAAGTTCGCGAATTTCAACCATTGACTTCGAATGGACATTACGGGAGATCCGACTGTCGGATTCTCCTCTAACTGGAACCGTTGGGTTCGTATCGAAAAGAGATTTCCAACAAATATAATCGATTTGGAATCTAATGGTTGGATTTGGAATTATGTCCAAATCAAATTTGGAAAAGGTCGTTGTAAGTGCAGTTCGATGACCGTTTATGGAAATCGACTGTACGGGCCTTGATAAAATTATTAAAAACATCAATAATTTGAATAAAATCATAATAAATGATTTGGAAAGAATTGGGATGAAAAATCCCATATTTGAAAAGATAAAAATATATTTTTATCGAAATGAACTAGTTATGAACTAGAATTATGAAATCCAATATTTTTAAATAAATAAATTGGATTTGAAATGGTTTTAAAAATAACCAGAATTTCAAATATATAAATTGGAATGGATTTGAATCGAAATTATCTTCGGGATATTTCGATATTGGATTCTGTGAGTATATGGATATTGCGGAGGAATTTGGAAGATATATATGTCGTCATTCCCAATATGACATTTGTTTATTTCAGAATTTGATATTGAATATAAGCCGATATAATTTCTATTCCGAGCCTTGTTTTAAATATTGAATTGGATTTTGAGTTAGTCATGAACTTTGTTTTAAATGACACTGTTCTTAAACCCCGTGTGAAAAGAATAAATCTTTTAATTAAGATTATTAGTGTTTCCAATTAATTAACATTTAATTGGAATTGAAAATGGAATGTGAATTGGGTTTATTGTGAACTGTGTTTTTAACGACATTCGTTCTTTAACCCGATTTACAATGAAACGTTATTTGGAATTTATAAATCTTTTTATTAATATTTAAGGGAAATTTCCAAAGTAAAGTTTTCCAATTTAATATGTTAAATTGGAATTGAATGGAATTCGATTTGATAATATTCGAAATGAGCTTCTGTGGAGGAAGACTGTTAATATAAATATATATGGAATTTAAAAGGCTTTGCCGTTATTCCATTAATATTATTATTCAGATACGGAAATTGATATCGATTATATATTGATTTGTTTTTCGTGAAGATTCCATTAATGGAATGTGATTTGGGTTTATCATGAACTGTGTTTTAAATGACATTAGTTCTTTAACCCAGTTAAAGACAGGATTACATGTCTAACATTGTATTTCGAACTGTATGGTTGATCTCTGCTAAATATATATATATATATATATATATATATATCTGTTTGGTGGCAGAGAATTTGTTCTCTTGCTTAACACCTTTCTCTGAGACGTACGAGCTTAGAGGTAATATATCGGCAGAAATCAATAGAACGGTGTAGATTGTCGATGTGGCATGTTTGTATTTCCAAAGTTAAATAATCATTTATATTGATTTTTGGGAAGATTAAAACTAAGTGGAGTTTTAATGAATCTTTAATTAGATTGAAATGGAAATTGATAATTTAAATTATCAAATTTGGGAAATGATCGAGAATGGAGTATCATCAGTTTTGCTCCTAGCGATAGTTAAATCTTTAACTAGATTTGAACGTGAAATGGTAATTAAATTTACCAATAACACCATGGTGTTAGATATGGAGTATGACCAGTTTTGCTCCATGGGATGGATAGGTTGGGATTGGGAAATTAAACAAATGATTACTTCGGTAAGGTGCGTTAATCCCGACTAGTTTGGAAAACCTTAGTATGGTTTGAATTGATATCCAAAGGAAGATTAAAGAATAAATTTAAAGAATTTATCTTTGATAAAATTAATGGGAACCTTTCCCAAAGGATATGAATATTTAAATAAAAGAATATTCAGAATTGGAATGAGGCATATGTTGTGTTTTTATGACATGTGTTTATTATATACGCAAGTTATCCGGAAAGGCCAGGTTTATACCCATTCTTAATAACTGATTCGACGATAAGTCGACGACGAAGACGTTGGTTGCAGACCGAAGGTCTTCACATCGTTTGGATGATTACTGATGTCTTGATTAGGCTGTACACCCAAGATGAGGTAATAAGTGGTGATCGTCCAGAGGTACTTGGAGATCGACGGATATGCGAGGGCCTCTCTCCTGTACTGGACATATGGGACGAGTAATAAGGTTCCTCCGGTTTCGTTCAGACCCAGAATGAACTTGTAAACGGATGTATGTCTAACATTGGATTTTATTCTGTGTTGATTGATTTCTATTAAATATATATCTGTTTGGCGGCGGAGAATTTATTCTCTTGCTTAACGCCCTTCTCTGAGACGTAAGAGCCCAGTGGTTATATATCAATAGATACCAGTCGCATGGCATGAATTGCCTGTGTGGCATGCTGAGATGCAAATGATAAAGGCTTCTGTTGAAAGCAAGGTCTTGTGGTTGATGATCAAAGCATGGCTTTAATATAGCATAGCTTTGTGTATAGCGTTAATTCGCGAGCCTCACACCTCGGTATGAGTTAAAAACAGGATAAGGGAACCCAAGGAGGACATGACGTTTTTTTCTAGCTATGGGTGGTGTCTGGGTTTTGCAAGCTCGACATTTATATTATTTTTACCTTTGTGGTTGTTGGAATGCGAGGCGCCTCGGATATATCAGTTACTACGGAGCCGATAGATAGGTCCTATAGGACCGAGAAACGTGTGTTCAGGAATTGCCAATCCTCAAACGTAAGAGAGGACCGGCCTTAGAGGATCCAGGGGTCACCCAGAGTGTGTAGTCCCAAGGCATTTGCTAGAGTGTCTCGAAGCGGTTAGGAGTACATCCCTTTATACTCATGACGGAAATCCAATTTCTAATACGTGATATTCGGTTTTATTTGTAGAGCCTAGTATGGCGACATAGTGGGATGGGGCACTATGTCGTCTATGATTGATACATTTATATTTGAAGTTTTTTCATACACTTTACACTATAATAGTGTCAAAATGATTTATTTTAAACGTACCAAGCATGTTTAGCTATTATAAGGTAAAACTCTATCCTCCGGTTTGCGTTGCATTGTGTGATGGGACCTGAGTCTTATAATAGCTTCATTTTTCCAAGAAGCATTGCGATGTTTTGTTATATGCACTGATATTCTTGGGAGAAAACCCGTTCCGTGTTATACGGCGTGGTCCTTTGATATAACTGATTTTAAAATAAAGTTTTAAATAACTGTTTTAGTTCTCACACAAGTCACATGACTGACCGGGAGTTTATTGTTTTAACCTAAACTCTGGGTGCCCTTATTTTCCACATGGGCAGTTATTAGTTTTGGTTTTGCAGATTTATATTCACAGGATCCAGTTTACAGCTGGAATGATATTCAGAAAGCTCTATATCCATTTATCTCTTTTAGTTGTGTTTTGTATTATTTTCCGCTGCATTGTAAATTTGTAAATCTCTAATATTTATCAAATGTAAATTATTTGTTCATACTTTGTATATTCTTATACTCTGACGTAAATTGTTGTAATAAGCAATGAAATGTTCTTCTGTTTGTGTTCTGATGTGTCATGTTCTCAACTCAATCCAGGCTTTCCCGTAAGGGCAAGTTTGGGTCGTGTCAATAACGGTTCTTCCTAGTAAGCTTGTTCAGCTCTTTATAATCAACACACATCCTTAGAGAACCATTAGATTTTGTGACGAAGACAACAAAAGCTCCCATTCATAAAAACTAGGTCTAATCAAACCCTTAGAGGATGAATCCTCAATCTAATGTTTCAACTCGACTTTCTCTTTAGGAGCCATTCATCTAGGAGGAAGAACAACTGGTCAAGCTCCAAGGATAAGATCAATGCGTAATTCAATTTCCTGCTTTAGTAGAAGGGAAGTGACTTCACTAAACACATTAGAAATACCTTTACTACTAAAGGGGTGGACTCTAGATCAGTCAGTTGAGAATTAAGAGAGAATATAAAGCTATCTACAAAGTTCAAAGACATTTTGCATTCGATCACTAAAGGCTCGCCCAAATCGCTTACCAATCAAACGATTCGAGCTTTATAGGAAATGTAAGCATCATGATTATTAAGCCAATCACCTCTGAGTAAGATATCGAAGGCGTCAAAACCAAGAACATAGAAATCATTTGTAAATTGATGCCTGTTGTAAAGGAGTTTTACCCCTTTACAAACCATACTAAGATGGCAGAACTACCAATAGGATTAGATACACATAAAGATTCAGTTGCTACTTGTGGATGCAAGAAATGCACAAATTTATCATAAAGGTCAATAGAAACAAAGTTATGTGAAGCTCCAATATCGAATAGAACATGGATAGGAAAACCAATTAAAGTAAAGGTTCTCTAAAGAGTACCATGATTATCACTAGGAGCAGGAGGAGTGGAAGATGTAACACCCCGTTATTTTAAAACATGACATAAGAGATAATTATAGAATAATTAATTTTTAAAAGAAGAATTAGGTGAAACGGGTTACGCCATTGCGTTGGTCTCGGAATTCTGCTTGAGATAGAGTCCGAGTTTGCGTAAAACAGATATCGTTTAATATATCCTCTCGATACATCTTCTATCTTTAAGTAGGAAAATCCTATGGTTGTAAACATGTGTTTGAGACATGTTATGTTTGGTGGATGCAAGTGGATGCAAGTGTTTGCTAGTGGTTGCTCGTGGATGCATTTAGACACACATTAGGCACTAGATCGGCTCAATCACTTTCATATTGCATATGAATGAGTGTGCATATTTAAGTAAATGGATATATCTTGAATGTGTTATCATATGGATGCTACATTTGAATGAATGATTGTGCACTCATATAGAAATTATATGTATCATTAGGATTCTTTTGCATACATAATGGATGCATGGCACTATCATATTTTTCATTAGGGAGGTCAACAAAATCAGTTGACCGCCTGATCTTTGCATTAGATAAGAAATATATACACACACTTTTGCATATGTTCATATAGCATTAGGAATCTTTTAAGGACAATGGATGCTTTTGGATGATGGATGAGTAGATGGATGATGGGATGGTAGGATACATTCTTTTTAACATGAAGATTTTGGGGACGAAATCCTTTAAGGAGGGGAGAATGTAACACCCCGTTATTTTAAAACATGACATAAGAGATTATTAAATAAATAAATAATTTTTAAAAGAAGATTAGGTAAAATGGGTTATGCCATTGCGTTCGTCTCAGAATTCTGCTTGAGATAGAGTCCGAGTTTGTGTAAAATGGATATCGTATGAAGAAGTTATGGACGAAAGAAGTTGGGAAGAAAAATCAGAAAGCAGGCTGGGATAACTGGCACACTTGTGAAATGCGCCAGAACAAAAATGCACAGGCGCACTTGGGAAGTGCGCCCATGCCGAGGCTGATTCTGTACAGAATTCTAGAGAGTTCTGCGATGACGTGTCTTGCTGGGATTGGTTGGATGACGTGTCTTTTGAGCTGTGTGGCACTGATTGTCTCTAACCTAATCTAAAGGCCCTAATTAACTCACTACACCTATATAAACACACATAGACCTAAACCTAATTTCACTACACTAATTCATGGTGCTTCTATACTGCCTCAACCTAAACTAGTCCTTCTTCTTCAACAAATCAAAGTAAAGGAGTTCTGTAAAGGGGTTCGAATCTACAACAACTACAACGCCTAATTCTCTTCCTTAATCCAATCTTTGTGAGTCCATTGGCTATTTTTAGATTTAAATAATAAAAGTAATTCTGACATGTTGTAAATTGGATTTGGGAATTATACATGGTAACAAGATTGAAACTTATCAATTCTATCGTAGCCTATACATCAGATTCATGATTCTTAAATGCCCATGTTGATATTATCATCAGTTTTATCAGTTTTATCATATCTTTATGATCAGTTCATACTTATGCCTATTTTATTGTTATTATTACGCCTGTTCTTTATCTTACCCTTCCTCCGTCCTTTTTTGTTTTTACAGCCAGGCTACTTCGAGCCTAGGCCAAATCTCATAGAGATGAACATACGAACGGTAATTTAGGGAACGTTAAGAAATTTGGCATAATATACGTTGGGTTGATTTGGGCATGACAAATGTTAAATTTGGCATAATATACGTTGGACTGATTTGGGCATGACAAATGTTAAATTTGGCATAATATATGTTAATTGTTAGGCATGATATGAAATTGGGAATTTTGGGTAATTGACATAATTAGCCTAAAATTGGCATAAACTACAAAGGAATAAATTGGCTAAGATAAGCATGCTGAGATACGAGGTTATACTCCGTTTGCGGTAGAAGCCTCCCCGGAACCAACCGGCCTAACCAGCAACCGCAAACGGCCCGTCTAATGTGAGAGGTCGTAGGCATAATTAAAAGATACTTAAACACGAGGTTAAATCTGGCTTGTGGAAGAAGTCTGCCCGGAACCGCCTGGCACATCCAGTGACCACAAGCCATTGACTTAATGTGAGAGGTATGTGCATTAATAACAAATTAATGCTGATCAAAGATGAATATGATACCTAAAACATGTTAGGTGGGCGGGGTTTAGTTAACCTGTGTATGATGACAACTTAACCAATAATACATGAACAAAGTGGATAGGTTTAAGGCAAGCTTAACCAATAATGCATGTTGATTTTATAAGTGGATGGGGTTAAGTCAACTGGGCTAATAGACAACACTTAACCAATATAAGTTTGGGTTAGGATAAACCCTTGGGAAAACCTAGTAGCGGTAGGAACCCATTTCAGACAGTAACCCACTTAGTGGTATCGGGAACCCTGAGCTAGGCAGGGTTGGGGCACGCTTACTGGGTTGATTATAAGCGGTCAAATAAGAGCGAGGGTGTAGCAATGCAAGTTCCGACGGGTTCGTTAAGCGTGCATAAGGTGTTCCTGGCATTGGAAGATTTAGCCACTGTACATCAGTAGGTATAAAGCTGTGCAACAAATGGGTTGCCACTTAGGGAGTGATGCACCCTAAACTGGGACCCGCACAGGTCTCTACAAGTTAGGGAGCCGATCGATTAGGGGTATTGTGGGGACATCTAGTATCTATTATGGGCAAGTAAGTTGTCAAGGATTGTATGGGGTGGATACCTCTTACTAGATGTTATGCCTGAGGGCTACCAATTACGAGGTTGGGATCATTTCGATAAGAATTACTAGTAAGTGTTGCAGAGAATTAAATTATGTAAGAAATCAGAGAAGCGCACTAGACATTCCTTTATACTCATCTTGCTACCCTGCTTTACCTTATGTCATGGTTATATCTTTCATCCAATTTATTCCTGTCATATTGCTTTACTTATTTTCATGCTAAAAGTAGCTGGACTCACCAAGTTTTATGTCTGACCTTTTTGTTTTCGCCTCTTTTTCTTCCGTTCCCCCTCCCCCTGGTTCTCAGGGAGGAAACATTGAAGCTTGACTTGGATTTATTTCTTCTTAAAGCGCTTGGAAGTGTTGAGAGTAATGATCAGCTTTATCTCTTTTTCGTTATGGTTATTTGGAGTGGTATTATGGTTATGTTTTTATGTACTCAAATAATAATCATGTTCAAGATGGATATTTGTGTACTTGGTTTTAATATGATGTTGTAATCAGACATGTTTTGCTTTTCCACTACAATAAATGAATTTTGAATTTTGAAGTACCATTTTATATATCTGTCTTGTGATATTATGTTCTATACACTTATAATGCTCCATGAAAGTTAATGCATTCCCTTTGTGAGTGACATTAATTGATGTGGGGTGTTACACGTGGTATCAGAACTGAAGGTTACTAGAATAGATAAAAGATTTTGAAAACTGTTTTCAAAAGCATTCTTATGAGAAGCATTTTTCAAGACTAGGTTTTAAAGAGAGTATTTTCAAGAGAAAAGTTTATTATGGAAAACATAATCCCCAAAAGCCATATATCTATCTTTCGATTCTCTGTTTTGAATCTCTTCCTTTTTCCTTTCAGCATGTCTGGGGAACCCGTTATACCCGAGGGCGTACATATACCAGGCTGGTTCAGAAGGTATCTGGAGGCTAGGGCTAATGCCGCAGGCCCACCAAACGTTCCTCATCCCCCAGCTGTAGCTCCTCCCCCTCCTCCCCGTGTATACGCTTTTTCTAAGATATGCAAAGACTTTCAGATAATGGACGGAAAACCTTTTCATGGGACTGAGACGTTCGTCGAGGCTAGAAACTTGCTCAAAGAAGTGGAGGACTTATTTGGTATCTTTGAGGTAGATGATGGAAGAAAGGTTCAACTAGCCGCTTGGTTAATGAAGGACAAACCCTCATTTTAGTGGGAGGTCACGAATGGAGAACGTGCAGTGGAAACTTGGATTGATTTCAGACAGAGGTTCGAGTTGAAATTTCTTTCACGAGCAGAGGAGAGTTTATACATGGAGAGGTTCTTGGCTTTGAAACAAGGGAGTTTGTCTATGAATGAGTACATCAACAAGTTTAACCAGTTAGCAATATTTGGCATGGAATTGGTTAATACACCACATAAGAAGGCTTTGAGATTTGTCAAGGGCTTGAACGAACCGCTTCACAGATTGGCTATGTCCCACATTCCTATGGGGTTACCTTCGAGAAACTTGTTGACATGGCGCTGATGCATGAGGAGGAGAAGGGTGCTAATGTTGATAAGGCACAGGATAAGAAAGAGGTGAAGGCTGAAGGATCACATAACAAGAGAGTGGATCCTAAGAAGAGTGGGAAACCTCGAGATAAAAGGAAGTGCCATTTTTATGGTATACTAGGTCATTTAGATAAAGATTGTAGAAAGAAGAAGGCGAAAAAGACTGGTTGCTTCCAATGTGATGAGGCATGACATATGATCAAGGACCGCCCAAGGAGGCAAGGACAGGGGCAAGGGCAGAGGACAGGATGTACTCCTGGAGGGCAGGTTCATGCTCTCATGGCACCTACGCAAGAGAGAGGTAGAAACATTTCTGTTGAAAGTTTGATTTTCCTTTTTGATCATTCTATTCGAACTTTGTTTAATTCTGGCCCTTCACATTCATTTATATCTGCTTCTGTTGTTGAATCTCTCCACCTAGATACTTGTCTAGTTATGGATCCCATTGTAGTCTCAAATCCTATTAGGGGTACGACTCATCTTTCTATGTTATGTCAGGATTTGAGAATATTTGTGTATGGCGTTGAGTTCGAATGCAATGCCTATGTGCTTGGTTTCATGGACTACGGGTTGATTCTAGGAATGGATTGGCTAGCCAGGAATGGTGCCATTCTCGATGGTGAAAGGAGGGTAGTTAGACTGTTGACTAGTTTAGGTAATACCCTCGATATTTCTTGTGACCCTAAGGGTTCTGTTATGCTTAGCTACCTAGAATCTTTTGACACGTCTATTGATGATTTGCAATCTGTTCGAGTAGTCCGTGAGTATGCAGATGTCATTGAGGTGGTTAGGGGCTTACCTCCAAAACGCGATATAGATTTCCGTATATACTTGGTGGACAATGCAAAGCTAGTTGCATTGCCTGTGTGCCACATGGCTCTAAGAGAAAGGAGGAAGCTTAGTAAACAAGTGAAAGAGTTGCTTGAGAAAGGGTTCATAAGAAGAAGTATCTCGGAGTGGGGTGCTCCAGTTGTTTTTGCTAAGAAGGCAGATGGTTCACTTAGATTGTGCGTGGACTATAGGGAGCTAAATAAACTCACGAAGAAAAACAGACACCCATTGCCAAGGATAGATGATTTGTTCGATCAGTTGGTTGGTGCTTCGGTTCTCGCAGTTGGACTTAGCTACAGGGTTTCATCAGTTGAGGGTGGCTGAGGACAGCATAGATAAGACTGCATTTAGATCTCCCGACGGTTTATTCGAATGACTTTTCATGCCTTTTGGTTTGACAAATGCACCCGCATATTTCGTAGACTTGATGAGTAGGGAGTTTCTAAACAAGTTCGTGGTGGTCTTTGTGGATGATATTTTGATATTTTCTAGAAGCGAGGAAGAGCATGCCCTACATCTTAGGGAAGTCTTAGAGACCTTTCAAGCACATCAACTCAAAGCTAAGTTCCCCAAATGTCATTTTTGGAGGAAGGAAGTTAGGTTCTTAGGACACGTGGTCTCTAAGGAAGGGATAACAGTGGATCCTGCGAAGGTGGTGACAATCCAAGATTGGAAGGTTCCTAAGAATGCAACAGAAGTAAGAAGTTTCCTTGATTTGGCAGGCTATTACAGAAAGTACATCAAGGACTTTGCTATGATATCAGCCCCACTTACACGGTTGACGAAAAAGAATTTGTCCTTTTCTTGGGATGTTGACTATGATGATGCTTTCCGATGTTTGAAGAGGGCATTGGTGACAGCTCCAGTTTTAGTTCTACCTGATGGGAGTAAACCGTTCACAGTGTATACCGATGCTTGTGGGACAGGGCTTGGTGCAGTTTTGATGCAAGAGGGAAGGGTGATATGCTATGGTGGAAGGTAGCTAAAAATCCATAAGAAGAATTACCCTACCCACAACTTAGAGTTAGCTGCCATAGTTTTTGCGCTTAAGTCTTGGTGCCACTATTTGCTTGGTGAGAGGCTTGAGTTGTATAAAACCATAAGTCACTAAAGTATTTGTTCTCCCAAAAAGATCTAAACTTAAGGCAATAGAAGTGGATGGAGTTCTTAGCATCCTACGATTTTGAGATTGCATATACCCCTGGCAAGGGTAACGTTGTAGCTGACGCCTTGAGTAGAAAGAAGTTGACCTTGAGTCCTTTGTTTGTCGAGCGGCAGAGTTTAGAGTATATCTCTACCTTTGACTTTAGACCCTCTATTGATTATGTGCCCGGTTTGTTGGCATCGTTAGAGGTACGACCTACGCTTTTAGGACATATAGGTGCGGTACAACAAGATGACCCACAATTGATAGAGATAGTAGACCAGCTCATCAGAGGGGAGTCTTCGAGCCATCTTAGTAGGTATACTATAGAAGACAAAGTTTGGTTGCGTAGGGATGAGAGACTTTGCGTATCTTGAGACGAGAGTTTGAGAAAGACCATCCTTGAAGAAGCACATCGTTCTAAGCTGACCATACATCCCGGTGGTGAAAAGATGTATAAGGACATGAAGCGAGTTTTTTTTAGGCCGGAATGAAGAAGGATGTGGTTGAGTTCGTTTCTAGATGATTAGTGTGCCAGCAAGTCAAGGTAGAGCAAAAGAAGCCTGGTGGTTTGCTTCACCCTTTAGAGGATCCACAGTGGAAATGGAAAGTGTTTCCATGGATTTCATCGATGGGTTGCCGAGGTCAAGGAAAGGTAATACGAGGATTTGGGTAGTAGTAGATAAACTTACCAAGAGCGCCCATTTCATTCCCGTTAAGAGTAGAAGAACAGTGGCATGGTTGGCATCTGTTTATCTCCGAGAGATAGTTCGTCTACACGACATACCTTCTAGTATTGTGAGTGATCGAGATCCCATTTTCACTAGTGAGTTTTAGAAGAGCTTGCAAGAGGTGGTAGGAACGCAATTGTGTTTGAGTACCGCTTATCACCCTCGGATGGACAACCAAATAGAAAGAGTGAATCGGATTCTAGAAGATCTTTTGAGGTTATGCATCTTGGACTTTGGAGGGACATGGGAATAACATCTTCCATTAGTAGAGTTCGCCTACAACAACAGCTATCATACTAGTATTGGCATGGCACCTTTTGAAGCTCTATATGGACGACCTTGTCGATCACCAACTTGTTAGTGGGAGTCCACGAGTAAGATTTTGCTTGGGCCCGAGATGATTAGCGAAACTTCAGAGAAGATAGACTTGATTCGAAGACGCATGAAGAAGGCAAAGGACCGGCAAAAGTCATATGCTGATAAGAGAAGGACCGATCTTGAGTTCAGTGTTGGAGACATGGTCTTTATTAAAGTAACACCATTGAGAAATGTAGTTCATTTTGGGTCTGTAGGGAAATTGGCACCAAGGTTCGTAGGGCCATTCCCCATTACAGAGCGAATTGGACAGATGGCCTACAGAGTGAAGTTGCCCGAGAAGCTTAGTGGTGTTCATGACATATTTCATGTGTCGCATTTGCGGAAGTGTTTACATGATACCGCGGAAGTAGTGGAGCCGAGCATCCTTAAGGAAGTGGAAGTGGAGCGAGATGCCACGATTAGATGAGTTCCTATATGCATCCTTGGATCGGAGGACAAGAAGTTACGCAACTGAGAGGTCAAATTGGTTAAAGTCCAATGGGGAGATGATTAAGGAGACACGACTTGGGACATTGAAGACAAGATACGAGCGTCATACCCTTTTCTTTTTGAGGGTATGTTCTTAACTTCTCCTTTTTCTACCACTTTTTTTATACTTGTTCTATCGTTTAGTATATCCTCTCGATTACATCTTTTATCTTTAGGTAGGAAAATCCTATGGTTGTAAACATGTGTTTGAGACATGTTATGTTTGGTGGATGCAAGTGAATGTAAGTGTTTTCTAGTGGTTGCTCGTGGATGCATTTACACACACATTAGGCACTAGATCGGCTCAATCATTTTCATATTGCATATGAATGAGTGTGCATATTTAAGTAAATGGATGTACCTTGAATGTGTTATCATATGGATGCTGCATCTGAATGAATGATTGTGCACTCATATAGAAATGATATGTACCATTAGGATTCTTTTGCATACATAACGGACGCATGGCACTGTCATGTTTTGCATTAAGGAGGTCAACTGAATTAGTGGACCGCCTGATCTTTGCATTAGATAAGGAACATATACACACACTTTTGCATATGTCCATATAGCATTAGGAATCTTTTAAGGGAAATGGATGCTTGTAGATGATGGATGAGTAGATGGATGATTGGATGGTAGGATACATTCTTCTTAACTTGAATATTTCGAGGACGAAATCCTTTAAGGAGGAGAGAATGTAACACCCCGTTATTTTAAAACATGACATAAGAGATAATTAAAGAATAATTAATTTTTAAAAGAAGAATTAGGTGAAACGGGTTATGCCATTGCGTTCATCTCAGAATTCTGCTTGAGATAGAGTCCGAGTTTGTGTAAAACGGATATCGTATGAAGAAGTTATGGACGAAAGAAGTTGGGAAGAAAAATCAGAAAGCAGGCTGAGATAACTGGTGCACTTGTGAAGTGCGCCAGAACAAAAATGCACTGGCGCACTTGGGAAGTGCACCCATGCCGAGGCTGATTCTACACAAAATTTTGGAGAGTTATGTGATGACGTGTCTTGCTAGGATTGGTTGGATGACGTGTCTTTTGAGCTGTGTGGCTCTGATGGTCTCTAACCTAATCTAAAGGCCCTAATTAACTCACTACACCTATATAAACACACCTAGACCTAAACCTAATTTCACTACACTAATTCATGGCGCCTCCATACTGCCTCAACCTAAACTAGTCCTTCTTCTTCAACAAATCAAAGTAAAGGAATTCTGTAAAGGGGATCGAATCTACAACAACTACAACGCCTAATTCTCTTCTCTTCCTTAATCCAATCTTTGTGAGTCCATTGACTATTTTTAGATTTAAATAATAAAAGTAATTCTGATATATTATAAATTGGATTTGGGAATTATACATGATAATAAGATTGAATCTCATCAATTCTATTTTAGCCTATACATCAGATTCATGATTCTTATATGTCCATGTTGATATTATCAGTTTTATCATATCTTTATGATCAGTTCATACTTATGCCTATTTTATTGTTATTATTATGACTGTTCTTTATCTTATCCCTTCCTCCTTTCCTTTTTGGTTTTTATAGCCAGGCTACTTTGAGCATAGGCCAAATCTCATAAAGATGAACATACGAACGGTAATTTAGGGAACGTTGGGAAATTTGGCATAATATACGTTGGGTTGATTAGGGCATGACAAATGTTAAATTTGGCATAATATACGTTGAATTGATTTGGGCATGACAAATGTTAAATTTGGCATAATATATGTTAATTGTTGGGCATGATATGAAATTGGGAATTTTGGGTAATTGACATAATTATCCTAAAATTGGCATAAACTGCAAAGGAATAAATTGGCTAAGATAAGCATGCTGAGACACGAGGTTAGACTCCATTTGCGGTAGAAGCCTTCCCGGAACCAACTGGCCTAACCAGCAACCGTAAACGGCCAGTCCAATGTGAGAGGTCGTAGGCATAATTAAAAGATGCTTAGACACGAGGTTAAGTCTGGCTTGTGGCAGAAGTCTGCCCGGAACCGCTCGACACATCCAGCGGCCACAAGCCATCGACTTAATGTGAGAGGTCTGTGCATTAATAACAAATTAATGCTAATCAAAAATGAATATGATACCTAAAACATGTTAGGTGGGTGGGGTTAAGTTAACCTGTGTAAGATGACAACTTAACCAATAATACATGAACAAAGTGGATAGGGTTAAGGCAAGCTTAACTAATAATGCATATTGATTTGATGAGTGGATAGGGTTAAGTCAACTGGGCTGATAGACAACACTTAACCAATATAAGTTTGGGTTAGGATAAACCCTGGGGAAAATCCTAGTAGCGGTAGGGACCCGTTTCAGACAGTAACTCACTTAGTGGTATCGGGAACCTTGAGCTAGGCAGGGTTGGGGCACGCTTACTGGGCTGATTATAAGCGGTCAAATAAGAGCGAGGGTGTAGCAGTGCAGGTTTCGAGGGTTCGTTAAGCGTGCACAAGGTGTTCCCGACATTCGAAGATTTAGCCACTGTACATCAGTAGGTATAAAGATGTGCAACAAAAGGGTTGCCACTTGGGGAGTGATACACCCTAAGCTGGGACCCGCGCATGTATCTACAAGTTAGGGAGCCGATCTATTAGGGGTAGTGTGGGGACATCTAGTATCTATTATGGGAAAGTAGGCTGTCAAGGATTGTATGGGGTGAATACTTCTTACTAGATGTTACGCCTGAGGGCTACCAATTACGAGGTTGGGATCATTTCGATAAGAATTACTAGTAGGTGGTGCAGAGAATTAAATTAAGTAAGAAATCGGAGAAGCGCACTAGAAATTCCTTTATACTCATCCTGCTACCCTGCTTTACCTTATGTCATGGTTATATCTTTCATCCAGTTTATTCCAATCATATTGCTTTACTTATTTTCATGCTAAAAGTAGCTGGACTCGCCAGGCTTTATGTCTGACCTTTTTGTTTTCGCCTCTTTTTCTTCCGTTCCTCCCCTCCCCCCCCCCCCTCCCCCAGGTTCTCAGGGAGGTAACACTGAAGCTTGACTTGGATTTCTTTCTTCTTGAAGCGCTTGGAAGTGTTGAGAGTAATTATCAGATTTGTCTCTTTTTCATTATGGTTATTTGGAGTGGGATTATGGTTATGTTTTTATGTACTCAAATAATAATCATGTTCAAGATGGATATTTGTGTACTTGGTTTTAATATGATGTTGTAATCAGATATGTTTTGCTTTTCCACTGCAATAAATGAATTTTGAATTTTGAAGTACCATTTTATATATATGTCTTGTGATATTCTGTTCTATACACTTACAATTCTCCATGAAAGTTAATGCATTCCCTTTGGGAGTGACATTAATGAACGTGGGGTGTTACAGAAGATGTCATGGCAAAGACTCTAGTTGTCTTGCCTCGCTACAGAGTGGGACAATCTCTCTTAACGATACCAGGCTGAAGACAAATGTGGCATAAGTTGTTCCTTGTCATCTGAGCTGGTGTCAGTTTCCTTTGAGAAGAATTACCAATACCCTAGGTCTTCTGCCAATTCTTCTTTTACTGCTGAAAGTTAGGTTTCCTCTTCTTTGAACTGTTAGAGGTACCCTGAGATTGAGATGCATGTATAACCTGCTTATGCTTCCTTTTAGTGTTGGCATTCTCGAATCTAATAGCCATATCCACAAGGTCAATGAAGGTGCCATGAACATGTTAGTCAAATGATCATAATACTCCAGGCGTGCTCCATAGGTAAACCTTTCATTCTTCTGGAGTAAAGTTTGGACCAGATTAGGCCAATACTTAGAAAGCTCGTTGCATTTCCTCTTGTACTCACCAAATGTCATATCATCCTGCTCAAGGTTCATAAACTCTCTATAAAGCCGAAACTTCCTCGAACTGGATTTCCACTTAGCAATAAAAATATCCCTAAAATGTTGGATTATAAATCAAGATAGATTCAAACAAAGCACAAACAGAGATAGAAAGAACATTCTTAAGATTTTTTACCTAAACTGCTGCCAGGTGATATTCGTCTCGATAGTATTAGCAGTAACTGACCGCCACAAATGACGAGCAGCTTCCTGCAACTTCCAAGCAGCTAACTAATGCTTCAGAGTGTTGGTGATCTCAAAACCAGTGAAAATCACTTTAAGATTCTCCAGCCACTGCTCAGCTTCAATGATACCGTTGATCCGGTGAACTAGGTTCCTCCAAGTTGAGTGTACTCCTTGCAAATGTAGTGAGCTTAGTTGGCTGATCTTGTTGAACTGGCTAAACGAGCTGAACAGCCTGAACTATTGGAGGCTCGACTGATGGTGCAGCTGGGGTATTAACACGGCCTCTTCCCCTGGTATTCCTTCTATTAATCATTTGAAAAGATTCAAATGAGTTTTAGACAAAGGAAAAGATAGAATATTCAAAAGAAATACTAATCAAAAGGATCCTAAGAAGATATCTCAAAATCGAACGAATATGATTCCATAATTAATTTATCTCATTCTAGAGTATCACTACCTTATCTGTGATGAATTTCACTTCATGTGTTGAAATTTGCCTAAAACTGGCTCTGATACCACATGTAACGACCCACCATTTCGAACGATTCAAATCGCCAATAATCTGCATATGTTAGACTTGAATTGCTCAAAACGATATGGTGTTATAAAAAATGTCAAATAACAATATATACAGTAAATAAATAAATCATAGAATCACAGATAACAAACATAGTGTAATATAATAGTATGCAGTGGAATAGATGTGATAGTAGTCCATAAGAGACTACATAACAACAGAGTCTAAAGCAAATAGAACAAAGTCCTGAATATAGATAAGTCTGATAATGCATAAGGAAATAATAAAGTCTGAATAGGGAATAACTGCATGATAAGAAAGCTGAAATAACTGCAACGACAAAGAATAGATCCAAGCAAAGCATCAAGTGAATCAAGAAAAGATGATATTCTTAGGATGACCCAAGCATCCATGTAAAACAAAAACACTTGAGTCAGAATTAACATTCTTATTTAAGTGAAAACTCAAGTGAAACAATTTACTGAAATGTAAAGTAATTTAAAGGATGTTTAGGATCACCATCCTCTAAGGATCTGTTAAACTATCTAATACATAATAGAATACACTATATACAATAATGTCTACAGTAAGGTAAAGTATCAAAATAGCGTTAAGGCGTTGCCCACTTCCCCCTTAACACATTTTATATATTCCCATATAATATATAGTATTGTAATTCCTCCGTAAACTGGAGGGCTACCAGAGGGAACTCCATATAAAATTGTACAAACCAAATTCTTAGTGGACTCGATAAGGCATGTAACGAGGCACGCGAGGCAATACCATGGGTAGGATTCCACTGCTTTGCATAACTGTAATAGTGGTAACGCATAGCAGCAACTACTGCCCACCTCGAGGCACACTCCCATATCAAAGGTGCGCGCTAATCGAATCACAAAAGTAATAGAATGGTTTTGAAGAAGCATGCTCGGTAGGAGGAATGACCTCACTTGGTCTCGGTATAGCTCCTGTTTTATCCACATCAAGTTGACACACATGAGCCAAGTCCACGTAAATACCATATGTCAGCACGTCGCCACGAACCTACTTTGTTCTGGATTGCCACTGCGTACATGGTTGTCAAAGTGGTTTCGGTACTGATATAGAATATGATAATATCTGATCTTAGTCTCTTTATAAAACCAATCGCTTATTACACACCGTGATCATTTATAACCCATTTACTAAAAAAAACTTTCAAAATATGATGTAAATCAATACTAAAATATTTAACTTCGATTATATTTTAGTTTGAAATGTTTTCTCAAAAACTAATAGTATCTCAACTTTCTTTATATTTCTTTTTCGCGATTTAAATAATTAAATTTAAACTTCCAGTTTCAAAACTTATACCCTTTATTTTATTAAGTTTTAAAAATACATAAGATTTATTGTTATTACTTTAAATTCCAAATATATTTTAATTTAATATTTCTAGAAATATAAGTAAAAAATTTAAATGTCATTTAAATCCATATTTACTTATAAATTAACCTTTTAAAACATTTTTGAAGTTTGAGTTTATCATTGGTAATCTAATTTTTTTAATTTAAAATACTTGAATTAAATTTCCAAAAATCAATCTTTCCAAATCAAATATAACTATGGTTTCGAAATATGGCAAACTGTGTCGGTATATAATTTTCTACCCTATGGTCAAGTGATACAGATATATATCATTTTAATCCATTTAATTTCAAGTACGGATATATATATATATATATATATATATATCATTTCAACACGTAATCCCAAATTGCCTTGCCAAAGAAAACACGTAATCCCAAATTCAATAAAAATCGCTTGAGTCCATCATTCCAACCAGTAACGATTTTTCCCTATTCTATCAAGTTGTTCGAGTATGTATCATTTCAACCTATAGTGATTTTTCTGAAACTAAGGGAAGTTGCAGTGTGAGAATTAGAAAATAACAAAATCAAAATTGACATAAAATATCGATCCATGCATGTCATATAGACACGTCCATACATGCCCATATTACGTGTAATTGTCAACCTTGCACGTCAAATATCATTTATTTGGACATGCATACGTAGAATTATTCGTGCGCATATCTGTGTGCATGTCACATTCACACGTATAAATTTACACGTACGTCGCATTGAATGTATTATATCCATATAAATTCCATTTTTACGTGTTAGAACATATATAAACATCCTATCGACATATACATAGCTAATTCGTATCACATATCACATGCACATATCCACATATATTATATACCACCAACTCATACAAACAAACAAAATAATATATCATTTGCATCACATATTGCCAATAACATGCCAATAATGTGTAATACATCACATAAGAGAATAATATAATTTTTAGAGCCATCCTAGCAGTTCAAATAATTATTTCACATGTTTATACACTTAAATAAGGATGTTAATCGTGAGTGAGGGATCACTCACCTTCCATGGCAATAAATAGAGGACGATGATGATGGATGTGAAGCGAATGACGAATGGATTTTATTTCCCTTTATTACTTAATTCCCAGACAGAAAACAAATATTGTAAAATTTAAAACTTGCATATAAATTATATTAGTCAACTTTGTACATTTCTAATGTTTCAAAACCCGTAAATAACACACACAAACACCCCTAAGACAAATTTAAAATCCAAATTTTGAAATAGAACCTAAATAACCTTATATACATGAACATTTCAACTTTCTATATATAAATTTTCTCAAACCTACGTATATTTTATTCAAAAAAGTTGTATATTCATTTCCAAAACAAGGCCTGTATATAGGTAGGGATGGCAATAGGGTAGATCTAGGGTCCAAACCCAGTTGATCACCCCCTTGTTTTGACCCGTTTAGACCCGCCTCATCAGGTCATCGGGACGGGTAAACCCACGACTCGCTTTTGGAGGTCTGCGGCTAGGGTCGGGTCTAGGGCACGACTAAACGACCCCAACCCGACCCGCGTTATTGAAACTTTATTGAACCACTTTATAACTATAATGATTAATTGATAATTTTCATACTTAAATGTTGTTATAACTTGAATATTATATTTTTCAATTAGCTAACTATACATTTTTCATAGTATTAAGCTGCATCAATGATAATAATAGAATAACAAATGCATACAGTTTGAAAAATTATTTTACAACACATTTTATTATATTCTCTTATCATTGTAAACACATTATTATTTGTATATAATTTATTGTTTAGTGATAAAAAATAAAAATATATAAATTTGTGTACATTAGAATGCAATTTCTCCAGGTCGTGGGGGAGGGTCGGGTCCACCCTGACCCGTACGGGTTTGGGGTACAGGGCAAAATTCCAGACCAACACCGGGTCTACGGGAAGGGTCTGGGGCGGGGTTTAAAAATCCTGGGGCTGGTCTGGGGAATGAGAAACACGCCCCAACCCGCCCCATTGCCATTCCTGTATATAGGTTTTCAAAACCGAACATGCTAAGACCCAGAGGCAGCAAGACACACACAAAACAAGGCCAAACGCAGCTTTGCATATAACTTTATATCAAAACTTGCATGTTTTATTTTGAAACCTAAAACTGGAATTTCAAAACTCAGTGTGTACGTATATATTTAACTAACTTTGTATATTTCAGAAAATAGTTGGGATGTATGGAGAAAAAAATAAAACTCACGCTTGGAATAAAGAAGATAAACCGAGAATAAACTTGGAAATGGAAAGGGAAGCCTCATGCCTGAAAGGTGACAATTTTCGTATTTCCGTTATTTTCATTTGTTCTTATCTCTCTTTGTTTTTTTTATATAGCTCGAGAGGGAGGTGACAAATTTGAAGAAGAAGCGAGCAGATAGTGGAGTTGAACCGGAGAAGAGGAAATGAAAAGATGGAAAGTGATATATTGTATACAGACGATTGAGAGAAACGAAAAGTTGAATTCTTTCATTTCGAAGACTCTCGGATTGGTTTTACAGTTGGTTCACAGATCCAAACCCAATAGCCAAACCAAATGGACACAAATAGGACACTTCAAACTCGAGTGAACCAATATAAAAATTTATTGCGCAAGCTATTTTAATTTTCCATTGCACATCGAACACCCAGAATTGATAAATGAAAATACTATTGTGATCAGTGAGACGAGGTGGACATAACAGTACGCGATCTCAGTGTCATGACACCTCGAACAAAACCTGTTATGGACACCTTTAAACGTAGAAAATTCGCATGAAAAAATAAAATGGAGGTCGAAAAATCCGAATTTCACGAAATGGATTGCACCATTGAGATCGAACCAAAAGAGTTTTTCTTATGTTGGGTTGTTTTGATTTTTGATAAAAATCTATGGTCATCCTATTTGAACTATATGCACAGAAAATTTCCCATACCAACGAACTTGCGTATTTTTCGACAAAACTCGTCCAACTATCATGCCTAAATGGACGCATTTCAAATATTAAATTCTCATTACGAAATTTTATTTTAAATTTTCAAAATAAAAATTTGACTAAAAAATAGAAATTTAAATCGTTGAAAATAACAGGTGGTTACAAACTTGCAATTTAATTATTTTACTCCTTTATAAGTCATGTTGAAAAAGGATGGATTGTTCAAGTGTGAATGAAAAAACTGCAAAAATAAGTGCTCGAATACATCGGAAGGAGAACAACTTGACACTTGCCTAATTATCACGTAATAGCAAGAGAAGAGATCATTCATCAAATTCTAAAATATATAATGCAGTAGTTCAAGGCAAGGAAATCTTCTACCTTGTGCTTATCTTATCAATCAAATGCTTGTTAACACAGTAGTTCCTTGGTTAATAAGTCATGAACAAGACCACGACTGTAAAGCACCAAATGCTATCTTTAGAGGCATTAGAATTTACGGACCTCAATTTCTACTTGAGGAGATCAAGTCTTTTTTGAATCGTAAACAACCAGTTATCATCCATCTGACTTCATTTTGTGAATTCTACATCACCTCAAAGTTCTTTCCTATTTGTTGTCTTTCGAAATGGTTTTGAAAAAATAAAGTGGTACAAAATTCTTAAAGCTTATACATCTTCCCAAGAGACCATTAGCTTTCACGTATTTTGGTAAATGAAAAGGCTGTGCACCCGTCTACCCAAGCCCCATATCCCTATGCCTTATCAACAAAAGAAATGGGTCTGAGCCTAAGATTGTCTGTCCCCGTCTTCTCTCTTATGATTCTTTTTTTAACTCTTTGTTATCGATAGATTATCACCAAAAATAAAAAACAATTGGAGAAGAAAGTTATTCAATTGGAAATACAATTTCTACTTGGATCATGAAGCTTAAGAAGATAATGGAAAAAGTTGCTACCACATCAGGGAAAGTGCATCGAAAAGTGTAAGGTCGGTCATCTTCACTTCGACACCTTCCCTTATTCCACCCTAACTGTAACAACATGCATTTGCCCGACCTTAATCAATCGCTAGATCGACTAAAATCGTTCAAAACCTACATACATTAACTTTGGGAATACAAAACATTAGAACAATAACAGCAGACCTTTATAAACATCATAATAATGTTACATCAGAGTATAGAATATCAGAGTACATTGATAAATAAAATACAACGAAAGACTTATTACAATAAGTTAAAACAATACACAGCGGAAGACTTTCTATGCTCTGGACTCAACTGTAGGCTTCGATCCAGAATTCTGCTCAAGAGATAAATATCTGCAAAAAGTTACTCGACTGCCCATGTGGAAAAGAGGGCACCCGAGTTTGCAAAATTAAACAAACTACGAGTTAGTAATGGAACTGGTGTGAGAAATCAAACTTAACTAATCTAGTAATAAGGATAATCACAGGACCACGCCGCTAACGCGGAACGGGTTTACTCCATTGGATTGTCAGTGTATAAATTAAATAAATCGTTAAGCAATGCAATGCTTTTTAGAAAAATGAAACCATTATAAGACTCAAGTCCCATCACACAATGCAATGCAAACTGGAGGATAGAGTTTTACCTTATAATGGTCAAAAATGCTTGATACGATAAAAACGGATTTGATATTATTATTAGTGTATATATGTTTCAAAAACACTTCAATCATAATGTATCAATCATAGACAGCATAGCTACCATATACTATGTCGCCATACTAGTTCTACAATCCAAACTGCATGGTGTCGTATTGGAAGTTGGGTTTCCATCATGAATCTAAGCCAGGGATCGTCTTCTCCGATTTGAGACATTCTAGCAAATGCCTCAAGATCACACCTATGGGCAACCCTTGGATCTTCAGGGCCGGTCCCCACCTTACGGAAGTGGATTAGTTATGCCTGATCACACGCTTCCCGGTTCCTTTGAACCTCCATATGGCTATTAACAACCTATAAATCCAAGGTACCTTATAATCCATCATCCACATAAGTAAAATATCAGGATAGGTAGGTCACTGACATCATTCTAGCTAGAAAGAAACGTGTGCACTCCATGTAGTCCTACTCCCATTTTTGACTCATACCGGGGTGTGAGGCTCGCAAAGTCACGCTATACACAAAGCCATGCCTAACCAGGCTATGCTGTGATCATCAACCACAAGACTCTGCTTTTCAACAAAAGCCTTGATCCATGCATCTTAGCATGCCGCATTGTCAATCCATACCATACCATTGATTCCTACCAACATATAACCTCTAAGCTCGTACGTCTCAGAGAAGGGTGTTAAACACTAAATATATATATATATATATATATTTAGCAGAGATCAACGAATATCGTATAAAGAAATACAACGTCAGACATACAATCCATTTTCAAGCCCGTTCTGGGTCTGAACGAAACCGGAGGCACCTCATGCCTCGCATATCCGAACAATCAACAATACGTCTGGATGGCTACCCCTGACTCCCCTTCAAGGTAGCTACTCCAATCATGGGCCTCAGTAGCAAAACATCCATTCGATGTGAAGATCGTCAGTCTTCCATCACCGTCTTCAACTCCTCGACTTAGATCCTCGCATAATCATTTGAAATGAGATTGAACTCGGACTTTTCAAATGATTCTCGTGTATATATATATATATATATTTAATAACGATTTATCGCTATTTTTATTTATACAAAAATAATTAAATTTTATTTAACGACGCTTCGAGTCAATAGGCGACCTTGGCGCTGTTTTCACCCAAATTTGTTTTACACATTTCTCTAAATCTAATCGTTGGATTTTAACACAATTCATATCGTTGGAAAGATCTTCCCAAGGCGAACCTAATGGTTTCAATTTTGGGAAAATCCGACGGTCGGATCTTACGATATAATCATTTAAAGTTAAGATTTCAAATCGCGAACTGCAGCAGCGCGATTCGTTTAATTTTAATTTATATTTATATAAAAATACAAATATAAATCGTTTGGCGATTTCAACTACTAAGATAGATTCTTTTTATCACATCTAAAATGACGATAAGAATATCTCTTTTATTTCTACTCTTTTAATCGCATCTAAAATAACGATAAAAATATCACGTTTATTTCTACTATTTTTATTGTCCTTAGAATGACAATAAAAATATGTCTTTTTATACTATTCTTTTTATTGTCTCTATTCTGACAATAAAAATTTAACATTAAATTCTATACTTTGATCACTTCTACAATGTAAATTTAAAATGCCTCTTTTAATCTAATCTTTTTATTTACACCTAGAATGTAAATAGAAATATAAAGTTGATTATATTCTCTATTTACATCTAAATTGTAAATAAAGATGTTACTTTAAATTTATTCTTTTTATTTACATCTAAAATGTAAATAAAGATTTCGCTTTTTATTTCTATGTTTTTATTTACATCTAAAATGTGATTAAAATATCCTTTATAAATCAAGTGTTTATTTTCGTGTTTTTATTTATATCTAAAATATAAATAAAAATATCCTTTTTGTAACGACCCGGATTTTTAGCCAGTTAATTTTAAATATTTAATATGGTTTTAAATATTGAATTTATAATCTAAATGGTATTTTATTCGATTTTCGATTAAATAATCGAAATACGATTTAATTTGATAATTATCGAAATACGAGAACTAAACAATTTAATTCAAAGGTAAAATTGAATCGAAACAGTTTAGATGATCAATGTATATATACGATTTAAATATGAATAATGATAATTGAAATTTATTTTTGGATTTATTTGTTTTGAATTTAAAATGAATTAATATGGCTATTTTAATTATACGTTCAAATTAAAATCTCAGAACCAGATTCATTAAGTTTAGAATGACGATATAACTGGCATACATTGGTCCTTACTGTTGGATAGCGGCTCGGGATTTGCTATTTAGGAACCACGAGATATTTCGAAATATTCTATATAATAAAATCAGACAAAATCAAATCAGCCGACCTAAAAAACTGAAAATCACGCAGACTACTTCTTCTCGAGCAGTAAATTTTGTTTCTCGTTCTCGATATCAAGGGGACAACAATCAAATGGCAGCGTACATTGTGTTTTCCCCCTTTCTTCTATAAATTGCAATGCTTCGGCTTACTATTTCTTCAGCAAAATAGAAACCGTGTTTCATTCCCCTTTCTATTTCATTTCGTTCATTACTCTTTCTGACCAATATCGCTCCTCTTTAATTATTTTAAAATCAAACCCCTCGGAAGAAAAAGGGAGTAGACCTACGTTTGTTCGGAGTCATCGAGTTCGCGGTGGAGTTTCACTTCGATTTCATAGGAATTAGGGTGATCGATTACCGGTGGTTGAGGTTGAACAACTGCAAGTGAGGGTTGAAGTTCGCAATTCTTTTAAGGCTTTTGATTTTGGGGTTTAGTCTTCTACGATGAACCTCGAGGTCCAAGGCGAGTGTTAGGTTGTGCGATGCGTTCTGATCTGGAGCACTCGATGTGAAGTGGTCGTGGAGAAGGGCTGCTGGCGATTGTCAGAGGGGTCGCTCAGGAGCAGTGCGATGGTGATAGTGGTGGAGTGCGAGGTCAGGTGTTCGAATGTTTGGCAAAGGAGAAGGTAGTGAGGTTATTCGGCTAGGGAGCAGAGAACTTGAACAGGAAAATGAAGAGGGAAATTAGGAAAAATGTATTAAGGTAATTTCTTGTTTTTAATTTGATTAGTGTATAGATTAAAAATAAGATTCTTACATTGTTGAAAAAAAAGGGGATTTCTTTTTCTGCAAAAAAAAAATGGAATTTGGAAACCAGAAAAGGGAAAATTTAGTTGGTAAAGCAGTATATAAATTTTAAATTAGATTAGTAAATATTTAAACTTAAAATCATTAAGGTATACGATTTTATAGAATTTAAAATACATAGGATAAAATATTTATTTGTTCTAAATAGTTAAATTAAATAAATAATAGCTTAACTGATAATAAAATAAATTATCATCGGTGCTAGGTAGATTCACTTGGGAGGAATCGTAGCTATGAAGTTACAGGATTTAAAAGGGTATTCGACAAAGGAAAAATCGAAGTGAGTAAATCTCACTCACCTTTAAAAATTATTTTTATTTCATTTAAAAATAATTGTTTGTTGCTTGTTTGAATGGTTCTGCTCGTTTATATATATTAGTTATTTAGGCTATTATATATATATATTGGGTTGATTGATTGGTTGGATTCCCGCAGTCTCATTAGCGGATGCCCGCAGTTTCATAGCGGATGATTACCCTATACGCCCCACGCTATGATTAGTGGATGACCTTCTATACCGCGATATTCTGCCACGAAGCAGAATGGGTATTATTTATGTGCTAACATCTGTGGTTGCAGGAAAACAGGTTGGAGGAATCCAACAGGATTCCTCAAAAATATATTATCTGTTTGTTTATTTGTTTGCATATATATATTGTTATATATGATGTGTTAGAAAAATAAATAATTCGTTGCTTTGTGTGTTTAAATATCACTGGGCCAATTAAAAGGACATTTGAGATTTTAAAAAGGGAAAATTCTATTTTAAAATAGAATTTGAATTTTAAATGGAAATAAAATATAAAACTTGTTTTTGAAAATTATAACAAGTAGTTTCTTTTTATAACGAAGTTATAAATGAAGTGAAAAGATTTATCATTTGATAATTCAGAAATAGGAATACAAGCATGGAATTTGAATTTGAAATGGAATTTCAAAATAGGACGTGAAAGGAAATTTTTTAAAATATATAACTCAAATGAAATTTGAGTATAACATTTGAATTTTAAAAGTGGTTTAAATATTTGAAATTTAAGAGGAGATTGAATATTAGCAATTCAAATAAGAAGTTCCAATAGAATTTGAATAGACGGAATTAGATTGGAAAATAGAATTTGAATTCAAGGAATTAAAATAAAATTTGAATTCAAAAGGAATTCAAATAAAGAAATTCAAATAGAGATTTGAATGTAGAATTTCAAAATAGAATTTGAAATATAGAATTTCAAAGAAGAATTAAAAAGAATTTGAAATATGGTATTTCAAGGAAGAAATTCAAATGTGAAATTTAAATAGAGATTTGAAATAGAAATTCGAGTATTGAATTTGAACATGGAATTGAATACAGAAATTCAAGTAGAAATTTGAATATGAGATTTCAAAATAGAATTTGAAATAAACTTTGAAATAGGATTTTCAAAGCAGAATTGGAAATAGAATTTCAAAATAGGATTTCAAAAATAGAAAATCCAAGTGGTTTTGAAATGGAATTTGAATTCAAGGAAATTCAAATGGATTTGAGTAAAGAAATTCAAATGGTGTTAAAAATGAGTTTGAATATTAGAATTCAAATGGGGCTGGAAATAAGTTTGAATATTAGAATTCAAATGGGGTCAGAAAGGGAAAATGAAATTTGAATGTAAGAGATTCAAATTGAATTCAAATAGGATTTAATCTATGGGATTTGAATATGAAATTCAAATGGGTTTTAAACTATGGAATTTTGAATATAGAATTTAAAAAGGAGTTTGAATATTTGAATCTCAATAGAATTCAAATATAGAAATTGGAATATAGAAGTTCAAATGGAATTTAAGTATAAAGTTTGAATAAGAAAATTCAAATGAATTCAAGTCTAGAATTTGAATATAGGGAATTCAAATAGAAATTCAAATATTGAATTTGAATATCAAATAGAAGAGGAATTGGGATTTTGAAATATAAAATTCAAAGGTGAGATTGAAATTCGAATCAAGGAATTCAAATAAGGTTAAAACGAAGTTGAATTCATTTTTTTGAAGTTTTAAAAAGTTTATATATATATATATATAATTAAAACGAACTCGCCGCAGCGCTGCAGTTCGTAAATTGGCGATTCGAACTTCAATCGAATATACAGGACGCAATTGAAGTCGGAATTCTTCGAAACAAGAAACGTCAGGACCGATTTGATAATAGTTTTCTAATGAAGGAGAAAAATCTAGATTTCGTCGTATAGATTTTGAGTTATGTCAAAATCAAATTTTCAGAAAAACAGCGCCAGAACCATTATAAAACCATAACGGTTTATTTAGTTAAATTAAAGGATTTTAAGCAAATAAAAATTGAAATTCCTATTTAGAAAAATCCAGATGTGAGTTATAAAATATATGTGAACTCCAGTGGAGTAATGAGTTGATTTTTGAAACAGAAATCAGATTTTTGATTTATTAAATAGAGTTAACTAATTCGAATAGAAATTAGTTAAGGAGATTTCGACTTAATATTGGGCCTTAAATAAGTGAGTTCGATTTGAAAATTTATATTCGAAATAGAAAAGAGAACTAGAATTGAAATTGAAATTCAATTTAGTTATGAACGAGTTAAACATTTTGTTTGAACATGTTATGTTCGACAAAGAAGTGAAATAGGCGAAATGTTTAATTAAAGAATAAATAGGCGAAACTGAATTCAAACGATTAGATGGTATTGAATTGAATTGAAAACAGGTGAACAGGTGTTAGACAGGTATGGGATGAGGTATATGGAGTTTATAAACGTAATGCTCGACAAAAAGGTACATGTTTAATTCATATATGAGGTTTTACGCGCCGTATCGGCTAGCCGCTTGGCTTCTTCCTTTTCTTTTTGAGATTAGAAGATACCGGGATGTTATTTGAAATTTCCCGATGCTCCCGATACAGGGGAGGTTATGGCGAATTTTTCCGGGAATTTAAGGAGTTAGAATATTTTTAAGAAATTTGACAATTAGAAATCTATATATCGATATATAGAATTCGACAAGGAAACGAAATCAAAAATAGCGAAAAGAGGCAAGATGATTTTTGAAATATTTGGATAACAAATATTGATAAGGAAATGGAGAAGTGATTTAACTAATGAAATATTAATTAAAGAGCCCAGTGATTTGTTTGATATGTTGATTGAACACTTGTTTTTATTCGATAGTTAAATCACAGACTATCGAAGTTTTTGACCATCGTTGTCAATATGGAGAGACCGGTTGGATTATTATCCGAAGAACCACTCCGTATCGGCATAAGCATTGCGAACCAAGTATGCTGAATATATTGAAGACGGAGTAAAGTGCAAGGGCTTTTCTATTAATAGAAATAGTGCCTTCGGTGTCGTTCAGTCCCAGAACGAACGTATATGGACGAATGTCCGACAGAGTATTTCCAATGATCAAAAGGGTTGGTCTGTATGAATATATATGGTTGCAACGGATTTATCCCTTAGCATAATATCCAGAATATTTGTGCAAACTCAACTAGTGATTAACGGATCTGACAATGTGGCATTCAAAGTGATTGTGCTATCAAGGAATGGTAAGTAATCGTAGCCTCAGGCCTCAACAACCGGGAAATGACAAAAATCGGGCAGGCAGCATGGCTATGTGGGTCGCACCCATTAGGGTGTATAATCACCTATCTAGAGAAATTCCTTTTGTTTCTAAATCTATCGATTCTGCCCATTCGGGAAACGGTGGTTTGAGTCCAACCGTTGGTGATATACATTCGATACACTCAAGCGAAATGAGTGGTCGGTCATGTGTGGGCCGGGTTGCAAGATGTTCTTGTTGAACCCAGGTGTATTCGCCTCTAGAGATACATCATCGGAAGGTGGTCCCATACCTTGTCATGTTGGAAATCCAATCTCCAATAAGCGCCATGCGGTTTTTAATTTTATACTATATATGTAGAGCGTGAGATGCAAGCGTTCTGCTATTTGGTTATTTATTTGATGTAGACATTACTATAATATCACTGGATTTGATATCAAAGTGTTTGGGTTATAGTAAGGTAAAAACCATCCATGTTTATGTGTGGGCTGGTCTTACTATTATCTTTTCTTTTGAATAGAGTTTTGAAATTTAAACAAGTGGTTGGAGTTTACTCACACCAGTCCCATGACTGACCCAGAGTTTATTTTGTTTTGTTTTCCCTAAACTCTTGGGTGCCCAAATTTGTACGGGCAGTCGAGTGTTTCAGGCTTTTACAGATACACTTGGAGGAGCTTGAAGCTGGAGGCTTCAACGTTAGTTATTTAGAGTTACTTCCGCTGAATCAAATGTTATGTGTACTCTGATGATGGTATGTATGTATGTACAAAACAGATTTGTATTTCGAAGCTTATGTTATAAAATATATTTTATTCGTTCCGCTGTGAGTTGTGATCTTCGATTTTCTTCTATTCTAATATTTCTTTCTTTCTATTTCTCATCCTCTAACTTCTTTCTAATAATGAGTCGTATTTCTGTGTTATTTGGGTTGGACGTGTGGTGTATTTAGTCAACTCAGATAGCACGGATTTGCGGGTCGTTTCAGTTGGTATCAGAGCTTAGGTTGAGCGAACACCTAGGCTTGTGTGGCATGTGCTCATTAGAGATAGAGTCAGTAGTACTCTAGAATGAGTTGAGTGTATACATATACGAGAGAGCGTATTTGTTATTGATATAAAAATTGTTTTATATGGTGTTGGCTTGTCTGTTGAGTAGTTTATGAATTCTGGTCGAATCGTGGGACGCCACGAAGTCGATAGGAATTTCTAAACGCTTGAACAGAAGATTGAACATGATATTGTTTTAAAATGGGTAAATGAAATAATTTTACCCAAAATTTCTATTTTGAGATAGAAAGAATAATTTTCTAGAATTATTATTATATGGATGTGTTGGATGTTGACTTTATAATCAAACGAGATTATAATATTGGAATGGTTATTTATAACCAGAATAGAATTTGTATAGAAAATTAAATATACAAATGAGATGAATTAGAATTTAATTCAAACCAGAATTAAGAATTTAAAATCTTGGGAAGTTGAAAATATTTTTCAAAGTATATTAAAATAATATAGTTTTATTTTGAAAGGGGTTTTGAATGAAAATCATTTTGAATTGATTTTTAAAATAATAAAGCACCGAACTCACTTCAGTGGCTGGGAAATTATTCTGATGATGATTGCAACATCATCAGTGTTCATTTCCGAGTTTCTAAGTGATGGATTGCTACCTTAGAAAAGTTTTGATGGGAATTTGTTTGAAAGAAAACAAGTAGTTTGAAAATTCAAATGTTTTGAATTTGAAATGGAAAAAAAAAATATGTATATATGTATGGGATTTCAAAAGAATTTGAAAAGAAAACCCAGGGATTGGAATTCTGGAATTGAAATTTTACTTAAACAAGTTAAATGGATTGAAGTGAATGAATTGATTAGAATCAATTTGAATAGGTTATTGGAATACAGATTGGATATAAATGGATTGATCGTAGATCATTCGAATCAAATGTGTGAAGACCAAAAGTTTTGGTGGAATTAAATATGTTGAAATATAAGGAAGTGAGTTTCAACATAAAGAAGTGTGGAAAGTAATGGATTTGTATCATTTTTCCTACCTTAGCAATTTCGAGGACGAAATTATTTTAAGGGGGGAAGAATGTAACGACCCGGATTTTTAGCCAGTTAATTTTAAATATTTAATATGGTTTTAAATATTGAATTTATAATCTAAATGGTATTTTATTCGATTTTCGATTAAATAATCGAAATACGATTTAATTTGATAATTATCGAAATACGAGAACTAAACAATTTAATTCAAAGGTAAAATTGAATCGAAACAGTTTAGATGATCAATGTATATATACGATTTAAATATGAATAATGATAATTGAAATTTATTTTTGGATTTATTTGTTTTGAATTTAAAATGAATTAATATGGCTATTTTAATTATACGTTCAAATTAAAATCTCAGAACCAGATTCATTAAGTTTAGAATGACGATATAACTGGCATACATTGGTCCTTACTGTTGGATAGCGGCTCGGGATTTGCTATTTAGGAACCACGAGATATTTCGAAATATTCTATATAATAAAATCAGACAAAATCAAATCAGCCGACCTAAAAAACTGAAAATCACGCAGACTACTTCTTCTCGAGCAGTAAATTTTGTTTCTCGTTCTCGATATCAAGGGGACAACAATCAAATGGCAGCGTACATTGTGTTTTCCCCCTTTCTTCTATAAATTGCAATGCTTCGGCTTACTATTTCTTCAGCAAAATAGAAACCGTGTTTCATTCCCCTTTCTATTTCATTTCGTTCATTACTCTTTCTGACCAATATCGCTCCTCTTTAATTATTTTAAAATCAAACCCCTCGGAAGAAAAAGGGAGTAGACCTACGTTTGTTCGGAGTCATCGAGTTCGCGGTGGAGTTTCACTTCGATTTCATAGGAATTAGGGTGATCGATTACCGATGGTTGAGGTTGAACAACTGCAAGTGAGGGTTGAAGTTCGCAATTCTTTTAAGGCTTTTGATTTTGGGGTTTAGTCTTCTACGATGAACCTCGAGGTCCAAGGCGAGTGTTAGGTTGTGCGATGCGTTCTGATCTGGAGCACTCGATGTGAAGTGGTCGTGGAGAAGGGCTGCTGGCGATTGTCAGAGGGGTCGCTCAGGAGCAGTGCGATGGTGATAGTGGTGGAGTGCGAGGTCAGGTGTTCGAATGTTTGGCAAAGGAGAAGGTAGTGAGGTTATTCGGCTAGGGAGCAGAGAACTTGAACAGGAAAATGAAGAGGGAAATTAGGAAAAATGTATTAAGGTAATTTCTTGTTTTTAATTTGATTAGTGTATAGATTAAAAATAAGATTCTTACATTGTTGAAAAAAAGGGGATTTCTTTTTCTGCAAAAAAAAAATGGAATTTGGAAACCAGAAAAGGGAAAATTTAGTTGGTAAAGCAGTATATAAATTTTAAATTAGATTAGTAAATATTTAAACTTAAAATCATTAAGGTATACGATTTTATAGAATTTAAAATACATAGGATAAAATATTTATTTGTTCTAAATAGTTAAATTAAATAAATAATAGCTTAACTGATAATAAAATAAATTATCATCGGTGCTAGGTAGATTCACTTGGGAGGAATCGTAGCTATGAAGTTACAGGATTTAAAAGGGTATTCGACAAAGGAAAAATCGAAGTGAGTAAATCTCACTCACCTTTAAAAATTATTTTTATTTCATTTAAAAATAATTGTTTGTTGCTTGTTTGAATGGTTCTGCTCGTTTATATATATTAGTTATTTAGGCTATTATATATATATATTGGGTTGATTGATTGGTTGGATTCCCGCAGTCTCATTAGCGGATGCCCGCAGTTTCATAGCGGATGATTACCCTATACGCCCCACGCTATGATTAGTGGATGACCTTCTATACCGCGATATTCTGCCACGAAGCAGAATGGGTATTATTTATGTGCTAACATCTGTGGTTGCAGGAAAACAGGTTGGAGGAATCCAACAGGATTCCTCAAAAATATATTATCTGTTTGTTTATTTGTTTGCATATATATATTGTTATATATGATGTGTTAGAAAAATAAATAATTCGTTGCTTTGTGTGTTTAAATATCACTGGGCCAATTAAAAGGACATTTGAGATTTTAAAAAGGGAAAATTCTATTTTAAAATAGAATTTGAATTTTAAATGGAAATAAAATATAAAACTTGTTTTTGAAAATTATAACAAGTAGTTTCTTTTTATAACGAAGTTATAAATGAAGTGAAAAGATTTATCATTTGATAATTCAGAAATAGGAATACAAGCATGGAATTTGAATTTGAAATGGAATTTCAA
Organism: Allium sativum; assembly: GCA_030737875.1. Classification (NCBI taxonomy): domain Eukaryota; kingdom Viridiplantae; phylum Streptophyta; class Magnoliopsida; order Asparagales; family Amaryllidaceae; genus Allium; species Allium sativum. The sequence goes on along the minus strand of CM060921.1, from coordinate 574,246,486 downwards.
AATAGGACGTGAAAGGAAATTTTTTAAAATATATAACTCAAATGAAATTTGAGTATAACATTTGAATTTTAAAAGTGGTTTAAATATTTGAAATTTAAGAGGAGATTGAATATTAGCAATTCAAATAAGAAGTTCCAATAGAATTTGAATAGACGGAATTAGATTGGAAAATAGAATTTGAATTCAAGGAATTAAAATAAAATTTGAATTCAAAAGGAATTCAAATAAAGAAATTCAAATAGAGATTTGAATGTAGAATTTCAAAATAGAATTTGAAATATAGAATTTCAAAGAAGAATTAAAAAGAATTTGAAATATGGTATTTCAAGGAAGAAATTCAAATGTGAAATTTAAATAGAGATTTGAAATAGAAATTCGAGTATTGAATTTGAACATGGAATTGAATACAGAAATTCAAGTAGAAATTTGAATATGAGATTTCAAAATAGAATTTGAAATAAACTTTGAAATAGGATTTTCAAAGCAGAATTGGAAATAGAATTTCAAAATAGGATTTCAAAAATAGAAAATCCAAGTGGTTTTGAAATGGAATTTGAATTCAAGGAAATTCAAATGGATTTGAGTAAAGAAATTCAAATGGTGTTAAAAATGAGTTTGAATATTAGAATTCAAATGGGGCTGGAAATAAGTTTGAATATTAGAATTCAAATGGGGTCAGAAAGGGAAAATGAAATTTGAATGTAAGAGATTCAAATTGAATTCAAATAGGATTTAATCTATGGGATTTGAATATGAAATTCAAATGGGTTTTAAACTATGGAATTTTGAATATAGAATTTAAAAAGGAGTTTGAATATTTGAATCTCAATAGAATTCAAATATAGAAATTGGAATATAGAAGTTCAAATGGAATTTAAGTATAAAGTTTGAATAAGAAAATTCAAATGAATTCAAGTCTAGAATTTGAATATAGGGAATTCAAATAGAAATTCAAATATTGAATTTGAATATCAAATAGAAGAGGAATTGGGATTTTGAAATATAAAATTCAAAGGTGAGATTGAAATTCGAATCAAGGAATTCAAATAAGGTTAAAACGAAGTTGAATTCATTTTTTTGAAGTTTTAAAAAGTTTATATATATATATATATATATATAATTAAAACGAACTCGCCGCAGCGCTGCAGTTCGTAAATTGGCGATTCGAACTTCAATCGAATATACAGGACGCAATTGAAGTCGGAATTCTTCGAAACAAGAAACGTCAGGACCGATTTGATAATAGTTTTCTAATGAAGGAGAAAAATCTAGATTTCGTCGTATAGATTTTGAGTTATGTCAAAATCAAATTTTCAGAAAAACAGCGCCAGAACCATTATAAAACCATAACGGTTTATTTAGTTAAATTAAAGGATTTTAAGCAAATAAAAATTGAAATTCCTATTTAGAAAAATCCAGATGTGAGTTATAAAATATATGTGAACTCCAGTGGAGTAATGAGTTGATTTTTGAAACAGAAATCAGATTTTTGATTTATTAAATAGAGTTAACTAATTCGAATAGAAATTAGTTAAGGAGATTTCGACTTAATATTGGGCCTTAAATAAGTGAGTTCGATTTGAAAATTTATATTCGAAATAGAAAAGAGAACTAGAATTGAAATTGAAATTCAATTTAGTTATGAACGAGTTAAACATTTTGTTTGAACATGTTATGTTCGACAAAGAAGTGAAATAGGCGAAATGTTTAATTAAAGAATAAATAGGCGAAACTGAATTCAAACGATTAGATGGTATTGAATTGAATTGAAAACAGGTGAACAGGTGTTAGACAGGTATGGGATGAGGTATATGGAGTTTATAAACGTAATGCTCGACAAAAAGGTACATGTTTAATTCATATATGAGGTTTTACGCGCCGTATCGGCTAGCCGCTTGGCTTCTTCCTTTTCTTTTTGAGATTAGAAGATACCGGGATGTTATTTGAAATTTTCCGATGCTCCCGATACAGGGGAGGTTATGGCGAATTTTTCCGGGAATTTAAGGAGTTAGAATATTTTTAAGAAATTTGACAATTAGAAATCTATATATCGATATATAGAATTCGACAAGGAAACGAAATCAAAAATAGCGAAAAGAGGCAAGATGATTTTTGAAATATTTGGATAACAAATATTGATAAGGAAATGGAGAAGTGATTTAACTAATGAAATATTAATTAAAGAGCCCAGTGATTTGTTTGATATGTTGATTGAACACTTGTTTTTATTCGATAGTTAAATCACAGACTATCGAAGTTTTTGACCATCGTTGTCAATATGGAGAGACCGGTTGGATTATTATCCGAAGAACCACTCCGTATCGGCATAAGCATTGCGAACCAAGTATGCTGAATATATTGAAGACGGAGTAAAGTGCAAGGGCTTTTCTATTAATAGAAATAGTGCCTTCGGTGTCGTTCAGTCCCAGAACGAACGTATATGGACGAATGTCCGACAGAGTATTTCCAATGATCAAAAGGGTTGGTCTGTATGAATATATATGGTTGCAACGGATTTATCCCTTAGCATAATATCCAGAATATTTGTGCAAACTCAACTAGTGATTAACGGATCTGACAATGTGGCATTCAAAGTGATTGTGCTATCAAGGAATGGTAAGTAATCGTAGCCTCAGGCCTCAACAACCGGGAAATGACAAAAATCGGGCAGGCAGCATGGCTATGTGGGTCGCACCCATTAGGGTGTATAATCACCTATCTAGAGAAATTCCTTTTGTTTCTAAATCTATCGATTCTGCCCATTCGGGAAACGGTGGTTTGAGTCCAACCGTTGGTGATATACATTCGATACACTCAAGCGAAATGAGTGGTCGGTCATGTGTGGGCCGGGTTGCAAGATGTTCTTGTTGAACCCAGGTGTATTCGCCTCTAGAGATACATCATCGGAAGGTGGTCCCATACCTTGTCATGTTGGAAATCCAATCTCCAATAAGCGCCATGCGGTTTTTAATTTTATACTATATATGTAGAGCGTGAGATGCAAGCGTTCTGCTATTTGGTTATTTATTTGATGTAGACATTACTATAATATCACTGGATTTGATATCAAAGTGTTTGGGTTATAGTAAGGTAAAAACCATCCATGTTTATGTGTGGGCTGGTCTTACTATTATCTTTTCTTTTGAATAGAGTTTTGAAATTTAAACAAGTGGTTGGAGTTTACTCACACCAGTCCCATGACTGACCCAGAGTTTATTTTGTTTTGTTTTCCCTAAACTCTTGGGTGCCCAAATTTGTACGGGCAGTCGAGTGTTTCAGGCTTTTACAGATACACTTGGAGGAGCTTGAAGCTGGAGGCTTCAACGTTAGTTATTTAGAGTTACTTCCGCTGAATCAAATGTTATGTGTACTCTGATGATGGTATGTATGTATGTACAAAACAGATTTGTATTTCGAAGCTTATGTTATAAAATATATTTTATTCGTTCCGCTGTGAGTTGTGATCTTCGATTTTCTTCTATTCTAATATTTCTTTCTTTCTATTTCTCATCCTCTAACTTCTTTCTAATAATGAGTCGTATTTCTGTGTTATTTGGGTTGGACGTGTGGTGTATTTAGTCAACTCAGATAGCACGGATTTGCGGGTCGTTTCACTTTTTCAATTCATGTGTTTGTTTATATCTAAAATATAAATAAAATGTCAACTTTTTATAATCATGTTTTTATTTACAACTAAATTGCAAATAAAATTGTACTTTATAACTTCATGTTTTTATTTGCAACTAACTTGCAAATAAAAAGTGTACTTTATATCTATGGTTTTTATTTGCATGTAAAAAGGCAAATAAAAATGTACTTCTAAATTTCCTGTCTTTTATTCACATCTAAAACGTGAATAAAATATCCTTTACAAATTCATGTCTTTACTCACATCTAAAATGTGAATAAAATATACCCTTTTAGTACAAGTCTTTTATTTACAAGAAAAATGTAAATAAGATATACTTCTTTATTCATGCCTTTTATTTACATGTAAAATGTAAATAGGTGTTATTTTAATCTAATATCACATTTGATAACAAAGTGTTATTTTAACCTAATATACGTTCTTTAACAAAAATGTTATTTTAATTCTCATGCTACATTTTATGATAAAAATGTTATTTTTCTCTAATGCAACATTTTATATGAAAATGTTATTTCTAATCTAATATAACATTTTACATAAAATGTAATTTTCAATATAATGTAACATTTTACATAAAAATGTAATTTTCAGTTTTAATATTACATAAAATAATATTTTATATGTAAATATTTCCTATGAATTCTAACGTCAAATAAATGAATATTTATTTGTAACCAATTCTCTATGTTAATCAAATGATAAATAAATGGTCATTTATTTGTAATCAATTTTCTAAGTTATTCAAATGACAAATAAATGGTCATTTATTTGTAATCAATTTTCTATGTATATTAATGTCACATAAATGCATATTTCATGTGTCACAATTTCCTATGTATATTTTTGTCTAACTCTTTTTAATCAACAAAAATGTCTCTCGCTTTCAATAAACTAAAAATATCTCATTGTTATTAAGGAACACAAATGTATACTTTCTTCTTAATGGACAAAGATGTATCTTTTGTTTAATCATTTTAAATGAACAAAATTGTTCCATCTTTTCTTTAATCCTTTTTAATGATCAAAAATGTAATCTTTCTTCTTAATGACCGAAATGTATATTTTGGTTTTATTCCTTTTAAATGACAAAAATGTATATTTTGTCTCATTCTTTTAAATAGCCAAAAATGTATATTTCTAATTTAACTATTCTAATTTGTCAAAATGTTCATTTTGATTTCATAAATTCTAATTTGACAAAATTGTTTTTAATTCTTTTATTTAACAAAAAAGTAGTTTTTGTTTTTAACTCTTTTATTTTGATAAATTGTACACTTTGTTCTCATACTCTTTCCTTATGCACTCTAATGACAAATAAAAGAAGATTTTATTTGTTACCATTCCTATGTGTTTTAGTAACATATAAAAGAATATTTTATATGTTAACATTTTTCTATGTTTTCAAATATCATATAAAAGAGTATTTTATATGATAACATTTTTCTATGTATTCTAATATCATATAAGAGAATATTTTATATATTAACAATTTTCTAACCTTTCATATTAACATAAAAAGGGTATTTTTACGTTAAATCAATTCTAACATTTCAAAAAAACAAATAAAAAGGATAACTTTGTTTTTTGTGGAAAATTTTATTTCAACAAGAACATATAAAAGTGATATATTTGTTTTGTCGACAACTCTAATCCAACAAAACACATATAAAAATGATATATTTGTTTTGTTGTCAATCCTAACTCAACAAAACAAATAAAAAGTGATATTTTGATCAACTCAATATTTTATAACTAAAAAGTTATTTTTATTCACCTTAACATTTTATAACTAAAATGTTATTTTTCTTCACTTTAACATTTTATAACAAAAATGTTATTTTTATTATAAATAAACATTTTTAACAAAAATTGTTATTTTTATTCTAACTAAACAACTCTAACAAGGATGTTTGTTTTTATCTAACATGACAATTATAACCTAAAATGTGATTTTATCTTACTATGGCATTTTTATAACAAAAATGTGATTCTATTTCTACTGCAACATTTTTATCCAATGTAACCTTTTATACTACAAATGTTATGTCACGACAAAAATGATGTATTTTTGGTTTCAATCTTTTTGCCACAACAAAATGATATATTACTTTCACCTATTTTATTATAACAATAATGAGATATTGGTTTACAACAATTTTATAGTAACCAAAATGACATATTTGTTTCCAATTATTTTATTATAACAAATATGATATATTTGGTTTCAACTATCCCATCTTAACAAACAAGAGATATTATTTTCAACAAACAAACACGAAATGTTTATTTTCAACTATCTTATAACAATCAAAATAATTCAATCAATCAACAGATCGGTATAAGAGAATTCATCAATCCACATCAAATCAAGAATAACACAAATATTTACAGCGCATGTGTAACACTAAAATTACAATTAATAAATATAAATTATATAATTAAAGGAATAGAATTTATCACCTTGAGGTTTTGAATTATTCAAAATTCTAGTTTGCTCCATTTCAGAACTCGTCAGTGTTATGTTATAGATCTCGAAAAGACGATTCCGACGGATCTTGAATCGTTCAATTCTGATTTAATTCGAGCAAGATATCAGTATTTAAAGTTTAGATAATTTAATAAACAATTAAATCCTTAATTAGTTAGTTAAATCGCTATTTACTTTTGCAAATCACCTTCCCCTCCGTTTCATTTCCTGGAACAGTTAAACCTCTGAAACCCAATCTCGACCATGAGCCCCCTTGCGCGCGCCTATCTAAGCAGCTGGACTCCGATCGGCAGTGACCACAGCGAAGCCCCGAGCATCACCTCCCACCGCCTTCATCCTTGTGAAACTCGCACACCCCTGGCGGTGGCAAAAGGGCTGCGAACGGCAGTAATTCCCGAGCCAAATTCGAGCACCTCGGTTAACAAGTCCTCATCACAGCCGTGCAATTTGTTCAACTCTTTGCATTCTTTGATTTTGGTCTGAAATTCCTACACTAATTCGAATTATATTGGGAAATTATTGGAGAGAAAATTGGGAGCTTTTGGTGCATTCATCTCCATTAGGGCGGCGGTTGTAGCTTTCGAGATTAGGTTAGGGTTTGTAATCCTTAGTATATTTATAATTAAATAATATTAAACTCTCTAATTATCGGTTTAAACCCGTTAACCCATTTCAACTCCAATTGCAGCCCAACGAAAGTTGTCCCTAAGCAAATACCCATGCTCCGGATGCAATGGGCTAGGTCCCGTCAGCCCAAGTGATTGTTTTCTCCCTGTTTTATTTAATTTAATATTTAAATCATTTATTTAATTAATTCAACCTTATATTTAAATTCACCGGGGCCACATACGACTTCTAAAAATTCTAGAAAAATTATATTTGGCTTTGTTTTGATGATACGGTCCTAAAAAAACTATTTTCATCGAATTCCGAGACTGTTTGAAAAAAATGGCCATTTTCAAGTCGATTAAATTTGACCGAAACTAACAAAACACATTTTTCTTTGCCACGCTCGCATATTAATTCGAAAAATTCTGGAAAATTAAACTTAATAATAATTTGACATTCTGGTTCCAACAAAAGTGGTTTCGTCGAAAACGGAGGTCGTTAACAAAATGACTATTTTAAGGGCCATATATTTAATTAAAATATATATAAATTCTACAGCAACTTTTCTAAATTTTAAACTGGACATAACTTTCAATATATAAAGTGAAATTTCAGTTTTTCAGATTCGTTGGAAAGATATTGTTAAATAGATTCTAATATTTTTGGTTTCGCTAAAATCCAATTTATTTTGAATCCTGTTCAGTCAGTCAGAGTTCAAATTCAAATTTTTAAACTACTGCGCTATTTTAAACTCTATTTATAATTCAAATAAATTTATTCGTTCTAACTTCGATTAAAATAAATTTTTTAGTTGTTATTATTTCAAATAAATCATTTATCTATTTAAAATCGAATTAAAATTTCTAAAATAAAAATTTTAAATTGGCCCCAAATTCCGGGTTGTTACAATCTCCCTCACTTAAAATCTTTTCGTCCTCGAAAAGGAACGGAGCTAAAAATTGTTTAATTAACCAACAAAATCTTTTCCTTTTTATTTATTTCAATAATTTTATTAGTTGATTAACTTTTTAAATATATATAATTTTTATATATTTAAAAATCGTATCTTCAAAGATCGGATTATATATAATCACAAATACGTTAATTATAGAATTGACACTTTGAACTCATTCTAGGGCATTACTAACCCCATCTCTAATGAGTTTTCTAATTCTAGGATACTACTGATCCTATCTCTAATGAGTATTCTTATTGGATACTACTAATCCAATCTTTGATGAGTCTATTGTTCAGCCCTAACGAGTTGTACCCCAAAGATTTGAGCTAACCAGAGCTCTGATACCAACTGTAACGACACGCATTTGCCCGACCTTAATCGATCGCTAGATCGACTAAAATCGTTCAAAACCCGCATATGTTAACTTTGGGAATACAATACGTTAGAACAATAACAACAGACCTTTATAAACGTCATAATAATGTTACATCAGAGTACAGAATATCAAAGTACATTGATAAGTAAAATACAGCGGAAGACTTATTACAATAAATTAAAACAATACACAACGGAAGACTTTCTATGCTTTGGACACAACTTTAGGCTTCGATCCAGAATCCTGATCAAGAGATAAATATCCGCAAAAAGCTACTCGACTGCCCGTGTGGAAAAGAGGGCACCCGAGTTTGCAAAGTGAAACAAACAACGAGTCATTCATGGGACTGGTGTGAGAAATCTAACTTAACTAATCTAATAATAAGGCTAATCACAGGACCACGCCGCTAACGCGGAACGAGTTTACTCCATTGGATTGCTAGTGCATAAATTAAATAACTCGTTAAGCAACGCAATGCCTTTTAGAAAAATGAAACCATTATAAGACTCAAGTCCCATCACACAATGCAACGCAAACCGGAGGATAGAGTTTTACCTTATAATGATCAAAAATGCTTGATACGATAAAAACAGATTTGATATTATTATTAGTGTATATATGTTTCAAAAACACTTCAATCATAATTTATCAATCATAGACGGCATAGCTACCATATACTATGTCGCCATACAAGTTCTACAATCAAAACCGCATGGTGTCGTATTGGAAGTTGGGTTTCCATCATGAATCGAGGCTAGGGATCGTCCTCTCTGATTCGAGACACTCTAGCAAATGCCTCAGGATCACACCTATGGGTAACCTTTGAATCTTCAGGGCCGGTCCCCACCTTACGGTAGTGGATTAGTTATGCCTGAACACGCGCTTCCCGGTTCCTTTGAACCTCCATATGGCCACAAACAATCTATAAATCCAAGGTACCTCATAATCCATCATCAACGTAAGTAAAATATCAGAGCTGGTAGGTCACTGACATCACTCTAGCTAGAAAGAAACGTGTGCACTCCCTGCAGTCCTACTCCCGTTTTTGACTCATACTGGGGTGTGAGGCTCGCGAAGTCATGCTATACACAAAGCCATGCCAAACCAGGCTATGCTTTGATCATCAACCACAAGACTCTGCTTTTCAACAAAAGCCTTGATCCATGCATCTTAGCATGCCACATTGTCAATCCATACCGTACCATTGATTCCTACCAATATATAACCTCTAAGCTCGTACGTCTTAGAGAAGGGTGTTAAACACCAAATAGATATATATTTAGTAGAGATCAACGAATATCGTATAAAGAAATACAACGTCATACATACAATCCATTTTCAAGTCCGTTGTGGGTCTGAACGAAACCGGAGGCACCTCATGCCTCGCATATCCGAACAATCAACAATACGTCCGGACGGCTACCTCTGACTCCCCTTCAAGGTAGCTACTCCAATCATGGGCCTAAGTAGCAACACATCCATTCGATGTGAAGATCGTCGGTCTTCCCTCACCGTCCTCAACTCTTCGACTTAGATCGCCGTATAATCATTTGAAATGAGATTGAACACGGACTTTTCAAATGATTCTCATATATACATATATATATATCTTAAAACCATTTCATATCGTTATTAGTATTTAGTAACGCTTTATCGCTATTTTTATTTATACAAAAATAATTAAATTCTATTTAACGACGCTTCGAGTCAATAGGCGACCTTGGCGCTGTTTTCACCCAAATTTGTTTTACACATTTCTCTAAATCTAATCTTTGGATTTTAACACAATTCATATCGTTGGAAAGATCTTCCCAAGGGGAAACTAATGGTTTCAATTTTGGGAAAATCCGGCGGTCGGATGTTACGGTATAATCGTTTAAAGTTACGATTCCAAATCGCGAACAATAGCAGTGCGATTCGTTTAATTTAAATTTATATTTATATAAAAATATAAATATAAATCGTTTGGCGATTTCAACTACTAAGATAGATTCTTTTTATCGCATCTAAAATGAGGATAAGAATATCACTTTTATTTCTACTCTTTTTATCGCATCTAAAATAACGGTAAAAATATCATGTTTATATCTACTATTTTTATTGTCCCTAGAATAACAATAAAAATATGTCTTTTTATGCTATTCTTTTTATTGTCTCTATTCTAACAATAAAAATTTAACATTAAATTCTATCCTTTGATCACATCGACAATGTAAATTTAAAATGCCTCTTTTAATCTAATCTTTTTATTTAACCTAGAATGGCTTTGTCTTTCCGGAGAAGTAGCTCGCCATAAGAGAATGAAGCAAATAAAGATTCACCGCGCCCCATTCCTGCTACGCACCTGGGTCTTCATTCATAACCGCTTACCCGGCAAGTATATTACATTTTGTTCACTGACTAGTTCTTTCCTTTCTATTTTGTTGCGATCGGTCGATCGAACATCATGAATACCTTTTATCCCCTCAGAGCTATCAATTCTCCCTTTCTCCTGCAACGGCGAAATCTTAAAACTTTTCTCCAACTTTTCTCCTCAAATATCTTTCACAGACATTCCACCAAGAGGGTTGCGGGCGGATAAAAGCGGACGTGTAAATAAAAATATAACCTTGATTCTATTCTTTATTTACATCTAAATTGTAAATAAAGATGTTACTTAAAATTTATTCTTTTTATTTACATCTAAAATGTAAATAAATATGTCGCTTTTTATTTCTATGTTTTTATTTATATCTAAAATGTGAATAAAATATCCTTTATAAATCAAGTTTTTATTTATATCTAAAATATAAATAAAAATATCCTTTTTCAATTCATGTGTTTATTTATATCTAAAATATAAATAAAAATGTCAACCTTTTATAATCATGTTTTTATTTACAACTAAATTGCAAATAAAATTGTACTTTATAACTTCATGTTTTTATTTGCAACTAACTTACAAATAAAAAGTGTACTTTATATCTATGGTTTTTATTTGCATATAAAAAGGCAAATAAAAATGTACTTATAAATTTCCTGTCTTTTATTCACATCTAAAATGTGAATAAAATATCCTTTACAAATTCATGTCTTTACTCACATCTAAAATGTGAATAAAATATACCCTTTTAGTACAAGTCTTTTATTTACATGAAAAATGTAAATAAGATATACTTCTTTATTCATGTCTTTTATTTACATGTAAAATGTAAATAGGTGTTATTTTAATCTAATATCACATTTGATAACAAAGTGTTATTTTAACCCAATATACATTCTTTAACAAAAATGTTATTTTAATTCTCATGCTACATTTTATGATAAAAATGTTATTTTTCTCTAATGCAACATTTTATATGAAAATGTCATATAAAATGTTATTTCTAATCTAATATAACATTTTACATAAAATGTAATTTTCAATATAATGTAACATAAAAATGTAATTTTCTATTTTAAGATTACATAAAATAATATTTTATATGTAAATATTTCCTATGAATTCTAGTGTCAAATAAATGAATATTTATTTGTAACCAATTCTCTATGTTATTCAAATGACAAATAAATGGTCATTTATTTGTAATCAATTTTCTAAGTTATTCAAATGTCAAATAAATGGTCATTTATTTGTAATCAAATTTCTATGTATATTAATGTCACATAAATGCATATTTCATGTGTCACAATTTCCTATGTATATTTTTGTCTAACTCTTTTTAACCAACAAAAATGTCTCTCTCTTTCAATAAACCAAAAATGTCTCATTCTTATTAAGGAACACAAATGTATACTTTCTTCTTAATGGATAAAGATGCATCTTTTGTTTAATCATTTTAAAGAACAAAATTGTTCCATCTTTTCTTTAATCCTTTTTAATGATAAAAAATGTAATCTTTCTTCTTAATGACCGAAATGTATATTTTGGTTTCATTCCTTTTAAATGACAAAAATGTATATTTTGTCTCATTCTTTAAATGGCCAAAAATGTATATTTCTAATATAACTATTCTAATTTGTCAAAATGTTCATTTTGGTTTCAAAAATTCTAATTTGATAAAATTGTTTTTAATTCTTTTATTTAACAAAAATGTAGTTTTTGTTTTTAACTCTTTTATATTGACAAATTGTACACTTTGTTCTCATACTCTTTCCTTATGTACTCTAATGACAGATAAAAGAAGATTTTATTTGTTTATCTTTCCTATGTGTTCTAGTAACATATAAAAGAATATATTACATATTAACATTTTTCTATGTTTTCAAATATCATATAAAAGTGTATTTTATATGATAACATTTTTCTATGTATTCTAATATCATATAAGAGAATATTTTATATGTTAACATTTTTCTAACCTTTCATATTAACATAAAAAGGGTATTTTTACGTTAAATCAATTCTAACATTTCAACAAAACAAATAAAAAGGATAATTTTGTTTTTTGTTGACAATTCTATTTCAACAAAAACATATAAAAGTGATATATTTGTTTTGTCGACAACTCTAATTCAACAAAACATGTATAAAAATGATATATTTGTTTTGTTGTCAATCCTAACTCAACAAAACAAATAAAAAGTGATATTTTGATCAACTCAACATTATATAAATAAAATGTTATTTTTATTCACCTTAACATTTTATAACTAAAATGTTATTTTTCTTCACTTTAACATTTTATAGCAAAAATGTTATTTTTATTCTAAATAAACATTTTTAACAAATTTTTTTATTTTTATTCTAACTAAACAATTCTAATAAGGATGTTTGTTTTTATCTAACATGACAATTATAACCTAAAATGTGATTTTATCTTACTATGGCATTTTTATAACAAAAATGTGATTCTATTTCAACTGCAACATTTTTATCCAATGTAACCTTTTAAACTACAAATGTTATGTCATGACAAAAATGATGTATTTTTTGTTTCAATCTTTTTGCCACAACAAAATGATATATTACTTTCACCTATTTTATTATAACAATGATAAGATATTGGTTTAAAACAATTTTATAGTAACCAAAATGACATATTTGTTTCAACAATTTTATAATCACAACATGACATATTTGTTTCCAATTATTTTAATATAACAAATATGATATATTTGGTTTCAACTATCCCATCTTAACAAACAAGAGATATTGTTTTCAACAAACAAATACGAAATGTTTATTTTCAACTATCTTATAACAATCAAAATAATTCAGTCAATCAACAGATCGGTATAAGAGAATTCATCAATCCACATCAAATCACGAATAACACAAATATTTACAGCGCATGTGTAACAATAAAATTATAATTAACAAATTTAAATTATATAATTAAAGGAATAGAATTTCTCACCTTGAGGTTTTGAATTATTCAAAATTCTAGTTTGCTCCATTTCAAATCTCGTCAGTGTCATGTTGTAGATCTCGAAAAGACGATTTCAACGGATCTTGAATCGTTCGATTCTGATTTAATTTGAGCAAGATATCAATATTTAAAGTTTAGATAATTTAATAAACAATTAAATCCTTAATTAGTTAGTTAAATCACTATTTACTTTTTGCAAATAACCTTCCCCTTCGTTTCATTTCTTGGAACAGTTAAACCTCCGAAACCCAATCTCGACCATGAGTCCCCCCCTTGCGTGCGCCTATCTTAGCAGCTGGACTCCGATCGACAGTGACCACAGCGAAGCCCCAAGCATCACCTCCCACCGCCTTCATCATTGTGAAACTAGCACACCCCTGGCGGAGGCAAAAGGGCTGCAAATGGCAGCAATTCCCAAGCCAAATTCGAGCACCCCAGTTAACAAGTCCTCATCACAGCCGTTCAATTTGTTCAACTCTTTGCGTTCTTTGATTTTGGTCTTAAATTCCTACACTAATTCGAATTATATTGGGAAATTATTGGAGAGAAAATTGGGAGCTTTTGGTGCGTTCATCTCTATTAGGGCGACGGCTGTAGATTTCGAGATTAGGTTAGGGTTTGTAATCCTTAGTATATTTATAATTAAATAATATTAAACTCTCTAATTATCGGTTTAAACCCGTTAACCCATTTCAGTTTCAATTGTAGCCCAACGAAAGTTGTCCCTAGGAATATACTCATGCTTCGAACGCAATGGGCTAGGTCCCGTCAGCCCAAATGATTGTTTTCACCCTGTTTTATTTAATTTAATATTTAAATCATTTATTTAATTAATTCAACCTTACATTTAAATTCACCGGGGCCACATATGACTTCTAAAAATTTTAGAAAAATTATATTTGTCTTTGTTTTAACGATACGGTCCTAACAAAACTAATTTCATAGAATTCCAAGACCGCTTGAAAAATAACCATTTTTCAAGTCGATTAAATTTGACCGAAACTGACAAAACACATTTTTCTTTGTCACGCTCACATATTAATTCGAAAAATTCTGGAAAATTAAACTTAACAATAATTTGACATTCCGGTTCCAACAAAAGTGGTTTCGTCGAAAACGGAGGTCGTTTGCAAAATGACTATTTTTAAGGGCCATATATTTAATTAAAATATATATAAATTCTACAGCGACTTTTCTAAATTTTAAACTGGACATAACTTTCAATAGATAAAGTGAAATTTCAGTTTCTCAGATTCGTTAGAAAGATATTGTTAAATAGATTCTAATATTTTTGGTTTCGCTAAAATCCGATTTATTTTGAATCCTATACAGTTAGTCAAAGTTCAGATTCAAAATTTTAAACTACCACGCTATTTTAAACTCTATTTATGATTAAAGTAAATTTATTCATTCTAACTTCGATTAAAATAAATTTTTTAGTCGTTATTATTTAAAATAAATCATTTTAACTATTTAAAATCCTATTAAAAAATTTAAAATAAAATTTTTAAATTGGCCCCAAATTCCGGGTTGTTACACTAACACATGCTTAAACACCTTTATAACTCTTTTCACATAGCGAGAAAAATACACGACATGCTAGACCAAAACATTTATGATTAAAGAGGGAGAAGATATTACAAGAGGCACAGTGATTTCCAACGACTAGGGGCCATTGGAGAGCCATTGGTAAATCCGTTAGTATACAAATCAACGGTTTCCAACAACTTCCAATGTCATCAACGGCAATTTTCGAACGGCTTGCAACTGTTAAACTTAGTCATGTGTATTTCATGTTTGGTCAGTAAGATGTTGGAAATGGTTGAAGGCCGATGAAATTGAGCCTTTGTTAACCATTGGATGCCATTGAAATACATGGACCTATAAGCCATTACCAACCATTGGACGCCCTTGGAAATCTGGGTATTTTTTTTATAGATTTCAAATTTCAGATTACTCACTTCCATCCACCCACAATCTTATATTTATCAAAACAACTCCATTTCGAGCATATACATCACAGTCTCAATCACATATATAGCCATATATAATATAATACTAAAATCATACACTAAACATGCAAAACACATAACATAAATCAATATTTACAAAATATATCAACGCAGCGTCATTAACACATCATATATGTACATATATCCCAATGTTATCAACCCAACGTCAAAATAAACAAACATCCAACACCATGTCCAAACTATCATTACCAACACAACATCAACATAAAAAGACCATCATAATGTATCAAGCATAATTCTCACTCACTCTCAAAGCGTATATGTACATATATATGAAATCAAAACAATAACCTCAACTCTCTCCCCCAGAACATGAAGGACCCGTCCTGTACTGGGCAATGAACTCCGCCAGACACTGGTTAAGCTGCTCCATTCACAGCGGCAATCACACACATTAAGCTCTGCAATCTAGGCTCATATTCGTGCGATCTCCTCCTTGTCCTGAGCCCTCTGGTACGACTGTCGAAATGTCGTAACCTATATATAATTTTAGATTTTCAGTATTTCATAGTAGCAATTCAAGTAAAATTCAGTTTTTATTACAAATTTTAGTTTTTATTACCTCTAGATTACCAAAACCATAACATCTATTTCGGGTTGGTGGATCCATGACAACATCAAAAAATTTATCCTCATCCTCGGCAGTCAACTCGATCCTCCCAGTCTCCTCAAGCATCTGCGCCCTTTTGTTGCTGAAATTTATCTTGTTAAACAAAATACAATTGAATTTAGATAACACTATTTTAATTAACTTATAACTCAAGTTAACTATGTTATACTTACATATGCATCATGCGCCTTGGCATCATGATCCCAAGAGTAGGAAACTGAGTATGCGTCGTTGATCTGACTCAAGACATGTGTATACTCAAAAACATCCCAGTATAACACATGGACACCATTCTGTCTCTCCTGAAATATACATATATGTAAATTAGAACTTAAAATTAAATCAACAATAAATTTTAAAAAATTATAACTTAAAATCTATAACTATGTAATTAACAAATATACGAGGTCCTTGCGATGGTGCTAGAACGACTTAGAGCCACCGTGATGTGTAACCGGGTTCTTGCACCTATTTGCCAAATTTCTCGCAGACTCGGCCTATACATTTAAATTAAAAAAAATGTTTTATTCTAACATATATATATATATATATATATATATATATATATTGAGTAGAACAATTTAAATTAAATACGCAGTAAATTTACCTGAAACTGCTCATTATTCCACCAAGTATGTCGATCGTCTCACACCTTAGTGCTCATCAATCCGGGTGTGACGGCCCGCCCCGCACCAACCGACATTTACTCCAAAGGTGCGCTGTACACATGTCCAGTTAGCACGGAACGGGTCGCCAGAAGGAAAAGGAAGAAGGAAATGAACATACAAAGAACCTGTAGAATGTCTCACAGCGCATAGAACAAAATATAATAATAACATATTTGACATAAAACAGGAGAGACAATGCATAAGCTGAAAATCAGAACTAAACATCATAGCAGCGGAAATCCAAAATACAGCTTATTACAACTTTCAAACTGTCTCAAAGCAAAAGTAAGGTAAATGAGGTACACTACTAATGCCCAAGTAGCGACCACCAACGACACAGGGAGAATGTGAATATATATATATATATATATATATATATATATATATATAATACGTGGAAGCCTCCCGCCCGCCTCCGAATCAGCTACTCGCGCATCACCAGCTAACCTGTCTCTAGTCTGCTCGTGTGAGCACCCAGAGTAATAAGAGGAGACATAAAACTCTGGGTCAGAAATAAAGCCTGGTATGAGCGATAAGCATCTAAAGTGAACAATAACAGGTAGACTAAAACATACCTGAACCTGGACCTGCAACCAAAGAGTTAGCACTACATACTGTACAACACTCTAAGGTATCATATCAAATGGTATAAAGATACGGAGGTGGGGGAGGTGTGCATGTCATAATGATGGCAAACAATCAAGCATAACATCCATCCTCACGTCTCTCACTCGGTGCGTAAAGCATACGATATTCACCACTTCGATCACCCAACATTCCTTGCTACGATCACTTTGCCCCATGAAGTCATAAATGGCTTCACTGCACTGATAACGTAGCCACTAGTTCCTCGCTATGTCCACTTGCCTCATGGAGTTATTCACCCCATCTGCGCTGGCTCATAGCCTTACTAATCCTTACTATGTCCACTTGCCCCATGGAGTTATTCACCCCATCTGCGCTGGCTCATAGTCTTACTACGCATCACCTTGCCCCTCAGGTCATAATGACCCTACTGCACTGATAACGTAGTCTTGCTACCATCACTTTGCCCCTCAGGTCATAATGACCCTACTGCACTGATAAGTAGCCCATCATTCCTTTTTAGTGGTGAATCGAAGTTATGAACGTCAACAACTCCTTAGCACACGTCCCGCAGCAAAGTCCAACCATGAAGTGAACTCATTGGTTCCCAACTGGTTCCGGGATCCTGAGCTCTAACTTCCATTTGGACTACCTTTGCATCTCGGGTTATTGGTCATCACAATCGAATCGGATCGGATCTGTCTTCACACTCTTCATCGGATCGTGTCGCGCCTCCTACGTCGGATCGGGTCGTGGTCCTCCTTTCCTTTGCTTCGGATCGTGCTCCCCTTCTCGGTTCGGATCGGAACACCCCATACGGATCGGATCGTGGTCCTTCAAACGGTTCGGATCGGATGCTCTTCTCCAGGTCGACGGATCGTGCTCACCCTTCATGGACGGATCGGGTCGTAATGCTTATTCACGATCCGGATCGGAGTACTTCAGTTTGGCACGGCGCGGCATCGATTCGCTTCGTGGGCCTTGCACAGGCGGTTCGGGTCGGAGGAGGTGACTCGACTCGTGGGGATGCCCCCACGATCCCATAGGGCGATCTGATCGTCCCTCAACCCCCTATGCGATCCGAACCCCTGCACCTTGTCCAGCGAGCTGTTTACGCCCCTCGACGGCGTTTTCGACCATTCTAACTATTCTAAACAGTCACAAAGCATTTCATACAGTCATAGCAACATGCGTAATCAACCACAAACATCAAAACATCAATATGATAGGTAAAAATGGATCAAACATACCCAAAACCCCATATTTCCCCCTAAGCATATTTAGGTGAAACTAATGATAGGATTAGCAAATCTTAACCAAATTAACCCAAATTCATATCAGAGGCCTAAAACATCATTCCGAATTTTATAAACATTTTTCCAGATTTTTAACATGCATAAATTCGCTAATTAACACTAATCACACCTAATTAGCCATAATTAGTGCAAAACTAAGCAAATCACTCACCTTAGCCACAAAATAACTAAGATCTGAAATAACTCTCTGATTTGATGCGAATTTTCAACGCCAAACAGTAGCTCCCTTGTTGATTTGGTGAAGATCTTCCTCGATTAGGGGTTGCTAAGCCAAATCCTTAACCAAAAGATGATTTGGAGGTGATTTAGAGGTTGGAGGCCATTTTTAGGGATCCTTGGTGATAAGTGGAGGCTAGAAAACTGAAATGGAATGATTCTCCATCTCATTTCAGCCCTCCCATAACCCTAATCCCGAAATGGGTTATGGGCCTACTCACTAATCACCCGATTTGGCCTGGTTAAGCTGTTTTTCACCCTCCAAATCTTGTTTCAGCCATATCTCCCAAACGGTAAGTCCGTTTGGCTAATGTGACCACTCTACGGAAAGAGAAACCATCAAACGAATCAAATGGAAGTGGTTTCAGGTCGAAATTCCTTTCCAATCAAAAGTTATGGCCAAAACAGTACCGACTAGGGCAAAATGGTCATTTAAAAATCGACAAAAATCATGAACATGGGAAATGACTCTAATAGATGTTTCCCAAAGTTACATGACCATACGACTTCATATGGGAAAGAAATAAATGTTCCACGATCCTATGATGTGTAGAATACGGGTCATTACACTCTCCCCCCCTTAAGAAATTTCGCCCCGAAATTCCCTAATCTAAACATACACAAAGGTTCCCGCATGTCTATCAATCATAAAACAACAATCAAACATGCAAACAAGCAAAGCAAGTCTATCCTAGCATGCGGAAAACTAAATTGCAAAGTAAATCTTACCAGGCAAAGAGTTCTGGATAAGCCTTCCTAATGCCCTCCTCTGTCTCCCAAGTACAATCATTCTCGTTCTCGCCCCACTGAACCTTGACTAGCTTCACCGCCTTCCTTCGAAGTTGCTTCGTATCATGCCCCACAATACGAATCGGCTTGCGGTTCCCAACCGCCTCGGGTTCTACTTCGAAGTCCTCTAACTGATCAGGTGAAATAGTCGCATCTGAGTCGTGAACGAACTTCCTTAGTTGGGAAACATGAAATACATTGTGAACTCCTGCCATCTTCTCTGGTAAGCCAACTCTATACGCCAAATTCCCGACTAGTTCAAGAACAGGGAATGGCCCAACAAATCTTGGTGCCAATTTTCCTCTCCTGCCAAATATTATCACGCTCTTCAACGGAGAGATCTTGACAAACACCAAGTCACCAACGGAGAATTTCAAGTCTCTTCTCCTCTTATCGGCATAGCTTTTCTGCCTATCTTGAGCAGCTTTCATTCGTTGCTGAATGACCTTAATCTTATCCGATGTTTCTCTCACCACATCTGGTCCAAGCACAAACTTCTCGCCAGTCTCTATCCAACATGATGGTGAGTTGCATGGTCTTCCGTACAAAGCTTCATATGGAGCCATACCGATACTGGATTGGTAGCTATTATTATATGCAAACTCTACTAGATGCAAATAGTCATCCCATGATCCACCAAAATCCAATATACAAGCTCTCAAGAGATCTTCCAATATACGATTCACCCTCTCCGTCTGACCGTCGGTTTGAGGATGATATGCGGTATTGAGATGTAATCTTGACCCTAGAGGCTCTTGTAAGCTCTTCCAAAACCCACTAGTGAACAACGGGTCTCGGTCACTCACAATGCTTTTGGGTACTCCATGAAATCTCACTACCCACTTCATATACAATTCTGCCAACTTGGCTGCCGTTCTGGTCGATTTGACTGGTATAAATCTTGCGCTCTTAGTCAATCGATCCACAATTACCCAAATGCTATCATATCCCGATCTAGTCCTTGGTAGGCCATCGATGAAATCCATCGAGACTTGCTCCCACTTCCATTCGGGAATTTCTAATGGTTGCAACAACCCACTAGGTTTCTTTTGCTCGGCTTTAACTAGCCGGCAATTCATGCATTTGGATATAAACTTCCCAACGTCTCTTTTCATCCCTTCCCAGTAGTAAGTCTGTCTCATGTCCCGATACATCTTATTACCGCCGGGATGTATAGTCAGTTTTGAGTGATGACATTCTCTAAGCACTTCATCTCTCAAACCATTCACGTTGGGAACAACTAGTCTTCCATTCTTTCGAAGCCATCCATCTTGATCAAGCCCATACACATTCATCTCCTCACAATACCCATCTCTAACTTGGAGATGATTTCTAATAGATTAGGATCGTCCCTCTGGCTAGAACTAATCCGCTCTATCAAAGTGGGTCTGATCGTCAAACTAGCTAGCATAACCGGATCCAATTCGCACCTTGGTCTGAAATCAAACCCCGCGATATACTCCAGTTGTTTCCATTCAAGAAACATTGCCCCTAAGCTGGCATGTCTCCTACTCAAGGCATCGGCTACCGCATTACCTTTCCCAGGTGTATACGCGATATCAAAATCATACGAAGCCAAGAACTCTAACCATCTCTGCTGACGGAGATTCAGATCTTTCTGGGAGAAGAGATACTTTAACGATTTATGATCGGTAAACAACTCAAATCTTTCTCCCAAGAGATAGTGTCTCCACATCTTCAGCGCAAACACGATCGCTGCCAATTCCAAATCATGGGTAGGATACTTCTTCTCATGCGGCTTTAGCTGTCGACTAGCATAAGCTACAACCCTACCTCCTTGCATCAATACTGCACCTAGTCCGGTACCACAAGCATCCGTGTATACCGTCATCTCTTCATTCCCTTTAGGAATGACTAACACTGGCGCACGCGTCAACCTCTCTTTTAGACTTTTGAAGGCATCCTCACACACTCCGTCCCAGACGAAGGACTGATTCTTCTTAGTCAACTGAGTCAACGGTGCTGCTATCTTGGAGAAGTCCTGGATAAACTTACGATAATATCCAGCTAATCCCAAGAAACTTCTTACATCTATAGCATTCTTGGGCGTAGGCCAATCCTGTACCGTAGCCACCTTCGCAGGGTCCACGACAATACCACTCTCGGAAACAACATGACCCAAGAATCTTACTTCCCTTCTCCAAAAATGACACTTAGAGAATTTCACTTTCAATTGGTGTTTTCTCAACACCTCCATCACTATCCTCAAGTGCCCCTTGTGTTCCTCCTCTGTCCTTGAGTAAACAAGGATATCATCCACGAACACAAGAACAAACTTATTCAACTGATCTCTGAATACTCGATTCATAAGATCCACAAAATAGGCTGGTGCATTGGTCAACCCAAATGGCATAACCAACCACTCATAAAATCCAGACTGCGTCCTAAATGCCGTTTTCGGAACACTCTCATCTGCTACTCGAAGCTGATGAAATCCTGTCGCGAGGTCCAACTGGGAGAACACTCTAGCTCCTTCCAGCTGATCAAACAAATCATCTATCCACGGTAGAGGATACTTATTCTTCCTCGTCACCTTATTCAACTCGCGATAGTCCACACACAAACGAAGGGAACCATCTGCCTTAGTTGCAAACACAACTGGTGCTCCCCACTCGGAGACACTCCTTCTAATAAATCCCTTCTTCAAAAGATTGCTGACTTGCACCCCGAGCTCTCGCTGCTCCCTTGGTGCCATACGACGAAGTGGCATTACTATAGGTCTGGCATCTTTCACTAAATCAATACGGAACTCAATCTCTCGGTGTAGTGGAAGCCCGGTCACCTCCTCGAAGACGTCCGGATACTGGCCAACCACGGGCACATCTGACAACTCATCCTGCGGGATGTCGAGGGAATTTACAAAACTAGCCATAACCCCATCACTAGGTAGGCTACCAAACACTACCCTCCGCCCATCATCCGCCCTCACTGTCACCAAAAAGCCCTCACAGTCTACCACCACCCCGTATCTTTGGAGCCAATCGACTCCCAATATAATGCCATACCCAGTAAAGCCCAAAACAAAGCAATCACACACAAACATACATCCATGACTCGATAAGACCAAATTCCTGCAAATCATACTAAGGCTAGTCGAACCACCAATCGGATTCGTCACTATCAATGGTCTATCGACTATCTCGGGTTCCAGTCCCAACCTATCTACCAGGTCACTAGATATGAAGGAACGGGAAGCCCCAGTATCAAACAAAACTCGAACTGGTATATCATAAATAGAAAGCATACCTTGAATAACAACATTCTTTCCTTTCTCCGCCGCAGTTGGGGCATTCGACGAAGAAGGAACAGCATCAAGAGCATATGCTTTCACAATCTGCTTCTCCTTAAGAGGTTGCAGACACTTATCCTTCTGATGTCCCACTTGGTCACAGTTGTAGCACTTCCTTTCCGCTGGCTTGGCCCGACATTCCTTAGCATAATGGCATTTCTTTCCACAGCTGAAGCACTCAACATCCTTCTTGCTCTTTTTCTGGTCACCCTTTGATTGGTCCTGCTTCCTCTTATTCTGAGAGCTATTCTTGCCTCCACCGCCTGCTTGCGGCTTTGGCCCTTCCGCAGATGCAGCCTCAGTCTTTGACTTAGGGTAAAGACTCTCTGACCTCAAAGCTTTCCCCACAATCGATTCAAAAGTCTCATCGATGTGGTTAATGAGCCTCTCCCCCAAGTACCCATCCAGGCCAGTAATGACCTTCTCATTCTTCTTTTCAGGAGTATCAATGAGAGACAGTCCATACTTCGACAAAGTGTCGAACTCGGCAATATAATCAGAAACTGCCCTGCCACCCTGCTTGAGTTCCAGGAACCTCTTGAACAACACCGACTTTTGGGCAGCTGGAATAAACTTCTCGCTAAAGCGAGCCTTGAACTGAACCCAAGTAACTTGGTCATTTGGAGTAGCTGTTCTAATGGCATTCCACCAATTCATCGCTCGCCCTTGCAGCTGACGAGACGCTAGCCTTCTCTTCATCGCATCCTCGAGACCCAAGTCATCAAAGATACGGTCACAGCTATCCATCCAGTCTTGAACATCCGTGGCCGACTCCGTTCCGTGGAACGGCTTCCCACCAAGATTAGTGTAATCCTTGCACAACTTGGCGAAATCGACCCTAGGCGCCTGCACTACTGGGCCAACACCAACTCCGGGATTGGGAATTGCCCCTTGCACTTCTCTAAGCATGTCTCTCATGAGGT
Source organism: Allium sativum (assembly GCA_030737875.1). Taxonomy (NCBI): domain Eukaryota; kingdom Viridiplantae; phylum Streptophyta; class Magnoliopsida; order Asparagales; family Amaryllidaceae; genus Allium; species Allium sativum. Next base: position 574,222,605 of record CM060921.1, on the reverse strand, counting down.
TAGTAAACATAGCCCTCATGTCAGCGGCAATCCCTTGGTTGGTCCCTCTACCAGCACCCCTCGTCTCTCGGCTCATCGTTAATCTGTAAAAAGGAAAACGATTAACGACCCCATAGTGGTGCTAGTGCAGTGCGACTTCATCTTATACTACTAATAGTATACATATACATAGCTTTTGAAAACCAAAGTAATCACAAATACGCGCTCTTATATACGTACTAACTCTCCCTAGTGTCTTTCCCTAGGTTAACTACGCAACCTAGAGCTCTGATACCAAGTGTGGTGGCCCGCCCCGCACCAACCGACATTTACTCCAAAGGTGCGCTGTACACATGTCCAGTTAGCACGGAACGGGTCGCCAGAAGGAAAAGGAAGAAGGAAATGAACATACAAAGAACCTGTAGAATGTCTCACAGCGCATAGAACAAAATATAATAATAACATATTTGACATAAAACAGGAGAGACAATGCATAAGCTGAAAATCAGAACTAAACATCATAGCAGCGGAAATCCAAAATACAGCTTATTACAACTTTCAAACTGTCTCAAAGCAAAAGTAAGGTAAATGAGGTACACTACTAATGCCCAAGTAGCGACCACCAACGACACAGGGAGAATGTGAATATATATATATATAATACGTGGAAGCCTCCCGCCCGCCTCCGAATCAGCTACTCGCGCATCACCAGCTAACCTGTCTCTAGTCTGCTCGTGTGAGCACCCAGAGTAATAAGAGGAGACATAAAACTCTGGGTCAGACATAAAGCCTGGTATGAGCGATAAGCATCTAAAGTGAACAATAACAGGTAGATTAAAACATACCTGAACCTGGACCTGCAACCAAAGAGTTAGCACTACATACTGTACAACACTCTAAGGTATCATATCAAATGGTATAAAGATACGGAGGTGGGGGAGGTGTGCATGTCATAATGATGGCAAATAATCAAGCATAACATCCATCCTCACATCTCTCACTCAGTGCGTAAAGCATACGATATTCACCACTTCGATCACCCAACATTCCTTGCTACGATCACTTTGCCCCATGAAGTCATAAATGGCTTCACTGCACTGATAACGTAGCCACTAGTTCCTCGCTATGTCCACTTGCCCCATGGAGTTATTCACCCCATCTGCGCTGGCTCATAGCCTTACTAATCCTTACTATGTCCACTTGCCCCATGGAGTTATTCACCCCATCTGCGCTGGCTCATAGTCTTACTACGCATCACCTTGCCCCTCAGGTCATAATGACCCTACTGCACTGATAACGTAGTCTTGCTACCATCACTTTGCCCCTCAGGTCATAATGACCCTACTGCACTGATAAGTAGCCCATCATTCCTTTTATAACAACCCGTATTTTCAATAAACTGTTATAACATAAATCGAGGCAGAATTTAATTCAAAAATCAGAATCAGGGGAAACGGGCTATGCCATTGCGTTCGTCTCGGAAAAATACGCGAAATAGAGTCCGAGTTTTCGAAAATCGGAGTCCGTATGACCCGGTTAAGACCCATTGAAGTTTTCAGAAACTTCTATGCTAAAAACAGATTTAAATTTCAAATTAAAAAACAGGGATTAGGGCTAATCTGGGTTAGGCGGGAAAATTCCCGCCAGGGGGCCCATGTCGACAGGCATGTCGACAGGGCACCCAGGGTGTCGACTGCCCTGTCGACAGCCCTGTCGACAGGGGGTGCCCAGGCAGTCCAGCCTGGTGCACCATTTCTGATTTGGGTTGGGTCAAGTGGCTTGGTTCTGGAGAATTCTAAGATCTGACGGGCCAAACCTAATCTAGGGTTAATCCTAGGGCCTAAAACACTCTAATTCTCTATAAATATACCCCTAATCCTACCCTAAAGCCTCATTAATCAATCTTGCAACAAAACTATGTCAATTTGAATCCTCAAATGGCCTCCACCTAAAACCTAGCCTCCACCTTCCTCAAAGTTTAATCCTATGATGATATGATGATCATACAACCTTTTCTATGTTGTATGAATGCTTAATAACTTGCATACTTCATTAAGATGCAAGTTTGATTTGCTAAAGTTTGTGTTTTTGGGATTTTGCAAAAGGGTTTTCTTATTTGAGGCTTTGTTTTGGTTTTTAAAAGGGCTTCTTCATCTTATTTGGTGGACTTGTGGCTTGTTTATATTTGTAAGCCCTCTTACCTTCACTTTGCAAACTTTAAAGTTAATGTTTGGTGAAAGTTGAGATTTATGTGAGTTTGGTTGATTATGCATGCTTATGCGAACTCACTATGTCATGTTTTATATGATTCATAAGTTATGCGAGCTTATTATGTCATGTTCTACATGTTTCATGGGTTATGCAAGTTTAATGGATTATGCATGTTCACCTTACCATGTTATGCAAGTTTAATGGATTATGCATGTTCATCTTACCATGTTATGCAAGTTTAATGGATTATGCATGTTCACCTTACCATGTTATGCATATTTAATAAGCTATGCATGTTTATGCGAATTCACCATGACATGATTTGCAAGTTTAACATGTATGCATGTTTATTACGACATGTGAAGTTCACCATGTATGTTATGCCAAGCTACCTTTTATACCCTTATACGTTATGACGAATATGTAAGCGAGTTAATGACGTTGGGAGGGCTTGGGTAAACTTAAAAATACATGAAACTAAAAGATTGGGAATTTACCTATTAAGTTAGGTCTACCCCTTGGGAATTTACCTATTAAGTTAGGTCTACCCAAGTATATGTTAACTTGTAAATATGTTTTGAAGTGGACATGACATTAGACAACATGATATGGCCAACTCGAGGTTAGACCTAGTTGTGGTGTAAATCTTCCCAGGTAACCACAACGTGGGGTCTAATGTGGGTAGTTGGTCATGTTGCACCATAAGACCCGAGGTTAGACCTAGACGTGGTGTAAATCTTCCCAGGTAACCACGGATGTCTAATGTGAGAGGTTGGGTGCGTTAAGTAATTAATGCCTCATGATTAGGGTTAAGTCATGGCCCACTAATACTTAACCAAAAATGGGGATGCGAGGATTAGATGGGGATAAGTGGTTACACTTAGCTAATCTAATCTGGGATTAGTGAGGGGTTAAAACCACAGTTAACCCTCTTAGAAACCCTAGCAACGTGGTCTGTTCCAGCAGTAATCCCAGTTTGGTATCATTCACAACCCTAGAGGCTAGGCTAGGGCGGGGCACGATTACTGGACTGATGTAAGCGACCAAAGCGACGGCTGAGTGGTACAGCGGTGCAGGTCCGGCGGGCTACGGACGTGCACGTAGTCCGATGTTGGACAAACTCGAGGCACGGGTACCAGTAGGTTTAGACTGTGCATTATTGCTTAGGTGTCTGGGGTTGACACCCGAGGGCTTGATACACCCAAGGGTGGACCCAGCGCAGTCTGACTACATCCATGTGGGCCGTATGGACACCAACACTCGACGTGTTAGGTTTATAGGGAGCCGATCGACTAGACCGTTGGGCTGGGCCTTATACTAAGGTCACTTCATGTATTGGGCCAAAGTTTGGGCTAAGGGATCAAGATTTGTTTTGTGGGTTTGCTAGTACACTGTGGTGCAAAGATTAATCTCGTCTATGTGATGTCACCTTATCTGTTGCCAGAATGTTCCTCTCAGTTTCCATCATACTGTTAACTTTATTAGTTTATAGATTGATCGTAGTAGGGCTTACCAGTCTTTTTGACTGACCTGTTTTCTTTCGCTTCTTCTCTTCCGTTTCCCCCCCCCCCCCACAGGTTCTCAGGGAGGGACTGCATCTGCTTAGTGGACCTTTGACTTGCTTGTTGGATAGCTCATGTATGGATCTGAGCTAGCTGTGGCTTATCTTTTATTTCTGGGGATTAGTACTGATGTTTACTATGTATTTTGTTATCACGTATCTAGACTGGAGTTGTATTTTGGATCATGACATTTTGATATTATGTACTTGACTATGTGCGTTTTCTGTGATGATGATGGGTTTTTATCTGCTACCGCTGCTTTACTTATATTTATTTTTATATACTCTGTCTTGCTATATCTCTGTGCATGTTTACCTTCACAATAACGCCCCTCCAAAGCTAGTACATTCTAAGGAGTGATCCTAGCGGAGGTGGGGTGTTACATTTGGTATCAGAGCACAAGGTTAACAAGATTGAAAAAAAAAAAACTTTTGAAAAAAAAAACCCTTTTCGAAAAACTATTTTCAAAAACCTACTAAGTATTTTCCAAAATAAAGTCTAGATTATTTTAAGGCTAATCCCCAAAAGCCATTAGCGTTATCCTTCGTTCCCTTGACCTAATCTTATCTTACCTTTTGTTTCAGTATGGCTGAGAATCTTGACATCCCAGATGGAGTGAACGTACCACTCTGGTATAGGAGACTCCTAGAAGCTAGGGCGGCTGCTGGTCCCGCCAACCCTACTCCCACTCCTCCTCCTGTGGTTGAGAATCCTACCCCTAATATCCCTCCTCCGGTGGTCCCTGCTCCCCCTCCGCCAGCAGCTAATATTCCCCCTCCCGTTGCTAATGTTCCTCCTCCTCCCGTTGCTGAGGCTCCTCTTCCTCCTCCTCCCCCTCAGCATCCTCAGATTGAGTTTACAAAGGTGTGTAAAGACTTCAAAGCAATGGGGGGCAAGAATTTTCTAGGCACAGAATCTTTCGTTGAAGCTAGGAATTGGCTGAAGGACACGGAGGACTTGTTTGCCATCTTTGGAATAGATGATGAGAGGAAGATCTTATTGACTGTATGGCTCTTGAAGGATGAGGCGGCCTATTGGTGGGAGGTCACCAATGGGACGAGGCCCGTTGAGACTTGGGCCGATTTGAGGGCTAGATTTGTGACCAAGTTTCTATCTTCAGCTGAAGCAAATTTACAAATGGAGAAGTTCATTGCACTAAAGCAAGGGGATATGTCGATCAAGGAGTATGTGAACAAGTTCAATCAGCTGGCCCGCTTTGGTTTGGATCTAGTAAACACCCCGGAGAAGAAGGCTCTTCGATTTGCCAGAGGATTGAATGAGCCGCTACAGGGCTTGGCAATGTCACATATTCCGCATGGAGCCACTTTCGAGAGTTTGGTCAATATGGCTCTGCTTCAGGGAGAGGGAAAGAAGGAAGTCAAGTCAGGCGATACTCAGGCAAAGAAGGCTGATTCTCAAGGCAAGGGCAACCAAGGTCAAAGCAGTCAAGGAAATCAGAATAAGAACAAGAAGGGCAACAACAAAGGCAAGGGGAAGTGCAATTACTGTGGCATAGCTAGGCATTTTGCTAAGGATTGCAGAAAGAAGAAAAGGAAACTTAATGGGGGATGCTTTTCTTGTGGAGAGACTGGGCACTTCAGCAAAGACTGCCCAAAGAAGAAAGGACAGGCTGGATCTTCAGGAGGGCAAGTTCATGCTCTCAATGCCGCTTCAGTTCCCGAGAGAGGTAGTGTTTCTGTTGAGAACCTTGTTTATATCTCTGATCTTCCAGTACGTACCTTGTTTGATTCCGGTGCATCACATAGCTTTATTTCATCTGATCTTGTTGATAGCTTGCACCTCAGTACTAGCTTAGTGGATGATCCCGTATGTGTTTCGAATCCCATTGGGGGTTCTGCTCATCTATCTATGATATGTGAGGATCTAAGGATCTCTATACTCAGCGTTGAGTTCTTGTGTAGTGCGTATGTTCTAGGTTTCAGGGGATACGGATTGATCTTGGGCATGGATTGGCTGTCTAGATATGGAGCCATTCTGGATTGTGAGCATAGGGTTGTAAGGCTTGTGACTCGCCTGGGCAACACCTTAGAGATTTCATGCAATCCGAAGAATCCCGTCATGTTATGCTATCTAGAATCTCTCGACTCATCAGAGGAGGCCCTTCAGTCTGTAAGGGTGGTCCGAGATTATCCAGATGTGTTTGAAGAAGTTAAGGGGTTGCCCCCTAAACGAGAGATCAACTTTCGCATCTATCTGGTAGATAATGCTAAGCCTGTTTCTTTGCCCGTTCGGCATATGGCTCCGCGTGAGAGACGGGAGTTGAGCAAACAAGTTAAAGAATTGCTTGAGAAGGGCTTCATCAGAAGAAGTATATCCGAATGGGGAGCGCCTGTGGTGTTTGCAACTAAGGCAGATGGCTCTCTCCGACTCTGTGTGGATTATAGAGAGTTGAATAAGCTAACTAAGAAGAACCGACACCCGTTACCAAGAATCGATGATCTCTTTGATCAACTTGTTGGTGCTTCTGTTTTCTCTCAGCTTGACCTAGCTACGGGTTTCCATCAGCTCAGAGTGGCTGAAGACAGTATAGACAAGACTGCATTCAGAACTCCAGACGGATTCTTTGAATGGCTTGTTATGCCGTTCGGTTTGACGAATGCACCCGCATATTTTGTGGATTTGATGAGTAGGGTGTTTCGGGAGTTTTTGAATAAGTTTGTCGTGGTCTTTGTTGATGATATTCTGGTCTTCTCCAAGGATGAGGAAGAGCATGCGAGGCACCTAGTAGAGGTGATGGATACACTCAGAGCACACCAGTTAAAAGCCAAGTTCTCCAAGTGCCACTTTTGGAGAAGGGAAGTCAGATTTCTTGGGCATATCGTATCCAAGCAAGGCTTAGCGGTAGATCCCGCTAAGGTGGTTGCAGTTCAGGATTGGAAGACTCCAAGGAATGCAACCGAGGTGAGAAGCTTCCTGGGTCTTGCGGGTTTCTATCGGAAGTTCATTAAAGACTTCGCAAAGATATCCGCTCCTCTTACTAAGTTGACGAAGAAGAACTTAGTCTTTGCTTGGGATATGGATTGTGAGCTTGCTTTTCAGAGACTCAAAAGAGCCCTTACCTCTGCACCAGTTCTAGCCTTACCCGATGGTGGTAAGATATTTACCGTGTACACTGATGCTTGTGGCACGGGATTGGGTGCCGTTCTGATGCAAGAGGGCCGAGTTATATGCTTTGGTGGAAGGCAACTTAAGGTACATGAGAGGAATTATCCCACCCATGATCTAGAGCTGGCAGCGATTGTATATGCGCTCAAAGCATGGCGTCATTACCTTCTGGGAGAGAGATTTGAGCTATATACCGATCATAAGTCTTTAAAGTATCTCTTTTCGCAGAAAGATCTGAACTTAAGACAGCAGAGATGGATGGAATTTTTGGCTTCCTATGATTTTGAGATATCCTATACCCCTGGCAAGGGGAATGTTGTAGCGGATGCGTTGAGTAGGAAAAGGTTGACACTAAGTCCTCTGTTTGTTGAGATGAAGAATTTAGAGTTCTTAGCGACCTTTGATTTCTCTTTGGCAATGGAGTCGGTGACCGGTTCCTTGGCATCTTTAGAGCTCAGGCCTACCCTCCTAGATCAAGTTGGGGCTTCGCAAAAGGAAGACCCTCAGATAACTGAGATCTTGGATAAGCTGGTTCGAGGGGAGACATCTAGTCACCTTGCTCGATATTCTATAGACGATAGGGGTTGGCTGAGGAGAGAAGGAAGGCTTTGTGTCCCGATGGTAGAAGACTTGGTGAGGAAAGTTCTCGAGGAAGCACATCGCTCCAAGATGACCATACATCCAGGGGGTGATAAGATGTATAAGGACATGAAGCGCGTTTTCTTCTGGCCCGGAATGAAAAAGGATGTGGCGGAGTTTGTCTCGAGATGTGTTATTTGTCAAAGAGTAAAAGCTGAGTCGAAGAAGCCCGGTGGGCTATTACATCCGCTAGAGGTCCCACTATGGAAGTGGGAGAGCATTTCTATGGACTTTATTGATGGGCTTCCAAGGTCCAGGAAGGGGAATACGAGCATATGGGTCATTGTAGATAGGCTCACGAAGAGTGCTCACTTTATCCCAGTAAAGAGCAAAAGGACAGCATCTGGACTAGCATCAGTATATCTTCGTGAGATAGTGCGACTACATGGAGTCCCTTCCAGCATAGTCAGTGACCGAGACCCCATCTTTACTAGTCAATTCTGGAACAGCTTGCAGGAGGCTATGGGCACGAAGTTGAACCTGAGTACGGCCTATCACCCACAGACGGATGGCCAGACCGAAAGGGTGAATCGAGTGCTTGAGGACTTGTTGAGACTTTGCATCTTGGATTTTGGTGGTACTTGGGAAGACCACCTTCCTCTTGTAGAATTTGCTTATAATAACAGTTATCAGGCGAGCATAGGGATGGCACCCTTCGAGGCTTTATATGGGAGGCCGTGCAAGTCACCTACATGTTGGTGGGAATCCACGGATAAGCTTATACTTGGACCCGACATGATTAGGGATACATCCGAGAAGGTTGAGTTGATTAGAAGACGGATGAAAGCGGCCCAAGACCGGCAGAAATCCTATGCTGACAGGCGAAGGTCCGAATTGGAGTTTGAGGTTGGGGACAAGGTTTTCGTGAAGGTTTCTCCTTTGCGGAATGTGGTCCGATTTGGAGCTGTCGGGAAGCTAGCACCGAGATTTGTTGGACCCTTCCCCATCATGGAGAGAATTGGGAAGATGGCTTATAGAGTGCAATTGCCCGAGAAGTTGTCCGGAGTGCATAATGTCTTTCATGTCTCGCATCTCCGAAAGTGCCTGCATGAGTCCGCGGAGGTGGTTGAACCTAGCATGCTAGAAGATGTGGAAGTAGAGAAAGAAGCAACTTTAAGGAAAGCTCCGATTCGTATCTTGGGGACAGAGACCAAGAAGCTAAGGAATCGGGAGGTCAGATTGGTGAAAGTTCAATGGGGTGAAGCCGAAGAGGACGCAACTTGGGAAACCGAGGAGAAGATGCGTGGGCTTTATCCATTCCTGTTTGAGGGTACACTCTCAATCTCTTCCCTTTGTTAATATATCTTTCTCTTTGCTAATCCATATTTATCTAGTTATCGTGCTAAGCTTGTCATGAGAACCTTAGGCAGAAACCCTTTGGATGAAACATGTGTTTGAAGCATGTTATGGTTGATGGTTGCAAGTGGTTGCAAGTGTTTGCAAGTGGTTACTCGTGGATGCATGATACACATTAGGCACTAGATCGGCTCACACACTCCTCATATTGCATGTGCATGAGTGTTTATGCTTAATTCTTGGATGAACTTTGTATGCAATCACATGGATGTTGCATATGGGTGTATGGTTGAGCACGCATATAGACATTATACATTATAGGGATTTGCATACATATGGATACATTTCACTAACATATTTTGCATTGATCATTGCATTAGATAGGTGCATATACACACACTTTTGCATATTTTCATACAGCATTTAGAATCCTTTAAGGACAATGGTTGCTCGTGGATGATGTTTTGAGTAGATGGATGTTGGATGGTAGGATATGTTCTTCCTAACTTGAAGATTTCGGGGACGAAATCCTTTAAGGAGGGGAGAATATAACAACCCGTATTTTCAATAAACTGTTATAACATAAATCGAGGCAGAATTTAATTCAAAAATCAGAATCAGGGGAAACGGGCTATGCCATTGCGTTCGTCTCGGAAAAATACGCGAAATAGAGTCCGAGTTTTCGAAAATCGGAGTCCGTATGACCCGGTTAAGACCCATTGAAGTTTTCAGAAACTTCTATGCTAAAAACAGATTTAAATTTCAAATTAAAAAACAGGGATTAGGGCTAATCTGGGTTAGGCGGGAAAATTCCCGCCAGGGGGCCCATGTCGACAGGCATGTCGACAGGGCACCCAGGGTGTCGACTGCCCTGTCGACAGCCCTGTCGACAGGGGGTGCCCAGGCAGTCCAGCCTGGTGCACCATTTCTGATTTGGGTTGGGTCAAGTGGCTTGGTTCTGGAGAATTCTAAGATCTGACGGGCCAAACCTAATCTAGGGTTAATCCTAGGGCCTAAAACACTCTAATTCTCTATAAATATACCCCTAATCCTACCCTAAAGCCTCATTAATCAATCTTGCAACAAAACTATGTCAATTTGAATCCTCAAATGGCCTCCACCTAAAACCTAGCCTCCACCTTCCTCAAAGTTTAATCCTATGATGATATGATGATCATACAACCTTTTCTATGTTGTATGAATGCTTAATAACTTGCATACTTCATTAAGATGCAAGTTTGATTTGCTAAAGTTTGTGTTTTTGGGATTTTGCAAAAGGGTTTTCTTATTTGAGGCTTTGTTTTGGTTTTTAAAAGGGCTTCTTCATCTTATTTGGTGGACTTGTGGCTTGTTTATATTTGTAAGCCCTCTTACCTTCACTTTGCAAACTTTAAAGTTAATGTTTGGTGAAAGTTGAGATTTATGTGAGTTTGGTTGATTATGCATGCTTATGCGAACTCACTATGTCATGTTTTATATGATTCATAAGTTATGCGAGCTTATTATGTCATGTTCTACATGTTTCATGGGTTATGCAAGTTTAATGGATTATGCATGTTCACCTTACCATGTTATGCAAGTTTAATGGATTATGCATGTTCATCTTACCATGTTATGCAAGTTTAATGGATTATGCATGTTCACCTTACCATGTTATGCATATTTAATAAGCTATGCATGTTTATGCGAATTCACCATGACATGATTTGCAAGTTTAACATGTATGCATGTTTATTACGACATGTGAAGTTCACCATGTATGTTATGCCAAGCTACCTTTTATACCCTTATACGTTATGACGAATATGTAAGCGAGTTAATGACGTTGGGAGGGCTTGGGTAAACTTAAAAATACATGAAACTAAAAGATTGGGAATTTACCTATTAAGTTAGGTCTACCCCTTGGGAATTTACCTATTAAGTTAGGTCTACCCAAGTATATGTTAACTTGTAAATATGTTTTGAAGTGGACATGACATTAGACAACATGATATGGCCAACTCGAGGTTAGACCTAGTTGTGGTGTAAATCTTCCCAGGTAACCACAACGTGGGGTCTAATGTGGGTAGTTGGTCATGTTGCACCATAAGACCCGAGGTTAGACCTAGACGTGGTGTAAATCTTCCCAGGTAACCACGGATGTCTAATGTGAGAGGTTGGGTGCGTTAAGTAATTAATGCCTCATGATTAGGGTTAAGTCATGGCCCACTAATACTTAACCAAAAATGGGGATGCGAGGATTAGATGGGGATAAGTGGTTACACTTAGCTAATCTAATCCGGGATTAGTGAGGGGTTAAAACCACAGTTAACCCTCTTAGAAACCCTAGCAACGTGGTCTGTTCCAGCAGTAATCCCAGTTTGGTATCATTCACAACCCTAGAGGCTAGGCTAGGGCGGGGCACGATTACTGGACTGATGTAAGCGACCAAAGCGACGGCTGAGTGGTACAGCGGTGCGGGTCCGGCGGGCTACGGACGTGCACGTAGTCCGATGTTGGACAAACTCGAGGCACGGGTACCAGTAGGTTTAGACTGTGCATTATTGCTTAGGTGTCTGGGGTTGACACCCGAGGGCTTGATACACCCAAGGGTGGACCCAGCGCAGTCTGACTACATCCATGTGGGCCGTATGGACACCAACACTCGACGTGTTAGGTTTATAGGGAGCCGATCGACTAGACCGTTGGGCTGGGCCTTATACTAAGGTCACTTCATGTATTGGGCCAAAGTTTGGGCTAAGGGATCAAGATTTGTTTTGTGGGTTTGCTAGTACACTGTGGTGCAAAGATTAATCTCGTCTATGTGATGTCACCTTATCTGTTGCCAGAATGTTCCTCTCAGTTTCCATCATACTGTTAACTTTATTAGTTTATAGATTGATCGTAGTAGGGCTTACCAGTCTTTTTGACTGACCTGTTTTCTTTCGCTTCTTCTCTTCCGTTTCCCCCCCCCCCCCACAGGTTCTCAGGGAGGGACTGCATCTGCTTAGTGGACCTTTGACTTGCTTGTTGGATAGCTCATGTATGGATCTGAGCTAGCTGTGGCTTATCTTTTATTTCTGGGGATTAGTACTGATGTTTACTATGTATTTTGTTATCACGTATCTAGACTGGAGTTGTATTTTGGATCATGACATTTTGATATTATGTACTTGACTATGTGGGTTTTCTGTGATGATGATGGGTTTTTATCTGCTACCGCTGCTTTACTTATATTTATTTTTATATACTCTGTCTTGCTATATCTCTGTGCATGTTTACCTTCACAATAACGCCCCTCCAAAGCTAGTACATTCTAAGGAGTGATCCTAGCGGAGGTGGGGTGTTACACCTTTTTAGTGGTGAATCGAAGTTATGAACGTCGACAACTCCTTAGCACACGTCCCGCAGCAAAGTCCAACCATGAAGTGAACTCATTGGTTCCCAACTGGTTCCGGGATCCTGAGCTCTAACTTCCATTTGGGCTACCTTTGCATCTCGGGTTATTGGTCATCACAATCGAATCGGATCGGATCTGTCTTCACACTCTTCATCGGATCGTGTCGCGCCTCCTACGTCGGATCGGGTCGTGGTCCTCCTTTCCTTTGCTTCGGATCGTGCTCCCCTTCTCGGTTCGGATCGGAACACCCCATATGGATCGGATCGTGGTCCTTTAAACGGTTCGGATCGGATGCTCTTCTCCAGGTCGACGGATCGTGCTCACCCTTCATGGACGGATCGGGTCGTAATGCTTATTCGCGATCCGGATCGGAGTACTTCAGTTTGGCACGGCGCGACATCGATTCGCTTCGTGGGCCTTGCACAGACGGTTCGGGTCGGAGGAGGTGACTCGACTCGTGGGATGCCCCCACGATCCCATAGGGCGATCCGATCGTCCCTCAACCCCCTATGCGATCCGAACCCATGCACCTTGTCCAGCGAGCTGTTTACGCCCCTCGACGGCGTTTTCGACCATTCTAACTATTCTAAACAGTCACAAAGCATTTCATACAGTCATAGCAACATGCATAATCAACCACAAACATCAAAACATCAATATGATAGGTAAAAATGGATCAAACATACCCAAAACCCCATATTTTTCCCTAAGCATATTTAGGTGAAACTAATGATAGGATTAGCAAATCTTAACCAAATTAACCCAAATTCATATCAGAGGCCTAAAACATCATTCCGAATTTTATAAACATTTTTCCAGATTTTTAACATGCATAAATTCGCTAATTAACACTAATCACACCTAATTAGCCATAATTAGTGCAAAACTAAGCAAATCACTCACCTTAGCCACAAAATAACTAAGATCTGAAATAACTCTCTGATTTGATGCGAATTTTCAACGCCAAACAGTAGCTCCCTTGTTGATTTGGTGAAGATCTTCCTCGATTAGGGGTTGCTAAGCCAAATCCTTAACCAAAAGATGATTTGGAGGTGATTTAGAGGTTGGATGCCATTTTTAGGGATCCTTGGTGATAAGTGGAGGCTAGAAAACTGAAATGGAATGATTCTCCATCTCATTTCAGCCCTCCCATAACCCTAATCCCGAAATGGGTTATGGGCCTACTCACTAATCACCCGATTTGGCCCGGTTAAGCAGTTTTTCACCCTCCAAATCTTGTTTCAGCCATATCTCCCAAACGGTAAGTCCGTTTGGCTAATGTGACCACTCTACGGAAAGAGAAACCATCAAACGAATCAAATGGAAGTGGTTTCAGGTCAAAATTCCTTTCTAATCAAAAGTTATGGCCAAAACAGTACCGACTAGGGCAAAATGGTCATTTAAAAATCGACAAAAATCATGAACATGGGAAATGACTCTAATAGATGTTTCCCAAAGTTACATGACCATACGACTTCATATGGGAAAGAAATAAATGTTCCACGATCCTATGATGTGTAGAATACGGGTCATTACACCGGGTTTTTCCCAGCTGATTTTGTGCTATTCATTGTTGCTCTGTAATTTTTAGGCACTTAACTGTGGCGCCAGACAAGTGAAATATCTTCCTCGTTGAGATGCACCGCACCTTGCATTTTTTAACTTGATTATTGTCTAATTCATAGCACACTTGGTTTTTTTGTGTCATTTGGCTTTACATGAAGCTCGAGACGATTAAATATTACTTTGATATCACGTGGTGATTTCAAATCATCTTTCGTCTTCCCTTTGACATTTAAAATTGTAATAAACACATTGTCAATCGCGTTTTTCTCATTATGCATCAAGCCAATATTATGACGAATCAAGAGATTTTTCCAATAAGGCAACTCTCAAAATATGCATTGTTTGCACCAATTATGAATCAATTATTTATCTTGAATTTCTGTTTGTTCTCCTGTTTCCTGTATCTTTGGATAATTCTTTACAAGTTCATAAATATCTTCACTTGACCATACCGTAAGAGGTCTAAAAGTTTCATGCCTATTAGTTGTAAAAAAAATCTTATCTCTTCTAAAAGGATGATTAGTATGAAGAAAACATCTATGACAGTCAAACCAAGAAAATTTCTTTTCATGAGTTATAGAAAATGCTCTTGTTTCTTTCATGCAATAAGGACAAGCTGGACGACTAGCTGTACTCCAACCTAAAAGCATTGCATACATAGGAAAATCGCTAATTGTCCACAACAGAGAAGCATACATATGAAAGTTCTTTTTTTGCGAAATATCATATGTTTCTACTCCTTCGTACCATAATTTTTTTAATCATTCAATCAACGGTTGTAAACAAACATTCATTCTTTACGTCGGATCATCAGGACCAGGGACGACAATTGTGAGAAACATATAAGGAGTTTTCATATACATCTATGGAGGTAAATTATAAGGTGTGACAATTATAGACCAAGATGAATATTTAGCACCAAATTGAGAAAATGGTGAAAATCCATCCGTACATAAACCAAGTCTAACATTACGACTCTCAGATGCAAAATCAGAATACTTCTGGTCAAAATGCTTTCATGCTTCCCCATCGTTGGGGTGCGTTAACGTACCTTCTTCCTGTATTCTCACACTATGTCATCTCATATGTTGTGCGGTTACAAAAGATGGATATAACCTTTGAAGTCTAGGAGTAATAGGTAAATAATGCATACATTTATAGAGGACTTCCTTTCCCTTTTTCTTTCATGGTTTGTATCTTTCCTGATTACATATTTTACAATTCTTAAGTTTGATATCTTCTTTCCAAAATAGCATGCAACCCTTTAGACATGTATCTATTTTTTAATATGGTGAACCAATATTCGACATCATTTTTTTTACTTCATAATGATTTCCACACATTAAATTATTGGGAGGCATATGCCTCTTCGCAGCTTGTGCAAGAGCTGCAAATCCAACTTTTATGAGGTTGTATTTAGATTTCATCGCAATGTATTCAACAGTTACCGATAATTGGGTTCCGCTTTTATAGCCTTCCCAAAGGGGTTCTTCGCGGCATCTAATAAATCATATATTTTTTTGGCTCCAATATTTGGTTCTTCTTCATCGTTACCATCATCATCACTAAATTGTTGAATCGGGAAAATTGAAGGTGCAACATCTTCAACATATGTTCTACAAGATTCGCCGTAGCAATTTTATTATTCACTATCTCCTCAACTTGTACAGAAGTAAATGCTAATTGTTCTCCATGACGATCCCAAACAAAATAGTTCGACACAAAACCGTACTGATGCAAATGAACTCTAACCATTTGCGGTATTAAATGCTTCAATAATTTGCATCTACTACATGGACAACGGATTTCGTCGTCATTTCCGTTGTTACTTAAAGCGAAATCAATAAACATGCCAACACCATTAATAAATTATTCACTTATTGTGCCATCAACTTCTCTTCATTCGTACATCCATCTTCGATCAGTAAAATAATTGTCCATTTTTCCTAAGTAGATATATAACTGAAAAAGTATGATAAAATTTGCATTGACAATTTATTAAAATAATTTTATTGCTGAATGTTATGTTAATTAATCATTTACACTTTGCTGGTGGGTCATCCTACCTCCCATTAAAAATACAATAACGTAATTGAATGGCGTGGATCTTTTCAATTTAAACGATTGAACAAAATTTTGACAGCACTCTGCTTTAGTTTCCTGAATAGTACACAATTGCATGTACACAGGGAACATAAAGGAAGCGCTTTCGAAATTTTAAGAACCATTTAAAATGAAATGATTTACGAGATTTAATTTCATTATTGTGTTTGTAACTTGTCCAATATAAGAACAATTTCAACAAATATTGTATACGATGAATATAAATGTCCGTTATGTTAACAAAACAAACATTCATGCAACAATCATATACAATACTTATCAGACGGGGCCAAAAACACTCTAAGGCTTAATTTCAATCTCAAAATGTACGTACACAGATTTTATCACATATACATATTTTTAACATTCGATCAAACTAACCATACGTTATAAAATTAAATATAGTTTTCGATAGTTTTTTTATAAAACATAAACTTAATTATTTCCATTTCCACTAAACGTCCCTTAGCAAGTCAAAAATCTATTATATATTAATTCAACCTATATACATGCACATAATTATATTGTGACACAAACAACATAAACTTGCAATACATAAATTAATAATAAAAATTGGGCCTCAATTAATGCAACCTATACATAGAATAACACTATACATACCAATATATATGCACATATACATACAACATAAACTAATTAACCATATATTAGCAACATGATTGATTCAACCTATATATGCACATGTTTACAACACTATACATGCAAACGTAAAATCTAACAAACTAAGTAACCATAAATTAACAAATCTAGGGTATTAAAAATAATTAGGTTTTATACCTTGGATATTGGAGATGAATTGGAGCCTAGAGAGGAGGAAAGAGAGCCTTTCAGACATTGGAGAAAGTAGAGGCGACAAAGGAGGTGTTGGTGGCAAATTTCGAAGTTGGGGAGGAAGGATTTGGGGAAATTTGGCTGGAAATCAGAATGGGGAAGATAATAGCAGGTCGGTTTATTTCTGCTCGACTAAGCAACGACTATCAACGGCCGCCGACGGCTTTAAAACCAACGGCTTCCAAAGGTTTATATTTTATAACATAAAGAAAATTCTGGATATAAGCCTCTGTTGGAAGCCATTGGAGGTCACTGCCAGTATCTGTTTCTATATACTATGCTTCTTGTAGTGAGAGAAACAACCAGCTCATAAAGAATCCTGTGACGACTATTACAACCCATATTCTTCTTGGCTTAAATTTCACTAAAATTCGAAAACCAAGTCCATCGGAACGTGGACTGTTTGATTTGGAACGTGTAAATGTGAGCATAACATTTACCATAGTCATATAATTTGAACTCATAGCGGAAACTATATAGAATAACAAATATCAAATGTGCCTACTCACTGGAACTAGTAGAATTCCTTAGAAACCAAGAGTCACATTGGTATTCAACATAATAGAATAAAGATTTCAATAATATCCAATCACCTACAACTTTATATACATGTCCTTCTATGTCTATCCTGTGAGTTGTAATTATGGGACGATAGTTTTGATGAGTTGAACATCGGAATACTATCTATAAAAGGAAATGACACTGACTGGTTTCTGCCTAATGGTTATGTCTATTTTCTAGGTTATCTAAACCTAATATTAAGCACATATGGTTAACTACCCTTAATCCCAAGGTGTAGTATTTTGGTGAATCCTTTTTAACCATCAAATAATCCCAAGCCATCAACCACTTAAAATTTCCAGTAAAAGTATGCACTTTCTCTTATGCATCAGTCACTTATAACATTTTAAGTTAGGTAGACCGGTTGGCTAATTTAGGACCTAGCACACGGACTCTTATCATTACTGTCATCTTTATTATTTAATTATGACAAGCATACCAATCAGCGATTTAATACTTACCAAGGTGGTTTTCCTAACAAACATTATTGCTAATCATAGAGAACAAGCTACTAAAACATCTAACTGCTATATAAGGCTTCTAGTGTCAATGTTGCATTCCATAAATGTATATTGCATGAGATAGTAGAAGCCACTTATGACTTACATGATAAGCAGACTCGACAGTCACTTACAACCTTTCCCAGACAGACCCTACATTACTATCTATCTAACAATAAATAAGAAGCAAAACTTTCCGGGGATACCAGTAGTCACACGCATGGCCATTTTGATCACTTAATACTTCATATAGGAAAATGTTGTTCTTTTGATTACTTAGTACCTAATAAGGGAGGACATGACCACTGCCCGTACTCCCTAGGATAAATCCATATGAAAGGATTGCCCATCACTTAATATCCATAAAGGCGGATCCAACCAGTTAATACCTAGATCTCGAAGCAGATCCTTTATTCGCTTTGTAAGTTATAATATTTTGATATTTCATAAGTTACTTATCATCATTTCCCCTGACTTTGACACTATAATCTTCAAAATCTAACTAGTTTCTTCTTTTGGCAGGGTTACAAACCTTATAGCCACTAAAGACCTCAACATAGAGTAAACTTTTAGGAGATATCACCGGCACTTATTTAGACCATTTAATACCTTAATAAAGGAAGGTCATAATTTTCATGTGGTCATAAGTTAGTGAATCATGATATCTCACATCAGTAGCAAGTATACCCGACCATTTGTGACCTCAAAGCAAAGAGCAGGCTTCTATCAAATAACTCTACGGACCTTGCATCACCAACCCACTAAGTCTAATTAATTATCCTAAGTCAAATTGCTACTACTTTATTTTAATATTAAACTTAGTTAAATATTCACTACCCATTAATCCCCTTTAAATTACAGACCATAAATGTCAACCTAAGACACTAGGTAAGTCACTAATTTGCAAGTAGTAATTATTTTGTCATTTATAACTAGTCTCGTTAATTTATTTTCTCTATTTAAATGGACATTCCAACCTGATATCATTTATTATTCTTCTTGCTAAAGTTTGGAAACATTTATTATGTTTAAACTGATTGCGACCTTTTGAATTTTAGGTCATATTCATTTCACATCTATTATGGTTGCAATCACATATTTTCATTTATTACATTAAATTAAAATGCAATCTTTTCAAATTCAAATCCCTAGTTAATTAGCATTGCAATCTTCCCTTTCTATTAATTAACTGGTGACTGCTACTTAATAGGAATTAGTTATCTTTTCCTAATTTTAAGTCCATTATACTGTAGTACTTGATTAGTTAATTATTATTTAAAGAATTATTTAATTAATATATTAATTCATTATTTTTTATTTTTTATTAACTTAACTTTCCTAATTAATCTATGAATGATCTTATAGATAGCTCTCAGACTACGTTTATAAAAGGTAGGAACACAGTGGATGGTGTAGTCGTCGTCCAAGAATATATTAATTTGTGTTGTATGAACAATTTTACATGCACTATATTAAAAATCGATTTTCAAAAGACTTGTGTTTCAGTAGATTGAGATATTATTTGTGATTTATTATTACCTGGGGGCTTTAGTATGATGTGGGTTAATTAGATCATTTTATTACTCAATTCTGGTTGTTCTAATATAGTAGTTAATGGGAGTAGTGGAGAAAAAAATCAGTCTAAGAGGGGGCTTAGAAAAGGAGATCCATTATTGCCTCTTTTGTTTCTTGATGTGAAAACCCGTAACTTCCCCGTGAAGGAAAGCGCGGATAGTTCGAGAACAAGCCACAACAGAACGTAGACGAAAGAACATTTCATTGTATATTACAACAATGCACCAGAATACAAGAATATACAGAGTATAAATGAATATTACACAGAAATATCAGAGATTTAAATTACATTTAAATACATCGCAGCGGAAAATAATACAATACACAACTAGAAGAGATATACGGATACAAAGCTTTCCGGATATCATTCCAGCTGTAAACCAGGATCCAGTGAATATAAATCTGCAAAACCAAAACTACTAGCTGCCCGTGTCGAAAATAGGGGCACCCAGAGTTTAGGTTAAAACAATAAACTCCAGGTCAGTTATGTGACTGGTGTGAGAACTAAAACAGTTATTTATCTTTATTTTCAAAGTAAGGTAAATCAAGGGACCACGCCGTATAACACGGAACGGGTTTCCTCCCAAGAACACCAGTGCATAAAACAAACAGCGCAATGCTAAATAAAGAAAAATGAAGCTATTATAAGACCCAGGTCCCATCACACAATGCAACGCAGCCGGAGGATAGGGTTTTCCCTTATAATAGCCAAACATGCTTGGTACGTTTTAAAAATCAAATCATTTGATACTATAATAAGTGTATAGTGTCAAAACAATTTCAATCATAAATATCAATCATAGACGGCATGGGTACCATATATCATGTCGCCATACTAGGCTCTACAAATAAAGCCGAAATAAACGTATTTGAAAGTTGGATTTCCATCATGGTGGCTCATGATTCGAAAGATCGATCGCGTAGTGCAATTCCCCACGGCTTACGTTCCAGCAAGAGAAAACACCGTAATGCACATCCGCACTTTTGGGACCAGAGTATCACCACGGCTTACGTCCCAGCGAGAGAAAACACCGCTTACTCTATATATCCCTGAGCACTAAGCTCATCTCGGTCGACCGAATCCACGACACCACTAAGGTGCCCATCCACTAAAAAGCATACTGATCAAACCACCAGTTTACCATCATACCGGGGTGTGAGGCTCGCGAATCAACGCTATACACAAAGCCATGCTATATTAAAGCTGCGCTTTGATCATCATCCACCAAACTTTGCTTTTCAACAAAAGTCTGGATCACTACATCTCAGCATGCCACACTATCAATCCATATCGTACCACTGATTTCTGCCAATATATAACCTCTGAGCTCGTATGTCTCAGAGAAGGGCGTTAAGCAAGAGAATAAATTCTCCACCGCCAAACAGATATATATTTAGCAGAGATCAACGAGTACAATATAAAGGAATACAATGTCAGACACACCATCCATTTACAAGTCCGTTCTAGGTCTGAACGAAACCGGAGGCACTTTCCTCGCATATCCATCCATCTCCAAGTACGTATGGACGACCACCAACTATTTCCATCCTCTTGGGTGTACAGCCCAATCAGGATCGTCAGTAATTATCCCAACGATGTGAAGACTTCCGGTCTTCAACCACCGTCTTCATCTTCGACATATCGTCGAATCGGTTATTCAGAATGGGTATAAACCCGACCTTTCCGAACAACCTGCGTATATTAAAAATAAATGTTACACAAACACAACATACGTCTCATTCCAATTCATTAGTTACTAACCGTAAATCAGTAAGAGAGCAATTCCCCAAATATTAACCCCGAAGGCCGAAACCAACATCAGATCAATATCCAGGAAACCATTCTTCTTAACTAACCTTCAGCTAGTTTCTAAATTTCAATTCTTAGGGAAAGGTTCCCATTAATTTTATCCAAGATAAATTCTTTAAAATTTATCCTTTAATCTTCCTTTGGATGTCATTTCAAACCAAATTATGGTTTTCCAAACTAGTCGGGATTAGCGAACCATACCGAAGTAATTATTTAATTTATTTCCCAATCCCAACCTATTCATCCCATGAAGCAAAACTGGTAATACTCCATATTTAACACCACAGTGTTATCGGTAAAATTAATTACCATTTCACGTTCAAATCTGATTAAAGATTTAACTATCGATTTGGAGCAAAACTGGTGATACTCCATTCTCGCTCATTTTCTAAAGTTGATAATTTAAATTATCAATCCACAATTCAATTTAATTGAAGATTCATTAAAACTCTTTTTACTGGGTTAAAGAACTAGTGTCATTTAAAACACAGTTCACGATAAACCCAAATCACATTCTATTTATTATCGGGTTAAAGAACTAGTGTTATTTAAAACACAGTTCACGATAAACCCATGAATCAATTCTATTTAAACCCATTTCAAATCCAATTTATTTATTTAAAAATAAATGGGTTTTAATTTCAGTTCAAAACTAGTTCATTTCGATAAAAATCTATTTTTATCTTTTCAAATATGGAGTTTTTCATCCCAATTTTTCCCAAATCATTTCTTATGATTTTACACTAATTATTACTATTTTTAATAATTTTATCAAGGCCCGTACAGTCGATTTCCATCAACGACCATCGAACTGCACTTACAACGACCTTTTCCAAATTTGATTTGGATGTATATCCAAATCCAACCGTTAAATTTCAAATTTCTAATATTCGTTAGAAAGCCCTTTTCGATATGAACCCAACGGTTCTGGTTTTAGGAGAATCCGACGGTCGGATCTCCCGTAATGTCCGTTTGAAATAAATGGTCGAAATTCACGAACTGCCGCGGCGCGGCGCGTTCTATTCAGGCCATTATATTATATATATAATATATATTTCGTCGATTCCTATTTAAAACAAATTTTATAAATAGTTTTGAATTCGTTTCAAAAACAATTTCAACCTTTATTTCAAATTCAAATCAAAATTGAATTTTTCTTTATAAATTCGTTTTAAAATCCATTTCTATTCAATTCAAATTTCAATTCAATTTGAATTCATTTCAATTCGTTTTCAATTCAATTCGAATTTGGTTTCAATTCACTTCGAATTCGTTTTATATTCAATTCATTTCGAATTGGATTTTCTATTCGATTCAATTCAAATTTGTTTTCTATTCGATTCAATTCAAATTTGTTTTCTATTCGATTCAATTCAAATTTGTTTTCTATTCGATTCAATTCAAATTTGTTTTCTATTCGATTCAATTCAAATTTGTTTTCTATTCGATTCAATTCAAATTTGTTTTCTATTCGATTCAATTCAAATTTGTTTTCTATTCGATTCAATTCAAATTTGTTTTCTATTCGATTCAATTCAAATTTGTTTTCTATTCGATTCAATTCAAATTTGTTTTCTATTCGATTTGAATTCAATTTGGTTTTGTATTCAATTTAAATCAAATTTGTTATATATTCAATTGAAATCAAATTCGTTATATATTCAATTGAAACCAAATTCGTTTTCTATTTAATTTAAATTCAATTTTCATTTCAAAATATTCGATTTCTAAATCACTTTTCAATATTCATTTTAAAATGAATAAAATCGATATAAATATCGTTCACGTCAAAATGGCGTCAATCTAATCAACACGGCTTCATATATTTCTATTTTCAAATATTCTATTTCAAATATTTCTTTTTCAAATATTTCTTATTCAAATATTTATATTTCATATATTTCTATTTTTAAAATATTTCGTTCAACACATGACTAATCTCAACGGATGAGTACTGTCAACACATGAACCTTTATTTTATATTGATAAAGATGTAAATTTTATTGTTAAAATATTTCGTTCAACACATGACCAATCTCAACGGATGAGTACTGTCAACACATGAACCTTTATTTTATAATATTCTTCATTTTCTAAATTGGAATGAGGCCCAATCAATTACCATATAAAGTTAATTATATGGATTCCATTCAACACATGTATATAATAGTAATGATAAATAATCAACCATCATTATATGGATTTTCTACGACACATGTATATATCAACAACGATGAATATCAACCATCATCCAAAGTGCACTACACTGTATAAGCATCAAATATAGATATCTAACGCTTGTAACAACCTGTCAATCAATCGATCGACATATTTAATCAATCAGGATGAGTGAACTTCAAATTTCATCCCAACACACGTGTGGGGTTTCAAATCAACAAACACAGATTTTATTTGTGCAGTTGGGCGATGTGTAAAATTTATCGACCCAATCAATGTCCTTCAAATAGGTGTACATAAACAAACCGTCCGGTTTGCAAATGAATATTTTATTTTATTCACTTCCACGTTAAAAATTATATTTTTAACGATCAAGTTATTTTATTCAAACTATGAATATTCTATTCGGTTCATTTATTCAATAAAATGATATTTTTATTTTTCTAACATATTTTAGAAAATTTCGGCGGCATAACGGCACGATACTAGAAATGGGACAAGGCCTAGCCTTATCCCCAGTCTAGTGAAGGCCCACGTCATTCACACATCAATCAAATCCATTCAATTCACCAAACAATTCAATTCAAACCAAATAATCTAACCAACTACACAACCAAACAAACAAGTCCATGGTCTGTGGACGATTGTGTCGGGTGCTACTAAGCACCGTCTGCATCCTAGTATATATATATAACTAGAAAAGAAATTGAAGAGTGAGAAATTCTCACCAATAGCTATCCTAACTCCACGGCACTTCCTATGTAGAACATCTCCGCCGTGCTCGCCTTTCTTCACTTTCGTTGCCCGTAGCCACTACATATATAAGAATTGAATTTTTACTTTGCTATTCAATATATAAAAATCGAATTTTTACTATTTTTACTATGCTATTCAATATATAAAAATCGAATTTTTACTATGCTATTCAATATATAAAAATCGAATTTTTACTCTTTTTCAAAGATCGTATTTTTATAACTTCACTCATATAAAAACCATATTTTATATATCGCCTTCACATACATGAAAATCATATTTTTCTATAATGAGATATCTAATCTTTTAAAGTTTAAATATCAACACTTTGTTAGTTTAAAAAAAATCTATTTTTAATTCTATTTAAAAATCATATTCTATTCTTCAATTCTATTTATGGTTTAAAAACAATGTACATTTATAATTTCAAAAGCAATGTATATTTTCGAACTAAAGATGTTTATATCTTCGAACTAAAGATGTTTATATCTTCGAACTTTACTTCGAAAACAATTCGAATTTATATACAATTTCCAGAATTTAAACAATGTATTTGTAAATCAATTTCAGATTTTTTTCACAATGTTGTTATATAAATTAAAAAAAAAAGTTTAATGTTTAATTATATAAAAACAAAACAAAAACAAAAGGGATAAAGCTCACTGTAAGTGTCGAACTGGAGCTCCCATCAGAAAGCCACCGTGCGCCATCACCTGAAGCCGTCGGACCTTGGTCGGAGGACCCCACACGACGCGCCTACATGTGCGCCTCCTCCATGCTCCGCCCGCCGTCCGATCATCGCAGTCGCCATGGAAACGAGCTCGAACGCTATGGTTTTGAGTCGCTATATCGTGATGAACACTCCATGAAAACCGATGATGATGGTCCAGGTTTGGAGAGCTAAGAAAACTAAACAATTTACGTTTTGATTTCCTTCCCCAATTCGAATTGAATAAAGAAAGTTTTGGGATTAAAATTTCGAGCCCTCAGCCGTTCGTTTTTGGAGTGTGGCGGCTTGGCCCGATAGTGAATTAGGGTTTCCATTCAAAGAGGGTTATATATTTATTATTTTAATAAATTAATTCTAAAATTACTTGTTTAACCCACCGAACTCCAAACAAACTCCAACGGCTGTCGCCCCTAGCGGAATACCCCCATCCCGGACACAATGGGATATGTATCGCAAGCCAATTCGCTTGTTACGATAGGTTTTCATCAGCTTTTAAAACATAAATCAATATATATTCAATTTGGACGTACATTTTAAATTACCGGGGCCACATACGAATTCAGAAAATTCCAGAAAAATAAATCTAGCTTCGTATTGACGATACGGTCCTAACAAAACTAATTTCGTCAAATTCTGAGGCCGTTTGAAAAATGGCCATTTTTCAGTCGATTAAAATCAACTAAAACTGGTCAAACGCATTTTCCTTTGCCACGCTCACATATTGATTCGAAAAGTTATGAAAATTGGAATCTAGCAATAACTTTACATCCCGGATCCAACAAAAGTGGTTTCGTCGAAATCCGAGGTCGTTTGCAAAATTTCCATTTTTAAGGGCCTGAATTCCATAGCGACTATTCTGAATTTTCAACTGGACATATCTTTTTATCCCCGCTATGAAATTTCGATTTTTCGGATTCGTTAGAAAGATATTCACAATTAGATTCCATCATTTTTGGTTTCACTAAAATCCGGTTTATTTTGCACCCGGTACATTCAATTGAAGTTTGAAATCGAATTATCGAACTACCGCGCCATTTTCAATTCCTTTTATAATTATAAATAATTATTTATATTGTAACGACGAACTATATAATATATACGTTCGAATTCTGTTCAGAATAAATTTCTCGTCGATATTGTTTAAAATAATCTATTTTAAATGTTCAAAATTCGCTAAAATTGCCAAAATAAAAATTTTAAACTGGCCCAGATTTTCGGGTTGTTACACTTGTTGTTGATGCATTTACCAAGATTATCAAGAGAGCAGCGGGGAATAGAATTTTAGGTTTGGTAGGTAATGGTTTTTCTAGTAAAGAACTATCTATTCTTCAATTTTCCGATGATACTCTTTTATTTTCCGCTCATTTACCCAAACATATTATTTCCTTGAAATTTATTCTTTATTGTTTTGAGATGCTTTCTGGTCTCAGAATTAATTTTGATAAAGTTCATCTATGATGCTAAATGATTTTGATAAGACTGAGAATCAAATTTCTAATACTTTGAATTCTCCTATTATGAGTTTTCTATTTAATTATTTGGGTTTTACAATTAGACTATCTAAACTCAAACATCATGATTGGTTGATTATTCTCAATAAGATAAATAATAGACTCTCTAGCTAGATAGCAGATTTTTATCTAGAGTTGGTAGATCAGTTCTTACTAACTCTGTATTGTCTATTATTCTTACTTATCGGATGGCTATGCATCATCTTCTCAATTGGGTGGTCGATAAAATTGACAGGATTAGGCGTAATTTTCTTTGAAGTGGGAAAAACATTTGAAGTGAATACAAGTGTTTGGTAAATTTTTTGTAGACCTAAGAAGGATGGAGGTCTGGGGATATTAATTTACATAATTTTAATTCATCTTTATTAGCTAAATGGTTGTGGAAATTAAGAAATGCATAAGTATCTACGGTTTAGAAGCAAATATTATCTAAATTTTATTATGATGGGGGTAAAATTATATTTGATACTAATTATATTTGGTCTAATAGACTATCTTTTTTTGGAATTCCATTTTGAAATGTTTTGACTTTTTTAACTTAGGTTTTCATTTGATAGTCCATTCGAATGATAATACACTTTTTGGCATGATTCTTGGTTAAAACCGAATTTATAGAACTCTTTGAGATTTGCGGCTTTAAAAATGCATTGGTTAAGGAAGTTTATAGGGAGAGTTTATATCCCCTGTGGGAATTTACATTGAAGATATTTAAGACGGATTAGTGTTCAGGCAATTTACCTTGTTACGAGCTAAGTCGTCATTGTATCATATATATAATAATTGCGATAGTTTTTATTGGGGTCTTAATAAGAGTCTAAAGTACTCTTCTAGATCTATGTATAATTTCCTTAATTTTACAGGCATTTCGATTTTAAATTTTAATTTTATTTGGAAGGCAAATGCTCCACCTAAAGCTAAATTTCATATGTGGCTAATTATCCATAAGAAATTGAATACGGTAGAGCAATTATGAAAGAAAAATATTATTTTTGATTATGAATATTGCTTTTGTAATCATTTTGATGAAAACATTGATCATTTTTTTCCTTGTATTAAAACTTTCTATATTTCAAATATGGTTTTAAGAATTTTTGTTTTTAATTTTCTCGTAATTTTATGAATAGTGATTTTTATTGATTTTTTTAGATACGATTTTAATTTTAAGCATAGATATATACTTGATACTTTAGTAACTATTATTTGTTGGTTTATTTGGTTTGATAGAAATTAGAGAATGTTTCATTCTGATTTTAATACTGTAGATAGATTAATTATTAAGATTGTTTCCTTTTGTTTAGATTGAATGACTAACCCTTGTTGTAAGATGATTAGGGAACCTATGTTTGATAGATTTCTCATTAAGGTAGTAATAATTTGCAACTGTCTATTAGAATCACAAAGAATTTTAGTTATAATAGAATCTTTATTTGTAATTGATATATGATTTAGTAGTTATTATAGTTATCTCTATTTATCCTATATTGTTATATTGTTCACACATACACACATATGTGTGTGTGTGTGCGCGCATGCATGCGTGTGTTGTTAGCTTAAGTTTTGTGTAGTCTTAATTCTGGATATAGGTTAGTTGATTCTCGTTGAGGAGCTTATTGGAGATCAGTTCTGGAGAGGATACAGGTCTGGTGTTTTTCGTTGAGAAGCTTTTTGGAGCAGTTCTAGAGAGTCCTTTCTCTTATTATATTGTACTGGTCATTTGCATTTCTTTGAGTGAGTATTATAGTATTTAGGAGTAAATATACTTCAAAATCGGGTGGTGGCCTTACCGGAATTCGATTTTGAAGTATAATGGGCGGTGGTTTTTCCAGAGCTCATCCATCTATCTCCTTTACTTATAGTCATTAATTGTCTAAGCTGGTTGTATACTATTGGTTACCTGCTAGGCATGTTGGCAGTTATTATCACTAGTTTTATATATATATATATATATATGTATGCTCTCTTCTTTTTAGAAGATCACACGTTTTTGCTTTCAAAAACAAAAAGCTTTCCTAATTTTTTACTTATTTGAATTTGTTTATTTTTTTTACTACTATTACACATTAACTTCTAATCTCCAATTTTACGAATTCTAGATACAATTTAAATTATTAGAACATGTTTTCATATTTAATGTGCTAAAATTACATTTCTTAGGAAGTTTTTCCTATTAACTTCGAAAAATAAGCTAAAAGATTTTAACTCCATTAGAAATCACCAGGAATATTTAAATTTCTTATTGTTTGAACAAACATTATAAGGTACAAAGAAACTCACGTACTTTACTTATCTTTTCCTTTTTATTCAAAGTGGAAACAAAAATAAATTTATAAAATTAACAAATACTCTTCCCACAAATTAAACTGTGGAATTTCAAATTATTTCCAAATTTAACAATAATCTTTTAATCATATTATATCCTTTCACCCAAATTTACAATTTAGATTAAGACAACAATTCGAGTAAACTACATTTTTTTGGGATCGATTTCCAAATTTGGGTGAAATCTAATAAAACAAGATTAATATATGAACATGCAGGAATTATATAACGAAAGGATAAGCCTATAACTCAATTAAAAGATAAATCTAGGTGTAAAGATCAGATATATTCCAATGAGGTAAATCTTGTTACAATTGTAAATGTAATTTCCCACTCACATATAAAGAATGCTCCAAAATTCAGATCTAAAACAATTCTGGATCTAGCTTCATCTCTTCTTAAATTTAAGAAATATGTATAAGAGCATAATATACATAGGTTATGATTATAGATATAAAGAAAGATCGGGGATTGGAAAGAAAAAGAAATAGATAAAACAGATCAGATAAGGTCAAATCTAAATCTGAAAAAAAAAATACCTTAAGTGCAGAGGTTGATTGATTTAATTCTCATTTATAAATTTTAATTTCTTAATTTCCTTCTAATATGAATGATTTAGATTTATATTTGATTTAATAAGTTTCCAAGAAGGAATAGAGGAGAAGAATTAGCGAAGCTTCACCCTTGTTTCCATAAAATATGAAAAGAGAATTGAGTGTCCAACGTTTATTTATAACTGCTAGAATCGGCCCGAACCATTGGATCTTAAAAAATAAAAACCGTCAAGAATAGCAAAAACGCATCACACACGTGAGACAGGCAGATTGACCCCTAAGTTGACCGCTAGGATGACCTTTGGTTTGACCTGTGCCAGCATGGCACTATGTTAATTATGGTAATGAATTATTAGTTTACTAGTTCAATTTCATTTATCTTCTTGATTAAGGATGGTAATGGGGCGGGTCTAGGGTCCAAACCCCAAACCCGCTTGACCCGCCCTTGTTTTGATCCATTTAGACTCGCTCCACAAGGTCTTTGAGGCGGGTAGACCCACAACCCGCTTTTGATGGTCCAGGTCTAGGGTCGGGTCTGGGGCATGGCTAACCCACCTCAGCCCGACCCGCATGATTGAAACATCATTAAAACGCTTTATAACTGTAATGGTTACGTGTTAATCTTCTTTGGTATACATGGTTATAACTTGAATTTTTATTTTCAATCAACAAACTGTAAAATTTTCATATTATTAAGTTGCATCATTGATAATCATATAATAACAAATGCATACATTTTGAACTATTATCTTATAACTCATTTTATTAAATTCTCTTATCATTGTGCACACATTATAATATGTATATAATTTATCATTTAGTGATAAAAATGTAAGTATATAAATTTGTGTACATTAGAACACAATATCACCGGGTCGTGGGGCGGGTCGGATCTACCTTGACCCGTACGGGTTTTAGGTACGTGGTAAAATTATAGACCCGCACCGAGTCTATGGGGTGGGTCTGGGGCAGAGTTTAAAAAGTCCGGGTCGGGTCTGGGACATGAGAAACCGCCCCAACTCGCCCCATTTTCATTCCTATTCTTGATACAAACTTCATTCATATAACTTCAAACATGGAAGTTGCTTACAATTTCATAACGACTGCAATGTTGTACGTTTGTGGTCAAATTACATCATTTTTGAAAAAAATGGACCGTAATGAATTAATTAAAATAACTAATGTTAAAGTTATGTGTTGTTGCAACAACTTTTTTCCTTAAGAAATCTTGTCCCATTCACTATTTGAAGGATTGTCTATTCATAAGGAAGAGGAGTATAGTGCTGTCAATTGACAATGGCCAGAAGTTTATCAAACTGGTCCATTAGTGTTAGCTTGCCTTTTAGCAAGATCGTCCAAGACCCAGATATTTATGAATAAGAATCCCAAAGCCTCAAATATATTCCTAGATACAGAGTAGGTCTTGATTCGGAGGAGATTAGATCGATAAAGATGGTTTGTACAACCCCCGACCATGGTTTGAATGCCCCCCGATCGAACTAAGTGGGTCGAACGAAGTAGTCCCAGGCATAAAGGCCTCGGATTGAATCCTTCGATCTGGACCCTATTCGCTCCGGGGAGAGTCGACACTAACGGTTCCTCCACTCTCCCCATGATCTCTTAGAGGCACAGAAATGCTGCCACGTGTCCATACTTTGAACCAATTGACCACAACCCAACCCATAATTTCCTGATGGCTTGAAGGTCTCGCCACATGTCTTTATTCAAGTCGACACCACTCGAATCGGTTAGCCAACTCCCCTGCAACCGCTTCCTAACCACTCCCACTATGCTCCGAAAAACATGGCCTGAGTTCCATGTGTTCGATCCGGGAACCTCCTGCTACTATACCTATAAATATACGAGTTTGAGAAGATTAAGGACTTTTGGCACTTGTACACAGGCCCGGCCCCGGGCATAGGCTGCCTGGGCGGTGGCCTAGGGACCCGGACCGAGGAGGAGGAGGAAGAAGGTGGCTAGGGGGCTCAAACCTTCGAAGCTTTTTAATTAAAATGGATATTTCGGTATTGCATGTGAATGTGTGTTGGTTGAATGGTAGCATGTATTAGTTTGTGTTGTGCGAGCTGGGTTCAATTTCCAGTTGGTTTATTTTGAGCTTCCGTGTTTCTTACTCTTCTTGCAACTTCAAACTTTGCTCTTTCACAACTTCGTTTTTTTTCTTCTGTCAACTTTTCCCTCTTGTCTAGCTTCTCAGGTAAATTTAGGGCCACATGAATTTTTTTGGCCTAGGGCCACATTTCTTATAGGGTCGGCATTGCTTGTACACTACACACGTGCTCCAAACCAGCCATCACTAACATCAATCTGAGCCACATTTCAAACTCTATCATCAAATTGTGAGAGAAACAGTGTTTTATTGCGAGTGTTTGAAGATTATACTTATTGTAGATTTAATTTCTTATCGAATCAAGGAATTATAAAATGAACGTAGGTTCGTTAACACTGAACCACTATACATTGTGCGTGTTTGTTGCTTTTCTCTTATTTTCATTTGATATTTCTTTATTTTTCTCCACAAATTCTAGTCTTTGGGTGTGTGCATTTTTTTGGTCAAACATATATGATCCAAGATCTAGAAACTTGGCTAGGGTTTAGGCTTTTCTCCACTAAATGTAGAATGAATTATTAAGTATGTACTATTAACACTTGATTGTTTGAAGTAACACCGTAAATTAAAGAGTGAAAGTACAAAAACAAAAATAAATATCTATTCATATTTGTTATCTGGAAAGACAAATTTTATTCAAACACAGCAAATTGCTTTACTTACACCATGAGATTTTAAATAAAATTTCAGACCAAAATGACCTTTTTAAAAAAGAATCAATATCAAAGAATGAAAATATATATAACTCTCCCTTGTTTTCATTATGTATACTCAATATAATTTATCTTGTAAAGTTAGTATATTATAAATTATATTCGTTAAATTAATTTTATATTTCTTTTGAGGATTAAAATATATTCATATCGTTATAAGCAACATTTATATACTGTCAATTTTAACAGTTTCCACTTTCATAAATATAAAAATTAAAATTTAAAACTAAATATTAAAATTAATGTTATACAGAGTACTAAATTCTTCAATCTTTCATTCAAATCTAATCATGTTTAAATTTAATACCAAAATTTATCTAGTTTAACTTTCTAATATTTTAAAAAATAAGTTCAAATTTCCATCATCTAAAATTAAAAGTGATTTAAAAATAAAACAATCAAATAATTTAAGATACTAGTGTTAAAATAAAAGTTTTTTTTTTAATTTTAGGTAAATATATTGCAATGAATTCTCATTTTTATGTAATTTAGTTTTAATATTAAAGAGAGGAAAGGTGATGAAAATATAAAAGGGTAATTTTGTGAAAGACATGGTGTATGAAAAGAAATTTTTGGTGTATGCTATTACATTTCATTTTACGGTGTATGTTAAGGAATTATAGGTGTATGAATAGAATTAGCCATCTGGAAAATGTCGAAATTTGAAGAACAAAATTCAAAATATTTGTATAATTTGAGAAGAATGACATACTTGATTTGAGGTGGAACGAAAGAACAGAACAAAAATTAAAACAGATCGGTGAAAAAAAAATTTCGAAGTGGAGGCAGATGCCACATGATTTTTATACTGTGAACCTCGTTGAACACTAATTGTTCTGTCCTCAAATTCAGTGTTCCCCGTGTCCAACTCAGTCAAAACCCTCTGATTTTCACATTTTGCACTTAAACCCCTGAATTGTTGGGGAATTTAAATGCAAAACAACGAAAATTAGGAATCTAATTGGAGGAACAGAAGGAATGAGGACCGAAGAATTGCTCTTCCGTGGGGACAGCTCTTTCATCTGGTCTTTCCCATGCATGAGGCATGCATCGCTGTTGCAAAGGCATGCTCTACACGTGCTGTACTCACAAGCTCCAACACTTGTGCATGTATCCCATTTGTACAGCCTTCTTTTCATCCACCGTCGTATTATAAACGGTTCAATATCCCGATCAAATCCAGACTCCCGAATTCAGGAACGATCCTGAAGTATTGGTACGTAATTACATTTTCTTTTCTTTTTTATATCACCTCACTTATTTCTTGAAACTTTGATGTACGATTAGCAGTTTTGTTCCTTTTTCAATCTTTGTTTGGCGAATCCTGGGAGCTTTTCTTCTTTTTCTTGGTTTATTTCAAAATTGTGACGGTTTTTGCTAATTTTTTTGTGGTGCGTAAACTGCATAATACAAGTTTCTGCGAATCATTTATATGATATAATTCAAATTTCTATTTTTTTTATTATGTTTTTGTAGATATGGCCATCCTCTCGAATTTCATTAACCTTGATCTCACCGGCTACACAGAAAAGATCATTGCTGAATATATATGGTAAGAATTCCAACTTTAGGATTCTCTTGATTGCAGTTTGGCTTTTGTGTATATGATTTCTGTCACTTACCTTTGTATTACTTGAATGAACATCAAAGGTAATATGTGACATATATATGGTATCTATAGAATTTTCTCATGAAGATGTAACATGTTTCTTAGTTGATTATGAGTCCGTTTGGAAATAACTTCTTTAGTATTTATTACATGCAACTCTTAAAACATTTTTGAGTAACGATAAACTGTAAAAGAGTCTGGGTGAATGAATTTGAATAGTAATAAAATTTAGTTGCGATGCTTAATCAAATTGTAAGCATACACAGTTATTGTTTGTGACATATCCACTTCTAAACAATTTACTATACCTCAGCAAGTACGTGTGATAATCAGCTCGTATCTTGAAAAACACGTTTAGTTGGAGCATGTGTGTTGACGGTCTCTAGTGACTGGAAGGGTAGATTGGTGAAACCACGTAGTGATACCTTCACACAAAGTTTATCAAGTAACTCAACGGACAATATCTAAACGAATCTCTGAGTGCAAATGAAACAATGATACTAGCACTCTCAGATCACAACATTCTTGTTTTAAAGGGATAGCCAGAACATAGAAACAAGGAACGTGGGACGTGGCCACGTTCCGCGAACCGGTTTGTTCGTCCCCGATCCCGAAACGAAACGCGACCCGGAAACGTTAGCCGTCGCGAAAAGAAAATGATGACGCATAGGTTTTTGAAAAGAATAAAGGACTCTTCGATTTGTGTTGTACAACTGTATATGGTTGTAATATATATTGGAAGGACAACTATATAATATATCAATTTGTATATATAATGAAAGGGAAGTTGTAAATTTACAAGATCTTCACAAAATTTGGTAATTAACATAAAAAATAAATAGATCAGTTTTTCCAAAGTAGAAGAAAAAACATGTTTCGTACCCTTGCGTTCCCTCGTACCCATGCGTTCCCTTGTACCGGAAACATTCAAGACAGCCTTCCACGTATCTGTTTTCGTACCGCGTTTCGTATCGAACCATATCCTATGTAACCATGAGCCAGAAGCTCCATTAAGCCAAGATTAACTGATTAATTTCTTACTGTAATATATAAGGCAAGTGTGTAAGGTCATTATAGGAGCGTTGCGGGGCAGTTCAGTTTTGGAGCATCTCTTTAGTACCCTTACCATACTGTGGGCTACGCTAATCCAAATCCAACAAGATATAGTAGATGTTCACTCCACAAATATATCGTCATCTATCCAAAACTTGAGCCCGTTCCGACATTCGTAATATTTTCAAAATCTTAACGCAATTATCCACCGTTCAGACATTCATTCGAACTTGCAAATTTAAATATCAAATATATTATTCTATAAATGTCTGAATGAACTCAAATTTTGAATAAATGATAATATATATGTGGATTGAACATCTACAAAAACATGTTGGATTTGGATTAGTGCAACTCACGGTATGATAGGGGTGCTGCATAGCAGAAGTGTTCCAGAATGCTCCTTATATATATATATATATATATATATATATATATATATATATATATATATGTATGTATGTATGTATGTATGTATGTATGTATACACACACACACGTGTGTACGTTCCAATATCCGATATTTACCCAGCTTGTTGGAAGGCAGGATGAATCATACGTCGTAATTAGTTTGTAATACTGACAGGTAGGAATGAACGTTCGGTCGGTTCAGTTGATTTTAATGTAAAAAAAATTCAAATCAACTTAGAATTAAAAAATTTCAATACCAAACCGAAATGATTTCGGTTTATTCGGTCGATACCTAATTTAACCGAACTTTAAGGATAAGCCATTATTTAAATGAATAATTCACTAAAAGTAAAACATTAATTTATATCTAGAGAAATTTTATTTATTAAATTTTATAAAATAAAATTTGATTTTTTTAAAAATGCCTTTTATCACTATATCTGAAGTACTACAATACCATAACATTACATTATACAATAACTTTTTTATTAATTCGATAATCCAAAAAATATATTTTATAAATCAAATTCAAATCGATTTAGTTTCAAAATCGAATCGGCAGAAATAAACCGATTCGATTGTGATAACTAGACTCGGGCTTAGGTCTTGTTAAGCTACCGGAATCGAAATTGAAATTCTACTCGTGAATGAGCATAATAACACTCAAAAATGGTCTTAACGCAAAATTGTCCCTTCATTCCTAAACTATCAAATGCATTCCTTTTACGTGTCTTCCTCATCCATTCGTTCCCCTTTCCCATCCCCCTTCCGTTGATAGAGCTCTAAGCAGATTCAGTTTACCGTTGTTTGGATTCACTTCCTTAAAATTTCATCCTTGTATTGAACTTCAATTAATATCAAACTGGTTAGCTTTATCAACTGGAAGTTTGTGTGCTATGGAAAATCCACGTAGCATTTGGATAACTTTGAGTATGCCAAAGATCTTGTTGGGGCAAAGTTTAGCCAAGCCTTGCTTAGTCCTCTTCATGTTCATCTCTCATTCAGGTTAATTTCTAATGATTGAAAATTTGATTTTTTTTTTTTTTTTTTTTTTTTTTTTTTTTTTTTTTTTTTTTGCACCTTTTGCTTACTCTTCGTGTTCATCTGTCGTTTAGGCTAATTTCTATGATTGAAATTTTGATTTTTGCACCTTTTGCAATGTCTTTGATCATTGAAATTTTGTGAATTTTGTTGATGTTTTCAATTCTTTAGACTTGGAAATGAACAATTAGCCAATCCCAAAAATACTAGGGTAGTATTATTATTGTGTGTGTACATTCACATGAAAATTTAATGATCTATTGTATTGTAGCATGTTTTCTTTGTGCGTGTGAGCGCGCGAATGCGCGTGCGTGTGCGTGCGTCCGTGCGTGTAACATGAAGGAGAATGCAAATCACTGCTTGTTACCTAAATACAACATAATTTTAATAATGCATGTTAGCTAACATAAAAGTAACTTTCACTTCATACTTGTTATTATGTTTATTTTTTCTTATAAGTTCGCAAGGATATATTCACACACTATTTATGAAGCTATTGTAATTTGATATATTATAACTTTATGGTCGTCTAGTCTTTAAACGTCACTATAGAACGAAAAACAAATTTATTTTACTTTCTAATGTATTTCATTTGATTTTTACAGGATCGGTGGAAGTGGCATGGACATGAGAAGTAAAGGAAGGGTAATGTTCTTATGATTTAAATATTCGTTGTAACTTTTTGAAGTACTTTTTGCAGAAATTGGCTACTATAGTGAGTTACCGGTCATATTGTTTGTAAGCTTGAATAACAACATCAGTAGATCAGTACCTACAAATTTAAATATGTAAAGAGGAACATAGGATTAAATTTGTATTTATTAAAAATTCAAGCTACGCCGCTTGAAGGATGCTCTTCTGGCCAAGACGCAATTTTGCTGAAAATGGTGTTAATGTTGAATCCCAAGAAACTTGATCATTTATTATCATTAGCATGAGTTACAAGTAGTGCATGATTAGGCCTTTGGTCCAACTGTGAATAACCATTGATCGTAGATCACTTTTATCCAGAACTCAATCAGAAGCTTTTCATGAATCAAAGGAAGGTCAGATCTTGGAAACCGTGGTCCATGTTACATGGTTAAACCACGTTTTTTATTTTCCCTTTAATTTCCCACTGTATCACTATCACCTTTCCATTTTTTGTAGTATTCTAAAAAAAGTAACATAAATCTACATTGTAAAAATATCGTTTCAAAATCTAAACGGCGAGCTCAACCACTTCGTTCTTCCTTGCTGCAAACTTCTCCTAGGCCGCCGCAAGCTTTGTCAATTTCAATACAGCTAAGTTTCTGCTATTGCAGATTAGTATTATGCTATGTCGGTGAAGTTGTGCGCTATAGTAGTATAGTTGGAAACATTGAAGACCATTTATGCTTCGTTTATCTGGGTTTGTCTGTCAATATTTTTGCAGATATCTTATATTTAATATATATAAATTTCCAAAAAAAAAAAAAAAAAACATTGTTCGAACGATTTGACGGGTTAAACCTTCGTAATATTGAACTTGAATCATTACGGATCGATCATGATAACTATAATTATAGGATCAATGCATATTCCTTTAGGGAATCATCTAAATTTATGTTAAGAGCAAATATGCATCTTTTAAAACTTACAACCCAAGCATAATTCTTCAAAGTTTTGTAACAATGAAACGTGAGCATGAAAACATAAATTGATTTTCCATGAAATGGGCGATCTTTCTAAAGGAGACATATAAAAGCATCCGATGAATTAATGA
Source organism: Allium sativum (assembly GCA_030737875.1). Lineage (NCBI taxonomy): Eukaryota > Viridiplantae > Streptophyta > Magnoliopsida > Asparagales > Amaryllidaceae > Allium > Allium sativum. The sequence goes on along the minus strand of CM060921.1, from coordinate 574,184,700 downwards.
TTTTCTCTAAAAGGCGTCAGAGCCAACACATAGATGATATAGTAAAGTATGTCGATATGCAGATGTGTAAGTGCATGTCATGGGATGTATTGCACATTATTACATAATTTGAATATTTAAATTATTCTATATATGAACATAGGTTTAAATTATTCTCTCTCTCTATATATATATATATATATATATATATATATATATATATATATATATATATATATATATATATATATATATATATATATGTATATATATATATATAGGACATATATATATAGGCAAGCATTCAATGACACCCCGAAAATGCAGCACCCCTTTGGCCTTCTTGAATTCCACCTTTCATTTATATTAGTTTAAGTTAGTAGAAGGTGAGAGAATGAGTGGAAGGAGAGAGAGGGAGAATATGTGGTGGAAAAGGGGGAGGCCAAAGGGGTGATCCACTGTTTGAGGTGCCACTGAACCTGCCTCATATATATATATATATATATATATATATATATATATATATATATATATATATATATATATATATATATATATATAATATGAGGATCATTCCGAGGCACCCCTAGCCATCTGCGACTTACGCCAACCAACAAAAAATTATAGATGTTCAATTCACATATATATTATCATATATTCAAAAGTTGAGTTTGTTTCGACATTCGTGAAATAAAATATTTGATGTTTAAATTTAACGGTTTGAATAAACGTCTGAACGGTGAATAATTGAAAATGTTACGAATGTAGGAACGAACCCAAATATTGGATAGATGATAATATATATGTGGATTGAACATCTACAAATTCTTATTGGATTTGAAATGTTATAGCTAACGAACGAATATAGGTGCTAAAGGGGTGAAACAAAACAGGGGTGCCCCAGAGCGCTCCTTATATATAGGAGCGTTCCGGGGCACCCCTGTTTTGTAGCAACCCTACCCGTTTGTGAGTTACGCCAATTCAAATCCAACAAGAATTTATAGATGTTCAATCCACATATATATTATCATCTATCCAAAATTTGAGCTCGCACCGACATTCGTAGAATAATATATATGATGATTAAATTTAACATTTTGAACAAATATCTGAACGATGAATAATTGAGCTAAGATTTTGAAAATGTTACGAATTTAGGAACAAGCTCAAATTTTGGATAAATGATAATATATATATATATATATATATATATATATATGTGTGTGTGTGTGTGTGTGTGTGTGTGTGTGGATTGAGCATTTACAAATTTTTGTTGGATTTTAAAAGGTGTAGCCCACGAACGGATAGTGGTGCTAAAGAGGTGGTACAAAACAGGGGTGCCCTGGAACACTCTTATATATATAGATATATGCATATGTATGTATATATATACATATATATATATATATATATATAGCATTAATTAAATACAGTATCATCTGTTATTATTTTGAACGAGATGTAACATTCATGTATGGCATCATTAAATAAATAATTATCAAATACTTTATCGACACTAGGCCCGGTCCAAATGGTAGGCGAGCAAGGTCATCGCCTAGGGCAGCGATGCCGGAGGTGGTGGGAGGAGCAACAAAATGTCTTGTATGCTTTTAGAAAATTTTAATGTAGAACTGTGGTAGGGCAACAAAATACAATGTTGTATGTAGCAAAGTGGTTGAAGCAGTTGAGTGATGTTTGATCAACCTGGGTTTGATACCCAACAGTTTGCAATATCTTTTGTTCCACTTTTCTACCTGACCTCTGTCTAGGGAAAGCAAGACTATTGGGCGGGGATTGATCAACACTAATATCCATGACTTAACACTTAGAACTTTTACATATTGAAGTCACATATTTTTGTAATATGTCTTTGTCTTGAACAGACACTTCGTGGTCCAGTTCGTGATCCTAGAGAGCTTCCAAAATGGAACTATGACGGTTCAAGTACAGGTCAAGCACTTGGCGAGGATAGTGAAGTGATTTTGTAGTAAGCACAAATTTTTTTCTCCTAAAATATTCATGTAAATATTATGTACCCTACATGTGTATAATTCATGTTTCATTATAGAATTACTTTTAGAGTACCTAACTTTAGATCAGAACAAATTCAGTAGGTATATTATTACTATTTATTCACATATTATTATTCACCCTTTATCTATTTATAGAGTACTTGGCTTGTAAGGAGATTAAGCCTAAATATAGTGGAAGCCTATGTAGGATTGGCTATAAGCATGGTAAAATAAACATGTGATAAAATAACTATTCCTCACAAACTCAATTCACCTTCATAGAAAATCACAATATTGAGTGATGGATGGACTTGGGAAAAAAATCTGATCCAGATCAACCTCAGTGCTGCGGAAATTACAATACGAATGTGTTGCTGGTAAGGCAGAGCAAAAAAAAGACAGTGGTTCGAATATGTTGGGGATTTTGCGGTTTGAGGCTATTGGATGATGATGATCGTCGTATGAATGTCGTACTTCAGACTTTAAGGATCTATAGAATAGATTCTTTTAGACAATAGCTCAACCCATCAGGTACAAACGGGTTATCGAGCTATCGACTTTTAGGATTCAATAAAGCCTTGGAACAGCGAAATCGGATTCAAAGTTTGTACGATTTTGATCCGATCAAGAACACTTTGAAATTATAATCTGATGATGCAACATAAGAAGAGAATGAAGAGGAGCAAGAATATGATTTTGCAATGCCTTAAAGTGTTGCAAATTTGAGAATTTGCAACAGTTTTTAATGTTGGTAATGGCGCTGCAAAATTGGAAGGAGGAAGAAAGAAAAGCTGGTTTGCGACGTTTTAAACTGCTGCTATTTATAGGTAGCAAAGTGTCACAACCATTTCCAACGGTTGCATCCGTTTCAAACCGAACTGCCGCATCTTTCTGTTCCCAACATCGCAAATCGAATAGTTGCGTCTGTTCATTTGAAACATTTCAAAACGTTGCTAGTTCGCGCCAGATTTGAATTTATTTCGGGTTCGCAATGGGCCCGAATTTGGCCCATTTACTGTTTATCAATTCCGGTCAAAAATTATTTCTCATTTGACCCAAACCCGGCCCGGTTCGGTTCGGTCGGAAGGACGGCGACGCGCGCGTGTGGTAGAGTTATGCATGGTCTTCCTCTCACAACAAAGTAAACATTTGGGTGCCCTAAAGCCCCAACACACTTGTGAGAAAGACCATTAAGTAGTGGCATATCTATGCGTACTCCATGATGTGGGACAAATGCATTTCCTCTTCCTTCATTCATTCTTTCTGTCCAAAACAAAAGACTCATATCCCAAAACATTAAGTTGAAAATTTCTAACAGAATATTGTAGGATAGTGTACGTTCACTTTGGGGAAATGATGTCTATTACTTCACGAGGGAAAAAGTTGCAACATTGATTTCAATTTGGAGTGTAAACTTATAAGAACAAAAGACAAAAACCCCTCCTTTGGGTTTCTCAAGTTGGAATACACCGTAAAACAATAAACCCTGTTTATCATGTAATGCTTTTTTCAAATGCTCTCGTTGTTAGATCAAAATATATGCAAGAAAATATACTGGACCTGTGACGGAAACTCTGACACTATCGAAAAGGACGAAAATACCTTCGGAAATTTAAGTATCATTGTGTTTTTAGATTTTCCACCATCAGTCACCTGAAACCTTTTCCAGTTGATTGATCCAATTGACTCATATAGCAGGAGTACATTTGGACTATACATGCCTCAAAACACAATCGATTGGTGAAACTACCAGCTGTTGGAACTTCCATCGATTGACTAAAAGCTCGAAATATACCTCTTTGCCATTTCAACCACTCCTCCTTTAAAGCACTTCCATACAACCTGTTCTTGTTCGACATGGGAAATATGATATCACAATACAACAATCTCTACATTAATACTATATTTTCCTAAAGACCGTCCAACTTCACCTATATATACATACTCCAAAAAATATCAGATATGTGGCATTAAAGATACTTCTCTAATGACCTTCGACGTGGTCTTCAACATTGTACTTTGTTGACAAATTTCGGCAAAGCCATTGTCCACTAACAAAGTGTTCAAAGCACATTCTCGGTGTAGGACCTATCAATCTCCATACTGAAAACAAACGTTTCTTTCTACCAACTTACTCTTTCCATGCCACTATATGCCACCTAACACATCAACAAACAGATCAAGTATAAGCAATGCTCGAACTGTGTAACAAGCGAGGAGTTAGTGAACATATGTGTCGCATTCTCCTATATATAATTTTTTTGAAGACGAAGCTTATCTTCATTCATTGGGACGCGAAGAACTCTCTTGCCTTTGTATGCTTCATTCATGAGGTGAATACCAGTCAGGTGAATTGCACTTCGACTAACACAACTCGCTACCACTCTAGCATATACTAAGTCTAAATCTCACATCATCTACTTTAAGATGTGTGTCTCTTTAGCTGCTTTAATATCACATATAAGCTCTGCCTCCTTTTAAATATACATTTGAAGTACTGAACGATTTATAGTTATCAAACATCGCGATAGTAATATTGTAAACTTACAATTAGGTATGAATAATAAAAATGATCTGACTAGCTATGACCAAGCAAGCCGCAATTTAAGTACAAACAAGCAATCCAATTTAACTTCGTTGTAAATTTCCAATGCATAAGAAAATAACAACAATTTAAAATTTAAGTCCGGTAAGAATGGCGATCAGACTACGACAAATGTTCAGGGTTTGAAACCTCGGCGATGCACTTTGAGGGCCAAATTGGAATAAGTTCTAGTTCTAAACAAAGTAGGAAGCAACAACAAGAAGAAATCCCTTTCAAAATTACTACAACAATACCTAATAGTGTGATTGATGATTGTACATGGGAAAACATGATATCACAATCAAAGTAGAAAGGTAAGAAAATGAAATGAGCAAAACAATCGCAAGTATTCTCTCAGGCAGCATAAGCAACAATGCTGGTTTCATAGAGGAAAATTAACAGTGAATGTACTTGCTATTGCTATATGAGATAAATGTCATAATCGAGGAGCTGTGAGAGAAAGATAAGTTTTTTGGACACCAAGAATTTATGCTGGATGTGAAGTTTAGTATTGAACTAATTTTTGCGATGCTAAGTAAAAGATAATCCCTAAATTTTAAGGTACTTAACTGATGTTTTCAGTGTTATTAATGGCACATGGCTCAAAAAGGCGCAAACCCTCTTTTGAGCTTTGGCGCACGACGCGGTAAATTGCTCGCGCCTTTTTAATTTATAACGCATATTTACTTTTTTTTAAATCAATTTAATATTATTTTTTTAAAAAAAAATTCAATATTTTTTGCTAAAACATACGCAACAAAGATTTTTATGCATTTTACAAAAAAAACAAAAAACATAATGCATAAAATTTCAAGCACTATAGTTTTTAAATCCAAAATAATAATACACATTAATGATAAACTAGAAATCTGAATCTGATCCAATAATTAAATTTTTTCAATGTCTGTATCATTTGATTCATAAGCTTCAACATCTTTCTCATCTATATCATTTGGATTTATTTTTTCTTCATGAATATGTAAAAGAGCCGAAGTAGATATTGAAAAACATCTAGATGTGAATGTTCTTCTACTTGGATATCTAGCTTCCTCCACTCCTACTTCTCTAGCAGCAACACTCCAAGTCAGGTCATCATCATCGTCAAATTCAAGCTCAACTTCAGTGTCGGATGCATCATCTATATTTTCAGTTAACCATTCATTACAATCATCAATATCATTCAATGATATTGGATCAATGGTGTAACAATTATACCTTCTTTTTAATGCTCGATTGCATTTAGCAAATACTAAACCATGGAATATTTTTATGTTGTAGACAATTCATACAAACATATTGAACATATTCACATATATGCTATTTTTTTCAATTTAGGGTAAGTTTCAGAGTTGTTTGATTATTTATTTTTGAGAATGCTTTCTCTTCCTTCAAAGCTGCTTCTCTTGATTTATCATTCACAGATTCTCAACCTCATTCATTTGCTTTTGCATCAATGTTAGGCAATATTTTATGATCTTTTATATATTACATTATATACTTCTGCCAATATTAAAAGGAATATAAACTACGTTGGATAGTAAAACATATGTTAGCTCTAAATATGTCGGCATGCTAAGGTCACTCGATTACATCATAGTAGTTAAGGCGCTAAGGCGCAAAAAAGTGTTAGCATTGAGCTTAGGGTTTTTTTGAGCCTTGAGCTTTTTTGTATGTCTTTTATATGAGTTTGATCTGCTATTTTACTAACTACAAATTAATTTCTAAACCATATTTTATAATTCATTCAATTATTTACATATTTCATTAATAAGATTTAAATTTTAAATCGTATTTCATAATTTATTGAACAATTAAATTTTTTATTTAACTATTTATAAACAAAAATTTGAATTTAGCAAAAAAGGCACTCAACCTGCAAAAAGATGCACTCAACCTGCAAAAAGGCGCAAACGTTGAGCCTTGGGTTTTTCTGCGCTTAGGCTCGCCTAAGCGCACGCCTTAATAACTATGGATTACATAATTGTAAGGTTATTAACTCGTTGATGATAATCGAATATGAAATAATAATAATAATAATGTAATTATGTTTTCATATAACTGAAAAAAGATATTAACAAAGTTATTCACATTTCATGTCATTATGATAATAGCAGTAGTAGTAGTGATGGTAAGTGTATTTGTAGTAGTAGTTATAGCAGTTTGAAATGCGAAAAAAATTCGAAAAACCATAAAAGAAAAGGTGCGCTGTGCGCCAGTTATGCATCGAAATCATAACGACTCGCCTTTCTCCGTGGTACTTGGCGATAATTAAACCAACCTAACCGTTCATAAAGACGAATGGTTATGCGTACTTACATATTTGCACAAAAATAACTGAACTTTCCATTTCATTACAATAATATTACTGTAGAGTTACAGAGAATATCAGAGTACTGTATAAGTTCAGCGGAAATAAAAACAAATATGCCCTCAGCGGAATAAGAAAACCCAAAACATAACTCTAGCTCCAAACCTGAATCCAGCTTTGAAGACTAAACCTGCAAACCAAACTACTAGTTGTCCGTGCAAAAATAAAGGCACCCAAAATTTAGGTGTGAGAACAATAAACTTCAGGTCAGTCATGAGACTGGTGTGAGAACTCAAAACAGTTGTTTTTAGGGTTTACTTTAAAGTTAGGCAATTCACTGGACCACGACACTAACGCAGAATGAGTTTACTCCATGTGAATACCCATTCATGGAAATTCGCAATGATTTTTTGAAAAATAAAGCTATTATAAGCTCGTTCCACATCACATAGTGCAAGCGCACACCAAATGGGCGAGTTTTGCTTTATGATAACCAAAAATGCCTTCATACGTGAAAATCCTCTTTCATATTATTATTAGTGCATGGTGTGAAAAATCATTTCACAAATAAATGTATTAATTTTAGTCAGCATAATGCCTCATCTCATTATCCTGACATATAGTTATACAATCAAAACCGTACGGGGTCTTAGTGGAGAATTGGATTTCCAACATAATCAAGGCAAAAGAACTTCCTTACCGAACCGTGAGAAACGCCTCTAGAGGGATGTTCCTAGGGGAAACAACTGATGAATATTCTGCCAACACAAGACTGGGCCATCTCTATACATCGACTCCACTAGATGGGCCCAAGTATGGTATTCCTCGGTCGTTACCAACCTTTAACCGAGTGCTCGCTTTAAACAACACGTAAAGTAGATTTCCGCATAGGTAAATACTTGGGGCTCCATATCATGGTACCACCTTTTATCTAGAAGGGAATGATTATACCCTAATACGTGCGATCCACTTAGCCTTGCTGCATTCATCCTGTTTTAGGTCATTACCAAGGTGTGAAGCTTGTCGAGATCATGTTACACAAAGCTACGCTTAAATAAGTCATGCTTTGATCATCCATATCTCATCACATAACTTAAGTATGTCACATTGTCCATTCACAAGGCATCACTGATATTTGTTAATATATAACCTCTGAGCTCATACGTCTCAGAGAAGGGTGTTAAGCTAAGAGAATAAATTCTCCGCCACCAAGCAGATATCTATTTAGCAGAAATCAATGTTATGCAACCAATTACAATGTCAGACACACAATCCATAACAGTCCATCCGAAATTTTCCAAATACATCCATATCTCATGCCACTTATAACCTCGTATTGGTTGTACGGACCAATCCGAGACTAGGGGTGAACATTATTTGGTTAAACCAAATAAACCAACCAAATCAATTTATTTTGGTCGGTTTGGTTTGATTTTGAAACTACATCGGTTTGGAAAAATATTTAATTTGGTTATTGGTTTAACCAAATTAACCGAACTTATATAATATTTTCAAAATTATCGTAGGTTAGATTAGTTATCCATGTAAATTTTAATCATCACGTATATGTCAAAATTACTTTTAACAGACACAAGAATCATAAATAATAATACTCTAATCGTATATTTATGATTTATTTCAAACTATAGTTAATATTACAAATATAAGATTTAAATTATTTTTCAGTTTGGTTAAATCGGATAACCAACCAAACTTAATTCGGTCGGTTTGGTTTGGTTTTGATTTTTATCGGTTTTAGTTTGGTTTGACAATTTTCATCATCGGATAAACTAAACCAACCAGACGCTCATCCCTATCCGAGACATCTGCAGTCAATCCAAATGATTCGAAAATTCCCGGTCTTCGCTCGTTGTTTTCCAAGTTTCCACTTGCTTTATAACATCGTATTATTACTTGGAATGGTTTTTGGACCTATATCCGATTCCGGTCTTTCCAAGTAATAAGCGTACTTTTAAAACAATAGTTATGGACTACACAAGCTTTTCAATTCAAATCTCCTTCCAAATCGTTATCGATTCATTTACAAACCAAGGTTGGATTTATTCCAAGTTCTTCAAGTTCCATTACCATTTTAACCCTTTTATTTGAAAACCAATTATTCACCTTACCAACCTTTAATTTCTCAAAAATACAATTTCTTTGTTTTCCAGTACCCTTTCCTTAATTCTTCAAAATTACCAAGTCTTTATTTGGATTAATCCAAAACAATTGATATTCAAACATAAGTTTACATAAAGTTAAACCGACTTATATTTGATATCAATTCACAAAATCGACGAATACTATAAGCAGGCTGTCGGCGGTGAGGTATCTGGTGAGGAGAAGCGGTGGCACGATGGTGGGTGAAGGCTGTTTAGAGGAAGGCTGAACGTGTTTTAAGGGAAAGGGAAGTGGAGCTTTGGTTTTTGGAGCGGGGATGTGGAGGTGACGGCTGTTTGATGATGGCGGACTGGCGACGTGCCGGAGGTGGCAGGTGGGTAGCAGTAGTGGTGGTGGTGCCTGGATGAGCTGTTTAGAAGAGAAGGGGAAGTTTTGTGCAGGCAAAGGGGGAGGAGCAAATGAAGTGGTGGGTAGAGGAGGAAAATGGAGCTGTTGTGGGCTGATGGAGGCTGTCGGTAGTGAGGATTAGGTGGCGTATGGAGGTGAGGAACGGTGGGGAGAGATGATGTAAAAAATGTGGAGTTGTGTACAAAATGAAGCTTACGTGCTTCTTATATAGGAGTTTTAAAGGGTATATTTGTCAATTCAAACAAGGACACATGTCCTCTTTAAATTGCCCACTACATACATGTAGAGACATATGACAATTTCATGAACTCTCTTTCATGCATAAATCCACATATGTGAACACTTGACTTCATCATATAAATTACACCATGCATGGTGACAAATAAGAGGTATTTATTTAGGGTGCGTTTTTTAGAGGTCCCTATTAAGTTTCAAAATATAAAAAAAAACCCGGTCATAAACTTATTGTAAATTTAGTCCCTATTTTTCGAAAATTCATAAAAAAAAATATAAAAAAATCACGATAATTCGTATTTAAATTAAACATGTACTCGCCCAAAAATTCAGATCATAATAAAATCAAAACATGCATCAAAATCAAAAAAATACAGAAAACAACGAAAAATGCAGTAATTTGCATCAAATCATGCACATATTTGGAATACTTGCATTCATCTGTGCAAGTATTTCTCTGTTATATTTTTACATGCAATACTTACATACATGTGTGCAAGTATTTAAAATAGTTGCATACATGTATGCAAGTTTCTGCACACATTTTATTTTCACATGTAAATACTTGCATACATGTGTGCAAGTATTTCAAATAGTTGCACACATGTATGCAAGTTTCTGCATACATTTTCAACTAAAACAGCTTCAGAAATACTTGCATACATGTATGCAACTATTGGCAAAAAGTTGCATACATGTATGCAACTATTTGCAAGTTTTAAATTCACACTACATCCCTGTAATGTTTTCTCTGTAAACCCGCCCCCTATTTTAGCTGCCGCCTGGAATCTTCCGCCTGCCACTTTCCATACCTCCGCCTCTTTCGTTTTCTGTCCAAATTTTCAGGCGCTATAACTTAAAAAAAAAAAAAATTCTAAAATCTATAAATATTCTCGGAAGTCCACAGAAATAAAAAAAAAAATTGCATAAATGTATGCAACTTTTACGAATAGTTGCATACATTTATGCAACTATTCGAATACACATGCATATATTTATGCACGCCTGTTTGAAAAATTGCATACATGTATGCAGTTTTTCTATATAACTGCATACATGTGTGCATATATGTCAAAATATATGCAAACGTGAATAAGTTGCACGTAGGTATGCAGTTTTTAAATAAATGCATCAGCAGATGCATGTTTTAACAATATGTGCATACATGTATGCATTTATACTGCAGTTTTGACGCAGATTTGAAATAAATGCATACATGTATGCAACTAATCGATTTATATGCATGTTTTGATGCAATTTACTGCATTTCGTTGATTTTCTGTATTTCATGATTTTGACGTTGTTTTTAATGTTTTTTGGATCTGATTTTTTTCACGATTAATTGTTTTAATTAAATACGAATTTACATGGTTTTTTAATATTTTTTTTGTATTTTTTTGATGAATTTTCAAAAAATAGGGACTAAATTTACAATAAGTTTATGACCGGGGGTGAGCCTAATTAAGTTTCGTTTTAGGGATGTGTGCCTAATATTCACATTTATTTATTTATAAATAATTCAATTTTTGTAACTTCGTAACATTTATTTATATAGTAATTTCTTAACATTTATAAGTGTAACTATCATATTATTTAAGTTTAAATAAGCATCTAAATTCATGTTATCATAAAAATATTTACAACTTAAATATTTCAAAAACATTTATTAATATAAAAATTTCCAAAATTAAATTAACCAATAAATAGTTCTTAATAATCTTTATAATATATAAACATTATCATATGTTATCAAAATAATATTACTTATTGATATTCAAAAATATATTCATGTTTGTAAAATCTTATGTATTAAATAACATCTTTAAAAATAAATCATGCTTTACAAAATCTTTTTAACTATATTAATATCATTATATATTAGTATCAAAATATTCATAAAATCCTATAAAATAAATATAGCCTTAAAAGTAGGTTAATCCATATTCTTATATCTTAATAAAACAAAACAAGATACTTATTCAAGATTATTAAATCAAAATTTGTATTTAAAACTCATTAAATCCAATTAATATCCAGAAAGTTTAAATAAAATTTCAATTTAAACTTAATTAAAAATTCTGGGTTATTACATTCATCCCTCCTAGAACTTTTCGTACTCCAAAAAAAAAAAAAAAAAACAGTTAGTATTAAATTCATTTACGAATTTTAAATCAAACTCCTTATAATTTTGGAAAAGGTTTCAAAACATTAGATAAAACAGGCTCAAATCATCTCATAAAAACAAAGCATATATATCGTAGTCAACCCAAAAAGTGTCATATCATCCTAATCATAGTACAAAACTATAACTTTCCCTATCTAAGCACGTACTACGTACTTGAGCTAGTCTAAAAATATACAATCACAAAACGTACACCTATCAAGGTACTAGATCCCAAAATGTGTCCTAGCCCAAAACATCTTTGTGCATTTAAGCACTTAAGATAACTATATACAACATATACAATGTCCAACTCCCAACCCACTAATCATACGACATATCTGATTCATCGTCTGATAGACCAGACAGACTGAGCTCCTCAGGCTCCTTATCGTCATCAACTACATATTCATCGTCGTCAATCACCTCTCCGTCGTCATCCTCACCTACCATAAATCCATCAACTCCATCATCCTCATCCATTGGTTGCTTTAACTGATAGATAATACCATCAATCTCGTCATCTACCTTAGGGGCTAGGTCATCATCTACCGCATATCTAGGATGCTCTAATTCATCTATAATCGCGTCAACCTCCTCACCTATCTCGGGGGCCATAACTAGATCAGGATCCTCAGATATTGGTTTGTCCTATTAACTGTTGGTCTCTCTTATCTAAACCCGCAGCCATAATGCATCTAGCATATTATCATCCATACCTGGAGGGATCTCAATACCATAATAGGCTGCGGCCTCTGCCCTTGTCATCTGCTCTATAATCACGGGGCCCGGGGTAAAGTCCTGGCACATCATAATGTCATCATCCTGCTGTAGGGGAATGTCTCCTCCTAACATATCGGGAATGTAATGATCAGAGTTAAGGTCCGTATCACTATGAGGATATTCTGTCTGATCCTCAGTAAGGGTAGAGTCTGAAGAAATTTTTATAATCTCGTGATCACTAGGAATAAGTCCATCACTAGAGTCGTTAGAAATGTCTGTAATCGAATCCTCTAAGTTAGACCTAAAGCTGCTAACAAGAAGAAATGAGAGAGATATTGTCTAACACTAACACTTGAGGTTTGCCGCTCTAAAAGTAAGAAAATTTTAAAGCTTAGAATCTTCTTTTAATCCAAAATCCACTATTAGATAATTTTTTTTAGAACTTATCGTTTACCTAACATATCCAAAATAATTCAAGTCAAATTATAAAGCTATACTTATTAAGTGTTTATACCTCGAATTCCTTCTCCAAATTATTCCGATATCCATTAAAAATAATTAAGGGACTTAAATTAAGTCATTTTTATTTTTATTTACCAACCTAGAAATCATTAATAGATTATTCAAAGTGGTTAATGAACTTTGTCTAAGTTCCAGTGCAACTCAAAATTTTCCTTAGTTACCCTTTTAAAGGGTTTCTCATACTTAAGTTACTCACCCAATTGAACCCATATAAGATTACCAATACTTACAAATTCATGAGTTAAGGAAAATTCCGCTATAACACATTAATTTTATAAGCAAAGATGCTCTTTCAAACATAATATTCTTGGATCACATTGTAGGGTACTTCTAACCCATCTTTAATGAGATATTATAACTTTGATGAGTCATTTCTTTTGTTCAAATATGTCGTACCCCATAGCTTTGTATAAACCAAAGCTCTGTTACCTAATTATAATGACCTGGTCTTTTTCAACCATCGGGTAGTGGCTGCTCTCCACCGTGGCATTACAATGGTACCTAACACCTTGTTTTACGGCCAACCTCTCGACTGCCGCGGTCTAATGCCTAACCAATCCCTCTTGGGACGTGTAGAGGTAAGAGTCCACTGCTCGCCACTAGACACCTGGCGAGAACCCCTATCACGCTGCCTCATGCCGTAAAATTAATATGTTATAACGAAATTTTTCTTAATTCATGAATTTGCAAGTATTGGTAATCTTATATGGGTGCAAGTAGGTGAATAACTTAAATATGAGAAACCCTTTAGGGTAATCAAGGAAAATTTTGGGTTGCACTAGAACTTAGATATAGTTCATTAACCATTTTGAATAATCTATTAATGATTTCTGGGTTGGTAAGTAAGAAAAAATGACTTAATTTAAGTCCCTTAATTATTTTCAATGGATATTGAAATACTTTAGAAAATGAATTCAAGGTATAAACACTTAGTAAGTATAGCTTTATAATTTGACTTGAATTGTTTCGAATATGTTAGGTAAACGATGAGTTCCAATTTTTTTGATTTAATAGTAGATTTTGGATTAAAAGATGATTTTTAAGCTTTAAATTTTTCTTACTTTTAGGGTGGCAAACTTCTTAGTGTTAAACAATCTCTCTCAGTTTCTTCCTAGTAGCAGCTCTGGGTCTAACTCAGAGGATTCGATTATAGACATTTCCAACGACTTTAGTGATAGACGTATTCCTAGTGATCACGAGATTATAGAAATTTCTTTACTCTACAATTATCGAGGATTAGGCAGAATATCCTGATGGTGATATGGACCCTAGTTATGATCATTACATTCCCGATAGAACGACCCGAACTTCCCCGTAAAGGAAAGCCCGGATTGAGTTGAAAACACAAACATACGAACATTTCATTGCTTATTACAACAATTTACATCAGAGCACAAGAATATACAGAGTATGAACAAATAATATACATTTGATAAATGTCAGAGATTAAAATACATTACATAGCAGTGGAAAAATAATACATAACACAACCGAAAGAGATATACGGATACAGAGCTTTCTGAATATCGTTCCAGCTGTAAACCAGGATCCTGTGAATATAAATCTGCAAAACCAAAACTACTAGCTGTCCGTGTGGAAAATAGGGGCACCCAGAGTTTAGGTTAAAACAATAAACTCTAGGTCAGTCATGTGATTGGTGTGAGAACTAAAACAGTTATTTAGTTAAAATGGAGTAAATCAAGGGACCACGCCGTATAACACGGAACATGTTTCCTCCCAAGAATACCAGTGCATGAAACATACAACGCAATGCTAATTAAAGAAAATGAAGCTATTATAAGACCCAGGTCCCATCACACAATGCAACGCAAGCCGGAGGATAGGGTTTTACCTTATAATAGCCAAATAATGCTCGATACGTGAAATTTCATCTTTTATTATTACTATAAGTGAAGAAATCAACTTCAAATATAAATGTATCAATCATAGACGACATAGTATCCCATGCTACTATGTCGCTAATACTAGGCTCTACAATCAAAACCGAAATGTCACGTATTGAAAATTGGATTTCCGTCATGAGTCGAGGCAAGGGATCATCCTCGCCGGCTTCGAGACACTCCAGCGAATGCCTCAGGGTCACACACAACGATCCCTGGGAATCAGTAGGGCCGGTCCACACTTAGTGGATTAGTTATACCTGAACACACGTTTTCCCGCCCTATCGGGCGTCTATGAGCCAGATGACTCAATATCCATCGGCTCCGTAGAGACCGATACATCCGAGGCGCCTCGCAATCCAACAACCACATAGGTAAAAATATAATAATATCAGGGATTGCAAAACCCGACATCACCCATAGCTAGAAAGAAACGTCATGTTCTCCCTACGGTCCCTCAACCCGTTTTTAACTCATACCGAGGTGTTAGGCTCGCGAATTAACGCTATACACAAAGCAATGTTGTATTAAAGCCTTGTTTTGATAATCAACCACAAGACTCTGCTTTTCAACAGAAGCCTTGATCATCTGCATCTCAACATCCCGCACAGACAATTCACGCCATGCGACTGATGTCTATCGATATATAGCTTCTGAGCTCGTATGTCTCAAAGAAGGGCGTTAAGCAAGAGAATAAATTCTCCGCCGCCAAACAACTATATATTTAATAGAGATCAATCAATACAGAATAAAATCCAATGTCAGACACATCCATTTACAAGTTCGTTCTGGGTCTGAACGAAACCGAAGACACATTATTCCTCGTCCCGTGTCCAATATAGGAGAGAGGTCCTCGCATATCCGATCGATCTCCAAGTACGTCTGGACGATCACCATTTATTACTTTGTCTTGGGTGTACAACCCAATCAAGACATCAGTAATCATCCAAACGATGTGAAGACCTCCGGTCTTCAACCACCGTCTTCATCGTCGATTTATCGTCGAATCAGTTATTCAGAATGGGTATAAACCCGGCCTTTCCGAATAACCCGCGTATATAATAAACAAGTGTTTTAAAAACACAACATACGCCTCATTCCAATCCAGATTATTCTTTTATTTAAATATTCTTATACTTTGGGAAAGGTTCCCATTAATTTTATCAAAGATAAATTCTTTAAATTTATTTTTTAATCTTCCTTTGGATATCAATTTAAACCAAATTAAGGTTTATCCAAACTAGTCGGGATTACCGCACCTTACCGAAGTAATCATTTATTTAATTTCTCAATCCCAACTTATTCATCCCATGGAGCAAAACTGGTATTACTCCACAACTAACACCACGATGTTATCAGTGAAATTAATTACCATTTCCCGTTCAAATCTAGTTAAAGATTTAACTATCACTAGGAGCAAAACTGGTGATACTCCATTCTCGATCATTTTCCAAATTTAATAATTTAAATTATCAATTCACATTTCAGTGTAATTAAAGATTCATTAAAACTCCACTTAGTTTTAATCTTCCCAAAAATCAATATTAATGATTATTTAACACAAACATGTCGCATCGACAATCTACACCGTACTATTGATTTCTACCGATATATATAACCTCTAAGCTTGTACGTCTCAGAGAAGGGTGTTAAGAAAGAGAATAAATTCTCCGCACCAAACATATATATTAAGTAGAGATCAACCATACAGTTCGAAATACAATGCTAGACATGTAATCCTGTCTTTAACTGGATTAAAGAATTAATGTCATTTAAAACACAGTTCACAATAAACTCAAATTACATTCCATTAATTATGGAATCTTCACGGAAAACAGATTAATATATATAATCAATATCAACTTCAGTATCCGACTAATAATATAAATAGAATAACGACAAAGTCTTTTAAATTTCATATATATTATCAGTCTTCCTCCACAGAAGCTCACTTCGATTATTATCAAATCGAATTCCAATCAATTCCAATTTAATATATTAAATTGGAAAACTTTACTTTGGAAAATTCCCGTTAAATCTTAATAAAAAGATTTATAAAGTCCAAATCACATTTCGCTGTAAATCGGGTTAAAGAACGAATGTCGTTAAAAACACAGTGTAGAGATAACTGTCTTTCAGGTCTTTCATGTGTTGCTTCTACTGCAATTGCTGATGGGTTTGGTCTTTGTTACCTTAAAGGTTCGAACTTTGTCAGCGGCTATCAGCTTACTACTCTTCCAAGTACTTCTTATGTGAATGTATGTGGTCAGGGTATTCCTAATAATACTCCAATTTCAGAATCTGTACAACCTAGTTCTACTAAGTCAAAGCTTAAAGGTTGGGTCATTGCCATGTCATTGGTACGATTATTGGATTGATTTTGTTAGGACGTGGGTTATGGTGTTTGTGTTGCTAAAACAACCAGAAGTTTGGACCGTCTCTGGCACAATATGCTCTTCTAGAGTATGCCTCGGCTGCTCCTGTTCAATTTTCGTATAAAGACTTGTATAGATCAACAAACGGGTTCAAAGAAAAGCTCGGGGAAGGAGGATTTGGAGCAGTGTATAGAGGAATGCTTGCTAACCGAACTGTAGTAGCAGTTAAGCAATTAGAAGACATTGAGAAAGGAGAGAAGCAGTTTAGAATGGAGGTCGCCACCATAAGCAGCACTCATGGATTTGAGTTCACGCCTTGAATTCACTCATAGCATTGTTAAATTAGCGTTCTTAGAGCAAGAAATGAATTGCAGTTCAGTTAGTCCAAATAATCGCCTTGAATTTTGTTTTAACATCGCAGAGCAAAAATGAATTCAATTTTAATTTGGGAAAGTTAAAAAGTTGAAACCTGTTATAATAGGTAAACATGTCACTGGGATTAATATGGGAAGACACCCCCCAAACTTCGGATTATTCAGAAAACAGAAATAATCCAAACTTGGGATTATTATGGGAAAGCACGTTAAACTTCAGATTATTCCTAACAATTAATCCTTTTATTAAAACCAGTGGTTCCATTATTTGTATAACGGCTAGCTGTAAGTTTTGGAAACGATTAAACGAGCTTTGGGAGAAAATTTTATTATTAAATTTTGATTTAGTCTGAAATGGAGATTTGAAAATTTGGAATATGGTTTTAAATTTAAGCTATGGAAATTTAAATTTATTTTGGAAACGATTCGGACGATTTATATTTAAATCGTTATATGGCCATTTGGTGTGCCTTTTCATATGCTCCGCGCCGCAAGCAAAAATGGCGCAAATGCCGCGCCGCGCCTTTCATAACTATGGATGCTTTTGTGTTTACGAGGAAGTAATGTATGGCGCACTAGCTAAGAAGACGGGCTTTTCTTAAAAGAATCAATACATAATTTACCATTACATTCTCAAAAGTGGTTTATGCACCTATAAATTATAACCACATGAGCCAAACAAATTACGATCAATGGTTAATACGCAAATAATATAGTTTTGATAAGTATGGATGTGAATATGGATCTTAAATTTGTATTAACGCGTAAACATGATTGTTATCATGAAATAAGCGTATAGTAAAAGTTACAATATGTAAATTTTAAGGTAGTATTATTGCTATACAATTTTGTCGTCTTCCATGTCTATGAGCACATCTTTCCACCATTAATGGCGAGAATAAAATTTGAAAAAAGTGGTGCGAAAAGAATGAATTTCATGGATCATAATACTTTTTTTTTCTTGATCCTTGTGCTTCTAAAGGCGAAGATGAATTATAAAGGATGTCACACCTTTGGAAAAATAATAAATTAAGGTTGTTTTGGTTATTAATTATGATTTCTAATTCAAAACCTTTTTTGTTGCTTTTTAATTAGTTTCTGATTAGAACCAACAAAATTATTTAGAACCTTTTCTTTCTTATTTTTTCTTTTGATTTTGGATGTTGAATGATAGTTTGTTCACTTAGTGCCCCATATTAAGATCTACAAACATAACGCGAATTTGAAATTATAATATTTAAGTACAAAATTTAAAAAAAAACTAAAATTCAGTATACTTTCAAAATCTACGTTTTTGAAAATTATATATATTCAAATTTTGAATTGAATTAAAATTTTCAATTTTTTTAATTAGGAATTCCAAAAATTCTAATATTTAAATCCTAAAAATTTATTGTTCTAGAAATTGTAATTTTGAACAATGAAAGATCTATAATTAATTTTAAAAGTATGATTCTTTCAACGTTAACATTTCACAATTTATTTCTAATACTCAAATTTCTCTTAGTTCAAACTTTTGTTAATTTGAAGCATTTATTATTTAGAATTCTTATTATTAATAATCTTTATTTAAAAACAAATGATAAATAGCACATTAGTGTAAAAAAACATGGTTATCAATTTTAATCTGAAGTTTTACAATGCAAACATATAAGTAAGTGATTATTCAGAATTCAACATTTAGTAATCAACAATTTTGAATTCGGATTTTGGAATTCAGCATTTCAAACAACCAAAGCCTAAAAACCTAGCTAAACTGCATGTGGATACAAATTTGTATGATCTCGATTTTCTAGTTTGCAAACTTGTGAAATTTTCTTTTTTATTTACTAGTTGCCGAAATGTTAGTAAATGATAATATCTTCATTCTTTAAACGAATGTTGACAAAGATACGAATAATAAAATAATGTGACTCGAATATACTTTAAATGGGAAGGGAAATTAATTGAATGATATAAGAAAATAAAAAAATAATATAAAGAAGGGATATTGATTGATTGAAGGAAGGGAGATTAATTCATTGGTACTTTAAAGAAGGAAAACCGATTAATTGAATATAAAGAAATTAATTGAGCGATTCAATCAATTAATTGATGAGTGAATATAAAGATAGAAGAAAAGAACGAAGTAGTACATGGAGATTATATGTGCCATGTGTTGAAGTGGACATATGTATTAATTTCCTCAAAAGTTTACCGTAACGCCACGTTCTCTTAAGAGTATATTAAAAAAAAAAAATGAAATAATGAAAATGAGTTAATTCGTTCAATTAGGATACTAGTAAAAAAATAGGCGAACGGAAGTTAGAATCAAGTGGTGCATTAGTGCATTCCACAACCAGGGTCAAGGTTAGGAATAACCCACCTCCTACAAAGGGTGGCTAGCTCTAACTAGGTTGACAAGTTTGTCATGGCAAACTTGGAAGTTACTAAGTTAGTTGGCTTTTATAAAGCTGACTAAGACGATAATGTAATATTTGCACCATGCATAAGTCGGTTAAAATTGAGGTTCTCCTTCCTATGTTTGGAGCGTGTTTTTTTATTGTTGTTTGGAAGTTTGAATGGATAGACGTGATGTTTGATGCCGTGTGTGTTGGGAAGGCTCGTAGGAGACTGATTTGTTAGTTAGCACCACGTCACTCATTTCAAGATCACTTACCCTCCTCCTCAATCGAGCAACTGCTCTTTCTACTCCGGTCATCATTTTAGCTCCGTTATGGAGCTTCCTCCTCCACATAGACCAACTATGCTCTTGTTGGGGCCTTTTTTGCTCCTTTAGCTACCTGGGAATCTAGAAGTATCACTACCCACTTAGTGCTACTGTGTCTCATCACCATCTTTCTTTCTTTGTTATTCTTGCTAATTCAGGTAGGAATGCCTCTCTTTTAGATTCTCCTAATGCTTTGACTTTTGTATCTGATTATAAACCAAGAAACATCAATTGTTATGTTCGTATTTACTTTGGTGAATGATGATGGGACATTTATGTCTCTGTTGGAAGTCTGGAAGGCTAACAAATCCTATATGGGATCATTTGGTTGGATTTTTCTTGATCAAAACCTCTCTTGTACTGCGATAACAATTGTTTTAAGGGAGTTTGTAAATTGACTGACGCCATCAAAGTTGGTTAAGAGAGTTTGAATTCCTCTATGCAGTGGATAGGGAATGAAAGGCGGACAGATCATAATCCAGGGTAAAGTTTTCATCATTACCTGGTGTAGTCACATCGTCCATTTGGCATGTGAACTCTATATTCCTATTTGAGTTAATCTGTTTAATGTTCTTTTCATATACCGAATTGTTCTTGCCTAAATTGGCATTCATGCCATATTGGAAATGTTATTTACCTTGATAAACCTACTTAAAATGAAAACCTTCCGAACATGCTAAGGTACTCATTGAGGTGAACCTGAAACATGCACTGCCTTCTATGATCACAATCCAACCTACTAACAGCCATATTGTTATGTGTATATCTCTTATGAATTGATGACTGGCATTTGTGTCACATGTAAAGTCATTGATCATGCTTTGGATGATAGTTTTATCACCCAACTCCATGTACCTTTAGCGCACCCTTCCATTTCCCAGGATTTGATCATTTTTCAACAATGCATGCCTACCGAAACCCCAGATTGCTCTGTTCTCAGCCATGATAATCAAAAGCCAATTTCTTAAGTGATAGTGCATTATAATATACTTTTTTTTATATTATTTCTAGTCATGCTTGAGGAACGATACGTTTATACATGATAAGTAATGGATAAAGCTGGATGCGATAAAAAGAGAAGATAAGAAAAAGTAGTATGTTCATTCAAATATATAGAGTTCGCATCAGTTTCATCAATCGGTAAAAGCTATGTACTTAGCATCATGTATTAATGATTTGTCACAAAAAGTTTGGATCTATTCCACGAGGAGAAAGACGCTACCCTTGTCTAGACTTATATGCAAAATACCTTGGTATGAAAGTAGTCGTGGACGTTGTTGATGGTTCCCAGCGCTGATATAGACAATGTGTTAGCATTATAAGAATTAACTATCAATCTGTTGTGCGAATAATTACACAAATTGCTCTGATATCAATCTGTTGTGCGAATAATTGCACAAATGCGGAAGAACAATAAACATGATCTAGATTTGCCAATTGAGCATCAATCTAATCCGATAGCAATTATTCTATTAATTCAAACAAATAGTAAATAACTATAATGAAAAAACAAAGAGACGCACAATATTTATACTGGTTTCACAACTATCGAGATAGTGTACGTCCAGTTCAAAGAAGAGAGATGTTATTCCACATGAAAGAATTACGAAAGATTACAAAATCAGACTTTACGTTCCCAAACCTCAAATTAGGCTTAACAAGAAGAAGAGACACTCCATTTCGAGATCACCGACTGTTGTGCGAAAAAACTGCACAAATGCGTAAGAACAATAAACAGGATATAGATTTACCAATTGGACATCAATGTAATATGATAGCAATTATTCTATTACATCAAACAAATAGTAAATAACTATAACAAACAAACAGAGAGACACACAATATTTATACTGGTTGCACTACTATCGAGATAGTGTATGTCCAGTCCGAAAGGGAGAGATTTTATTCCACATGAGAGAATTACAAAAGATTATAAAATAAGAGTTTACATATTCAAACCTCAAATTAGGCTTAACAAAAAGAGACTCAATTTGGGGATCACTAGCTCTATATCAGGATGAGTTTACAATGAAGTCTACCCACAATTTATAGCTAGTGATATCTATATGAGTCATCAATCAAATTACCAAGATATGGTAATGTTAGAAATAGTTCTGCATTTAATAATTCTACCTACCTCCCAATCCGCATTTAATTATTCCACTTCCCAATTAGTCCTTTCATTATTCGATAAAATGAATGAGTGTATGTCTCTTAGGAAATTGACGTGTCTCTTAGAAAATTGGCGTGTCTTTATTGCTTATCTTGGAGACAAGGTTCATGGGTAGTTTTGGAACATGGAGAACAAGGTTCATGGATAGTTTTGGAACATGGAGAACCCTTTTTAAGGTTATAAAATGATTTAATTGGATATCTCCAATGCCCGCTACAGTTCTAAATGTAACTGGTTCTAGGTGGTTTGTGACTTTCATAGATGATTGTACTCGGGTTACTTGGGTATTTTTACTCAAAAACAAGTCTGACGTCAGTATTGTTTTTCCAAAAAAATTCTACATGATTAAAAATCAATTTGGAGTAAACATCAAAAGGCGTAGGACTGATAATGGAAAAGAGTACTTCAATCATGTTCTTATTTCTTTCTGTCAAAAGGAGGGTATTGTCCATGAGTTTTCTTGTGTTAAAACACCACAACAAAATGGAATCACAAAGAGGAAAAATGGACATCTATTAGACCAAACTCGGGCACTGTTGTTTCATCAAAATGTTCCTAAATATTTATGGGGGGAGGCTGTTCTCACTAGCACATATCTTATTAATCGATTACCCTTTAGAGTATTAGGGTTCAAGAGTCCTATGGATGTTCTTTCTTCCTTCTATCCAAATTTTTCAGCAAATAGTAATCTTAAGCCTCGAATCTTCGGATGTGTTTCATTTGTCCATATTCATAGTGAAGACAGGAAAAAACTTGATCCAAGAGCACTAAGATGTGTTTTTGTCGGGTACTCCTCTACTCAAAAGGGATATAAGTGTTTCCATCCTCCATCTATAAGGTTTTTTGTTTCGCGGGATGTAACTTTTCATGAGGAGGAACCATACTTCATTCAACCTTATCTTCAGGGGGAGAATTTGAAGGAAGATAAGCTTGGAACACTTGATCTTTCTGGTTTTGAGTCAAATACACCTAATCTTTCCGTTTTCGAGTCAAACAAACTTGTTCCAGAACCATCTAAGGCTGAAGAAACTGAATCAAATCATTCAAGTTCACATTCAGGTTCAGATGGATCTGAAGTGGATGTAAGATTTGGAAAGAATCTGGTCTACATGAGAAAGTCAAAGGTTGTTCCTGAATCGACACAAGTTCAAGAGTCTGACTTGACTCCTTTGAATGAGGTAAATAATTCATCTGAATCGGCACAAGTTTAAGAGCCTGACTTGACTCCTTTGAATGAGGATGAAATGATTACCCAAACAACAGATGATGACCTAGACCTTCCAATTGCCATTAGAAAAGGAATCAGAAAATGCACCAAACAGCCATTGTATCCCCTTTCAAACTATCTTTCTTTTCAAAAATTCTCACCTACCAATAGAGCCTTCCTTACAAGCCTAAACACTACTATCCCAACAAATGTTTTTGAAGCATTGTCTGATGAAAAATGGAAGCAAGCCATGAATATCGAAATGGATGCATTGAAGAAGAATGGAACTTAGGAGATAGTGAATTTACCGAAAGGGAAGAAGCCAGTTGGATGCAAATAGGTATACACTATAAAATATAAGGCTGATGGAACAATTGAAAGATATAAAGCAAGATAGTTGCCAAAGGGTTTACACAATCCTATGCAATTGACTATTCAGAGACATTTGCTCCGGTTGCAAAGATGAATACTGTCAGGGTAATTTTGTCATTTACTACTAATTATGGTTGGAATTTACAACAATTTGATGTGAAGAATGCCTTCTTACATGGGGATCTTGAGGAGGAGATTTATATGTAGGTACCACCGGGGTATAATAAAAATGTACCTGTTAATACAGTTTGCAGGTTGAAAAAGGCATTATATGGCCTAAAACAATCACCTCGGGTATGGTTAGAAGATTTACCAAGGTTATGACATCTTTGGGGCACAGACAAAGTCAAGGAGATCATACCTTGTTCATTAAACACTCGCCACAAGTGGGGTAACAATTCTGTTAGTATGTGTGGATGACATCATAATGACCGGAAATGATTGGAAGGAGCAACATATCTTGAGTCAGTGCTTGGCTAAGGAGTTTGAAATGAAAACTCTTGGAAAGCTGAAGTACTTTCTGGGAATCGAGGTGGCACATTCCCAAAAAGGAATTTTTATATCTCAGCAAAAGTACATTATAGATTTACTCAAAGAGACAGGGAAAACATGTAAACCTGCGAGCACTCTTATGGATCCAAATCTAAAATTGGGTAATGCAGAGGAAAGTGTTGCAGTAGATAAAGAAATGTACCAGCGCCTTGTTGGGAGATTAATTTACTTGTCTCACACTAGACCAGATATTGCATATGCTGGAAGTATGGTCAGCCAAGTTATGCACAGTCCAAGGGAAGTCCATTTAAAGACAGCTCATAGAATTCTGCAGTATCTCAAGGGGACTCCAGGAAGAGAAATTTTATACAAAAGGAATGGAAACACAATTATTGAGGCCTATACTGATGCTGATTTTACAGGGTCAATCACTGACAGAAGATCCACTACTGGATGTTGCACCTTCCTTGGAGGAAATTTAGTAACTTGGAGAAGTAAAAAAAAAATTGTGGTGGCTCGTTCTAGTGCTGAAGTTGAATTTCGGGCTATGGCACAAGGAATTTGTGAACTACTTTGACTCAAAATAATTTTTGATGATTTGAAGATTAAATGGGATGAACCTATGAAATTTTATTGTGATAATAAGTCAGCAATCAGCATAACTCATAATCCCGTACAACATGATCGAACAAAACATATTGAGGTGGATAGACATTTTCTCAAAGAAAAACTCGACTCCGGTTTGATTTGTACTCCGTATGTACCTTCACAAAGGCAATTCGCAGATATTCTAACCA
The DNA here is from genome assembly GCA_030737875.1 of Allium sativum. Taxonomy (NCBI): domain Eukaryota; kingdom Viridiplantae; phylum Streptophyta; class Magnoliopsida; order Asparagales; family Amaryllidaceae; genus Allium; species Allium sativum. Next base: position 574,159,247 of record CM060921.1, on the reverse strand, counting down.
AAGGATTGAGCAACCCAGTTTTTGAAGAAATGGTGTCCAAGCTGGGAATGATGAATATCTATTCACCAGCTTGAGGGGGAGTGTTGGAAATAGTTCTGCATTTAATAATTCTACTTACCTCCCAATCCGCATTTAATTATTCTACTTCCCAATAAGTCCTTTCATTATTCGATGAAATGAATGAGTATATGTCTTTTAGGAAATTGACATGTCTCTTAGGAAAATGACATGTCTTTATTGCTTATCTTGGAAATTGTATTTCAATTAATGTCCTTGTAAAATCTCAGATTATAAATAATGAACCCTGCTATGTGCTAATTGTGCAAGCATATTCAGAAAATTTCTTGTTTCTATTTTTAACAGGTAATAATTAATGGAGACAAATTGCAGAGGTAACAAATGGTGTAAACATAACAAGTAAATTACTAATTCTCTTCAATAGCAAAGATGGAAGAAAATAATCTCTGCATCCGTCTCATGCAAATGTAATCAATAATTTATGCATTTTCATATTAAAAATATTTACTTTTCATTTTGCATATTTGTTTCTATCTATTTGTGATTTTGTATCACCAAAATTTAACATTTGTGTTTGTCGAAAGGCATAGTTATAGATCATATTATGTCTTGGTGATGTGCAGTGCTACAATGTACCTGAGCGGATAAGTCGTACATTGTTGGAGAGGAATCTTTGCTTGAGGTTGACTGTTGGATTGAAGCAAGAATTCCGGACTGGAGCTTTTTTTGTGGTGGTGTTTTTCGTCAACTGCACATCCTCTACAACCATAGCTATGAACATATGTATGAAGTATGAAAAAGAGCTAATAAGTTCTTTATTGCCTAAACTGTTTGGAGAGTAAGTCGGAGCCGATAGATTGAGGACGAAGGCCGAATACCAAGCACATCAGCGGTCGTCAAGTTTCTTGAGTAGAGAGATAATGGTGTTTATGATGACGTCATGATTAATAAGAAGGATATAGAGGTTCAACTTAAGAAGGATATTTGTTGAATTTGATGTGACAGACTGTAGAAAGTTGATTATAATACCCAAAAAAAGGCTGGAGGGTAAGGACCATAATCTGTTGTTACCTAGGCGCAACAAGAATTCACATACATCAAGCAAAACCAATCACCTTAAAAATTCTTTAAAACATCTGATGTTGGAGACACACTTGTAGGTTCAATAACCTGAGATTTCAATGGAAAATTATCCAGATCCTCCTACTCCATTGAATATTGGAAGATGATTTTTTGAATATACTTCCTACTTGTAGAGGTTAACTTTTATTGGTGGTGCTTGAACTTGTTTGATTCGATATTGAGCTAATGGGGTCATGGGGCACAAATCCAACATTTGGTTGTCGTAAATTGATGTGTACATACATACATACATACATATAGGGCAGAGGGAGAGAGAGCGTGTTCTGTTGCACTTCAAATAGTGTAACACCCCTAAACGCCACCCGATTTCAACTACATAGCTCATTTTCTCTCTTCACCCACTAACTCTTCTACTTAAATATTATTTTAATATAAACGAATGACTATAAAATGAGGCGCAATAGGGTTGCTTTCAAATTAGGGTGCAATGGAGTACTGGAGTCTCTCTTTCCCTACCATGAGCTACACTAATCAAAATCCAATAAGATTTTATAGATGCTTAATCCATATATATATATTATCATATATCCAAAATTCGAGCTCGTTCCGACATTCGTATAATAAAATGTTTGATGTTTAACGGTTCGAATAAATGTCTGAACATTGAATAATTGAGCTAAGATTTTGAAAATGTAACGAATGCCAAATGAGCTCAAATTTTGCATAGATGATAATATTCATGTGAATTTAAACATCTACGAAATTTCATTGGATTTGGATTAATGTAGCTCACTGTAGGGTAGGGGTGCTACAAAATAGGGGTGCCCCGAACGCTTTATATATATATATATATATATATATATATATATATATATATATATATGAAGAAACTATTTGGACATAGAATTAGACACAAACAAAGAGACATAAATCCTCAACTGTTGGATCTTTTAGTCTTTATATGGAGAGGTGGAATTCATGGGATGATCCAACGGTGCAAATCAGTTGTGTCAACATTTATGTCAATTTTGTCTAAACAAACTTTCTCATGGGCCATACATACATACATACATATATATATATTATATATATACATACATACATATATATATATTATATATATATATATGTATATATATATATTGGGGCAGGTTCAACAGCAACTCAAACAGTGCAGCACCCCAAAATCCCTCAACCACAACCAAGTATTTCTCACTCTCTCTTTTTCTCCTTCCGATCGTTCTCTCTCCTACCACTAACATATTTAAACATAAATATGTGGCTAAAATTCAGGTGCAAATGGGGGGCTGATATTCAGGGGGCCTCCCTGATCCTATATATATATACATACATATATATATATACATACATATATATATATATATATATATACATATATATATGTTGAAGTGAAGTGTAAAGATATTTAACACTTCATATTTTGAAGAGGAGAAATTTTGTAATGCAACGACGAGAAGGGAAACACAGATCACACATAGATGATAAGGATGAAACAGTGAAATTACATTTTGTGCCGAGTTAATTGTAAAAGTAGGTATATTTTAGAAACTTTTGCAGTTATAGCGTTAGTTGCAAACTCATTCAAATATAGGCCTACTAAAGGAATTGTATTTGAGTATTTTAAAATTGCGCAAATACAAGTTCTAACTTTGTATTTGCACAAATACAAATTCTAACTTTGTATTTGCGCAATTTACAAGCGAGCAAATATAAATATTCAATTAAAACCAATATGCGTAGGAAGTTTCCAAACTAGCATATTATTGCAGTTGTTTTGTCAGAAGCTTATATTGACCTGACTGGTTGTTTGTTGGACTACTCGATGCCTTCATTAGGTTGGTCTAATGGTCTAGTATCTTGCAGGTGAGCTGCTCCAATTTTTGATGGGTTTTGAGTTTTGATGATGTTTTGGAATGCTAGATTGTTCTATACGTCGATCTATGGACTCAAATTAATATAGAGTGTATGTTGATCTTTATAATATAAGACACTGAATAATGAATCAAACAGTCAAATAGAAACCTTAGAAATTGGGAGCTGAGCGTTTAAACAATTAAGTGCTCTCTTCTACAGATTGGCAAAGATTATTGGTGAGATCGCTTCGTTCCGGTACATGTTTTAAAGAATTACACTGACAGTTGTTGGGTTTGTGGATGTAGATCAGTTTTGATCCAACCAAATTATATTCGAATTTGCTATGTCACATGTCTGTGTTGGTGATTAAGTTAGACAATTATTTGGTGTTAATGGTAGCTCTCTTTTAATTATTGTCTTTTTAATTGGCAAATTTACATAACATTATGGCCGTCCAAACTTGAGCTAGTTTAACATGTTTATGTTTTTGTTATGATAGCCCACAAGCCATCTTCAAGGACCCATTCAGAAGGGGAAACAATATTCTTGTAAGTCATTACCTCCTTTGTATGTTACCTGATGTTAATCTTGCATATTAATTGTGTAGTCGGTATTTTGCTATGTTAAATTAGTTAGTACTGATTAGGAAATAACAAAGTAGAGAATCAACTTCCCTGGGAATCCGAAATATAGTTTGATATTTCGACCTCTTGATTCGCCTTTAGAAGATTTGAATCTTAATTATTACACACACATACATTTAGCGGTAGGCTATTTGAACAAAAAATAAAACATAATGAGTCGCATAGTAGATTTGAACCATGGGATCTCGTTGTGTTCACACATGGTGTTCATACCAAAGAGCACTCCAAAGGTTGAGATTCATCATATATCCAACTTTTTAATTATTTTTCGTCTCTGTGTGTTTGTGTATGCATGTGTGTGTGTGTGTGTGTATATATATATATATATATATATATATATATATATATATATATAAGATCAAGAACACCTCAAATAGTGCAACATACCTGCAGCCTTCTGATTTTCTTCACACATTTATATTTCTCGCTCTTTCCACTATTTCTTTCTCCACTAACTTATTAAATTATAAATGAATGACTTAAAATGAGATGTAAACGGGGTGCCATCAAATAAGGGTGTGTGTGTGTGTGTATATATATACACACACACACACATACATATATGGGATAGGATCAAGGAGCCCCCTAAATTTCAGCCTCCCATTTGCATCCGAACCATAGCCACATATTTATGCTTAAATATGTTAATGGAATGAGAGAGAATGACTGGAAGGAGAGAGTGTGTCAAATACTTGGTTGTTGTTGAGGGGCTTTTGGGGTGTTGGGGTGCTGTGGAACCTGTCCATATATACATATACATATATATATATATATGTATTTATATATATATATATATATATATATATATATATATATATAAGGAGCGTTATGTGGCACCCTTGTTTTGCAGCACTCCTACCTTACCGTGAGCTACACTAATCCAAATCCAACAAGATTTTGTAGATGTTCATTCCATATATGTATTATCATCCATCCAAAATTTGAGTTTATTCCGACATTCGTAAAATAATATATTTGAAGTTTAAATTTAACGGTTTGAATAAATGTTTGAACGGTGAATAATTGAGTCAATGTTTTGAAAATGTTACGAATGTTGGAACGAGCTTAAATTTTGGATGGATGATAATACATATGTGGATTGAGCATCTACAAAATCTGTTACATTTGGATTAATATAGCTCATGGTAGGGTAGGGGTGCTACAAAACAAGGGTGCCCGGGGGGCACCCTTGTTTTGCAGCACCCCTACCCATTCACGAGCTATACCAATCCAAATCCAACAAAAAAATTATAGATGTCATATCCACATACATATTATCTTTTATCCAAAATTTGAGCTCATTTCGACATTCGTAGAATAATATATTTGATGATTAAATTTAACGGTTCAAATAAATGTCTGAACGGTGAATAATTGAGCTAAGATTTTGAAAATGTTACGAATGTCGGAATGCGCTCAAATTTTGAATGAATGATAATATGTGGATAAAACATCTACAAATTCTTGTTGGATTTGGATTTGTACATTGCGAGTGGATATTGGAGCTAAAGGAGTGCTACAAAACAGCGGTGGCCCGGAATGCTCCTCATATGTGTGTATGCGGAGGGGGGGGGGGTGTATGAGGATGAGAAAGCAAGGCTTCCTAGATTGTTGTTCATTTACCTAAAGATACTTGTTTGCAGTGTAGTTCTCTGTGAGAAAAGACCACAACACTCTTTAGTGTTTGTTAGAACGTAACAAAGGTTGAGCAACATTATTGTCCCAATGGTTAAGCGCTTCGACTTTGGTGCAAAATGTCATGGTTTGGAACTTGGATAGTGTAGCGTGATTCAAACAGATACTGGCAACAACAACAACTAAGCTATAAATCCCAAACAAATTGTGGTTGACTACAGATGGAACAAAAAAAAGAGGTTAAAAGCTTCTGTTTAAGTAAAATAAAGTTTAAAAAATAATAATAACAGTAGTTTGTATTGTGGCGATTAAAAAAACAATCTAAGGTTCTGGTACATGGATTGCTATCTTCCACCTATACCAGTTTTTTTTTTTTTTGGCAAGGCTGACCTGTTTTTATAGTGATCCGTAACACTGTTTTATTCAAAAAGAATAAATACATGGGGTACTGGTGATATACAAAAGGCATATCAGCAAAGGCTTCCACACATGGAAGACAAGCTACCACTTACACAATATCAATTTTCAAACTCACATTACATTTAAGTTACACCTTTTTTTCACAAAGGAACTACTATGCCTAAAGAAGACTGCTATCCTATTCCATTGAGATTTCTCAGCATCTCCTTTTTCACACTCCTAGTAACATGAGTATTAGTTCCAGTTTTTCCTTCGGAGCTAGGCGTCACTTGGTCATTGATTATATCCGGAGGCCGAGCCTTGAATGCAGAAGGGGGAGCTATGTGCGCGTATGGATTAGCCGATACATCAATGACTTTTGGAGACTTTCTCTCTTTCTTCCTACCACTCGCTATAGTTTTTTGAAGGACTGCCGAAACAGAATCCAGCTGAGCAGTGTGCAATTGGTCGAAGATTATAGCAGAACAGAAAGTTTTAAAAGTCTCCACTTTCTTCTCGGCAACTAGTCGCTTCGGAGTGTTAACTTCACTATTTTCTAGCTCAATATGAAGACATTCGGAGATGACCTTTATATCAGCATCAATTGCTCGTATGTGAGCCGATCTTGCTGATTCAATAGCACCAGCACGAGGAGAGTTAAGCAGCGCGGGCACCTGAACTTGTAAGGATAAAACTGGCGGCACAACATGAGCAGGAGTTGTTATGCCTACGGTCTCTGAAGTAGAAACTTCATTATGCACATCCGCACCAGATGTCTCCGACAGTATGGTAATAACATTGTCTTGTAGTTTTGCATTGTTGAGCTTACCTAAGCTTGCATCAGATTTTGCTGAAGGAGATCCAAAAGCTTGTTTCAAAATCTCATCTACCATAGCAATCTGGTCATCCTGAGTGTTGTTCGCATTCTGACCAAGCTGCAGGGGCGGCACAGCAAGTTTTGCATCCAACTTTGAATTCTGGAGCATGTACTCAATTTGACTCAAAGTACTTTTACTCTTTTCAATTTCAGAGCCCACTAATTCTTCCGCCTTGCTTCCTTCATCTTTGTCATTCATACGATTTGATTCTATTTCACCATCTTTTATCTCATTGCTTATTTCATGTCTTGAGTGATCCACTTCATACATAGCTAAGTGTGAGAAGGCATTAGAAGTTCCAACCCCACTTGAAACTTTCACCGGAGGAGTGACATCAACTACCACCTTCTTCCCTTTCTCTCTACTTGTAAATCTGACCTGATTTTTTCTCTTGGTCACTCTGGTCCAGGTATTTATCCTGGTGGCATTGCGCGAACGTTGAGAACCTCTAATAGACCATCCATTCTTAACTACCTCAGTTACAGCTCCAGTTTTCTCCTTTATCTTGGTTGTTTCTTTTTCCTGTTTCTTTGTGACTTCTGGAATAACTATATCTTCAACAGCATTTTCTCTAACCCTTAGTTTCTGACTTTGGCAATTTGCATCTAAGTGACCAAAAATATTACATAATAGGCATAACTCTGGTTTCCAAAGGTAGAAAACTTTTACAAATTGGATATACCATCTAAGTTGCGAACTGGAAAAGAGTCCGGCAGTGGAGAGTTAGCAGAGACTTCCACCATACATTTAGCATATTCCAGTCTATTCAAGCTTTCAGTATTAGTATCCATACACAAGAATTTCCCTACTCTAGTTGCTAACCAACTTATACCACGCTTCGACCAAGCTACTAGTGGTATGTTGAACATTTTAATCCAAACAGGCACAACCCTCACACAGTTGGCTACGTTACTCAAACTAGGTTGCCATGGCTTTACGATAAACAATTTATTCCGGATGATGACAGGGTCAGCTTCTAGAATCCTAATTCTATCAGCCATTGAGGAAAATTGGAAGAAAAATATACTGTCGTTCGACTTAATATCAACATTACCTTGGGGCCTCCAATGATTTTTCAGGAAATTCACCATCGTGTAATAAGCCAGAGGAGAGTCGAGGAAGAACCCAACGAGATGGCCATTCCATTGTTCCGAGCTCGCTCGAACTATGTCCTCAGTTGGGACAAGATTAACACCGTCGAACTCCAGATGTATGTCATCAGCCTCAAAAGAACCGGCGTTCTTTGGCTTTGCTGCAAAAAGAGTGGACCATTTTTGCTGAGGGAGAGATTCCAGTTGGATGTTGGAAGAAGGCAGAGTAAGGGCTCGAGAGGGGATAGGGTTAACGAAGGGAGGAGGTGGTTCAGGCAAGGGTGGGATGGGTTCAGGCGGTGGATGGGTTCAGGCGGTGATTCCAGCTTTTTAGATATACTCCAGTTTCTTAAGTCTCTTTTTACTATCTTCTTCAATGTCATTTTAGGTCGACCCTTACCTCTCTTTGGGACTTCGGCGCAGCCTATGATTCCAATGCGTACAGGTGCATCGTGCGTTCTTCGTTGGAGATGTTCGAACCATCTCAAGCGGTGTTGGACTAACTTCTCTTCAACAAGTGCAACTCCAAGTTTGTCATGAATATCATCATTTCTAATTCGATCTCATCTGGTATTCCCACAGCTCTAACGCAGCATACGCATCTCTGCTGCACTTATCTTCTGGATGTGTTGCCTTTTAATAGGCCAACATTCTGCACCATATAACATCGCAGGTCCGGTTGTTGTTTTGTGGAACTTTCCTTTAAGCTTCTGAGGAATCTTCCTATCACAGAGAATGCCAGATGTTAGTCGTCATTTCACCAATCCTGCTTGAATTTTAAAACTAACATCCTTATTAATCTTCCCATCAAACTGCAACATAGATCCTAAATATCGAAAAGATTCCTTCTTGGGTACTACTTGACCGTTCAGGGTGACATCTCCGTCATCTGACCTGACCCATTTTAACTTACACTTCATATGCTCTGTTTTAGTTCTGCTAAGCCTGAAACCCTTCGATTTCAAGGTCTCCCTCCACAACTCCAGTTGTCTATTGATCCATATTCTATTTTCATCAATCAACACATCACTAGCAAAGAACATAAACCAAGGAATCTCACCTTGTATACCTTTTGTGATTTCATTCATGACTAATGCAAATATATAGGGACTCAGAGCCGAACCTTGATGTAACCCAATGTTAATGGGAAAGTCACTGGTCTCACCATCGCATGCTCTGACACTCGTCACAACCGCCTCGTACATATCCTTGATAAGAGTAATGTACTTTGATGACACCTTTTTCTTTCTAGCGTCCACCATATAACTTTCCTCTGTACTCTGTCATAAGTTTTCTCCAAATCAATAAAAATCATGTGAAGATCTTTTTTCTACTCCCTGCATCTCTCCATAAGTTGCCTAATCAAGAAAATCGTCTTAGTGGTTGACCTTTCAGGTATGAAACCAAATTGATTCCTAGAGATGTTTGTCAACCTCCTCAAACGCTGTTTGCAAACTCTCTCATAAAGATTCATTGTATGACTCATAAGCTTAATTCCTCTGTAGTTTGTGCAACTTTGGATATCTCCTTTATTCTTGAAGATTGGAACTAAAATGCTTCTCCTTCACTCATCTGACATCTTGTTTGATTTGAAAATATTATTAAACAACTTAGTTTGCTAGGTTATCCCTGCATCTCAAAAGCATCTCCACACCTCAATAGGGATGTCATTCGACCCTACCGACTTGTCTGTTTTCGTCCATTTCAATGCCCCTTTACCTCAGCCTCTTGAAGTCTCCGAACAAAATGTTTATCGGTGATGTCGGCAAAGTCTTCCAACTCGATCGAGAAGCTATCGCTTTCTTCGTTGAAAAGCTTATTGAAGTATGCTCTTCATCTATTTGTTTATCTCGTCATCCTTCATTAAAAATCTATCGTTCTCATCCTTAATGCATCTAACCTGGTTGAAGTCTCTTGTCCCCCTCTCGCGTAGCTTGGCTATTCTGTAGATTCGTACTTAGCTTTTGTTTCGAATTTTCATATGCTCGACCCCTTACTTCACTCACCGCTCTCTTTGCAGTCTTCTATGCCACTTTGCATTTGTGCATGTTGTCATCGCTCCTATGATGGTGCATGCATTTGTAGCATTCCTTCTTCTCTTTGATAGCCATTTGCACATCGTTCCATCACCACGAATCCTTGGGTTCTCGCTTATTTCCTCTTGTTATCTCAAACACCTCAACAACCACTTTTCTAATGAAAGTTGTCATTTCATTCCACACAACATTTGCTTTTCCTTCCACTTTTTATGCCCCTTCTCCCATCATTCTATCTTTAAACACCCGTAAGGCGTCTTCTTTGAGTTTCCATCTTCTCGTCCTACTAATCTTCGCTTTCTTATCCTTCACCACCCGAAGACGAAACACGCATACCAAGAGCTGATGTTGTGAGATAACACATTCTCCAGGTATGACCTTGCAATCAACACAATCTCGTTTACTGTCTCTTCTAATTAATACAATCATGAGGTTCCATATCCGTGAGAGAAGCTAAGTTTTTACGTTGGATCGCCAAGCCTATCACAACCCTTCTTCTTTACCTTGGCTGGGGACATGCTACATAGAAAACTACACAGGTGGAGTTTCAAACAGATACTGACATCTAGTATATTTCGTACTACCCTAAGAGTTGCAGTACTGATATGTACATGTAAGTATCAAAGTTTCCCTAATAAAGAAGGGGATTAAAAAAAGAACCAAATTACAAAGCTAGTGGTGAACCAGACTGCACTAGTTTGAATATGAAGTAGAATAGCATGGTAGAAGAGAGAATGTGATTGCAGACATCTTATGTTGGAGAGAGGGGTCAGATGAGGAGGGTAAGACATTAAATACATGGGATGTGCTATCAGTGCAACTCCATGGTTGGTCGAGACCAAGAAAATGATTGACAAGTATCCTTACTACGCCGAAATGAAAGCTAAGCGAGAAACGAGCTTTATAAAAAGAAGAAGATAATATTGTTTTACAAATGTAAAACTTTTATTAGTCCCCTTGCTGCTAATATCAAGCTGGCATTGCTCAATGAATTCCACGCTTTATGGCTGGCCACCAAAAGGACCTTACAGGATAAGAAGTGTAATTTATTCCGAAAAGCTATAAGATGTAATATAAGAGTTTATGAAAAATTGTGAATTTCACTTAAGAATGAAGCATCAATTAATGTTTAGCATTATGGGCTAGATAATACATGCGGACACTTTTTTGAGTATCCCAAGTTCACTTCTGTTTCTCCACTCAAAAAGGAAAAAAAAAGAAAAAGCACATAGAACTATCCATTTTGCCAGCAAAAATATGCATGTTAAACTGCATTTATTTACAGCCAGAAGTGCAAATATTTGCTGTTTAAATTGCATGCTTTGCTGAAAACTTTGACAGATGTGTTACATAAAACTTCGTGCTGAGAATGTTTTTTCAGGTGTTAAGTTTGAAAATAGGGGAAGGATCCTAATTTCCATTAGAGATATAAACATTTATTATATCATCAACCTACGTAAATGTTGATTTATCTATTTGTTTGTTTTTGGGTAATAGAAAGGCTAGGGATGGAGGTTTCTTTTTCGTACGCTAGGCTAAAGTTTTCTTGGATACTGTATTCAAAATACATGGATTGCCAAAGACTATAATGTGTGACAGAGATTTAGCGTGCATCAGTTGTTCGTTTGGATCAATAGTTTTTCAAGTTATATGAAGCATATTTAATCTATAGTAAAAATTTGGTTACGTTCCTTGTTTTCAGATTTGGTAAGTAAAAAAGCATTTCTTAAACTATGTTTATTTTCCTATTTTAAATTTTGGTTTAGGAAATATTCAAAAATTAAATACGAAGATTAATCGCATGTTACTTCGACAAACGTTACTTTGAATAGATACAGGTATTTGCAGAGGAATCTGCATATATTTGCTGGGTTCTAGGTAAATATTCCAAAACTAAAAGTAGATGGTTTTTTCTATCTATTTTTTAGGAGGACGGCTGTGCATTTTGAAACTTGAGGATGATGTTTTACGGAAGTTCCTTTAATCTATGCTTTGCGCATCACTATCTAGGCTGTAGAAATCTAACTTTAGTGCTTATGTCATTGAGTGAAAGGATATCCTTCTGCCTCAAATATATATTTTTGTTTCCATTTTGATCGATCTTCATGTTTTGAGTGCCTTATCCGTGCAATCATGCCGGAGGCTAGAGCTCAAGCAAGGAGACTGATACACATATATATGATGGATGAAATTCGTGTATAATGTAATAGACCAAGAAAATCAAATTTAAAAGTCTTGTAAGAAGCTGCATTCTATATGCATTTGGATTTGTTGAAAAGAATGTACATTACTCAAAATTTTGAATCTGCAAATTCAAACTCTAGAAGCAAATTTATTACCACATAAAGATTCTCAGGACAAATCCACAAAAAAGTTCGAGCAAAAATATGGGTAGATGCATACAGTTGTGTTGTATCCATGCTATTTTTAAATTTTACATGCATTAGTCAGTCCGTGCACATTGGTAACATATACTTCAGCCAAGCAGCAAAATCTAATTGTACTGTATGAAAAAACAAAATGGCATTTGTTGTGTGTAGGTAATGTGTGATAGTTACACTCCGGATGGCAAGCCAATTGCCACAAACCATAGGGCAAAAGCTGCAAAAATATTTGGCCATCCCGATGTAGTGAAAGAAGAAACTTGGTACATACCACATACATACTGAATTTTCATTTGATACTATTTTCTGATCTTTGCTACTCGTACACAGCGAGATTCATCAGGTAACACTGTTTTTGTATAACTATTGTCTATCATTCTCTTAACAGGTTTGGAATTGAGCAAGAATACACCCTTCTTCAAAAGGATGTCAAATGGCCTCTTGGATGGCCGCTTGGTGGCTTCCCTGGTCCTCAGGTAACGTTTTCTATTAATTAACATGCATGGTATTTCTTCTATAATGGTTCTTTCTTGATCATTATTGTTTCATAATGCTATAATAGTGTAAGGTGGCATTGTTCATTTATTTCGACAGGGGCCATACTACTGTTCTATTGGTGCTAACAAGGCATTTGGACGTGACATAGTAGATGCACACTACAAAGCTTGTCTATATGCAGGAATCAACATAAGTGGTATTAATGCAGAAGTCATGCCTGGTCAAGTAAAATTTCCCTTTTTTGTAATTTTGAATTGATCTTGTACACCTTGTTCTATGTATTCAATCTATTTTTCATTCAACGTAGTGGGAATTCCAAATCGGTCCTTCTCTTGGCATCTCTGTTGCAGATGAATTGTGGGTTGCTCGATACATACTTGAGGTAAATGGAAATATTGAGCTGGAGATGATAACTTTTTGCTCCATCAAACCTACACTGTCATTGTTGATTATTATTTTTCTCAGAGAATTACTGAGATTGCTGGAGTGGTCTTGTCATTTGACCCCAAGCCCATTGAGGTATATATGTTAAATCGATGATATATATTCTAGTACTAGTATCATAGATCAGCATATGTAATTGTTAAATTTTATTAATGAATAAGTTACATTCTTTGTTAATAATATTAGGGTGATTGGAATGGTGCTGGAGCCCATACAAACTTTAGGTGAATATATTCTTTAACCATAGGGGTTTATTTCTGATACCTGTTTTTATACAGAAAATTATGTTTCATGTAAATATAAAATAAAATTATCAGCACTAAAAGCATGCGTGAGGAAGGTGGATATGAAATTATAAAAAAGGCAATTGAGAAGCTCAAGAAAAGACATGATGTCCATATTGCTGCCTATGGAGAAGGCAATGAGCGTCGCCTAACTGAAAAGCATGAAACTGCTTACATCAAGACATTCAAATGGGTAATCATGTCTTCTCTTACAGTTTAATTTATTGTCTGGTGTTGATGGTCAAGAGAATCAAATTCTGGAGCAATAAATGTTTTTGGTCCGAATGATCAGGGAGTTGCTGACCGTGGAACCTCTATTCGTGTTGGTCGTGACACCGAGCGAGATGGAAAAGGTTCATGTCATTTTGCATTGCTTGCTAATTGCATTACCTTGAAATCCATTTTCAGAAAAATATTTCAATGGTCTGTACTCAGGTCGTCTTTAATGACAAAACAAGAAATAATAATAATAATAATAATAATAATAATAATAATAATAATAATAATAATCTGGTATCCAAAGCTTATTTGCTTGTTATTATTCTTAATTGTAATCTTGATTCCTTAAGTACATTCAAGCTCTCATTTCTAATTGATGATCTTGCTTTTATCCTAACTGCATTTATTTCTCTTGTTCATTAATATTTCAGGTTATTTTGAAGACAGAAGGCCGGCTTCAAATATGGATCCCTATGTGGTTACATCAATGATCGCCGAAACAACAATCCTTTTGCCGTAATATATGATCTCTATTTCCTGGGATTGAATTTTGCTCTCTATGATGTTTTATTCTCTGCAGACAAGTAAAAAAATAATATAAAATCCTCTTCTTGTGTATTGTATTGCCAGATACTACATACATTATGCATCTCCTACAGTTACATACATACTTATTCTATTCAACGTACTTGCTTTTCTTTTTCTTGTTTTATTAATAGGACAATCACTTTACGCAAATATTGCACTTGTCATGAAATATTAAGCTTTTTTGATACACATGTGGGTATGTATGTATGTATGCATGCATGCATGCATGCATGCTGTATATGTTAACTTGAGCTTTGGTCGTTAACACCCAAATCAGTTCAAATAACAAAAATCAGAACTTCAGCAGTCACTGATTAAAGAAAAGTGCATAAAAGTTGAGAGCACACAAAATTTATAATGGTTCTGCGATTGAGTTGACGTCCATTTGATGTAGTCTATTGTTTGGACTGTATATTACAAGTACAACTATGGTTTTATGTAAGAAATCCAAGGAAAAGAGACCAGCAAAGAAACCAGTAGAGTATAATTGCGGCAGAGCCAAAAACATCCCTTCAAATCAAGCCATAAGGTCATATTTATAGGTGTAGGTGACTTTGGATCGGTATGAAGGCTAGTGGAGGTGGTGGTGTATGTGGATTTGTAACTGCGTCAAGCTCTTGTCGATCGAGTAATTGGCGATGAACCATTAAGCACTTGGCGATTCGTAGCTTCATTGGATCCTTGTCGAGTATTAACCATACTTGATGGTCCATAACCTCGCCAGGTTCTTTTCGAGTATCAGCCATACTTGACAACCCATAGCCTTACCGGGCTCTTGTCAAGCATCAACAATACTCTACGATCCCAATTAAATGGGCCTGAGTAACCCTTGCTAAGCTCCAGCTGTACTTGATGATCTTAACCGCACCAGGTTCTTGCATAGCATCAATCATACTAGGCGATTCTGATTGAATGAACCTATATCCGAGACCGCTCAACCCTTGCCAAGCAGCACCCGTATTTGACAATTTTGAGTTGACAGCCTTGTCAAGATCTTGGCGAATTTGCCTACCCCTTTACGTGTCTCAGTCACACCCGACGATCCAATGGATTGTTGAAGTTCAAAATCCAATTGTCAGTTTATGCCTGACGCATCGGCCTTACTCACCAAACATTTTTTATTACCATGCCAAAAACATGAGTACTTTTATAAATGAAACCAATGGTTTATGACCATCTCAGAGCTTCCTTGGGGTCTCGTTCGATTTCGCACAAGAGTGAGAGGTTTAGTCATTCGTTACGGGTTCATTAAAAGCGAAAGTAAAAGTAGAGATGACGAGTTGTCGTCGTCGAAGAGCATGCCAAGAGATCTCACCGACCCAGACATCGGTAGGGGACTTAGCCATATTATTGTCTATTTTCCAAGCGTAAACATTAGCTAATGATGATTCCTTCCTGCGAGCTAGGCCCGCTTCCATTCCGCGGGGCCTACGATTGCTTCTATTATGTGGTCGTAGCCCTGTTCAGGACATACTATTGCAATCGTCGCTTCCTCAATTGCTCCTCGATGACTGTAACGATCGCCCTACACCATCAGCGTAGAATAATTGTAAAGAGAAGAAATAAGAGAGAAGGGAGGAAACAAAATCGAAGGGAAGAGAAAAGGGAGAAGGGAACAAAACACATGATGCAATACAGAACCTGTCGAGTATCTCACAGCGCATCGGGCAATATGTGATAATAATCACAAATTTAACAGGTGAGACAACGATAACTATATAAACCACATAATCAGGGTATAGCTTCATACAATTATACATAATAACAATATTGTAACACCCCGTAAAATCAACCTAAGGTAAACGTAAGGTAATTTAATTTAAATAACAAATAATAATCAATAATAGATTAATGGGCTGAAAATGGAATTTTGGATAATTAGGTATTGGGCCACGAAAGAACTTCCATTGCGATCGTGACAAGATTCTGATCAGTTTTCATATTTTATTTAATGAAAATAAAGCCGTATGTGGAAGATATTAGTAAAACAAGTGGTGCATAAATATTAACACACAAGGTTTGAAATTCAAATAGATTATATATAAATCCGGAATATATTTAATTAGAGATTGGCATAAAAGAATATTCTAAGTGAATTTAAAATTGTATGTATGTATTCATATGCAGTAGGAGCTAAGGATAATCAGTCTAAGGAAATAAATATTCAGAATTTATAACAAAACGACGTTACATGGGGATTGAATCCTCCCAACCGACCCCAGAAGGGGTGGACCTGGGGATCGACCGCCCTCCTGGGTATAGAGTTGGGGGATGTGTGTTTTGTTAGGAAGTTTTATACAAATTGCATTAGTCAGACCGTCATTTAATCTAAAAAAATCTAATGGTCTACACTTACGCTTGCAACAATAAAAAGAGCTCCCTAGCCACACACAAAACCCTATCTTCATTCCTGTCTTCTCCTTCATTCTGCCCTTCTGGCATTGCCAATTCCAGAGAAAGGTTAGGATCTCTTCTACCTCTCCTATCTTCATTCCACCTTCTCTAATACAAGTTCTCTAAAGATTTAGGATTCTGGAATTTGGTTTATATATATATATATATTGAAAATTATATGTATATATATATATATATATATATGAGATTCTAATTCTTATATATGTTATAGAAGGATTGGAGCATGGTTTTGTAGGCTGAATCCAGATTCAATTCTACAAGCAAATTCTACTGTTTTCTATCTCAAATCATTACGAGTGGAAATCATTTAAGTTTTCTATTTACTATGATTTGATTTATAAATTTGGATTATTATGCTTAGGAAGATTTGGATTTATACGAAAAGAAAATAGTACCAAATCCTCTAAATCTTCCATTATTTATGTTTGTACGTAGAAATGGTCAATCAATTATAGTTGGGTTTGGATTATTAATGTAATGGAAGAAAAGACATTTAGGTGTTGGTATGATTCTTGAATATGGTCTAATTCCTTTATTATAAATCTATAAATTGATATATATGTACATTTTGGTTGTAAAAGCTGAAGGACTTGAATATTGCAAATTGAATAGGTTTAAACATTTATTTCTAAAATAGATCATTTGAATGTATTACTTGCAAATTATTAAAGTATTAAGATTTTGTACACGAAAATTATGTAAAAAGTGGGTTAATACCAAAAAGAGGATTTTACTTACGTATTTAGGAATATTACTCATTGTCTCTATTCTGTTATTAAAGTAATCATTCAAGCCTTGATTACAAGTTATAAGTAGATGTTGTTATTTCCTTTTTACCATTTATTGTGAATATGCATGTTGGACCATGTTAGTTCATAGGGAAATTCATTTGTATACCTTAATAGTGATTGTTAGGATTGACATTTCAAACGTGGTTTGGTCGTTATTCCCGTTCGCAGAATTCACGCCTATTTATTTATATATAATTATAACGTAATCAAACATAATATTAATGTGTGTACTTAATATGTTTAAACTAGGAAATAGAATTTGAATGTCCCCATATGAATTTGTATGCATGTGTGTGAGTTAATGGCTTTAATTATAATTAATAACACGCAGACACGAGGTTAACCATTACTTATAGTAGAAGCTTGCTCGGAACCGACTGACATATCCAGCATCTACAAGTAAGATTGGTTAATGTGGGAGGTTTGGGTGTCATGTGCCATTATAATTAGTACACTAAGACGCGAGGTTAAGCCCTACTTGTAGCAGAAGCTTCCCCGAAACCGCCTGACAAATCCAACATCTACAAGTTGACGGTTTAGTGTGAGATGTCCAGTGTATATATATAATTTTGTGTGAAGTAGACATGCCTTGGAAAAGGTATTAAGCGGCCGACCTACCATGTTCGGGTATTAAGTAGTCACGACCAAGGTTCACTCCTTGGTTTAGGATCAAGTCATGGGACTCGGCCTTACAAAGGTCTTAAGTGGTCAATGGGTTCGCCTTTCTCATAATAAGGTATTAAATTGTGACGACCCGATGGTACCCTTTGAGTCGACCAATTACAACACAAGTCCAACCCAAAGTGTACTAAGACCTAGATACCCAAGGAAGAAATTAGAGGGTGAGAAGAGATAAAAAAGAAAAATTAGAATAAGAGAAAAGAAGATCACAATAACAGAAAATCAGAGCAGACACAATCTCACAGTGGAATAAATAAAATATATTATATAACATAACTTTTAAAATTACAAAGTTGTATTTGTACTTACATACATCATCGGAGTACGATACATATACAACACAGCGGAAATAACTATATATATAACGTTGAAGCTCCCTACTCCAAGCTCCTCCAATGTATCTGAAAATTCCTGAACTACTTTACTGTCTGTACAAATTTGGGCACCCAAGAGTTTAGGTAAAAGATAGAAAAATAAACTATGGGTCAGTCACAGGACTGGTGTGAGTAAACAATTTTAAAACAACTTGAGAAAATAAAGGGTCTCATAAGACCATGTCGACTATAACAGGGAACGAGTTTTTCTCTTATGAGAACCAAAATACTTTGTATATCGAAATCAGATATTATGATATTGTCCAGAGTTTTTTAAATAAATTAGAACCTAGTGAAATGTTTGCATCTCCCATTTCACTACATAGTTTACAAAAAAAACCAGGCACTCATTGGCGAATGGATTCCAACTATGGCAAGGTATGAGACCACCTTCCGAATGACATACCTCCAGGGATAAATACTGTAGCGACCCGAAAATCGCTTCCCTTCGAATCGATCGTAAACCGCATAGGTCCGATCCAAAAGACAGAAATCCTCGAACCGTTGTGGGAATACAACACATCAGAATAGAACACAAAAGAACATTTCATTGCTATTACAACAATCTTACATCAGAGTACAAAATATATCAGAAAACAATAATCGATACACAGTGGAAAGATAATATCAGAGAATTAAATTACAATGCAGCGGAAATATAAATATATACAACAGAAGACTATCAAAAGTATTGGACATAGCTTTAGCTTCAATCCAGAATCCTGCTCAACAAATTATCTACAAAACCAAAACTACTAGCTCCACGTGTGAAAAATATGGGCAACCAGAGTTTAGATGAAAAACAATAAACTCCAGGTCAGTCATGAGACTGGTGTGAGAACTTAAAAACAATTATTAAAACTTTACTTAAAGTTTAGTAAATCACGGGATGATGCCATATAACACGGAATGGGTTTTCTCTACATGAATACCAGTTTTGAAAAAAATAACGCAATGCTTTTTGAAAAAATAAGCTATTACAAGACTTAGGTCCCATCACATAATGCAACGCAAGCCAGAGGATAAAATTTCACATTATAATAGCCAAAGATGTTTGGTACGCTTTAAAATAAATATATAAGTGCATAGTGCAGAAAAACAACTTCGAATATAAATGTATCAATCATAGACGACATATTAGCCCATCCTACTATGTCGCCATAGTATACAACTAAAACTGTAAAGTCTCGTATTGGAAATTAGATTTCTATCCTGATGGTTCCTGATCCGAAAGATCGCTCATGAAGTGTATTCTCACGCTTAAGTCCAGAGCTTTGGAGAGCACCGTAATACACGTCCACACTATATCCTGGATTTCGAGTATCACCGTGGTTTATGTCTAGGGCTTTGGAAAACACCTCTTACTCTATCCTTTTGGGAATCAGGTATATGCCCTATCCCTCCGGGTGTGAAGCGACCACACCTAGCTCTCCTCGGTCGATCGAATCCGTGACAACCCTAAAAGTTGTCAAATCTCCATATGTAGGTTGCTCATCCTCATCTCGAAAATATACTGATCTAACCGTTAGTTCACCATCATACGCTGTGTGAGTCTCATCGAAATCACGACACCAATAGCTACACTATATCAGTCATGCTTTTATCATCAACCACAAAGCTCTTCTTTTCAACAAGAAGCTTTGATCACTGCATCTCAGCATGCCACATTGTTGATCGACGCTAGAGAAGCGTGATATTTGTAATAAATTTTGCAAGCGCACAGGTGTGTAGCATGCAGGTCGAACACAGGGAGGTAAATTAAATCAAATTATTTATCTAATCTCTTGGGCGAGTTAGACGACTTTTGGAGGTTGATTTTGAAAACAATAAAAATTGAAACTGCGATCCGATTCAGAACAAATCTAATTGAACTGACGATCAAATCACAATTATCAATTGGAAATTAAAATGCAAAACAGAAATAAAATGCAGAAATTAAAATTGCAGGAAAAGAAGAACAACAAAAAGTAAATTAGGATTGTCGTTGAAACTAATCAAACGACTAATCACTAATAAAAAAATGTAAAATACAATTGGTGTTCTTCTAAAACTAATTGTGAAGACAACACCGATTGCTAAGAAAAAGAAAAATGCAAAAAAAAATAAAAGAGAACTAGAAACTTTATTAATGGAGAAGAAGAGAAAATAGGATACAGAATAATGGATGGTGGCTACAATAATATTACAAGGGTATATATAGGAGATAACCAAACCCTAACCCTAATACAATGATAGATGGGCCTTAGGGAATTCACCAAAAGAGTTTACAATGATAATCTCAAATGGGCCTTAGTTATATCTATTAAATTTTTGGCCTTTCTTCTTTTTCTCTTGGTTCTTTGACAAGCCTCCCTTGATTTGAGATGTGCATGGCCTTTTTATCAATCATTTTCTTGTCCAACAGCAACTAGATGTGGGGTCTTCATCTACAATTCTTCAAAATGTAAATATATAGCAATCTGATCTCCATTTCTCTACTTCTCTGGTTGCATGCGGGCTGGGTTGGAATATCTGTAAAAGTAACGAAACAATACCCAAGTAATATTTATTTACATACAAAAAATAAGATATAAGAGCATAAAATAAACACATTTCTATGTTAATCAATTGTCAATCCATACCGTACCATTGATGTCTACCAACATATAACCTCTAAGCTCGTACATCTCAGAGAAGGGTGTTAAGCTAAGAGAATAAATTCTCCGCCATAAAACATATATGTATTTAGTAAAGATCAACAAATACAACATAAAATACAATGTCAGACATACAATCCGTTTGTAAGTCCATTCCAGGTCTGAGCGAAACCAAAGGTACCTTATTCCTCGTCCCATATGTCCAATACAGGAGAGAGGCCCTCGCATATCCGGTCGATCTCTAAGTACGTCTAGACGACCACCACTTATAATCTCGTCTTGGGTAGTACATCCCAATCGAGACATCAGCAATAATCCAAACGATGTGAAGATCTCTGATCTTCGACCACCGTCTTCAATATCTTCGACTTTTAATTGTCGTATCAGTTATTCAGAATGGGTTAAACCCGGTCTTTTTGAATAACTATCGCATCTTTCAGATCAAGTGATATACAAACATATCATACATCTCATTTCAATCTAGAATATTCTTTTATTCAAATATTCTTTACATTGGGAATTAACCCCTGTTTATCTTATCAAAGAATTATATCATTTAAACTTCTTTTTTAAATCTTTTCTTTAAAAATCATTGCAAAAAATTATATAATATCTTTTCGCAGAGTTAAACCAATTTATGGTTTATATGTCATGTCAGGATTAATGAGCCTTACCGAAGTAATCGTTCATTTTATTATCCCAATCTCAACTTATCCATCCCATAAAGCAAAACTGGTCGTACTTCATATCTAACACCCATTGTGTTATCGGTAAATATAATTACTATTTAACTTTCAAATCTAATTAAATATTTAACTACCGCATGGAGTAAAACTGGTGGTACTCTATCTCGAACACTTCTCTAATTTGGTAAATTTAATTACCCCATTTACATTTCAATATAATTACAGATTCATTAAAACTCCAACTTAGTTTTAATCTCCATAAATCATTGTTAATGATTATTCAACTTTAGGAAATCAATCCAGCCTTTAACTGGATAAAAGAACAAATTTCATTTAAAACACAGTTCACGATAAACCCAAAATCAACTTCCATTCGAAATGGAACCTTCATGGAAATCAAAACAGTATATAATCGATATAAATTCCATGTCAGACTAATACTATAAATAGGATAATGGCAAAGACTTTTAAATCCCTCAGATAATGCAGGTCTTCCTCCATAGAGGTTCATCTCGATCATCACTAAATCGAATTCCATTCAATTCCAATTTAATTTATTAAATTGGAAGACTTCACTAAATCTTAATTAAAAAATTATTTCATTAAATCTTAATTAAAAGATTCTTAAATTCCAAATCTTAACTTCACTGTTAATTGGGTTGAAGAACAAATGCGATTTAAAACATTGTTCATAATAAAACCAAAATCAACTGCCATTTAATTCCAATTTAATTTATTAAATTTGAAAATTCTGTTAAATCTTAATTAAAAGATATATTCCAACAATTCCGCTTCGACTGGGTTTAAGAACAGTGTAATTAAAGACACCATTCACAACAAACCCAAAATCCTATTTGATATTAAATACAAGGATTTGAATAGAAATCATATCAACTTATATTCAATATCAAATTCTGAAATCAACAAATACCGTATAGGGAATAATGATATCTATATCTTCCAAATTCCTCAATGATATCTGTATAATCACAGAATCCAATATTGAAATATCTAAAGATAATTTCCATTCAAATCCAATCCAATTTGTATATTGGAAAACTCTAGTTATATTAAAACCATTACAGTTCCGTTCAGTTCTTTATTCTAGTTAATAACCAACTTATTCAGATAAAAATATATTCTATATTTCCAAAACTTGGAATATTTTATTTAAAATCTTTTCAAATCATTTATTATGATTTAACATAATTTTCCCATATTTTTAATAATTTTATTAAGGCCTTTATAATCGGTTTCCAATGGTGGAGACAACCGAACTGCATTTACAACGACCTTTTCCAAAATAGATTTGGATATATTTTAAAACCAAACCGTTGGATCTTAAAAATTATTATTTTATCTGAAAGCTCATTCCATTATGGACCTAACGGATCTAGTTTCAAGAGATACCGATGGTCAGATCTCCCGTTACGTTTATTTGAATTTAATTGTCGAAATTCACAAACGGTCACTGCGCGGCACGTCCTATTTAGACCATTTTATTATATATAATAAATTTCATCGATTTCCATTCAAAAACGTGTTTTATAAAACATTTATAGTCTCGTTTAGAAACGATTTCAACTCCAATTCAATTTTAAACCAAAACTTTCCATATTATTATAATATTAAAATAATAATATTTTTCAAAATATAATATTTTGAAATACAAATCTTTTTGACAATCGTTATAAAAATAAATAAGAACAATGGAAAAATTGGTTCAAGTTAAAAATGTCATTTCTATACTTAACTCGAATTCACATTTTTAATTTAATATTCAAAATCTAATTTGAATTAAAACAAGTCGTTTTTAATCCACATTTCTTTCAATTCCATTTGAATCGTTTCAATAGTTGTTTGAAATTATAACAACTTCAATTTTAAATCAGTTTGGATTTAAAAATCCCATTTTCATTCAATCGACAAATTTCACTTAAATGAACATAAAATTCATTTAATATTTCAAATAAAATGAAATTCAATAAATTTCCAATTTCATATTTGTGTTATAAATTTCTATGTTAACAATGAAAACATGTCCATATCAACTACCATCCATCAACCTGTAATTATAATATAAGCGTTTCTATCTGTAACACTTATATTCACAGTTTAATAATATTAATAATAAAAATGTAAAATAAATCATCCATCAACCACAAAGCAGGCATTACAAACACATGCAATAAATATACATTCAAATAATAACACAACCAACCAATCATCCATCTGGTTTTCAAACAACTTGTGAGACGATTTATACTGTATACCATTTGTGATTATTAAATAAATTAAATTCAGTGTTCTCACAGGCGATCAATATATATTTTAAATATAATTATAGTAACATAACAAAATAACTGAGTAAGAGAGTTCTCACCTAGATCGGTTCGAAATCGTTATCAAACGATTGTTTTGATTAAATTAAACTGGACGTTTATTTAGTCAAAAACTTCAACTAGCTCCACATTCCTTCCAGTTAGCTTCACTGCGAAGCTCTCTTCTCTGTGATTCTAAAGCAACTGATTTTTTCTGATTCTGATGTCATATGAAAAAGTTACGAACTTTATAAGTTCGTGTATATCTAAACCATCATTAACATAATAATTATATAATTAAACTATTTAATTACGTTTTCCCTTTCTTCCCCGTTTCTTCCAGTCACACACAAAAATCTCCGAACGCACTTCGATAACCTAGGGTTCCAAACCGCAATCCCTTATGCAGCGCCGTAACCAGATCAGACACCTCCCCGACGACGCCCTCCGTCCCCTCACCTACCATCGTAAGTGGCGGCCAACTCGTCCTCCCCTCCGATCACGAAATGGCACTGGAACGTGGCCTATTTAAGGCCTAAGAACTCACGAATCTCCACACAAAAATAGATCAAAACAGTATAGGTCGAAAGTGCTTGGAGAGATCCTTGATTTTTGTTTTGAGGTTGGATTGATATTCAAAGAGGATTGAAAGTTTTGAGCATTCGAAATCTGAACGTTTCTGGCCTTCGAATGGAGAAATGGCGGCTCCAGCTTGTGTTGACGACGCAAGAGTGAATTTTAGGGTTGACCACGAAAAATGGCATATATATATATATATTATTTAATTCATCTACTACTTATATGTGAAGTTTAACAATCCGAACTCCAAACAAACTCCAACGACTGTCGCCGCAAACTAAATACCCCCATTACAGACACATTGGGAAATGTTTCGTAAGCTGATTTGACTGGTTTAATCAGTTTTTATTTAAAATTAAATATAACATTAAATATTGAATTTGAGCATACGAATTTATTTTCCATAACCACATACTAGCTCCAAAAATTATGAAATTTGGTATCTAGCAATAATTTAATATTCCAGTTCCAAAAAAATTATTTCATTTGCAAAATGACCATTTTTAAGGTGTTTATAATAGTAAAATATTAATAAATTCCATAACGACTAATTGAAAATTTAATTTGGACATAACTTACAATGTGAATATCAATTTCTTATATTCGTTAGAAAGATATTATTAAATAGATCATATCGTTTCTTGTTTTCTTGAAATCAGAC
This sequence comes from Allium sativum, assembly GCA_030737875.1. Lineage (NCBI taxonomy): Eukaryota > Viridiplantae > Streptophyta > Magnoliopsida > Asparagales > Amaryllidaceae > Allium > Allium sativum. The sequence continues at coordinate 574,134,027 of CM060921.1, read as the reverse complement.
TTATTTTGAATTCTGTACATTCATTTGAAGTTCAAAACCAAATTTCTCTAACTACCGCGATGTTAAGAGTTCGTTTTAATTAAATTTTAAATTTATATATTCAAACTTCATTTTTAAATTAATTCTAAGTTTTTAATTCTTAAAATAAATTATTTAAAATATTTAAAATCCATTAAAATCAATTAAATTTCAAATTTAAATTTTTTAAATTGGTTCTAAAATTATGGGTTGTTAAAATCTCCCTCCACTTAAAAACTTTTCGTCCCTGAAAAGGAAGGTGGAATCAAAGGTTGTTTACTTAACCAACTCAACCTTTTTCTAGCTCAAGTTCTTCGACTTTTCAGTTTCTAACAACTTTCCAATTTCTCGAAATTTAACTAACGCTTTAATTTTTTGAAAATTTTCTCCAAAACCTCCTTTATACGGGTTGATCGATACAACTACAACTTGCCTCTCTAGGCCCTCATCAACAAAAAAGAAAATCAAAAGCCAAACGGCTAGCCAATCACCTCATAAAATCATCAAACCCATTCAATACAATAAATATGTACCTTTGTGTCGGGCATGCAATTTTATTCCTCTTCTCGGCTTCTAACCAATAACCTGTCCATTATATAAATATATATGTATATCCAATTCTAATCAACTTCCAATTCAATTATAACAGCCCTGACCTTTGGAATCAATTTAAAATTTATTTTTAATTGATTTTAATGGATTTTCAAGATTTAAATTGATATATTTTAAGAATAAATGATTTAAAATCTATTTAAATCAAAGTTAGAACGTATAAATTTGAAATGTTATTAAAACGAACTTGTAACGACGCGGTAGTTTGAAAATTTGGTTTTGAACTTTAAACGATTATATAGAATTCAATATAAATCGGATTTCAGTGAAATAGGAAACGTTAAGATCGTATTAACTATATCTTTTTAACGAATGTAAGAAATTGATATTTCACTTTATAAATTGTAAGTTATGTCCAAATTAAAATTTCAAATAGTCGCTATGCAATTTATATATATTCTAATATTATATATAGCCCTTAAAAATAGCTATTTTGCAAACGACCTCCGTTTTCGACGAAACTAATTTTGTTGCGTCCGGAATGTCAAATTATTATCAGGTTTAAAATTGCAAGTCAATTGGAATTAATATGTAAGCGTGGTAAATTTAAACGTGCTTTGAATTTCAGTTGCAAATTAAATAAGCTAGTTAAAATGTCATTTTGCAAACGGTTTCCAAATTCAATGAAATTAGTTGTGTTAGAACCGTATTTGAAAAACATAGCGAGATTTCAAATTTCGTAATTTTTGGAGTCAGTATGTGGTCGTGGTAAATTAAAATTTACGTTTAAATTAAATATATTGATTTATATTTTAATTTGGAGAAAAACTGATCGAAACAGCCGAATCAGCTTGCGAAACATATTCCATTGTGTCCGGAATAGGGGTATTTAGCTAGAAACGATAGTCGTTGGGCTTGATTTGGAGTCCGGATGCGAATTCACTTTAAGAAATAATTAGAACTAAATAATATATATATATATTCTCTCCACCGAAAACCCTATTCTCGTTTAAAAAAAAAATGCGCCGGCCCTAATTAAAGTCAATGGCCTAGGACTCCTGATCCTCTTCCTCCTCTAATTTCTAATCCACACGATATTATTCGATTCTTCGAAAGACAAAATTAAGGAGATTCACGAGATCTTCCTCTTGGTATGGTTATGATCGAAAACAATGGTGTTTTTGGTTCAATTTCTGGGCACAATCGTGCTCCGTTCGAACGGAGATTGCGGGCACCGGGGGCTTCGAGTTGGGCCTCACTGACGACAGTGGATGGTGGCGTCATGGCGCTTCTTGCGCCGGATTCTGATTATATTCCGGCTAAGTGGATGAGCGTGTGAGGCAGTGCTTTTTAGCTCGATGTTGGGTTTGGTTTGCTGAAGATTTTGAACGAGATAAGAGAAGGATTAAGAAAAGTATTAAGTTAATTATTAACTAATTATTATAGTTAATCATATATTTATGTATTTAAAATGTAAGTGGTCATATCTTGTTCAAATCTTATCCGAATTGGACGATTTCAGTTGCATTGCGATCGTATCAATAAACACTACAACATGGAACTGACCAGAACAGAAACAGAGCAAGTTGAATTTTTAGCTAAATTAAATGTTCGTTTAATTTAGTTTAAAAATAAAATCTTCAAATAAAGACAAACGGAGTGGAAACCAAAATGAGAACTCTCCCACTAAAAATTTTATACGCTTATTATTTTTATAACTGAATATATATTGATTGCCTATGACTGTAATATTTGTTTGGTGGATGATGGATGTGTACAGTTTTAATGTCATTATTATTAAACTGTAAATAAATTTACATGGATTGTGATGTAAACCCCACACGGGTATTGGGACGATAATTTTAAACATCGCCCAAGTATACAAATAATAATAATATTAATTGTTTGATGATTGAAAACCCTACACGGGTTTGGGATGGTAATTAATTCACATCTCCCTTGGATTTAATTGTATGTCAACCGATTGATTGACAGACTGTGATAAGCGTTATTTAATTATTTAATGCTTATACAGTTGTAAATTACACTCTGGATGTGAATTGAATGTTTAATAGTTGTTTATCAATATTTTTGAATACCTACGATGTATGGAATCCATATAAATTAAATTATACGATAATTGATCGAGTCTGATTCCAATTCAAAAATAATGAATATTTTAAAATAATATTCAGTGAAAAATCAAAATATGATTTTGATGTCCGATTTTGGCTGGACATGAAAATATTGATATATGAAGCCGAGTTAAGTAGATATACACCATTTTAACTCGAACGGGATTTTCTGTCGATTTTAGTTATTTTATAATGAATATCGAAAAGATTTGATTTCAATCTAATATTTTGAAAATATTATCATTTTAATATTATAATGATATGGAATATTCAATTTTGATTTAAAATTGAAATGGAAGTTGGAATCATTTTTAAAACGAATTTATAAATATTTATTAAAATATGTTTTGAATAGGAATCGACGAAATATATTATATATATTAAAATGGTTTGAATAGAACGTATCGCGCAGCGACCGTTCGTGAATTTCGACCATTAACTTCGAATTAACATTATGGGAGATCCAATCGTCAGATTCTCCTAAAACCGGAACTGTTGGGTTCGTATCGAAAATATCTTTTGAATGATAATAAGAGATTTGAAATCTAACAGTCAGATTTTAAGATATATCCAAATCAGTTTTGGAAAAGGTCACTATGGATGCAGTTCGGTGGCCTATATTGGAAACCAACTGTAAGGGCCTTAATAAAATTACTAAAAATATTAATAAATTATGTGAAGTTATAATAAATGATTTGAAATGATTTTGGATGGAAAATTCCACGTTTGTAAAGATAAAAGATATTTTATCAGAATAAGTGTTTATCAACTTAAGTAAAGAACTGAAAGGAATTGAAATGGTTTTGATATAACCAAAATTTTCCAACGTATGAATTTGAATGGAAATTATCTTCAGATATTTCGATATTGGACTCCGTGATTATGCGAATATCATCGAGGAATTTGTAAGATACAAATATCATTATTCCCAGTACGATATTTGTTGGTTACAGAATTTGATATTGAATATAAGCCGTTAGAGCCTTGTATTTAATATCAAATTGGATTTTGGGTTTGTCGTGAATGGTGTCTTCAATAATACCGTTCTTAAACCCCATTGAGAAAAGAATATATCTTTTAATTAAGATTAATGAAAATTTTCAATTAATACATATAATTGGAATGGAATAAAAGTTGATATTGGTTTTATTGTGAACAATGTTTTAAATAACAATTGTTCTTTAACTCAATTAACAGTGAAGATATGATTTGGAATTTATAAATCTTTTTATTAAGATTTAATAGAAATCTTCCAAAGTAAAGTTTTCCAATTTAATATATTAAATTGGAATTGAATGGAATTCGATTTGGTAATAATCGAGATGAGCTTCTATGAAGGAAGACCATTACTATATATGGAATTTAAAAGGCTTTGTCGTTATTCCATTTATATTATTGGTATGATACGGAAATTCATATTGATTACGACTAATCTGATTTCCGTGAAGGTTCCATTTTAATGGAAGATGATTTTGGGTTTACGGTGAACGATGTTTTAAATGACACTCCTTCTTTAACCTAGTTAAAGGCAGGATTTATTTCCTAAATTTGAATAATCATTAAATAATGATTTTTGAAGATTAAAACTAAGTGGAGTTTTAATGAATCTTTAATTAGATTGAAATGTTAATGTGGTAATTATATTTTCCAAATTAGAGAAGTGTTCGAAAATGGAGTACCACCAATTTTACTTCATGCGATAGTTAAATCTTTAATTAGATTTGAACGTGAAATGGTAATTAAATTTACCGGTAATACAGTGGGTATTAGATATGGAGTACTACCAGTTTTTCTCCATGGGATGAATAGGTTGGGATTGGAAAAATAAAATAAATTATTACTTCGGTAAGGCTCGATAATCCCGACTAGTTTGATAACCCTTAATTTGGTTTAGAGTTGTGAAAAGATAATACAAATCTTTTGAAATGGTTTCCAAGTGAAGATTAAAACAATAAGTTTAAATGAATTAAATCTTTAATAAGATTTATAGGAATAATTCCCAATGCAAAGAATATTTGAATAAAAAAAATATTCTGGATTGGATTGAGGCGTATGATGTGTTTTTATAGCACTTGATTATAAGATACGCGAGTTATTCAGAAAGACTGGGTTTAACCCATTCGGAAAAACTGATACGACGATTAAAAGTCGAAGATATTGAAGATGGTGGTTGAAGACCTACGATCTTCACATTGAATGGATTACAGTGGATTCCCTGGATTTGGGTAGCTCCCATGAAGGGGTTATAGTGGTAGTTGTCCGTACGTGCTTGTTGATTGTGTTGGATCTAGATTAACCCTAGAGGGGGGTGAATAGGGTTTATGACAGTTTTGAAGAGTTATTAAAATAAATCACTGCACAGATAATCAACAGGGAAATAAATGCAGTAAATAACACACAGATATACCCAGCTTCGGTAGACTCTGCCTACTACTGCATTCACTAAGGTTTATACTAGGTTTTAATAACAGATCCCGCTTACAGACCCTGTAAATTCGCACTCCCTGCTCCCGTACTAAACCTACGCTCAAAACCCTAGACTGATCTAAGCCCCTAGATCAGATTTCCCCTAGTTTTACAGACTCTAGTAAACTGCTAGTTAACCCCTTAACTGGATTCCCTAGTATTTTACAAACACTACAAACTGATGAATCGATTACAAAAGAAACTAGAAAAATACATAAAAAAATAAACAAAGAAGGACCCTAAATACAAATTTAATCCTCCCCTTTTATAAACTTGGCTTAGCCAAGAATAAACTAGGCTGGCTCGTCCATTTCTTTACTATTCTGATTGTTTTCCCTTTTCAATGAAAATGGCGGCATGGAAAAATAGGGTTTCCTTCTCTGATGCTCCAAATCCAATCGATGCTTGATGGAAATGATGTCGTGATTTATCTGATTGCTCCAACGTTTTGCGTTGCTTTCTCGATCAATTTGGAGAGGTTGTGGCAATCGAATCCCAGATGGAATTTTGTGAGTTCTCTGACTTTCCTCTATTTGAATTTGTTATTTGTGGATTCGATAATTTAAAAGCCGATGATGATAGGTGTATAATATAGGATTATAAAATCCTATAATTTCTCTCTGATTTCGATTATTGTCTTGACTGATTGGTTTGAGGAATTTTGGTAAATATTGAAGTTAATTTCGACTATTTGTTTCCTCTGATTTCTTGATTGGGCGTGACTGAATAAGGCTTCGATTCCAGACTAATTAATGATCCCATTCCATATATTTCAGAAATATTGCCAAATATAATAATGTGATTCTTGGAAAAAATTATTTGGCACTCGAATTAAAATGTTGATTTGTTTTCCTCAATATATGCTTTTCGACTAGTTGCTCATGATTGCTGAATCATTTCTGGAATCATATTAATTGTGGTCCTTATGAAATTATGCTGTGAATTTGCTTGATAAAATTCTTGCCATGTGACTTGAATCTTTTAACCTGTTGCCAAAACAGATTGAGTTTCTAGAAATAAATTGTCCCAAAAGAGAAATGATTGTCTTGCCAAATGTGACTTGAGATTTCTTGAGTATTTAAAAGAAAACTTCCTCGCTTTTTATTTCAGGAAACGAAAACTTGATATTGATATTTGCCACAACTAAATTTTTGCACACTCGAATTGATTTGTTATCCAGAATTGGAAACAAATAAATGTATTTCCATCTTGCACAAATTAATTGACGATTTCTGGAAATGAAAATTTGAATTAATTTTGCGGCCCCCTTGAATTGAAATATTTACTTTCCAGTATTGAGTCATCCAATTTTGCCATATTTGATCATATCTGGAAATATTTATATGCCCCATAGCTGTCACTTGCTGGTTGATAAACTTGTCTTGTGCTGATTTGTAACTCGCCAAAATTTGAGCATTAGTTGTTTGCATCTATTTGTGCCAACATGTCTTGCTCATGCCTGTGCTTCACTGTTTTGATGTATATGCTTTTGGTCCATTATGTATCATCACCATTTTGCTTGTTGTGTCCGTCACTATTTCAATTTGCTGTAGCCATGTGTATTTGGCTTTGACCATGCACAGACTTGTGCACATTCACCATTTGTTGTTTTTACCATCCAGTGTACACATGTTGTAGCACACCATATTGCCACCTTGCAGTTTCACCACACTTTTATGCTGAAATACTTGTCTTGACTGTGTTGAACCATACACTTGAACTGCTTGTACCTTTTGAGCATTGACTTTGTTGGCCATGCTGTTGCACCATGAATCATTTGCATTGTTGTTCTATGCTTGAATTTGTATTGATGCCATGAACCAATTTCTTGTGTACATGTGACACTAACTCGACACTTCGGCTATTTGAAAACTTGTTTGGCTTCACTTGTCTCGACCATATTTGTTGACAGCTTAACAGTCTTGAAATGTGTTGAGTTGTACACTGAGTTGAGATGGTCCACATGGCTACTCCTCATATGCACATTGTATGTTGATTGGCGAGGCAGTGCACACGTGTATATCTATACACGTGTGTATATGCAGCCATCAGACAAGAATTCCTGTCCCTATACTATACATATACAAACTGACTAGAAACAGATGAATCAGATCAAGTCATGAAAAATGATGAGAAACACACCAGAAACCTGAGGCAAATAAAATTTTAAAATAAAATTTATATTCACGTGTATTCAGTTTTATTTCTATTGCAGTGTACTGTGTGTGTTTTTCATGTGACAGGTAAGCATGAAGGCTGGACTGACTGTGATGACGTGACTGGACTGACAGAAGACTAAAGACAATAACAGTAGAGTGTATTATGTGTCAATGAGATTGTACAAGTGTCTGTATATGATAGTGAAAATGTATGTATATATGATTTGTATAGATAGAGTGACTGTATGAGTGTTATAGAGAGAATTGTACAGATATTTGTAATAAACAAATTTTGTTTGAAATAAAATATCATTTCATTATGTTCAAACAAATTTGTCTATCATATTCAGTTTTATTTACAAGTACAATATTCTGTGAATGTATATGAGAGAGATGAGAACTGTAGTGAGGAGTACTGTATATGGAACTGTATATGTATGAAATGAAATTGAAATATGAGATGTACAAATAGTGGAGTTACAAGAGTTGTACTGTTTGAATGAATGAAATATAATATTAATATTTAAACAAAATGCTGTTGAACATTTGAATTAGTGTGTAGTCGTATTCTATTTAAATTTAAATATTATATTCCTGTCTGTGATGAATATATGAAACAGTACAATAACAGTCACATTTATAATAGTATTATTTGCTTGTTATCATCAAACAAAAATCATATAATTGTGTATACAACAACGTTATATACAACAATCTCCCCTTTTTGATGATGACAAAAAAATATGAAGATTTTGATTCTAATAAATGTGTTTGACAGTGAAGAGCGTAACTCCCCCTATTTGAAAGCTCCCTCTACAACAGAAAACTCCCCCTATAACTGTGCATGAGTGAAAAGAATGAAAATAACATTAATTTTCAAAATTAAAATATTTATAAAATATTCACTCATAAATCAAAATCTCAATCCATTCTCCCCCTTTTGTTATCATCAAAAGGATTCAGAATTTAAAATATAGATGAAAAATGACTAAAAATTATAATTCCAGCTTAAGGGGAAGAACGGTCATCATAAATCTCAATCAGTCAAACAAAAATCATAATATTCTGAGAACACACGACATATTTCACATTTTAGAGAATGACGGATTTATGATGAATTTATAAAAACGGAGAGAGTTTAAAACATGATTTCCAATTATTTTCAAAAGAATTTTGTTAAATTGAACACAAAAACAGTGATGGATTTGGACTATAATTAATAATTCAATTTAAGTGACAATCGAATAATTTCAAATCCCAGTACTCATCAATCAACAAATCATAATACGTCATAAGATTTCAACACATTTCACAGATTAGAAAGATGGATTGATAGGCTGGTTTTTATACACAAAGGAGGATTTCAGTTTAATTTTAATTTAGCATATTATTTTCGTTTCTTTTTTTTGTATTTAAGAGCACACTGACCACGCATAACCAGAGCTAGGATTTTTAAATGAGGTCAGTCGCAACTTAAATTATAAGTTATCTCTTAACCATGCATGGCCAGAGCTTGGATTTTTAAATGTGGTTAGAGGCACACTTATATATTAATTACATTTATTATTTTCAGCATTTAAAGGAAAAAACTCCTCGGTATATAAAACCAATATATGGATGATAGAAAATGGGGTAGGTGCAGAAATGGACTATGAAATAAATTTCTAAATTAATTGTGTTATGAAATATTCTCGACTGTACCGAGATCATTGAAAATTTTCAATTATCACTAATTCTGAATAATAACATAGTCAAATTTCTATCACAAATATTTCCACTGTTTATTCAAAAAGATTTTTTTAAAAAAAATATTAAACTCTCCACATTAATATAAAAATCATAATGGATGACAGAAGGATGATAGATAATGAAGATGGTAGTGAAATAATTGCTAGTTCAAAGATATTATAATAAATATTCAACCATCATGAAAATCCAAATAAAATCCCCTCTTGTTGTGAAATATACTGCAATCACAATTCATCACAATTTCAAAATCTGATAATAATTTTGATGAATTATAAATATAGTTCAGTATGGATATTGATTTCAATTTCTGAATGAATAATCAATAAATAACTTTAAAATTGAAAATCAATTACAAGAGGAAATTAAAATGATTTATACAAGACAAGAGGGATTAAAAAAAAAATATACAAAGATTCAGCACTTCTAATACCAATTGGTGTCTCAATTAATGAGGATTGGAAAAAAGGCACTGGAAACAAACCAGGATATCAGATACAAACAGAAATTCAATCATAAGGCCCAAGCAGACAAGACAAGCAAATTAATTTCATTTATCATAGCTACAGTCAAAACCAAGCAGATTTTTGAAAACATTTTTCAAAAACAGTATCAAAGCAGCACAGAAACCAATAACACAGCAGACTCGTCATAGGATGATGGTCATGTAAAGGTGATTCATGATCCAAGATTAAAAATACCGTTTATTTGAAATCATTTGAGGAATATGAAAAACTTAAGCTTCAATGAGTCAATCACACCAGATTATCAATTTTAGATCCAAGATATGTGTGTGATTCAATAAATCAATAATTTCAAATGATTTTAAACAAACAGATATTCAACTCAAATCATCATGAAATAGCAGTGAGTTTTAACGATCATTTTTCAAAAGAATTTTTCACAAATTTTTCTGACAATCACACAAGAAATTTTTCAGAATAATTACATCAAGATTGAGTAATAATTCATGATCCAAAAATAGTGGTTTATTCAAAATCACTAGAACAAATGTAAATCTTGAGGTACAATGAATCAATCACACAGGATTGATAATTTCAGATCTGAGAGGTGTGTGAGATTCAAAATATCATAAATTTTCAAGTGATCTCATACAAACAGAAAGCAAACTAGATGACCATGAATAACAATGAATTTCAGGATGTAAGCAATGATTCAAATGAAGCGAATTTCTAGAAAAAATATGGATTATGCAATTGGAAGTTAAGGAAGCCCACAGATATGACAATGACAAATCAAAACAAAAAAACAAAGAAAAAATAAACAGAAGGGACAGAAGGAGGAATAAACAAAGAAAATAAAAACAGAGAATATTTATAGAGGTGAGTTTAGAGATCATACCAAAATCCAATATAAGAAAATGAATCTCTAACTCAAAAAACCTTGGCCAAGGAACTGTAAAGAATACAGAAATATAGAACAACTTGAAATCAATCTCTTTTCAGTATAGTAGTTCCTCAACCTTCTTCGGTACCTAACAGTTGAGAGGATTGAGTGGTCTAACAAAGTTAGAAAAACCGTTCGTAGTTTTGTTAACATCTTTCGGTACCCAAACTTGTTTGTATAACAATCCATTTGAATCTACCTTGTGCCCTTAGGAACCCAAATCTGTTTAAATTTAGTCCAAGTTGTTTTATTTCTTTTTGGGATCCAAGAATATTTAAATGGATTGATACAAAACAAATTCTCATCTCGATTACGATTCAAAAATCCTTTGAAAGTATCAGAATTTAAATTCTTAAATCGATTCTTTTCAAAACAATTTGTAGGATTTTTAAAATCATTTGAGTTCCGATTTTAAAAAAAATTAATTTTCCCAAAGCCAAGACCACATTTATTTCCAATAGAAACTTGGTTTTGTAACAGCATATTCAACGATTTTTCCCCATTAGAAAATTTATCCGAAGTTGATTCTAATTGTTGAATTTGGATTTAAGATCGCTATTTTCTTTTATCAAATTTGAACAATGATTTATAGCGATCTTCTATTCAACATTGGACTGTTTCAAAACCAAATTCTCATTTTCAAGTAATTTAATTTTGGCTTAGGATTCGGAAATTTCAAGTTCAAAATGATTTTGCTTTTCAGATTCAAGTTTCTTTAAATTTTCAATCTCATCTTCAAGCTCTTTCAAAATCAAATCAGTTTTCAGCAAACTTTTATTTTCAGCAATTTCATGTTTGGAATTTTTGATAGCCTTAAAATTTTCAAATTCCTTTTGTAAAGATTGTTTGCATCTTTCAGCTCAATCTCGTTATCTTTCAAAATCAGATTTTCTTCTTCAAGCCTTTGAATATTATTATTGAGATGAACGAGACCAGTTTTTAATTTCAAACAATTTTCATAATCAGAATTTTCAAATTTTGTGACATTTAACAGTTTTGATTCCAAACAGTTAATTTTGCTGGTCAACTCATGATTCTTAGATTTCAAAGATTTATTTTTCAGTTGGAGTTTATCAACAGATTTGGTTAAATCAACACAAAAATAAACTAGATCTTCATATGAAAAATTTCTCATTTCATCGTCTGTTGAGTCTCCATCAACTGATCCATCTGAATTTTCATCTGTAAGGCCAGTTAAGCGTAGATCTGAATCTGAGTTGACTTTTTTGGGTTTTGAGTAGCTATTGTCAATTTGTCCATACTTTGTATTGAGAGTTCTCCAAATTTCTAGTGCAGTCAAACAATGGGAGATAAAATCAAGTTGATTATTACTAAGATGAGAATAAAGAATATGCATAGCACGAGCACTAATTGTAACGACCCGGATTTTCGGCGGCTTTGGTTATCGACATAAGCTCGATGTCGATAACCAAAACATCGAAAAATCCCGGTAATTAATGAAAGAAATTAGAGGGTGAGAATAGATAAGATAGAAACTTAGAATAGAAGAAGAAGAAGAAGAAGAAGAAGAACACAACATCAGAGTAACACGAACCTCACAGCGGAAATAAACTATAGCTATATGATTCTGAAGCCTCCTGCTCTAGCTCTTCCAGTATATCTGTAAATCCCGACTACTTGACTGCCCGTACAAATTTAGGCACCCAAGAGTTTAGGGAAAACAACAAAGTAAACTCCGGGTCAGTCATGGGACTGGTATGAGTAAAACAGTTTAAATAGGTATATGAACAAGTAAACAATATCTCATAAGACCACGCCGCAGAACGGAACGGGTTTTTCCCTTATGAGAATCCAAAATATCTTTATATCAAAAACCTTTTGATATTATAATAATGTCTATGTACAAATAGATATCAACTAGCAGAAACGCTTTCATCTCACGTTCTACATATATAGTATACAATCAAAATCGCAAGCACGTATTGGATAATGGATTTCCAACTATGACAAGGTATGGAACCACCTTCCGATCAGTGTACTCTAGGAACGATACACCGGAGTTCAACAAGAACATCTTGCAACTCAGCCACACATGACCGACCACTCATTTCGCTTGAGTGTATCGAATGTACATCACCAACGGTTGGGATCAGCAACCGTTCCCATATATATATGGGACAGCATTGATAGATTTAAGAAACAAATGAATATTCACTAGATAGGTGATTATACACCCTACTTCGGTGCGACCGACTTAGCCATGCTGCCTGCCCGATTTCTGTCATTTACCGGTTGATGAGGCTAGAAGCTACGCTTTATCATCACATCAGATTCACTTTGAATGCCACATTGTCAGATCCATCAGAATCACTAATTGACGTCTACAACCCTACATTACGTGTCAGCTAAAAGAAGTTTCCTTCTCCGCTTCCACTCTTGGTATAGTTGAAGAAATCACTGCACGTGACCATCTGGAAATACTATGTCAGACATCCATCTTCATTCACTTAGAAATGTCACATCGTCATACCCACCAAATCACAAATTGACTTATCCAAAAATAACACGGGTATACAGCTAAGAGAAACGAATTCCTCCGCTACCAAACGTGAATACGTTTGAACATATCAACTTACGCGATCCATTGGATATACTCTGTCAGACCTTCGTCTATACAAGTTGTCCTGGGACTGGACAAACCGAAGGCACTATCCAGTACATCCATCTTAGGCACTGTTATCTAAGACTTATACAATAGCCCTTGCATTTTTCTCCGTCTTCAATTATCTTTGGCATATATGATTCGCAACGCTTATGCCAATACAGAGTGGTTCTTCGGATAATAATCCAACCGGTCTCTCCATATTAACAACGTTAAAATGGTCAAAACTTCGATAGTCGGTGAGTTAACTATCAAATAAAAATGTCCGTGTGCAAACAACGATCTTATTTCCAAATGGAATGTCAATCGATCAATCATCATGTATATCTATACATGTTTTCCTTATTTTCTATATTTAGAAAATATTTGTTATCAACGTTGGAAAACATTTCCATTGTTTATTTACGTATCACTATCCTTCCACAACTATCAGACTCTAACTATAAACTAATAAGAGAACAACTCCCTAAGCATAAACCCCGAAGGCCGAAACCAACATCAGATCGATACTCAGAAAACCATTCAACTTATTAATCTCTAGTCAGATTCTAATTTTGCTTAACTCTATATCCTTTAACTCCATTCGCTCAACTCTAGATCGCAGCGATCACAATGGTTACGCCTGATTCCCTCAGGAAACATCCGACCGCCGTAGGCTATTTACAGCCCTGCGAATTACGCTAGCAGTCGTGATAAATGGCGACTCATCCTGAATAACTATGTTTGTTTTAACTCTAACTGTTTAACTCTAACTGGTTTTACTTGGTTTGACTAACTCAACTTATTTACTCGACTGACTAATTCAACTCGATTACCCTAACTTGATTTACTTATCTCGATTAACTGAACTAATCACTTTGATTAACTCGACTAATTCACTTTGGTTAACTTAACCAATTCACTTAACTAATTCACTTAGTTTAACCTAACTATTCACTTAACTCCTGTCGAATAAACTATATTCGATAACTCCTCTAACTCTATTCGAATAAACTATATTCGATTAACTCCTTTACTCTATTCGAATAAACTATATTCGATTAACTCCTTTGATTTAACTCTAATCGATTAACTCCCTTCGATTGAAACTAACATCGATACTCCTTTGATTTAACTCTAATCGATTAACTCCCTTCGATTGAAACTAACATCGATACTCCTTTGATTTAACTCTAATCGATTAACTCCCTTCGATTGAAACTAACATCGATACTCCTTTCGATGAAAACTAACATCGATTAACTCCTTTCGATTACCATATTCGATTTACTTTATTCACTTTATAAAGATTTCCTTTTTATAACGTTTTATTCATTTGAAAAGATTTACTTTTAAATAACGGTTCTACACTTTAAAAATGATTTCCCTTTTATAACGTTTCCTTTTCAATTCTATTTGTAAATGGTTTACAAATATTCCCTTTTCAAATTTATTCTTGAAATATTCTAACTCCTTAAATTCCCGGGAAAATTCGCCATAACCTCCTTTGTAACGGGAGCATCGGTAAAATCCCCAAACTCGCCACACAGGCCTTTCCATTCAAAAAGAAATGTTTTGAATTTATTTCCTTTTCAAATATCTCCTATTTATAAATATTCCAATTTATAAACATTTCTTATTTATAATTATTCCACTTTATAAATATCTCTTATTTATAAATATCCCATTTTATAAATATGCTATTTTCAATATCACTTTGAAAATTCCCTTAACAACATTCCGGCATGTTATGGTATTCAATCATATCAAATCACGATGTTCAATATCGTCCAAACACATATAATCGCCAACAGATTATATATCACAATATATAAATCACAGTAAAATAACTGTTGAGGAATCCAGTTGGAATCCTCCAACCTGTTTCCCTGCATCACAGATGTTAAACAATATAGATAACATCACTTTCAGTTCCATATGATATATTCTGTTAAACAGAATCAATATAGAAATTCAACTAACTGACTAGCAGTTCAATCAAACAGTCAACACACAGTAAATCAGACAATTTCTAACAGCTCTAAAAATACAACATGAAATTATAAACTGTTTAGAGTTGGTGAGATTTACTCACATTTGCGCGTTAGTCGTTAAATAACGGTTTGCGTTATTTGATTCAGTCGGACAATTTATTTCTCCATAAATTCATACGAGCTCGAATCCACTTCTAGTCAGCTTCAGTGTGAAGCTCTTGTCCATACGGTCCCAACGTGACCAGTTTCGCTGAATTTCGTTAACATGTGACGAAGTTATTCAGTTTTGAAGTTTATACACATTTTAAACTAAATAAAACTTTATTAAATAAACTAATGGGCCTTAACCTCTTATCCAGCCCATCCTCCTTCCTTAAAAGCCCAGACCGAACGTTTCTTCCCCAAAGTAGAATTCCCGTTCCTCAGTAGTACTCCCAACGTCATTTCAGTCGATCTTACATCCCCGTCTCTCCTTCGTTTCTCTACGGATTTCAAAACCGTAATCACCACCCGTCTCCTCTTTCTAAACCGCATCACCCCCATCAAAAAGAACGAACTCGCACTCAGCATCGTCCTCGCGACTTTCACGACAGATCAGCACCCTACAGGAAAGTACCGATCCCTTTTTGTCGCGGACTCCCTCTTTGATTTCCGTCCTCAGGCTGAAACCCGCGCTCCAGAACTGGCGCGTCACTTTTAGTTCTCAAACCCCTCCATACTTCGAACGCAACCACCATTCAACCCCCTGAACTTCATTACTACTTCAAAACTTCACTCCGATGCACACAAATCTCGAACTCGGCTAACTCTAGAAGTTGCTGTGATGATTTCAGCGACAACAGGGAATGTCGAACCCAGCAATAGTCAGGGCAGATTGAAGAGCTTCGAACCGTGATTACAATATATAAGCATTGAGATTTGTGGGTTTGAATTGGATTTTCTCCTTTGATTTTCTGTGTTTGGAAAAAAACAATGGCGGCGCCCTTTCGTGTTTGCTGAAGAGCAAATCTGTTTTAGGTCTTAAGATGTTGGGGGGGTTATTTATAAGAGGGAGAAAATATCTAAATATTTTCTATTTGTAATTGTTTTTATGTTATAAAGTTTACCATCACTTGATCCAGAATTTCCTTCCTTTACAAACTGTCGTCGACAGAAGTAAACATACCGTTGTAATCAGCTCGGTGTCATGATCCCAAAAATATAATAATACCGGTAGATTAATTCATATTTTGAAACCTCAAAATGTTGATTACAGGGTGTAAAACACTCCAAATAAAAAGTCGCTCATTAAATTAATTAAAAATTACAGTAAAATTCTAAAAATTAAATTATCACAATGTCTCAAAAGAACCTTGTCTAAATTCAAGTCCGATATTTAAATATTCTCAAATAGCCGTTATGGTCAAGGCGCTGCATTCTTGAGAATTTGATTTGGACGTAACTCAAAATCTACACGACGAAATCCCGATTTTTCTCTTCCACTAGAAGGATATACTCCACCAGCTCCACACGTTTCTTGTTTCACAGAAATCTGATTTAAAAGGGACCCTGTACATCCAGTTGAAGTCTAAATCGCCAAATAGCGAACTACCGCGTCGTTACGCGCTCTATTTTAATTATAATATAATTATACGTTCAAACTGATGTCGACTGAATATATTCGTCAATATAATACAAGTCTAAGCTGAACTAAAATCTCGGGGACGACCCCGTTCACCTTATATTGCCAATTCACATATTTCTGATTATTTCTGATTTAAATATATTATTTAATTATTTAAATTAATTAAATATTCACTTTATTTAATCCAACGAACATTAAAATCCCTTAATCCACTATTTATATAATTAAATAAATTAATTATATAACGTAGAAAATACAGGTCATTACATTCTTCCCCACTTAAAATAATTTCGTCCTCGAAATTGCTAAGTTAGAGCACGACCCTATCTATTGGAATTCCTAAGATTTGTTTACCCCTTATTTCTGATTCCAACTGAACCAATTAATACTGATTAAAATATTTATTCATTCCGACTAACTAAAATTTTCAAAAATTCTGAAAATTTTCTAACACTTTAAATTTTCGGAAAATTTTGCCAGCACCTCCTTTGTACAGCACTATCGGTAAAACCACAACTCGCCTCTCTAGGCCATCTCCAACCCAAAAGAAAATCGAACAGCCAAGCGGCTTGCCAATTTGGCTCACAAATCTCATGCTTATACCAAATATAAACTTGTACCTTTTTGTCGGGCATATCAACCCTATCACTTTCACCTGCTGTCAATTCAGAATATACCAATATCAATCAAATCAAACGCTGATCTGTTTATCCTCAACACACCCATTCGTTTGTCCGAGCCAAATTCAACTTTTAAATCAAAGTTCTATTCTCGATTCCAAATCCATAACTCCCCAACCAAATATCGTTTCAAATCCCTATCTTATAAATCCAATTTTATCTTGATAATTTCTATTACAATTCAAATTCCACTTAACCGGATTCCATTCCAGTTTGTCTCCACGAATTTTTATTCAATTGCTTTTAAATTCAAATTGTCTTTTTCCTGGGAGTTTTAAACCGCTTGGTTTTTCTCAAAACAATTAAAAATCAAAATCCTTGGTAGTAATCCGTTACTTACACACTCGAAAATGAACACCGATGATGTCATGATCAACATCGGAATCTATTTTCCAGCTATCGAAGTGAGTTCAATACTATATCTCTTTCAAATCCATTTCTAAACACTTTCATTTTTGAAATCACTTTCAAAATATCCTTCACAAGGCTTGTAAACAATTTAAAATCTCCCAGGATTTTAAAATTTTCTTATATTCAATCCTGATTCATTTACAAACACCTTTCCCATTTCTGGGATTTTAAATTCCAATTCCGATCTAAATTCAGATTTAATTCATTTCAATTTCATATATTTCACTTGTATAAATTCTGATTGGTTATATATAACCATTTTACATTTTATAATCTTATCTGATTATAATTGCTACCAACACATCCTATATATGATAATATATCACATATCCATACTGTGTCGGTCCATCGTATTCAAGTGTTTATTTACTCCTACCGATACAGTGGATCAAACTGATCGACCAGAACTCATGAACTACTCAACCGACGAATCTCCACAATATAAAACCATTTTTATATCAAATACAAATACGCACTCGTATATATACACTCAAACTCAATCTAGGGTATTACTAACCCTATCTCTACCGAGTCACGCCACAGAGCCAAGTAATTCTTAACTTAAGCTCTGATACCAACTGTAACGACCCGGATTTTCGACGGCTTTGGTTATCGACATAAGCTCGATGTCGATAACCAAAACATCGAAAAATCCCGGTAATTAATGAAAGAAATTAGAGGGTGAGAATAGATAAGATAGAAACTTAGAATAGAAGAAGAAGAAGAACACAACATCAGAGTAACACGAACCTCACAGCGGAAATAAACTATAGCTATATGATTCTGAAGCCTCCTGCTCCAGCTCTTCCAGTATATCTGTAAATCCCGACTACTTGACTGCCCGTACAAATTTAGGCACCCAAGAGTTTAGGGAAAACAACAAAGTAAACTCCGGGTCAGTCATGGGACTGGTATGAGTAAAACAGTTTAAATAGGTATATGAACAAGTAAACGATATCTCATAAGACCACGCCGCAGAACGGAACGGGTTTTTCCCTTATGAGAATCCAAAATATCTTTATATCAAAAACCTTTTGATATTATAATAATGTCTATGTACAAATAGATATCAACTAGCAGAAACGCTTTCATCTCACATTCTACATATATAGTATACAATCAAAATCGCAAGCACGTATTGGATAATGGATTTCCAACTATGACAAGGTATGGAACCACCTTCCGATCAGTGTACTCTAGGAACGATACACCGGAGTTCAACAAGAACATCTTGCAACTCAGCCACACATGACCGACCACTCATTTCGCTTGAGTGTATCGAATGTACATCACCAACGGTTGGGATCAGCAACCGTTCCCGTATATATATGGGACAACATTGATAGATTTAAGAAACAAATGAATATTCACTAGATAGGTGATTATACACCCTACTTCGGTGCGACCGACTTAGCCATGCTGCCTGCCCGATTTCTGTCATTTACCGGTTGATGAGGCTAGAAGCTACGCTTTATCATCACATCAGATTCACTTCGAATGCCACATTGTCAGATCCATCAGAATCACTAATTGACGTCTACAACCCTACATTACGTGTCAGCTAAAAGAAGTTTCCTTCTCCGCTTCCACTCTTGGTATAGTTGAAGAAATCACTGCACGTGACCGTCTGGAAATACTATGTCAGACATCCATCTTCATTCACTTAGAAATGTCACATCGTCATACCCACCAAATCACAAATTGACTTATCCAAAAATAACACGGGTATACAGCTAAGAGAAACGAATTCCTCCGCCACCAAACGTGAATACGTTTGAACATATCAACTTACGCGATCCATTGGATATACTCTGTCAGACCTTCGTCCATACAAGTTGTCCTGGGACTGGACAAACCGAAGGCACTATCCAGTACATCCATCTTAGGCACTGTTATCTAAGACTTATACAATAGCCCTTGCATTTTTCTCCGTCTTCAATTATCTTTGGCATATATGATTCGCAACGCTTATGCCAATACAGAGTGGTTCTTCGGATAATAATCCAACCGGTCTCTCCATATTAACAACGTTAAAATGGTTAAAACTTCGATAGTCGGTGAGTTAACTATCAAATAAAAATGTCCGTGTGCAAACAACGATCTTATTTCCAAATGGAATGTCAATCGATCAATCATCATGTATATCTATACATGTTTTCCTTATTTTCTATATTTAGAAAATATTTGTTATCAACGTTGGAAAACATTTCCATTGTTTATTTACGTATCACTATCCTTCCACAACTATCAGACTCTAACTATAAACTAATAAGAGAACAACTCCCTAAGCATAAACCCCGAAGGCCGAAACCAACATCAGATCGATACTCAGAAAACCATTCAACTTATTAATCTCTAGTCAGATTCTAATTTTGCTTAACTCTATATCCTTTAACTCCATTCGCTCAACTCTAGATCGCAGCGATCACAATGGTTACGCCTGATTCCCTCAGGAAACATCCGACCGCCGTAGGCTATTTACAGCCCTGCGAATTACGCTAGCAGTCGTGCTAAATGGCGACTCATCCTGAATAACTATGTTTGTTTTAACTCTAACTGTTTAACTCTAACTGTTTAACTCTAACTGTTTAACTCTAACTGGTTTTACTTGGTTTGACTAACTCAACTTATTTACTCGACTGACTAATTCAACTCGATTACCCTAACTTGATTTACTTATCTCGATTAACTGAACTAATCACTTTGATTAACTCGACTAATTCACTTTGGTTAACTTAACCAATTCACTTAACTAATTCACTTAGTTTAACCTAACTATTCACTTAACTCCTATCGAATAAACTATATTCGATAACTCCTCTAACTCTATTCGAATAAACTATATTCGATTAACTCCTTTACTCTATTCGAATAAACTACATTCGATTAACTCCTTTGATTTAACTCTAATCGATTAACTCCCTTCGATTGAAACTAACATCGATACTCCTTTGATTTAACTCTAATCGATTAACTCCCTTCGATTGAAACTAACATCGATACTCCTTTCGATGAAAACTAACATCGATTAACTCCTTTCGATTACCATATTCGATTTACTTTATTCACTTTATAAAGATTTCCTTTTTATAACGTTTTATTCATTTGAAAAGATTTACTTTTAAATAACGGTTCTACACTTTAAAAATGATTTCCCTTTTATAACGTTTCCTTTTCAATTCTATTTGTAAATGGTTTACAAATATTCCCTTTTCAAATTTATTCTTGAAATATTCTAACTCCTTAAATTCCCGGGAAAATTCGCCATAACCTCCTTTGTAACGGGAGCATCGGGAAAATCCCCAAACTCGCCACACAGGCCTTTCCATTCAAAAAGAAATGTTTTGAATTTATTTCCTTTTCAAATATCTCCTATTTATAAATATTCCAATTTATAAACATTTCTTATTTATAATTATTCCACTTTATAAATATCTCTTATTTATAAATATCCCATTTTATAAATATGCTATTTTCAATATCACTTTGAAAATTCCCTTAACAACATTCCGGCATGTTATGGTATTCAATCATATCAAATCACGATGTTCAATATCGTCCAAACACATATAATCGCCAACAGATTATATATCACATTATATATCACAATATATAAATCACAGTAAAATAACTGTTGAGGAATCCAGTTGGATTCCTCCAACCTGTTTCCCTGCATCACAGATGTTAAACAATATAGATAACATCACTTTCAGTTCCATATGATATACTCTGTTAAACAGAATCAATATAGAAATTCAACTAACTGACTAGCAGTTCAATCAAACAGTCAACACACAGTAAATCAGATAATTTCTAACAGTTCTAAAAATACAACATGAAATTATAAACTATTTAGAGTTGGTGAGATTTACTCACATTTGCGCGTTAGTCGTTAAATAACGGTTTGCGTTATTTGATTCAGTCGGACAATTTATTTCTCCATAAATTCATACGAGCTCAAATCCACTTCCAGTCAGCTTCAGTGTGAAGCTCTTGTCCATACGGTCCCAACGTGACCAGTTTCGCTGAATTTCGTTAACATGTGACGAAGTTATTCAGTTTTGAAGTTTATACACATTTTAAACTAAATAAAACTTTATTAAATAAACTAATGGGCCTTAACCTCTTATCCAGCCCATCCTCCTTCCTTAAAAGCCCAGACCGAACGTTTCTTCCACAAAGTAGAATTCCCGTTCCTCAGTAGTACTCCCAACGTCATTTCAGTCGATCTTACATCCCCGTCTCTCCTTCGTTTCTCTACGGATTTCAAAACCGTAATCACCACCCGTCTCCTCTTTCTAAACCGCATCACCCCCATCAAAAAGAACGAACTCGCACTCAGCATCGTCCTCGCGACTTTCACGACAGATCAGCACCCTACAGGAAAGTACCGATCCCTTTTTGTCGCGGACTCCCTCTTTGATTTCCGTCCTCAGGCTGAAACCCGCGCTCCAGAACTGGCGCGTCACTTTTAGTTCTCAAACCCCTCCATACTTCGAACGCAACCACCATTCAACCCCCTGAACTTCATTACTACTTCAAAACTTCACTCCGATGCACACAAATCTCGAACTCGGCTAACTCTAGAAGTTGTTGTGATGATTTCAGCGACAACAGGGAATGTCGAACCCAGCAATAGTCCGGGCAGATTGAAGAGCTTCGAACCATGATTACAATATATAAGCATTGAGATTTGTGGGTTTGAATTGGATTTTCTCCTTTGATTTTCTGTGTTTGGAAAAAAACAGTGGCGGCGCCCTTTCGTGTTTGCTGAAGAGCAAATCTGTTTTAGGTCTTAAGATGTTGGGGGGGTTATTTATAAGAGGGAGAAAATATCTAGATATTTTCTATTTGTAATTGTTTTTAAGTTATAAAGTTTACCATCACTTGATCCAGAATTTCCTTCCTTTACAAACTGTCGTCGACCGAAGTAAACATACCATTGTAATCAGCTCGGTGTCATGATCCCAAAAATATAATAATACCGGTAGATTAATTCATATTTTGAAACCTCAAAATGTTGATTACAGGGTGTAAAACACTCCAAATAAAAAGTCGCTCATTAAATTAATTAAAAATTACAGTAAAATTCTAAAAATTAAATTATCACAATGTCTCAAAAGAACCTTGTCTAAATTCAAGTCCGATATTTAAATATTCTCAAATAGCCGTTATGGTCAGGGCGCTGCATTCTTGAGAATTTGATTTGGACGTAACTCAAAATCTACACGACGAAATCCCGATTTTTCTCTTCCACTAGAAGGATATACTCCACCAGCTCCACACGTTTCTTGTTTCACAGAAATCCGATTTAAAAGGGACCCTGTACATCCAGTTGAAGTCTAAATCGCCAAATAGCGAACTACCGCGTCGTTACGCGCTCTATTTTAATTATAATATAATTATACGTTCAAACTGATGTCGACTGAATATATTCGTCAATATAATACAAGTCTAAGCTGAACTAAAATCTCGGGGACGACCCCGTTCACCTTATATTGCCAATTCACATATTTCTGATTATTTCTGATTTAAATATATTATTTAATTATTTAAATTAATTAAATATTCACTTTATTTAATCCAACGACCATTAAAATCCCTTAATCCACTATTTATATAATTAAATAAATTAATTATATAACGTAGAAAATACGGGTCATTACACTAATATTCCTATATATTGTATCACTTCCACTGTCAACAACATCCCAATATTTAACAGATTTCAAATACGATTTCATTTTTGATTTCCAATTCAAAAAATCTATACCATCAAAAACATTTGGAATGTGACTGGGCTGACTCTCTATGGACTGACAACTAGGGATCACCATTACTCTAGAGTTAACAGAATACCTTCTCTGATACCACTTGTTGGATCTAAATTAACCTTAGAGCGGGGGGGGGAGGGGGGGAGGGGTGAATAGGGTTTATTACAGTTTTGAAGAGTTATTAAAATAAATCATAGCACAGATAATCAAAAAGGAAATAAATGCAGTAAATAACACATAGATATACCCAGCTTCGGCAGACTCTGCCTACTGCTGCATTCACTAAGTTTTCTACTAGGTGTTAATAACAGATCCCGCTTACAGACCTTGTAAACTCGCACTCCCTTCTCCTGTACTAACCCTACGCTCAAAACCCTAGACTGATCTAAGCCCCTAGATCAGATTTCCCCTAGTTTTACAAACTCTAGTAAATTGCCAGTTAACCCCTTAACTGGATTCCCTAGTATTTTACAGACACTAGAAACTGATGAATCGGTTACAAAAGAAACTAGAAAAATACATAAAAAAATAAACAAAGAAAGACCCTAAATACAAATTTAATCCTCCCCTTTTATAAACTTGTCTTAGCCAAGAATAAACTAGGCCGGTCCGTCCATTTCTTTACTATTCTGATTACTTTCCCTTTTCAATGAAAATGGTAGCGTGGAAAAATAGGGTTTCCTTCTCTGATGCTCCAAATCCAATCGATGCTTGATGGAAATGATGTCGTGCTTTATTTGATTGCTCCAACGTTTTGCATTGCTTTCTCGATCGATTTGGAGAGGTTGTGGCGATCGAATCCTAGATGGAATTTTGTGAGTTCTCTGACTTTCCTCTCTTTGAATTTGTTGTTTGTGGATTCGATAATTAAAAAGCCGATGATGATAGGTGTATAATATAGGATTATAAAATCCTATAATTTCTCTTTGATTTTGATTATTGTCTTGACTGATTGGTTTGAGGAATTTTGGTAAATATTGAAGTTAATTTCGACTATTTGTTTCCTCTGATTTCTTGATTGGGCGTCACTGAATACGGCTTTGATTCCAGACACTAATTAATGATCCCATGCAATATATTTCAGAAATATTGCCAAATATAATACTGTGATTCTTGGAAAAAATTATTTGGCACTCGAATTAAAATGTTGATTTGTTTTCCTCAATATATGCTTTTCGAATAGCTTCTCATGATTGCTGAATCATTTCTGGAATCGTATTAATTGTGGTCCTTATGAAATTATGCTATGAATTTGCTTGATAAAATTCTTGCCATGTGACTTGAATCTTTTGAACTATTGCCAAAACAGATTGAGTTTCTAGAAATAAATTGTCCCAAAAGAGAAATGATTGTCTTGCCAAATGTGACTAGAGATTTCTTGAGTATTTAAAAAAACTTCCTCACTATTTTATTTCAGGAAACAGAAACTTGAAATTGATATTTGCCACAACTAAATTTGTGCACACTCGAATTGATTTGTTATCTAGAACTGGAAACAAATAAATGTATTTCCATCTTGTAAAAATTAATTGATGATTTCTGGAAATGAACATTTGAATTAATTTTGCGGCCCCCTTGAATTGAAATATTTACTTTCCAGTATTGAGTCATCCAATTTTGCCATATTTGATCATATCTGGAAATATTTAAATGCCCCATAGCTGTCACTTGTTGGTTGATAAACTTGTCTTATGCTAATTTGTAACTTGCCAAAATTTGAGCTTTAGTTGTTTGCATCTATTTATGCCAACATGTCTTGCTAATGCCTGTGCTTCACTGTTTTGATGTATATGCTTTTGGTCCATTATGTAGCATCACCATTTTTCTTACTGTGTCCATCACTATTTCAATTTGCTGTAGCCATGTGTATTTGGCTTTGACCATGCACAAACTTGTGCACATTCACCATTTGCTGTTTGTACCATCCAGTGTACACATGTTGTAGCACACCATATTGCCACCTTGCAGTTTCACCACAATTTTATGCTGCCATGCAAGCTAGAAATTGAAGTTGGCTCGGCTAAGTTTGTTGATAGCTTCACTGATTTCATGTTTACACACTTCTGTCCCATGCTGCCATGAATGAAAGCTGCATCATATATTGTTGAACCATTTTGAGATGCTGAGTTGTGTTTGCATCATTTCTTTAGCTTGTTGCCTTGCATACTTTATGTATACCTGAAATGCATATGTGCCATGACCAAGAACACTTGAAATCTGGCTTCTCATGTCTCTCTTTGACCTAAAATACTTGTCTTGACTGTGTTGAACCATACACTTGAACTGCTTGTACGTTTTGAACATTGCCTTTGTTGGCCATGTTGTTGCACCATGAATCATTCGCATTGTTGTTCTATGCTTGAATTTGCATTGATGCCATGAACCAATTTCTTATGTACGTGACACTAGCTCGACACTTGGGCTGTTTGAAAACTTGTTTGGCTTCACTTGTCTCGACCATATTTGTTGATAGCATCACTGTCTTGAAACGTGTTGAGTTGTGGACTGAGTTGAGATGGTCCACGTGGCTACTCCTCAGATGCACATTGTATGTTGATTGGCGAGGCAGTGCACACGTGTATATCTATACACGTGTGTATATGCAGCCATCAAACAAGATTTTCTGTCCCTGTACTATACATATACAAGCTGACTAGACACAGATGAATCAGATCAAGTCATGAAAAATGATGAGAAACACACCAGAAATCTGAGGTAAATAAAATTTTAAAATAAAATTTATATTCACGTGTATTCAGTTTTATTTCTATTGCAGTGTACTGTGTGTGTTTTTCATGTGACAGGTAAGCATGAAGGCTGGACTGACTGTGCTGACGTGACTGGATTGACAGAAGACTAAAGACAATAACGGTAGAGTGTATTATGTGTCAGTGAGATTGTATAAGTGTCTGTAAATGAAAGTGAAAATGTATGTATATATGATTTGTATGGACATAGTGACTGTATGAGTGTTGTAGAGAGAATTGTACAGATATTTGTAATAAACAAATTTTGTTTGAAATAAAATATCATTTCATTGTGTTCAAACAAAATTTTCTATCATATTCAGTTTTATTTACAAGTACAGTATTCTGTGAATGTATATGAGATAGATGAGAACTGTAGTGAGGAGTACTGTATATGGAACTGTATATGTATGAAATGAAATTGAAATGTGAGATGTACAAATAGTGGAGTTACAAGAGTTGTACTGTTTGAATGAATGAAATATAATATTTATATTTAAACAAAATACTGTTGAATATTTGAATTAGTGTGTAGTCGTATTCTATTTAAATTTAAATATTATATTCTTGTTTGTGATGAATATATGAAACAGTACAATTACAATCACATTTATAATAGTATTATTTGGTTGTTATCATCAAACAAAAATCATATAATTGTGTATACAACAACGTTATATACAACAGATTGTCCGGATATGCGAGGGCTCTCTCCTGTATTGGACATATGGGCGAGGAATAAGGTGCCTCCGGTTTCGTTCAGACCCAGAATGGACTTGCAAATGGATGGTATATCTGACATTGTATTCCTTTATACTGTATTCGTTGACCTCCGCTAAATATATATCTGTTTGGTGGTGGAGAATTTATTCTCTTGCTTCACACCCTTCTCTGAGACGTACAAGCTTAGAGGTTATATATTGGTAGAAATCAATGGTATGGTATGGATTGACAATGTGACATACTATGATGCATGGATCAAGGCTTTTGTTGAAATGCAGAGCCTTGTGGTTGATGATAAAATCACAACTTTAAGTAGCACAACTTTGTATAGCGTTAATTCGCGAGCCTCACACACCGGTATGACGGTGAACTGATGGTTAGATCGGTATACTTTCGAGATGAGGATAGACGACAACTTTTAGTGTTGTCATGGATTCGGTCGACCGAGATATGCTAGTTATGGTCGCTCCACCCTAGTAGGGATAGGGCTTATACCTGATTTCTAGATGGATATAGTAAGCGGTGTTTTCCAAAGCCTTGAACGTAAGCCGCGGTGATACTTGTTTCCTGGATATAGGCGGACGTGCAATACGGTGTTTTCCAAAAGCCCTGGATGTAAACCGTGGAGTATTGCACTACGTGATCGATCTTTCGAATCAGTAGCCATCATGATGGAAATCCAACTTCCGAATATGAGATTTACAGAATCTGTTGTATACCTATATGGCGACATAACATGATGGGGTATTATGCCGTCTAGGATTGATACATTTACTTTCGAAATTGATTTCTACACTATGCACTTATAGTAATAAAAAGATAAATTTCGTGTATCAAGCATGTTTGGCTATTATAAGGTTAAACTCTATCCTCCGGCTTGCGTTGCATTGTGTGATGGGACCTGAGTCTTATAATAGCTTCATTGTTCTTTTATTTAGCATTGCGATTTTGTTTATGGTATTCATGTGGAGTAAATCTGTTTCATATCATATGGCGTGATCCCGTGATTTACTTAACTTTAAAATAAAGTTAATAACTATTTTTAGTTCTCACACCAGTCCCATGACTGACTTGAAGTTTATTGTTTTCCCCTAAACTCTAGGTGCCCATATTTTCCACACGGGCAGCTAGTAGTTTTGGTTTTCGCAGATATTTCTTTTTACAGGATCCTGGATTACGGCTGGAGCTACATTCGGAATGCTTTGTATCCGTATATTTCTTTCAGCTGTAGTAGTTGTTGTTTTCCGCTGCACATCATATTTATGTATATATTTATGTTGTTTTGTAATTTAAATCTATGATATTTACCGTCATATAATATTTATTTTAACACTGGTATCTTGTACTCTGTTGTAAATTGTTGTAATAACAATGAAATTTTCTCATGTTTGTGTTCTGATGAGTCGTGTTCTCAAAGCAGTCCACCTTCTTGTTCAGTTTACGCAGGCCGGGAAGTCTGGATTGCTACTGGTGGTATCAGAGCTTTGGTTTACAAAGCTCGAGAACAAGACACATTAAAACCAAACAAAAGAATTCATCAGAGATAGGATTAGTAATATCCTATAAGAATAACTCATTAGAGATAGGATCAGTAGTATCCTAGAATGAGTTTGAAGAGTATTATTTATTAAAAACAAATTTAGTTTTGAAAATTATATCTTATTATACATATTTGAGTATTTTATTTTGTACTGAATTTGGACTATCGAGTATAAGAAGATTTTGCATACACGTCTCGTGAACATATATACAAAGTCTCAAATATACTCGATAGATATATAATCACACTCTAGTCGCCCGGAGATGATCCTGATCATTACTATAGTATCATCAGTATTTGTGTTCGAGTTTCGAAAGTGGGATATCTATATGTTTCCAGTTGTCTGATATGAGAACCAAAACTTAGTTGGGGTTAATGTTTGTGATTTGGCATTGAAATATGATTTTTGATTATATAAAAGTTATATATTTGAAAAGCTAATCAACAAATTGATTGCTGGTTGTAATGAATGATAATTAGTTTAACTAATAAAAATATTGAATGATAAAACCAATAACAAAATAAAAGGTAAATTAAGCCAAATCGAATTTAATAATGAACTGAATTGAAATTTAGTTCGAATTGGAGATATATATATATACATGTATATATATTTTGTACATGTCATAGCATGGAAGCTAAGAAGAGGAATAAAATTGTAAGCCCGACAAATAGGTACATATTTACTGTATTTATTGGGTTTGATGATTTTATGAGCCGATTGGCAAGCCGCTTGGCTTTTTCTTTTTGATTGATGAGGGCCCTATGAGGAAAGTTGTGGTTTTACTGATCAACACGTACAAAGGAGGTTACGGCAAAAAAATTCGAAAATTTAAGGCGTTAGCCAAATTTAGAGAAATTTAGAAGTTCTTAGAAACTAAAAAGTTGAAGAACTGAAGCCAGAATGAAAGTTGAGTTGGTTAGTTAAACAACTTTCAGCTCCGTTCCTTTTTCGAGGACGAAAATGTTTTAAGTGGGGGAGATTGTAACAACCCCGATTTTTGGAACCAATTTAAAATTATTTTTAATTGATTTTAATGGATTTTCAAGATTTAAAATGATTTATTTTGAGAATTAACGGTTTAAAATTTATTTAAAATTGAAGTTAAAGCGTATAAATTTAAAATTTTATTAAAATGAACTCGTAATGGCGTGTTAATTTGAAAAATTGGTTTTGAACTTTAAATGACTATATAGAATCATTATTAATCAGATTTCAGTGAAATAAGAAACGTTAAGATCGTATTAACTATATCTTTCTTATGAATGTAAGAAATTGAGATTTCACTTTATAAATTGTAATATGTCCAAATTAAATTTCAAATAGTCGCTATGGAATTTATATATATTTTAATATTATATATAGCCCTTAAAAATAGCCATTTTGCAAATGATCTCTGTTTTTGACGAAACTAATTTTGTTGGGTCCGGAATGTTAAATTATTGTCAGGTTTAAAATTGCAAGTCAATTGGAATTAATATGTAAGCGTGGTAAATTTAAACGCGCTTTGAATTTCAGTTGTAAATTAAATAAGCTAGTTAAAAGGCCATTTTTCAAACGTTCTCCAAATGCAAAAAAATTAGTTTTGTTAGAAATGTATTTAAAAACATAGCAAGATTTCAAATTTTGTAATTTTTGGAGTCAGTATGTGGTCGTGGTAAACTAAAATGTACGTTTAAATTCAATATATTGATTTATATTTTAATTTTGAGAAAAAATGATCGAAAAAGCTGAATCAACTTACGAAACATATTCTATTGTGTCCGGAATAGGGGTATTTAGCTAGGAACGACAGTTGTTGGGTTTGATTTGGAGTTCGGATGCGAAATTCACTTTAAGAAATAATTAGAATTAAATAATATATATATTCCCTCCACTGAAAACCCTATTCTCGTTTCAAAAAAAAAACGCGCCGGCCCTAATCAAAATCAATGGCCTAGGACTCCCGATCTTCTTCCTCCTCTAATTTCTAATCCACAAAATATTATTCGATTCTTCCAAAGACAAAATTAAAGAGATTCGAGAGATCTTTCTCTTTGTAACGACCCACATTCTACGTATCAGAGGATCGTAGAATATATTTTTTATTTACATATGAAGTCATATAGTCATGTAACTTTGGGAAATGACTATTAGGGTCATTTCCCATATTCACGATTTTTGCCGAATTTTAAATGATCGTTTTACCCCTAGCGAATCTTGTTTCGCCTATAATTTTTGATTGGTAAGGTGTTTTAACCTTAAACCACTTCCACTGGATTCGGATGATGGTTTCCCATTCCATAGACTAGTCACGTTAATCAAATAGACTTACCATTTGGGAGATGTGGCTGAAATAAGGTTTGGAAGATGAAAAACAACTTAATAGGGTGATTAACAACTAGGCTCAAAACTCATTTCGGGATTAGGGCAATGGGAGGGCTGAAAGGGCTTGGAGAAACATTCCCTTTCATTTTTTCAGCCGCCACAAACATTTCTCTAACCCTAGTAATGGCCTCCATCTTCCAAATCTCTCTCTAATCACTTCATAATCACATATTAAGCAAACCAACATCAAATCAAGTCGGATTAGCATTAAATTCGAGGTAGAGCTGCTGCACTACATAGGAATCCATGCCAAATTAGTATAAGTTTTAGATCTAACATTCATTTGTGGCTAAGGTGAGTGTTTAGCATGTTTATTCACTAATTACGGCTAATTAGGGGTGATTAGTGATGATTAGCGAAATTATGGCTCAAAAAAATATGTAAAAATTCTAAAATATTATTTTATATCACTGATATAAATTTGGATTAAATATGCTAATTTCGGAATTTAGGGGATTAAGGAGAAAACCATGGATTTGGGTATGTTTGATTCTAAATAACACATGTGATTGATGTTTTAATGTTTTTGATTGATTACACATGTTATTACTACTGTTTGGGATGCTTTATGATTTTTTAGTAAAGTTAGAATGGTTGAAAACGTCGTCGTATGGCGAGAATGGATGATACAAGCTTGTTGGAAATTCTGCAGCAATCCAGATCGAATCGGCTAGGGGATCAGATCGGCTAGGTTGAACTGAACCGGATTGGGGCATGGTGAGAAGGAAGGCCACTTGGATAGAATTGGAGTTGGAGTGGGTATCGGATCGCACCAGAAGGGATCGAACCGAAACGCACAAGGAGGCACCGAACCGAACCGAACCGCACCATGGAGCACCACGACCCGAACCGAGGCAATGACCACGAACTGAACCCAAATGGAAAGCATAAACCAAACCGATGAGCACAAACCGAACTAGGGTGTGGACCACGAGCACCAAACCGAAACGGATTTGAAGTTACTACTACGCGATGACTCTTCTGAAGACCAACTCTAATCCACCAAAACCCGAGATGCAAAAGAAGTCCAAATAAGAGGTTAGAACTCAGGATCCAAATGGAAACCAATGGGTTAACTTCTAGAGTTGGGCTTTGCTGCAGGACGTGTGCAAAGGGGTTATCGATATCTTTAACTTTGGTTCACTATTGAGGGAGGGGGTATTGACTATGGATCAGTGTAGTGTGGTCAGAGGTTGTATGGAGTTGGACTCCATCAGCGCTCCAAAGGGCAAAGTGGTCGTAGCGATAGTTGTACGGAGTTGGACTCCGTCATGGTCCCAATGGATCTGGTGACCAAAGCAGTGAATATCGTATGCTTTACATACTGAGTGAGAGATGTGAGAATGATTGCTATGTTTGATGGTTGCTATCACCATAACACACAC
Organism: Allium sativum; assembly: GCA_030737875.1. Taxonomy (NCBI): domain Eukaryota; kingdom Viridiplantae; phylum Streptophyta; class Magnoliopsida; order Asparagales; family Amaryllidaceae; genus Allium; species Allium sativum. The sequence goes on along the minus strand of CM060921.1, from coordinate 574,101,696 downwards.
TCCCATTTTTACACTATATGTTAGTGTTACCTTGGAGTATTGTACATCTTGTTGTGCTAACTCTTTGGTTGCAGGTCCAGGTCAGGTATGATTTCTTATACCTATTATTACTCTATTAGTGGTATAGATTTTCTATCGCTCATACCAGACTTTCGTCTGACTTAGAGTTTTATGTCTCTTCTTATTACTCTGGGTGCTCCTAAACGAGCAGACGAGAGACATGTTATGTGGTTATGCATGAGTATCTGTCCGGAGACGAGCAGGAGGCTTCCACGTACTATATACGTATATTCTCCTTGTGTTGTTGCTGGTCACTGCTTGGGCATTAGTAGTGTACCTCTTTATTTCTTTTTTTAGAGATAGTATTTTGAAGTTGTAGTAATGGTTTGGATCATAAGCTGTATTTTGGATTCCATTGCTATGATGGTTTAGTTTTTAGCTTATGTACCATCTCACCTATTTTATATCAAGTTATGTTATTATTACAGTTTGTTTCATGCGCTGTGAGATATACTATAGGTTCTTGGTGATTCATCGTTTGAAACCCTTTCTTTTGACGATCGTCCCATGCCAGTCGGGCATTGGCACAACGCATTTGAAGAGAAATGTCTGATGGTGCGGGGCGGCCGTCGCACTTGGTACCAGAGCCTAGGTTGCGTAGTTTAACCTAGGGGAAGACATCAGGGAGAGATAATATACATATATGAGAGCGCGTATTTGTGATATTTTGGTTTTCAAAAGCTATATATATACCATCAGTATATCTAAGGATGAAGTCGCACTGCACGAGCACCACTAAGGAGATGGTTAATCGTTTTCTCTTTACAGATTGAACGATGAGCCAAAATACGAGAAGTACGGGTTTAGGAGCCAACAATGGAATGTGCCTGACATGAGGACGATCTTTACTGCTTTCATGCGAGAGATGCTTAGGGATTCTCATGGAGAAGTTCCTAATGCTGCTAATGGTGGTGGTGCAGTAGTGCAGGCGCGCCTAGAGTCGACTTTGCCAACCTTAACAAGGATTATACTAGTCTTGGTGGGAAGTCGTTCCACGGAACGGAATTGGCTACGGAAGTTCAAGATTAGCTTGATAGTTGTGAGCACATCTTTGAGGATTTGGGGATCGATGATGCAGTGAAGAGAAAGTTAGCATTACGTCAGCTTCAAGGACAGGCTATAAATTGGTGGAATGTCATTAAAGCGGCCACTCTCGAGGATCAAGTTACTTGGAATCATTTTAAGACTCGCTTTAGAGACAAGTTTATTCCAGCTTCTCAGAAATCGGAATTGTTTAGGAATTTTTTGGGACTTAAGCAGATTGGTAGGGCAGTCTCGGAATATATTGCTGAATTCGATACCTTATCGAAATATGGATTATCTCTTATCGATACTGCCGAGAAGAAGAATGAGAAGTTCATAACTGGCTTAAATGAGTACTTAGGAGAAATACTTATAAACCATATCAACGAGACATTTGAATCTATTGTGGGAAAGGCATTGAGATCAGAGAGACTTTACCCTAAGTCGAAGACCGAGGTTGCTGTTGCATCTGCAGGGGAGCCGAAACTGCAGGCAACAGGTGAAGGCAATAAGAATCCTCAGAACAAGAGAAAACCAAACTAAACCAAGGATGGTCAGAAAAAGAAGAATAAGAAAGATATCGAGGGCTTTAGCTGTGGCAAGAAGGGCCACTATGCCAGAGATTGTCGAGCAAAGCCAGCGGACAGGAAGTGCTTCAATTACGGCCACGTGGGACATCACAAGGATAAATGTCATCAACCTCCTAAGGAGAACCAGAACGTGAAAGCATATGCTATCAACGTTGTTCCTTCTTCGTCGAATGCCCCAACTGCAGCGGAGAAAGGAAAAGGTGTCGTTATTAAAGGTATGCTATCAATTTATGATGTTCCTGTTCGAGTATTGTTTGATACCGAGGCTTCCCATTATTTCGTATCTAGTGACCTGGTAGATAGGTTGGAACTGGAACCCGAGATAGTCGACAGACCTTCGGCAGTAACAAACCCGATCGATGGTTCAGCTAGCCTTAGTATGATTTGTCGTAATTTGGTCTTATCGAGTCATGGATGTATGTTTGCTTATGATTGCTTTGTTTTGGGCTTTACTGGATTTGGCATTATTTTGGGAGTCGATTGGCTCCAAAGGTATGGGGTGGTGGTAGATTGTGAGGGGTCTTCGGTGATCATTAGAGTGGATGATGGGCGGAGGGTAGTATTGGGTTGCCTATCTAGTGATGGGATGATGACTAGTTTTCTAAATTCCCTCGACATCCCGCATGATAAGTTATCAGATGTGCCTATTGCTGGTGAGTATCTGGACATCTTCGGGGAAGTGACCGGACTTCCACCACACCGAGAGATCAAGTTTCGAATTGATTTAGTGAAAGATGCCGGACTTATAGTGATGCCACTTTGTCGTATGGCGCCAATGGAGTAGCGAGAGTTCGAGGTGCAAGTGTGCGATCTTTTGAAGAAGGGGTTTTTCCGAAGAAGTGTTTCCGAGTGGGGAGCACCAGTTGTATTTGCTACCAAGGCCGATGGTTCCCTTCGCTTATGTGTGGACTACCGTGAGTTGAATAAGGTGACTAAGAAGAATAAGTATCCTCTTCCACGGATAGATGATTTGTTTGATCAACTGAATGGAGCAAGAGTGTTCTCCTAGTTGGACCTCACGACAGGATTTCATCAGCTCCGCCTAGCAGTTGAGAGTATACCTAAAACGGCATTTTAGATGTCGTAAGGATTCTATGAGTGGTTAGTCTTGCCATTCGGACTGACCAATGCACCCGCATATTTTGTGGATCTTATGAATACGGTTTTCAGAAATCAATTAAATAAGTTTGTTCTTGTGTCCGTGGACGATATCTTGATTTACTCAAGGACAGAGGAATAACACAAGGAACATTTGAGGACAGTGATGGAGGTGTTGAGGAAACACCAATTGAAAGCGAAATTTTCTAAATGTCACTTCTGGAGGAGAGAAGTGAGATTCTTTGGCCATGTTGTTTCATAAAATGGTATTGCCATTGATCATGCGAAGTTGGCTACAGTGCAAGATTGGTCTACGCCCAAGAATGCAACGAACGTGAGAAGTTTCTTGGGGTCAGCTGGATATTATCGTAAGTTTCTCCAAGACTTCTCTAAGATAGCGACGCCATTAACTCAATTGACAAAAAAGAATCAAGCTTTTGCTTGGGACGAAAGGTATGAGAATGCATTTAAGAGCCTAAAGGAGAAGTTAACGTGTGCACCAGTATAAGTTATTCCTAAAGGGAACTAAGAGATGACGGTATACACGAATGCTTATGGTATCGGACTAGGTGTTGTACTGATGCAAGGAGGTAGGGTTGTGGCTTATAATAGTCGGCAAATGAAACCACATTAGAAAAGATATCCTACCCATGATTTGGAATTTGCAGCGATCGTGTTTGCATTGAAGATGTGGAGACATTATCTCTTGGGAGAAAGATTCTAGCCTATTGGAAATCATCTCCAAAGTAGAGATGGGTATCTACGATGAGGAGATGAACAAGTATGGACTTGATCGAGAAGGATAGCTTCAAAAGAATTGGAGACTGGTTGTACCTAATGTTAATGGATTGAGAGATGAAGTGCTTAGAGAGTGTCATCACTCGAAACTGATTATACATCCCAGTGGTAACAAAATGTATCGACACATGACGCAGACCTACTACTGGGAAGGGATGAAGAGAGAAGTTGGGAAGTTTATATCCAAGTGCATGAACTGTCAACTAGTTAAAGCTACGCAAAAGAAGCCTAGTGGTTTGCTACAACCGCTGGAAATTCCCAAATGGAAATGGGAACAAGTCCCAATGGATTTCAATGATGGTTTACCAAGGACCAGATCGGGTCATGATAGTATTTGGGTGATTGTGGATCGATTGACCAAGAGTGCAAGGTTTATACCAGTCAAGTCGAATAGAATGACAACTAAGTTAGCGGAACTGTATATGAAGTGGGTAGTGAAATTTCATGGAGTACCTAAAGGTATTGTGAGTGATCGAGATCCATTATTTACTAGTGGGTTTTGGAAGAGCTTACAAGAGGATTTAGGGTCAAAATTACATCTCAGTACCGCATACCATCCTCAAACCGACGGTCAAATAGAGAGGGTGAATCGTGTATTGGAGGATCTCTTGAGAGCTTGTGTACTGGATTTTGGAGGGTCATGGGATGACCATTTGCATCTGGTTGAGTTTGCATATAATAATAATTATTAGTCCAGTATTTGTATGGCTTCATTTGAAGCTTTGTACGGAAGACCGTGCAACTCACCATCATGTTGGTTGGAAACCGGTGAGAAATTTTTGCTTGGGCCAGACGTAATAAGAGAAACTTTTGATAAAATCAAGGTTATTCAACAGCGAATGAAGCCTGCCTAAGATAGGTAGAAGAGTTATGCTGATAAAAGACGAACAGATTTGAAATTCTTCGTTGACGACTTGGTATTCCTCAAGATTTCTTCGTTAAAGAGTATGATTCGGTTTGGCAAGAGAGGTAAGTTAGCCCCAAGGTTTGTTGGTCCATTTCCGATTCTCGAACAAGTTGGGAATTTAGCTTATAAAGTTGGATTACCTGACAAGATGGTGGGAGTGCACAACGTATTTCATGTTTCCCAGTTAAGGAAAAGGAAATTCATGCACAATTCTGATATGACTATTTCACCAGATCAGTTGGATGATATCGAAGTAGAATCCGAGGCAGTTGGAAGCTGCAGGACGATTCGTATTGTCGTACATGATACGAAACAACTCCGAAGGAAGACGGCGAAACTGGTTAAGGTCCAGTGGGGTGATAAAGAGAATGACTATACTTGGGAAACCGAGGAAAGCATAAGGAAGTCATATCCAGAGCTCTTTACCTAGTAAGATTCTAATCGCGATATAGTTATTCTCTTATTAGTAAACCGCATGCTAGGGTAGGCTTATTGTGTTATTATGCATGTTTGATTGTTTGTAAATGGCTGATAGGCATGCGGGACACCATTGTATGCTCTGGTTAAGGAACTTCGGGGGCGAAATTTCTTAGGGGGGGGGGGAGTGTAACGACCCGCATTCTACGTATCGGAGGACCGTAGAATATTTATTTTATTTACATATGAAGTCATATGGTCGTGTAACTTTAGGAAACGACTATTACGTTCATTTCCCACATTCACGATTTTTTCCGAATTTTAAACGACCATTTTGCCCTTGGCGAATCTTGTTTCGCCTATAACTTTTGATTGGTAAGGTGTTTTGACCTGAAACTACTTCCATTGGATTCGGATGATGGTTTCCCATTCCGTAGACTGGTAATGTTAATCAAACGGACTTACTGTTTGGGAGACACGGCTGAAATAAGGTTTGGAAGATGAAAAACAGCTTAATCGGGCTTAATAGGGTGATTAGCAGCTAGGCCCATAACCCATTTTGGGATTAGGGTTATGGGGGGGGGGGCTGAAAGGGTTTGGAGAAACATTCTCTTTCATTTTTCCAGCCGCCACAAACATTTCTCTAACCCTAGTATTGGCCTCCACTTTCGAAATCTCTATCTAATCACTTCCTAATCACATATAAAGCTAATCAACATCAAATCAAGTCGGATTAGCATCAAATTGGAGGTAGAGCTGCTGTACTACATAGGAATCCATGCCAAATCAGTATAAGTTTTAGATCTAACATTCATTTGTGGCTAAGGTGAGTGTTTAGCATGTTTATTCACTAATCACAAATAATTAGGGGTGATTAGTCATAATTAGCGAAATTATGGATCAGAAAAATATGTAAAAATTCTAAAATATTATTTTATGTCACTGGTATAAATTTGGGTTAATTTGGATTAAGTTTGCTAATCCTAGAATTTAGGGGATTAAGGGGAAAACCATGGATTTGGGTATGTTTGATCCTAAATAACACATGTGATTGATGTTTTAATGTTTTTGATTGATTACACATGTTTTTACTACTGTTTGGGATGCTTTATGATTGTTTAGTAAAGTTAGAATGGTTGAAAACGCTGTCATATGGAGAGAATGGACGATACAAGCTTGTTGGAAATTCTGTAGCAATCCGGATCGGATTGGCTATGGATTTAGATGAGATAAACCGAGCCGGATTGGGGTATGGCGAGAAGGAAGGCCACTTGCATAGAATTGGAGTTGGAGTGGGTATCGGATCACACCAAGAGGGACCGAACCGAACCCCACCGGAAGCTGTGCAGTTAAAGCGCTCAGAGGATCCAATGCGTGGAGGCCCAAAAAGTTGTAGCGGGGATCAAGTGAGGAAATAGCAGGATATAGCGGATGAGTCTAAAATAGTATATAAAACTCGGATTTAATGCTTTTACATATATACAAATGATAAATAAATGAAAAATTAACATTCAACTTAATTATAATTAGTACATTCTTAATTTTAAATAAAAGCATAAGCAACTATATGTAAATAAGTGTAAACTATTATTTAGTTTGACTAAATTTAATAGAATATTATATTATTTTGTATTCTGAAAAATATATGTTAAAAAATTATATTTAAATATAATTTTATAATGCATAAATGTCATTTTTAATTCATTTCTCTTACATAAGATATAGTGGAAATAGCGGAATATATAGTTGAAATAATGGGATATATCGGGAATATCGCAATATAGCGGGGATTAAAGCGGAAAGGCTATTTCAAAGGCTATTTGGAAATAGCGTAGTGTTAGAAACACGCTACATGATATAGCGGGGATATAGCCGTGTAATAGTGGGGCATAAACCGCATAGACCAAGAGGCACTGAACCGAACCGCACCATGGAGCACCACGACCCGAACCGAGGCAATGACCACGAACCGAACCCAAATGGAAAGCATGAACCGAACTGATGAGCACGAACCGGACTAGGGTGTGGACCACGAGCACCGAACCGAACCGGATTTGAAGTTACTACTATGCGATGACTCTTCTGAAGACCAACTCCAATCTAACCAAAACCCGAGATGCAAAGGAAGTCCAAATAAGAGGTTAGAGCTCAGGGTCCAAATGGGAACCAACTGGTTAACTTCTAGAGTTAGGCTTTGCTGCGAGACGTGTGCAAAGGGGTTATCAATATCTATAACTTTGGTTCATTATTGAGGGAGGGGGCATTGACTATGGACCAGTGCAGTGGGGTCAGAGGTTGTATGGAGTTGAAGTCCATCAGGGCTCCAAAGGGCAAAGTGGTCATAGCGATAGTTGTACGGAGTTGGACTCCGTCATGGCCCCAATGGATCTGGTGACCAAAGCGGTGGATATCGTATACTTTATGCACTGAATGAGAGATGTGAGGATGGTTGCTGTGTTTGATGGTTGCTATCACCATGACACGCACACTCCCATTTTTACACTATATGTTAGTGTTACCTTAGAGTATTATACATCTTGTTGTGCTAACTCTTTGGTTGTAGGTCTAGGTCAGATATGATTTCTTATACCTGTTATTGCTCTATTTAGTGGTATAGATTTGCTATCGCTCATACTAGACTTTCATCTGACCCAGAGTTTTATGTCTCTTCTTATTACTCTGGATGCTCCTAAACGAGCAGACTAGAGATATGTTATTTGGTTATGCACGAGTAGCTGTTCGAAGATGAGCAGGAGGCTTCCACGTACTATATACATATATTCTCCCTGTGTTGTTGTTGGTCACTGCTTTTGCATTAGTAGTGTACCTCTTTATTTCTTTTTTTAGAGACACTATTTTGAAGTTGTAGTAATGGTTTGGATCATAAGCTGTATTTTGGATTCCGCTGCTATGATGGTTTAGTTTTCAGCTTATGTACTGTCTCTCCTATTTTATATCAAGTTATATTATTATTATAATTTGTTTCATGTGCTATGAGATATACTATAGGTTCTTGGTGATTCATCGTTTCAAACCCTTTCTTTTAACGATCGTCCCGTGCTAGTAGGGCATTGGCACAGTGCATTTCAAGAGAAATGTCTGACGATGCGAGCAGCCGTCACGCTCTTGGTATGGCTATGATCGAAAACAATGGGGTTTTTGGTTCGATTTCTGGGCACAATAATGCTCCGTTCGAATGGAGATTGCGGTATACAGGGGGCTTCGAGTTGGGCCCCACTGACGGCGGTGGATGGTGGCGTCATGACTCTTCTTGCGCTGGATTCTGATCATCTTCCGGCTGAGTGGAAGAGCGTGTAAGGCGGTGCTTTTTAGGTCGATGTTGGGTTTGGTTTGCTGAAGGTTTTGAACGAGTCAAGAGAAGGATTAAGAAAAGGATTAGGTTAATTATTAATTAATTATTATATTTATTATATATATATGTACTTAATGTGTAAGTGGTCATATCTTGTTCAAATCTTATCAGAATTGGACGATTTCAGTTGCCTTGCGATCGTATCAATAAACACTACAACATGGAACTGACCAGAACGGATTCAGAGCAAGTTGAATTTTTAGCTAAATTAAACGTTCGTTTAATTTAGTGTAAAAATAAAATCTTCAAATAGAGACTGACGGAGTGGAAATCAAAGTGAGAAATCTCTCACTCAAAACTTGTATAGTTATTTATTTTTATAATTGAATATATATTGATTGCCTTTGATTGCAATATTTGTTTGGTGGATGATGGATGTGTACAGTTTTAATGTCATTATTATTAAATTGTAAATAAATTCACATAGATTGTGATGTAAACCCCACACGGGTATTGAGACGATAATTTTACACATCGCCCAAGTATGCAAATAATAATATTTGTGTGATGATTGAAAACTCCACACGAGTCTGCGGATGATAATTAATTCACACCTCTCTAGGATTTAATTGTATGTCAACCGATTGATTGACAGACTGTGATAAGCGTTATTTAATTATTTAATGCTTATACAGTTATAAATTGCACTCTGGATGTGAATTGAATGTTTAATAGTTGTTTATCACTATTTTTGAATACCTACGATGTATGAAATCCATTTAAATTAAATTATATGGTAATTTATTGAATCTAATTCCAATTCAGAAATAACGAATATTTTAAAATAATATTCAGTGAAAAATCAAAATATGATTTTGATGTCCGATTTTGGATGGGCACGAAAATATTGATATATGAACCGAGTTAAGTAGATATACGCCATATTAACTCGAACGGGATTTGCTGTCGATTTTATTTATTTTATAATGAATATCAAAAATATTTGATTTCAAAATCTAATATTTTGAAAATATTATCATTTTAATATTATAATGATACGGAATATTCAATTTTGATTTAAAATTGAAATGGAAGTTGTAATCGTTTTTAAAACGAATTTTTAAATATTTTATAAAATATGTTTTGAATAGGAATCGATGAAATATATTACATATATTAAAATGGTTTGAATAGAATGTATCGCGCAGTAACCGTTCGCGAATTTTGACCATTAACTTTGAATTTACATTACGGGAGATCCGACCATCGGATTCTCCTAAAACTAGAACTGTTGGGTTCGTATCGAGAATAGCTTTTGAATGACAATAAGATATTTGAAATCTAATGTTTAGTTTTTAAGATATGTCCAAATCAATTTTGGAAAAGGTCGCTATGGATGCAGTTCAGTGGCCTATATTGGAAACCGACTGTAAGGGCCTTAATAAAATTACTAAAAATATTAATAAATTTTGTAAAATTATAATAAATGATTTGAAATGATTTTGGATGGAAAATTCCACATTTGTAAAGATAAAAGATATTTTATCAGAATAAGTGTTTATCAACTTAAGTAAAGAACTAAAAGGAATTGAAATGGTTTTGATATAACCAGAATTTTCCAACGTATGAATTGAAATTATTTTCGGATATTACGATATTGGACTCCGTGATTATGTGGATATCATCGAGGAATTTGGAAGATACAGATATCGTTATTCCCAATACGAAATTTGTTGGTTTTAGAATTTGATATTGAATATAAGCCGATATGATTTCTATTTAGAGCCTTGTATTTAATATCAAACTGGATTTTGGGTTTTCGTGAATGGTGTCTTCAATAACACCGTTCTTAAACCCCATTGAGAAAGTAATAAATCTTTTAATTAATATTAATGAAGTTTTCCAATTAATACATACAATTGAATTGAAATAAAAGTTGATATTGGGTTTATTTTGAACAATGTTATAAATAACATTTGTTTTTTAACCTAATTAACAGTGAAGATATGATTTGGAATTTACAAATCTTTTTATTAAGATTTAATGGAAATCTTCCAAAGTAAAGTTTTCCAATTTAATATATTAAATTGGAATTGAATGGATTTCGATTTGGTAATAATCGAGATGAGCTTCTGTGAAGGAAACTGTTACTATATATGGAATTTAAAAGGCTTTGTCGTTATTCCATTTATATTATTAGTTTAAGTCTGATATGGAAATTCATATTGATTACGTCCGATCTGATTTCCGTGAAGGTTCCATTTTAATGGAAGATGATTTTGGGCTTATCATGAACGATGTTTTAAATGACACTCCTTCTTTAACCTAGTTAAAGACATGATTTATTTCCTAAATTTGAATAATCATTAAATAATGATTTTTGAAGATTAAAACTAAGTGGAGTTTTAATGGATTATTACTGATGCCCTGAATTTGTGTAGCTCCCTTGAAGGGGTTATAGTGGTAGTTGTCCGGACGTACTTGTTGATTGTTCGGATATGCGAGGACCTCTCTCCTGTATTGGACATATTGGACGAGGAATAAGGTGCCTCCAGTTTCGTTCAGACCCAGAACTGACTTGCAAATGGATGGTATGTCCGACATTGTATTCCTTTATACTGTATTCATTGACCTCTGCTATATATATATTTGTTTGGTGGCAGAGAATTTATTCTCTTGCTTAACACCCTTCTCTAAGACGTACGAGCTTAGAGGTTATATATTGGCAGAAATCAATGGTATGGTATGGATTGACAATGTGACATGCTAAGATGCATGGATCAAGGCTTTTGTTGAAAAGCAGAGCCTTGTGGTTGATGATTAAAGCACAGCTTTAGGTAGCACAACTTTGTGTAGCATTAATTCGCGAGTCTCACACACCGGTATAATGGTGAACTGATGGTTAGATCAGTATACTTCCGAGATGAGGATAGATGACAACTTTTAGGGTTGTCATGGATTCGGTCGACCGAGATATGTTGGGTGTAGTCGCTCCACCCTAGTAGGGATAGGGCTTATACCTGATTCTCAGATGGATATAGTAAACGGTGTTTTCCAAAGCCTTGGACGTAAGCCGCGGTGATACCTTTTTCCTGGATATAGGCGGGCATGCATTACAATGTTTTCCAAAAGCCCTGGACGTAAGTTGTGGAGTATTGCACTACGTGATCGATCTTTCGAATTAGTATCCATCATAATGGAAATCCAACTTCCAAATACGAGCTTTACAGTTTTTGTTGTATACCTATATGGCGACATAATAGGATGGGGTATTTTTCCATCTAGGATTGATACATTTACTTTCGAAATTGATTTCTACACTATGCAGTTATAGTAATAAAAAGATAAATTTCGCATATCAAGCAAGTTTGACTATTATAAGGTAAAACTCTATCCTTCGGCTTGCGTTGCATTGTGTGATGAGACCTGAGTCTTATAATAGCTTCATTATTCTTTTATTTAGCATTGCGAGTTTGTTTATGGTATTCATGTGGAGTAAATCTGTTCCGTGTCATACGTCTTGATCCTGTGATTTACCTAACTATAAAATAAAGTTAATAACTGTTTTTAGTTCTCACACCAGTCCCATGACTGACTTGGAGTTTATTGTTTTCACCTAAACTCTGGGTGCCTCTATTATCCACATGGGCAACTAGTAGTTTTGGTTTTCGCAGATATTTCTTTTCACAGGATCCTGGATCATGGCTTGAGCTATATTCGGAATGCTTTGTATCTGTATATTTCTTTCAGCTGTGGTAGTTGTTGCTTTCCACTGCATATTATATTTATGTATTTATATTTCTACTGTTTTGTAATTTAAATCTCTTATATTTTCCATTTTATAATATTTATTTGAACTTTGATATCTTGTACTTTGATGTAAATTGTTGTAATAACAATGAAATGTTCTTATGTTTGTGTTCTGATGAGTCGTGTTCTCAAAGCAGTCCGCCTTCTTGTTCGGTTTACGCCGGTCGGGAAGTCTGGGACGCTACATCAATTTAACATTATCATTAAAATTAACTTAACTCGATTCAATCTCTCGTTCTTACATTGGTTTTATTACATAATACTGATACAATTTAAAAAAAAAATCAAATTATATATATCCATACATTCATACAAGAATCCAAATATACATGTATATATGCATCCAAAACCCTAGTTCTTTATATTAGAACTTAACTTCGTAGGAAATTGTTCTTTCTTAATGTGACATTTCCTCATTGCCCACTTCCTTGCATAATTTCCAAAGTAGATAGCTCCTTTCCTTTGGACTTCACATCTACCCTCTTTAACAGGCATTTCAGACTACATGCCCTACTTCTTTACATCAGAAGCACTTCTTCTCTTTTCCTATATTTTTGGGTTACTTCTTTACTTTTGAACACTTATTTACAAAATGTCCCTTCTGTTTGCACTTGAAACAAATTATGTCCTCTCTTATCTCTTTCTTCTTTTTCTTAGGACACAGAATTGCATAATGTCCCTCTTTTCTGCATTTATAACAACAAACACTCACGCATGTTCCTAAATCCAATTCCTTTCTTTTTCTGCTTGCTGATGAACCCTTATTACTTGTTTTGGAGTCATCCAAAATTCAGTTCCAGATAAGTCGTAGTCACTCATATCCTACATATTATTTTAGGATTTCATCAAGAGGGATATATATTATTTTTCTCTTAACAAATATCTTGATTCGAAATTATCTTTTCGACCTATTCAACTTGATTAGTTAAATTCAAAACTCAAATCAATTCCCAATACTTACTAAAATTAGTTTAAGTATATTTCAACGTTTCAGTTAGAATTATATAGTCATCCCACTTTCGAAACTCGAAAATAAACAATGATGATATCTAGGTCATTGATAGAATCATCCTCAAGCGGCTAGAATTTGATTCTATACCAATCCAGCATATTCAAGACTTCCTATACACGCGAATCAAACGTATATGCAAAATCTTCTTATACTCGTTATTCCAACTTCGACGTCAAAGTAAACACTCAAATTCTTATTAAAATAATCAAGTATGTTATCCATATATTTTCAAAACATATTTCCTTTTGTATTCGAAATATAATCTTTTAAAACCAATTTTGTAACACCCCGAATTTTCTGAGAATATTAAAATTAACAAATTCAAGAACACTTAATTTTTAGAAGAAGAATTAAGTGAAATGGGCTGCGCTATTACGTTCGTCTCAAAATTTTGGTCAAGATTGACATTTGGTTTGCATAAAACAGATACCTTATAAAGAAGCTATTTAGCCTTGAAGTTTGTATGCATATGAGAAATATATATATATATATATATATATATATAAATTAAATAAATAAATATGCAAAAAAGTTCAAAACAGCGAATCGGGAGGGGGAATAACCGAACCGGCCCATTTTTGAGGTCGACCCGAGCCCTGCTGGGTCGACTAGGGGTTGATTCAGGGTGTTTGGCTGCCAACCTGTGGGCCTATTCGCTCTAAGGCAGATGTGGCATCTGATTGGTTCTGATGGACTCCTTGCTGAGTCATTAGGGCTGATGTGGCTACTCTATCTTGTCTGAATGTCTTTGACTTGCTCTAGGTTAATCTGACGGTTCCTATTAAATCAAACTTCTATATAAGCAACCTAATACCTCAACCCTAAATCATATTAAAAATCAAACCAAGAGCCGTCATGCTGCCGTTGGACAACCTCGAGTGGCCGCCGTTTAACTTGAAGCAAATTAAAAGAGACAAACCAAATCAAATCAAACTAAAACAACGATTGTCTACATCAAAGGCGAGCATTTCAACTTCAGAATACAGATTCCAGAAATCAAGATTGTCTTTTGTAAGTGTAGTTATCTTTTATATGTAAATAAATTTAAAGCGTGATTTGATATAAAGTGAAAAATAGAATTATACCATGTTGTATAATATTGACGATGCTAATTCATGTTTGTTTCTTGTGATGATTTTATCATGAATTGTCTTGGAATGTTTGTGGCTTATCGGACTTGGTGTTGGATCTATTAAAGATTGAGAATGAAACTATCAATATCATATGCAAGTTATATGTTTCATGTTAAGATCTACAAATATATGTTTATATGATTAATGCAAGTTGTATGTATTATGTTAGATCGAAGTCAAGATCTACATATATATATATTCATATTCTTTATGTTAGATCCATATGCCTATATATATGTTCATATGCAGGTTACAAATTTTATGTTGGATCCATGTCAAGATCTATCTAGGTTCATATGATTAATGCAAGTTATATGTTTTATGATAGATCCAAGTCACGATCTAATTATACATATGTTCATATGCAAGTTACATGTTAGATCCAAAACTAGATCTATATTTATATGCATGTTCATAAAGTGGACTTATGCAAGTTCACCTTGTTAGATCTAGTTCACACCTATATGTTAATGTTAAAATTACACATGCCTTGGGATTGGACATGTCGTGATTATGTCATATGCTAGTTTATAACTGAGGTTATGTTCACACATGCCTAGATCTACATATTAACATGTTTTAGGCTTATGATTATCTAAGTCTAAATTATATGCAAGTTCATGTGACATATTAAATTATATGAATAAAGTTTTATGCAAAATTTACATGTTTGGTTGAATTTATATTATGCATGTTCCCTTCTTTACCTCTTGTTTATAAATTGGGCTAATATGCAGGCCCAATGACGTTATGTGATTAATAAGAACGAACAAACGGGGGTATGTTGGGATAGTTATTAAATCAAAACATGTTAATAAGGTAGGTGGGCCCAAAACCATGTAAATGGTTAAGGCCATGAATGGTATAATTTATACCATTAGTCTTGAACATAATTAAAATATGTGACATGAAACACTTGTAGAAAATTCACATATATAAAATGTAAAAGATGAATATGCCTAACCCGAGGTTAGACTGAGTTGTGATGTAAACCTGCCCGGAACCGACCGGCACATCCAGTAACCACAACAATACCTGTCTAATGTGAGAGATTAGTGCATCAAGCCCAGAAAGACCCGAGGTTAGACTGAGTTGTGGTGTAAAACTGCCCGGAACCGACCGGCACATCCAGTAACCACAACAATACCTGTCTAATGTGAGTGGTTGGTGCTTTAATTAATTAAAGCTCATGAACAATCAAGCTAGAAATGGTGAGGTTAAGTAATTAAGGGAAATCTTAACCAACTTAACATGTTAACAAGACAAGATTGGTGGGGTTAAGTAATTGAGGAAACACTTAACCAACTTAACATGTTAACTAGACAAGATTGATAGGGGTTAAGTCAAACCAAGGACACTTAACCAATTTAGCATGTTGACTAGAAAAACCCTGGTAACGGGGACCCGTTTCAGCAGCAACCCACATGGATGTATCAAGATACCCTGAACTAGACAGGGTGGGGCACGATTACTGGGCTGAATATAAGCGGTCAAAAGGGAGGCGGTTAGGTGCGTCGGTGTAGGTTCCGACGGAGTACGGGCGTGCACGGGCTCCGGAGTGGTAAAAGAAGGCACTGGGCACCAGGCGTACACTTGTGCATCTTTGAATCGTGTTAGGGTTGCCATTATAGGACTTGATACACCTTATACTAGAACCAACACAAGTACTTAAAAATCACGTGGGGTCGCATGACACCGGGAATACATGAATGCGAGTAGGAGCCGATCAATACATGAATGGGATCACTTTATCATGAACATGAATTGCTAGTTAAACAGCTCTTAGTGGGTGCAGAGAAGTAAAAGTGGGTGTGATAGCCAAATCTAGTTAAATCTTACTTTTCCTTGTTTTAGGACTACCCTATCCTTGTGGTATCATTCTAAGTTCAGTTTATTCATGTCATAGTCTTTTACTTGTTTACATGCTATTAAATAACTGGGCTTTCCAGACTTATGTCTGACCCATTTTCCTTTCGCTTCTTTTCTTCCGTTCCCCCTCCCCCCCAGGTCCGCAGGGAGGAAACACTTCTGCTTAGTCCAGGTTAGCCAAAGCTTGAAGACCGTAGATGTAAGGCTTGGACTTTCCTTTTTGAGCTATGGTTATGGTCAAGCACTTATTGGGATTTATGTCATTTTATTTTCAGTATTGCTTCTTTATGTTTTCAAGACAGATGAAAAGTTGTAATAATTTGGAAGGTTGAAACAGTTGTTGAATTGTTGTGTTGAACAAGTATTTATGAAATAATATTGATCTTTTTCCGCTGCATAAATTTTTTGTCTTGTAATTTATTAGTATCTTGTACCTTAAAACGCTCCACCGAAGTTAAGGCATTCCATTTGAGAGTGACCTTAACGGAGGTGGGGTGTTACAAATTTCATATATATATATATATATATATATATATATATATAATTCATTTTCCTCTATATATATAATACTCTTTCAACTTATCCTAAGGCATTATAAACCCTATCTCTAATGAGTCATTCTTATACGATATGACTAATCCTTTCTCAGATGAATTCTTTCATCTCGTTCTAATGAGCCATATCCCCGAGCTCTGTAAACCTGGCTCTGATACAACCTGTAGCGACCCGAAAATCGTCGCCCTTCGAATCAACCATAAACCGCACAGGTACGATCCAAAAGACAGAAATTCTCGAACCGTTATGGGAATACAACACAAAAGAACTTCTCATTGCTATTACAACAATTTTACATCAGAGAACATAATATATCAGAGTACAATAATTGATACACAGCGGAAAAATAATATCAGAGAATTAAATTACAATGCAGCAGAAACAGCTTTAGCTTTAGCTTCAATCCTGCTTAACAAATTATCTGCAAAACCAAAACTACTAGCTGCCCGTGTGGAAAATATGGGCACCCAGAGTTTAGGTGAAAAACAATAAACTCCGGGTCAGTCATGGGACGGGTGTGAGAACTTAAAAACAGTTATTAAAACTTTACTTAAAGTTGGGTAAATCACGGGACCATGCCATATAACATGGAATAGGTTTCCTCTACATGAATACTTGTTTTGAAACAAACAACGCAATGCCTTTTGAAAAATGAAGCTATTGACTCTGGTCCCATCACACAACGCAACGCAAGCTTGAGGATAGAGTTTTACCTTATAATAGCCAAAGATGCGTGGTACAAATATTTTTGATATTATTATAAGTGCATAGTATAAAAAACAACTTTAAATATAAATGTATCAATCATAGACGACATAGTACCCCATCCTACTATGTTGCCATAGTATACAACTAAAACCGTAAAGCCTCGTATTGAAAATTGGATTTCCATCTTGATGGCTCCTGATCCAAAAGATCGCTCATGAAGTGTATTTTCACGGTTAAGTCCAGATTTTTGGAAAGCACCGTAATACACATCTGCACTATATCCAGGATTCCGAGTATCCCCGCGGCTTAAGTCCAGGGCTTTGGAAAACACCGCTTACTCTATCCTTTTGGGAATCAGGTATATGCCTTATCCCTCCAAGTGTGGAGTGACCACACCCATCTCTCCTCGATCAACCGAATCCATGACAACCCTGAAAGTTATCAAATCTCAACCCGTAGGTTTCTCATCCTCATCTCCAAAGTATACTGATCTAACCATCGGTTCACCATCATACGGTGTGTGAAGATCGTCTAAATCACGACACACAAAGCTATCCTTTATCCGCAGCCAAGCTTTGATCATCAATCACAAAGCTATGCGTACACTATAATAGAAATAGTCTTTTATAGCTGCACATAGCCGCTATTAAACAATATATTAGCGGCCCGAAAAGCCTTGTATATCGAAATGTTATAAAAAATAGTTGAATAATTATAACACAAAAACTGCCGCTATAAAAGGGTTATGATTTTATAGCGGCTATATGATGCTATGATACCTAAGGATAGTAGTTGGATATTGCCGCAATAAAACATGTCATTCTTCATGAAAAAAAACGAATTTTTATAACATCGTATAGCTGCTATAAAATATCAATTCAATAGCGGATTTATCACGCTATAACACTGTATAGCTCCTATATTACATTATCTTTTATAACACTGTTCAATATATTATAATAGTAGCAATCAAATGAATCTTCACAACAATTTCAAAAGCAGTATATGACCCAAAAACTTATTATACTCAATAAATGTAACATATATTCCTGATAGCAATAAAAAGGATCAACTAACAAAAAATAAGTTCAATATATATGTTTTCAATTTCATATTGATGTCAATTTAAGTTAACAAAAAATAAAACATAGTTCAAATTTAACGTTTTGAACTTCTCTCCTCCATCAAACTTCCACAGTCATGCTACCCATTGCACCATTGCATTACCACTGCATGTACATCCATATATGACCTTAAATCATATTTAACCAGTTACAAGCTATGCATAATTCTCATAAAATCCACATTCTCATGCTGAAACAATGTGGCTCAACCACATATTAAGGGTGTCTTAACTTTTATATTTAGATTGTGCATTAGTTTTCTCCATGTGCAAAAAAGAAAATACTTGAAATTTCAAGATATACTCATTGTCCTAAATTCAATACTTGTATACTTTTTCCTTTTGCCATAGGAATAGACAACTTCAGTCCATTAATACTCATGCTTCCTAGTAAAATAAACATGTCAAGAATGAGGGGATGCCTATTTGTGAAAAAGAACCGATAATGTTTGCTTCTACTACTAAGAAGGTTAATCTTACCATATGGAAAGAGCATTAATGGGAATTTCTGCATTTCTCATTTTACTGGCCACCGCCATTAACATCCTATAATACCACATTTCCATGCTGCACAGTTATAGAATGAGATGTTAATTTCTGAATAGAGGATCATTAACTTGAAAACAAATCATGATATGTTTTACAATCTAACATAGCTAATATTGCAAGCATATATAGTAAACCATGTATAATAATCATTGACAACTCAAGATAATTTCGGTAAACATCATAGCAGCTGTCTGTTGATTGAATAATAATTTGCATTTGACAATGTTGTGCTCTACCCTACTTTACTGATCAAAAGTAGGAATGTAACAATAAAATATTGGGTGTATATGCAAATGCATATAAAAAAGAAGGACGAAAGGTAATTGTTGATTGTAGTAAAGTTGAAGTATACCATATCATAACTCCAGTTTTTCTATTCTTATTATAGGCTGTTAATGCGGTAGTCTTTCTGTTCTTTTCTTTGTCTGGAAGAGAATCGTAGAATCATGTGTATTTTTAACAAAATAATGGTTTATAGAATACATGTACCTAAGTGCAAGTGGGATAAGGATAAAAATATGTATTTGGCACCAATTACAAATGCCAATAATGGGATAAAAATGACAAATACTTGCAATGCAACTTATGACTTAACAACTATGAGAAGCTGAATAACTGAAATGGCCATGAAACCAATTTGAGCAAGAAAAGGAGTATCTAGTTTGTTATGGTGCCAAAGGTAAATTTAATTTTCATAGAATAAATTTAAAAGTACTACAAGTTTGTAAAAGTGAAGTTTTTAAGGTTACTGAAAGAGACCTTATTGTTTTGTTTATAAAAAATCGAAGGGATTTGCATAAAGTTCCATAATAATTACCAATACATTCAGCTAAAGATAATTTAATGGCTATTTCAAAAAAGTATACAATTCCAGATATGAGTTTCTGGAATAAATATTTGCATTGAAAACTTGAGTTTGTGGTCCTTCTTGATTTCATACTTGCCAAGAACTTGCTCACTTTTGCTTCTCTAATTTGGCGTTGACATAAAAAAAACTACTTTCCATGCTAAAGATTCCATTCACTGCTTTGTCATCACTGATTGAATACTCATTTCTGGAAATGTTTTAAAAACAAGAATATATGCTTGCATTCATGACATTATTTCTAGAAATGTTATTCGATGAATGTTTTTTAAAAAAACTCCCCTGACATTTCATGCATGTTGAAATCCAGTTTTGTCACCATTTCTTTGAGCTGGTACTTGAAAGCTACAACATCACATTTGTGCTATCTTCACGTTGACATTTCTCTTGCCCAAAACTGTGCATGCTGAATACTGAATTGCATTGTAACAACCCGGAAATGCGAGCCAGTTTAAAATTTTTATTTTGGCAATTTTAACGAATTTTGAATATTTAAAATGAATTATTTTAAATAATATCGACGAGAAATTTATTTTGAATAGAGTAAGAACGTATATATGTATATACGTCGTCGTTAGAATATAAATAATTATTTATAATTATAAAAAGGAATTGAAAATGGCGCGGTAGTTCGATAATTCGATTTCAAACTTCAATTGAATGTACCGGGTGCAAAACAATCCGGATTTTAGCGAAACCAAAAATGATAGAATCTATTTGAGAATATCTTTCCAACGAATCCGAAAAATTGAAATTTCATAGCGGGGATAAAATGATATGTCCAAATAAAAATTCAGAATAGTCGCTATGGAATTTCGGCCCTTGAAAATAGCCATTTTGCAAACGACCTCGGATTTCGACGAAACCACTTTTGTTGGATCCGTGGTGTCAAGTTATTGCTAGATTCCAATTTTCATAATTTTTCGAATCAATATGTGAGCGTGGCAAAGGAAAACGCGTTTGGCCAGTTTCAGTTGATTTTAATCGACTGGAAAATGGCCATTTTTCATATGGTCTCGGAATTCGGCGAAATTAGTTTTGTTAGGACCGTATCGTCAATACGAAGCTAGAAATTATTTTTCGGAATTTTTCTAGTTAGTGTGTGGCCCCGGTAAATTGAAATGCGCGTTCAAATTCAATATATAGAGTTATATGTTGATTTTGACGAAAATTGTTCGAAATGATCGAATCAGCCTGTGATACATATCCCATTATGTTCGGAATGGGGGTGAAACGCTATGGACGACAGGCGGTGGGTCCCGTTTCGAGGTCGAAATAAAAAGATACCTTTTTGAATTTAAAAATTATAAAATAAATTATAATATATATTATAAAATCCTATACCTTGCCCCCCCCCCCCCACGTTCATTTCTAATCGAAAAAAAAAGAAAAAAAGGGGGGATCGCGATCCCCCCTCGGCGATCGATCGCCTCGTCGCCGCCGCGTCAGGGAGGCGCGCGCCCCTCTCTCCCCTCGCCTCTCTTCTCCTCCTCCTTCTCCTCCTCCTCAATTCCTCCAACACATGAAGACCGCAACCGTTCCCTCCCCTTGATTTTAACGCCGAGCCCCCCCGACCTACCGCCACCCCCCTGACGCCTCCCTCCCCCTTGCGCCACCCACCGCCAACAGCAGAACCCCCCCCCCCCCCATGTGGATGAATCTCGTTTTATTGTAAGTTTTTTTATTATTACCTTTTTATTTTTATTCTTATTTGTTTTACTTATTCTTGCTAATACAAAAACATAGGATTTTTAAAGAGGTGAAGAATCAATTTTTAAAGAAGTAAAGAATAGATTTTTAATGATAGGAAGAGGAGATTTTTAATGATAAATGAAGTGATTTTTAGAAATCAAAGAAATGATTTTAATTGTTTATAAAGGAATGTTTTTTTTTTCTAATGAATACAAAGATGATGTTTTTAATCAAAGGAAGAATAGATTTTCATGTTAAGGAAGATTAGATTTTTATGCTATAGAAAATTTGATTTTTATGTAAATAAAAATTAGATTTTTATTGGTAGGAGAGAATAGATTTTTAGCATATAAAGATTAGATTTTTGAAAAACAAAAGTATGATTTTTAATCATGAAGTTCAGATTGATATTCATGTAAAGATACGTTTTTTTTATTAATATGAGTAGCAAGTTAAAAATATAATTTTTATGTAATAGAAAGGCTAAAAATATTATCTTTATGTAGTAAAGATAATAAAAATATAATTTTTATATAATATAGATAATAAAAATTCGATCTTTATTATGTAGGAGATATAAAAATATGATTTTTATAAAGTAGAAGTAATAAAAATATGATTTTTATATAATGGGGAATATAAAAATATTATCTTTATATAGTAAAGATTATAAAAATACGATCTTTATATGTGTTGTAGCGAATTAACAATATAAAGAAATGATTTTATTCAAAATATAAGTTGAAATTTTTATAGATAAAAATTCGATCTTTATATATGAAGTAGAAATAAAAATAGAATTTTTATTTATTGAAATGAAGCAATAAAAATGTAATTTTTATTTGAACAGCGTGAAAAGAACTACAGTGGAATTTCAAACAGATTCAGTCGATTCAGCAGTTCAATAGCAAAGCACGGCGGAGTGGAACCCTCTGTGAGAACTTCTCACTTTAAATCTTCTTTTCTAGTTAAAAATATATACTAGGATGCAGACGGTGCTTAGCAGCACCCGTCATCCACAGACCATGGATGGCTTGTATGTTTGATTGTTTGTTGTGGTGAAAATTGATCGTGTGATGTGAAATGAAATAAAATATTTATATAGTTAAAAATATTTTATCATTAAAAATATTATTTCTAACGTGTGTGTGTGAATAAAAATATGTGTTTGTTGATTTGAAACCCCACACGGGTGTTGGGATGATATTTGAAGTCCACTCATCCTGATCGATTAGTTGTATGTCGATCGATTGATTGACAGGCTGTTATAAGCGTTAGATATCTATATTTGATGCTTATACAGTGCGGTGCACTTTGGATGATGATTGATTATGTATTGTTGTGATTATATACATGTGTTGTATGGAATCCATATAATTAACATTATATGGTAATTGATTGGACCTCATTCCAATTGGGAAAATAAAGAATAGAATGAAACATATATTCATGTGTTGAATAGAATAAATAATCATGAGTTGAGAATATTCATGTGTTGAAAGAAATATATATATTCATGTGTTGAATAGAATAAATATTCATTTGTTGAATAGAATAACGAATTTATTGAAATATATAAAGTCGTGTTGATTAGAGTTGCGTCATTTTGACGTGAACGATATTTTATCGATTATATTCGTTTTTCTAATAAATATAGAAAAGGTAGTGATTTCAAAATATAACGTTTTGAAAATATTATCATTTATATAGTAATGATATGAAATATTCAATTTTGATTTGAAATTGAATATAGAGTTGAAATGGTTTTGAAAATGAATTTAAAACGATTTATAAAATACGTTTTAAAAGGAAATCGATGAAATATATATAATATATATATATTATATATATATAATGGCCTGAATAGAACGCGCCGCGCTACGGCAGTTCGCGAATTTCGACCATTGACTTCGAATTGACGTTGCGAGTGATCCGACCGTCGGATTCTCATGAAACCGGAACCATTGGGTTCGTATCGAAAAGAGCTTTCCAATGAATATTAGAAATTTGAAATCTAACGGTTGGATTTGGAATTATGTCCAAATCAAATTTGGAAAAGGTTGTTGTAAGTGCAGTTCGATGGCCGTCGATGGAAATCGACTGTACGGGCCTTGATAAAATTATTAAAAATATCTATAATTTGTGAAAAATCATAAGAAATAGTTTGTAAAGAACTGGGATGAATAATTCCACATTTGAAAACATAAAAATAGATTTTTATCGAAATGAACTAGTTTTGAACTAGAATTAAAATCAATTTATTTTTGAAATAAATAAATTGAATTTGAAAGTGGTTTTGAAAATAATCAGAATTTCCAATACGTGAATTGGACTGGAGTTGAATCGAAATTATCTTTGGAATATTTCGATGTTGGATTTTGTGATTATACAGATATGGTTGTGGAAATTTGAAAGATATATTCATATCATTATTTCCAATACGATATTTGTTGGTTTCAGAATTTGATATTGAATATAAGCCGATATATTTTCTATTCAGAGCCTTGTATTTAATATCAAACGTGATTTGGGTTTGTCGTGAATGGTGTCTTCATTAACACTGTTCTTAAGCCCAGTTGGAAAAAAAATCGAATCTCTCTATTTAGATTTAATCAAGTGTACCAATTAAAGAATGTTTAATTGGAATTGAATTTGAATGTGATTTTGGGTCTGTCGTGAACCGTGTTTTAAATGACACTGGTTCTTTAACCCAGTTAAAGACAAGATGTTGATTTTTGAGAAGATTAAAACTAAGTGGAGTTTTAATGAATCTTTAATTAGATTGAAATGTGAATTGATAATTTAAATTATCAAATCTGAAAGGTGATCGAGAATGGAGTACCACCAGTCTTGCTCCAAAGCGATAGTTAAATCTTTAATTAGATTTGAATGTGAAATGGTAATTAATTTTACCGATAACATTGTGGTGTTAGACATGGAGTATTACCAGTTTTGCTCCAGGGGATGAATAGGTTGGGATTGGGAAATAAAATAAATAATTACTTCGGTGTGGTTCGCTAATCCCGACTAGTTTAAAATGATATCCAAAGGAAGATTAAATAATAAATTTAAAGGGATTTATCTTTGATAAAATTAATGGTAACCTTTCCCTAAGAATGTGATTTTGTGAATAAAGGAATATTCTGAATTGGAATGAGGCGTTTGTTGTGTTTGTGTAACATTTGTTTATTATATACGTGGGTTATTCAGAAAGGCCGGGTTTATACCCATTCTGAATAATCGATTCGGCGATAAGTCGAAGATGAAGACGGTGGTTGAAGACCGGAAGTCTTCACATCGTTTGGGTGATTACTGATGATCTTGATTGGGCTGTACACCCAAGAGGAGAGAAACAGTTAGTGATCGTCCAGACGTACTTGGAGATCAATGGATATGCGAGGAAAGTGCCTCCGGTTTCGTTCAAACCCAGAACGAAATTGTAAATGGACTGTGTGTCTGACATTGGATTTTATTCTGTGTTGATTGATCTCTATTAAATATACATCTGTTTGGCGGCGGAGAATTTATTCTCTTGCTTAACGCTCTTCTCTGAGATGTACGAGCTCAGAGGTTGTATATCGATGGACATCAGTCGCATGGAGTGAATTGCCAGTGTGGCACGCGTAAGTGGCAATTGATCAAGGCTTCTGTTGAAAAGCAAAGTCTTGTGGTTGATGATCAAAGCACGGTCTGTGTAGCGCAGCTTTGTGTATAGCGTGAATTCGCGAGCCTCACACCTCGGTATGAGTCAAAAACGGGATTGTGACTGCAGGGAGAGCACGACGTTTCTTTCTAGCTATGGGTGGTGTCAGTGCTTAAACTGGCTGACATTTATATACTTTTCACCTGTGTGGTTGTTGGATACGAGGCGCCTCGGATATAGGTCTGTTACGACCGGGAAACGTGTATTCAGGAATAATTAATCCTCAAAAGTAAGAGAGGACCGGCCCTGAAGATCCAAGGATTGTTGTGTGCGGTCCTGGGACATTTGCTAGAGTGTCTCGAACGGAGAGGAGCTTGCCCCTTGCCTCGACTCATGACGGAAATCCAATTTCCAATACGTGATATTGCGGTTTTAATTGTAGAACTAGTATGGCGACATGATATATGGTACCCATGCCGTCTATGATTGATATTTATGATTGAAATTGTTTTGACACTATACACCTATAATAGTATCAAATGATTTGTTTTAAACGTACCAAGCATGTTTGGCTATTATAAGGGAAAACTCTATCCTCCAGCTTGCGTTGCATTGTGTGATGGGACCTGGGTCTTATAATAGCTTCATTTTTCGAAAAAGCATTGCGCTGTTTTGTTATATGCACTAGTGTTCTTGGGAGGAAACCCGTTCCGTGTTATACGGCGTGGTCCCTTGAATTACTCTCTTTTAAAGTAAAGCTTTAAATAACTGTTTTAGTTCTCACACCAGTCACATGACTGACCTGGAGTTTATTGTTTCAACCTAAACTCTGGGTGCCCCTATTTTCGACACGGGCAGCTAGTAGTTTTGGTTTTGCAGATATATATTCACAGGATCCTGATTTACAGCTGGAACGATGCTCGGAAAGCTCTGTATCCATGTATTACTTTCAGTTGTGTTTTGTATTATTTTCCGCTGCTATGTAATTTCTTGTAATCTCTGATATTTTCTGCTGTATAATATTTATTCATACTCTGTATATTCTTGTAATCTGATGGAATTGTTGTAATATACAATGAAATGTTCTTCCGTCTGAGTTCTATTTTGTCTTGTCCTCAATTCTATCCGTGCTTTCTTTCGCGGGGAAGTTCGGGTCGTCTTAGTTTGGTATCAGAGCTTTGGTTTACAGAGCTCGAGAACAAGACACATTAGAACCGAACGAAAGAATTCATCAGAAATTGTATTAGCAAAATCCAATTAGAATTACTCGTTAGAGATAGGATCAGTAGTATCCTAGAACGAGTGTGAAGAGTATATTTTTCAAATGAAAATAATTTTGTTTTGAAAATTTAAATCGTTTTACACGTATCTGAATATTTTATTTATATTGAATTTGGACAATCGAGTATATAAAGGTTTTGCATATACGCGTCATGAACGTATATTCGAAGTTTTAATATACTGGATAGATATAGAATCACACTCTAGTCGCCCGTGGACAATTCTGGTGATGTCGCGACATCATCGGTATTTGTGTTCGAGTTTCGAAGGTGTGATATCTATATATTTCCATTAGACTGGTGTGAGAACCAAAAATAGATAAGATTATTTGTTGTGAATTGGCATCAAAAACATGATTTTCTGTATATATATATTAAATTATGAATTTGAAACGTTAATTCACTAATTAATTGATGATTGTGTTGTTTGTCTATTTGTTTGAAATTTTGAACCATTACGCCTAATAGAATCAAATATTGAAATGTATTGAAAATTGGTCGCATTTGCTTGCATATACATGTACTTACATTGAACAGGTCATAGCAAGGAGGCTAGAGCAGAAGAATAAAATTTGTTTGCCCGACAAATAGGTACATGTTTACCATAATTTACTGTTTTGTTTGGGTGATGATGATTTTATGAGTCAATTGGCTAGCCGCTTGGCTTTTTCTTTTTCTTTTGACTTGAAGAAGGCCATGGGAGGCTATATGAAATATCCCGAAGTCCCCGGTGCAGGGGAGGTTATGGCGAAAATTTAGGGTGTTAGCCAAATTTTTGAAAAATTTGAAAAGTTCTTAGAAACTGAAAAGTTGAAGAACATAAGTCGTAATCAAAATAATGAAAGTTGAGTTGATTAGTTAAACAACTTTCGGCTTCGTTCCTTTTCAGGGACGAAAAGTTTTAAGTGGGGGAGATTGTAACAACCCGGAAATGCGAGCCAGTTTAAAAATTTTATTTTGGCAATTTTAACGAATTTTGAATATTTAAAATGAATTATTTTAAATAATATCGACGAGAAATTTATTTTGAATAGAGTTAGAATGTATATATTTATATACGTCGTCGTTAGAATATAAATAATTATTTAAAATTATAAAAAGGAATTGAAAATGGCGCGGTAGTTCGATAATTCGATTTCAAACTTCAATTGAATGTACCGAGTGCAAAACAATCCGGATTTTAGCGAAACCAAAAATGATAGATTCTATTTGAGAATATCTTTCCAACGAATCTGAAAAATCGAAATTTCATAGCGGGGATAAAAAGATATGTCCAAATGAAAATTCAGAATAGTCGCTGTGGAATTTCGGCCCTTGAAAATAGCCATTTTCCAAATGACCTCGGATTTCGACGAAACCACATTTGTTGGATCCGTGGTGTCAAGTTATTGCTAGATTCCAATTTTCATAATTTTTCGAATCAATATGTGAGCGTGGCAAAGGAAAACGCGTTTGGCCAGTTTCAGTTGATTTTAATCGACTGGAAAATGGACATTTTTCATATGGTCTTGGAATTCGGTGAAATTAGTTTTTTTAGGACCGTATCGTCAATACGAAGCTAGAAATTATTTTTCGGGAATTTTTCTAGTTAGTGTGTGGCCCCGGTAAATTGAAATGCGCGTTCAAATTCAATATATAGAGTTATATGTTGAATTTGACGAAAACTGTTCGAAACGATCGAATCAGCCTGTGATACATATCCCATTGTGTTCGGAATGGGGGTGAAATGCTATGGATGACAGGCGGTGGGTCTCGTTTCGAGGTCGAAATAAAAAGATACCTTTTTGAATTTAAAAATTATAAAATAAATTATAATATATATTATAAAATCCTATACCTTGCCCCCCCCCCCCCCCCCCACGTTCATTTCTAATCGAAAAAAATAGAAAAAAGGGGGGGGATCGCGATCCCCCCTAGGCGATCGATCGCCTCGTCGCCGCCGCGTCAGGGAGGCGCGCGCCCCTCTCTCCCCTTGCCTCTCTTCTTCTCCTCCTCCTCCTCGATTCCTCCAACACATGAAGACCGCAACCGTTCCCTCCCCTTGATTTTAACGCCGAGCCCCCCCGACCTGCCGCCACCCCCCTGGCGCCTCCCTCCCCCTTGCGCCACCCACCGCCAATAGCAGAAACCCCCCCTCTGGATGAATCTCGTTTTATTGTAAGTTTTTTTTTATTACCTTTTTTATTTTTATTCTTATTTGTTTTACTTATTCTTGCTAATACAAAAACATAGGATTTTTAAAGAGGTGAAGAATCAATTTTTAAAGAAGTAAAGAATAGATTTTTAATGATAGGAAGAGGAGATTTTTAATGATAAAAGAAGTGATTTTTAGAAATCAAAGAAATGATTTTTATTGTTTATAAAGGAATGTTTTTTTTTCTAATGAATACAAAGATGATGTTTTTAATCAAAGGAAGAATAGATTTTCATGTTAAGGAAGATTAGATTTTCATGTTAAGGAAGATTAGATTTTTATGCTATAGAAAATTTAAATAAAAATTAGATATTTATTGGTAGGAGAGAATAGATTTTTAGCGTATAAAGATTAGATTTTTGAAAAACAAAAGTATGATTTTTATTAATGAAGTTCAGTTTGATATTCATGTAAAGATACGATTTTTTTTTATTATTATGAGTAGCAAGTTAAAAATATAATTTTTATGTTATAGAAAGGCTAAAAATATTATCTTTATGTAGTAGAGATAATAAAAATATAATTTTTATATAATATAGATAATAAAAATTCGATCTTTATTATGTAGGAGATATAAAAATATGATTTTTATAAAGTAGAAGTAATAAAAATATGATTTTTATATAATGGGGAATATAAAAATATTATCTTTATATAGTAGAGATTATAAAAATACGATCTTTATATGTGTTGTAGCGAATTAACAATATAAAGAAATGATTTTATTCAAAATATAAGTTGAAATTTTTATTGATAAAAATTCGATCTTTATATATGAAGTAGAAATAAAAATAGAATTTTTATTTATTGAAATGAACCAATAAAAATGTAATTTTTATTTGAACAGCGTGAAAAGAACTACAGTGGAATTTCAAACAGATTCAGTCGATTCAGCAGTTCAATAGCAAAGCACGGCGGAGTGGAACCCTCTGTGAGAACTTCTCACTTTAAATCTTCTTTTCTAGTTAAAAATATATACTAGGATGCAGACGGTGCTTAGCAGCACCCGACACCCGTCATCCACAGACCATGGATGACTTGTATGTTTGATTGTTTGTTGTGGTGAAAATTGATCGTGTGATGTGAAATGAAATAAAATATTTATATAGTTAAAAATATTTTATCGTTAAAAATATTATTTTTAACGTGTGTGTGTGAATAAAAATATGTGTTTGTTGATTTGAAACCCCACACGGGTGTTGGGATGATATTTGAAGTCCACTCATCCTGATTGATTAGTTGTATGTCGATCGATTGATTGACAGGCTGTTATAAGCGTTAGATATCTATATTTGATGCTTATACAGTGCGGTGCACTTTGGATGATGATTGATTATTTATTGTTGTGATTATATACATGTGTTGTATGGAATCCATATAATTAACATTAATGGTAATTGATTGGGCCTCATTCCAATTGGGAAAATAAAGAATAGAATGAAACATATATTCATGTGTTGAATAGAATAAATAATCATGAGTTGAGAATATTCATGTGTTGAAAGAAATATATATTCATGTGTTGAATAGAATAAATATTCATTTGTTGAATAGAATAACGAATTTATTGAAATATATAAAGCCGTGTTGATTAGAGTTGCGTCATTTTGACGTGAACGATATTTTATCGATTATATTCGTTTTTCTAATGAATATAGAAAAGGTAGTGATTTCAAAATATAACGTTTTGAAAATATTATCATTTATATAGTAATGATATGAAATATTCAATTATGATTTGAAATTGAATATAGAGTTGAAATGATTTTGAAAACGAATTTAAAACGATTTATAAAATACATTTTAAAAGGAAATCGATGAAATATATATATATAATATATATATATATTATATATAATGGCTTGAATAGAACGCGCCGCGCTGCGGTAGTTCGCGAATTTCGACCATTGACTTCGAATTGACGTTGCGGGAGATCCGACCGTCGGATTCTCCTGAATCCGGAACCGTTGGGTTCGTATCGAAAAGAGCTTTCCAATGAATATTAGAAATTTGAAATCTAACGGTTGGATTTGGAATTATGTCCAAATCAAATTTGGAAAAGGTCGTTGTATTGTAATAACCCGGAAAATACAGGTCAATTTAAAAATTTTAAATTGGTGATTCCAAAGAAATTTGAACAATTGAAATAGAATATTTCAATAAAATAGTGAATTAGAAATAGTGAGTCAGTTTGAAAATTTGAATTCAAACTTTGACTGACTGTGCAGGGTGGAGAATATAACGGATTTTAGCGAAACCAAAAATATTTAAATCTGTTTATCAATACCTTTCTAACGAATCTGAAAAATCGAAGTTTCATAACGGAAATCAAAAGTTATGGCCGAATGAATTTTCAGAATGGTCGCTATATAGAATATATAACCCTCGAAATTTGATATTTTGCATACGACCTCGGAATTCGACGAAACCACTTTTGTTGGGTCAGGGATGTCAAACTATTCCTAGGTTTCAAATTTCATAATTTTTGAAGCTAGTATGTGAGCGTGGCAAAAGAAAATATGTTTGGTCAGTTTCTGTTAAATTGGATCGACCAGAAAATGGCCATTTTTCAAACGATCTCAGAATTCGACGAAACTAGTTTTGTTGGGACCGTAGCGTCAAAACATAGCTAGATTTATTTTTCTAGAATTTTTCGAATCAGTTTTTGGCCCTGGCAAATTGAAATGTACGTTCAAAGTTAAAAATTAAATGTTTTATACTTTAATTTGAAAAATAACTGACTGTAACAGTCGAATTGGCCAACGAAACATATCCCATTGTGTCCGGGATGGGGGTATTTAGCTAGGGACGACAGTCGTTGGGTTTAAAAAGGAGTTCGTTGGAGAAAACACTATTTAAAAATATAATATATATATCGGCCAATAGGATTTTTTCTTTCATAATTAAAAAAAAACCCCAAACCCTCGAACCAACGGCGAAACCCATTCCCCCCTTCTCTCCTCTGCCGCCGCCGCTACAGCCACTTCCAGCCAACGCCACCACCGCCGTTCGACGCGTCTCCGCCCCCTCGTCAGATCCGACCCACCCACGACCTCCCTCGACGCCTCCTCCGCCTGAATCGAGGCCAGAAAGCCCGCCACTTCCTGGCGCCGCCGACGACGATCCCGACCACCAAGCGACACCAAACCACCACCGACATGACCCCCTCTCGAAGCTCTTCCACGTCCAACCCGCCGATCATCCCCTCGTGCCTCGGTTCTCGCGAAAACCGCAAACCTAGTTTTGAACCGCCGTGAAAGGTGAGTTCTTTTTTATGTTTACAAATTGAAAAATCATATCTTTTTGGTGTGTTGACGAAATTCGATGAAACAGGAAACATCGGGTCCGCAAGGAAGCTCTCTACCACATAGAAGAAGCCGCGGATTTTTGTGAGTCATCTACGATTTTTAGCACTCCGAAAACCAATGTGAGAAATTTAAATTAAATGAATTTGAATGGAAAATGTCGTGTATAAATTATATTAGCGAAATATAAATTACACACGTGTTGTATACCTCATGTACATGCGTAGTGTAAGCTATATAAGCGAAGTATGAATTATACATGCAAAGAATAATTGACATATGTGTTGAAATGCAAGTGAAATATAGCAATTAAATATATATATATATATATATATATATACTCCCCTCATCCACAAACCATGGACGATATTTATTGTTGTGAATTGGTGTGAAATATTGGATGAAAAATACGAATGGCTGAATAATTGTTTGTGGTTGATATTGTTTGGTTGTGGTTGAAAAATACCCATTGGTGATTGAAATTAATTTGAAATATTTGTGGAAAATAAAAAAATAAAACATGCCACCTACGTGCGAATTAGATGCATGAATCCCCATTGTCAAAAACCGCGAGGTTTTA
Organism: Allium sativum; assembly: GCA_030737875.1. Lineage (NCBI taxonomy): Eukaryota > Viridiplantae > Streptophyta > Magnoliopsida > Asparagales > Amaryllidaceae > Allium > Allium sativum. The sequence continues at coordinate 574,069,172 of CM060921.1, read as the reverse complement.
AGGTAGAGCGAGGAGCCGTACTAGGGACGGTGCCGGTTTTAACTACCCTGCCGTTATGCTGCCGAAATTTTGAATAATCTTTATGTGTTAGAATAATTTTCATATGTTGAAATTATTTTCATGCGTTGAAGTTAAAGTCATATGTTGAAACTATATCCATGTGTGGAAATGTTCATGTGTTAAAAAGTGTTGTGTGAAAATTAATTTCATTTGTGAACGAATGAAGTGTTTAAACAATAAAAAACACATTTTTATAATATATATGAAGTATGAAAAATATTCGCCTTATATAAATAGTTTCAACAATAAAAATTCAATCTTTCTATATATGAACAACATAAATAAAATATCCATGTGTGGAAATACTCATGTGTTGAGAAGTGTGTGTAGTGGAAAAGTTCATGTGTTGAATAAAAAGATCGAACAATAAAAATTACATTTTTATTGAAACTATGAAGTGTTGAAAACATCCATTTGTCGAATAAATATTTTAAATGATAAAAATATCATTTTTATCATATATGTGATATGATAGAGATATGCGGACGTTGAAATAAATATTGGTGAAGAAATATTATTTTTAACATGCATAGGAACTAAATAAAATAGTCATGTGTTGAAATCTATTTTAGTTCGCCAAATTTATCATCTTTGAAATGTGAAGTGTTAAAAATAGCCACTTGTTCAAATAAATGTGCACGAGTTGAAATATACATTAATTAGCTAATGATATGATTTTAGCCTATGCATGCAACATTAGAATGAATGGTGTTTTTAAACCAAAGTAAATTGAATACGAAGTTGAATGGAAAATGATAAGTGATAAAAATTGTATATATGTACATGCATATTTATTGAACAGGTTATAGCAAAAGGGGCTAGAGAAGAGGAATAAAATTTTGTGCCCGACAAATAGGTACACATTTACTGTTTTGTTTGGGTGATGATTTTATGAGCCTGTTGGCTAGCCGCTTGGCTTTTTCTTTTTCTTTTTGACATGAGACGCCCGTGTGGCTATTTGGGAATTTTCCCAGCCCCTCCCGTACAAAGGAGGTTATGGCGAAATTTTCCAAAATTTAAAGGCGTTAGTGAAATAATTGAAGTGGAAACGATATAGGAATTTTTGAATGAACTATATTTATATAAATATAAATAAAATTAAAACGAAACGTGGCTGTGCAGTTCGTGTTTTGAAACCGTGATTTCAAACGACTAGTGCGGGAAATCCAACCATTGGATTTTCCCGAAACCGCAACCGTTGGGTTCGCCTTGGAAATATCTTTCCAACGGCACCAAATTTGTGAAGATCCGACGGTTGGATTGTCTGGAATGTTTAATTCAAATCTGAAGAAAAACAGCGCTAGAAACGATTATATTTATATATATATATAAATATAATTAAATTAAATCGAATAACGACGCTGTAGTTCGTAAATTGAAATCGTAACTTCAAATGACTAGTGTGGAAGATCCGACCGTCGGATTTTCCCAAAACTAAAACCGTTGGATTCGTTTTGAAATGACCTTCCTAATGATATAAAATTTGTGAAGATCCAACGGTTAGATTTTCAAATATGTGTAAAACAAAATTAGTGAAAAACAGCGCCAGTGCATCGACATGGCCTGAATCGTTGTTTAATTAAATTGGGTCGTTTTAAATTAAATAAAAATGGCGCTATATCGTTATAAAATACTATAGACGATATAGAGTGGAAATAAACCAATTTCGTTGTGTTTGCTTGATATGTGATGGTTGAATATATTTAACATGAAAATTATAACTAAAGAACTGAAATGTGAATGTTGAATAGTCCAACCATGTGAATAATTGATTTGAAAATCTAAATATACGTGGGTTATTTGAAAAGGCCGAGTTTATCTCATTTCAAATAATCGATCGACGTTGAGAAGTCGAATAGTGGAAGACGGTTGAAGACCAACGATCTTCACATTGGATGGATGGGCGCTACTGATTCTCGTGATTGGAGTAGCTACCATGAAGGAACTGAAGTAGTAGCCGTCCAAACATACTGTTGATTGTACGAATATGCGAGGAATTGGTGCCTCCGGTTTCGTTCAGACCCAGAACGGACTTGTAAATGGACTGTGTGTCTGACATTGGATTTTGTTCTGTGTTGATTGATCTCTGTTAAATATATATCTGTTTGGCGGCGGAGAATTTATTCTCTTGCTTAACGCCCTTCTCTGAGACGCACGAGCTCAGAGGTTATGTATTGATAGAAATCAGTCGCATGGAGTGGATTGCCTGTGTGGCACGCCTAAGTGGCGTATGATCAAGGCTTCTGTTGCAAAGCAAAGTCTTGTGGTTGATGATCAAAGCATGGTCTGTGTGACGTAGCTTTGTGTATAACGTGAATTCGCGATCCTTACACCTCGGAATGAGTCAAAAATGGGAGAGTGACTACAGGGAGAGCACAACGTTTCTTTCTAGCTAAGGTGGTGTCAGTGACCTACCAGCCCTGACATTATATATACTTTTCACCTGTGTGGTTGTTGGAATGCAAGGCGCCTCGATATAGGTCTGTAAGGACCGGGAAACGTGTGTTCAGGAATTGCCAATCCTCAAAAGTAAGTGAGGACCGGCCCTGAAGATCCAAGGATCATAGTGGGGTCCTGGGACATTTGCTAGAGTATCTCGAATCGGAGAGGAGCTTGCCCCTTGCCTCGACTCATGAAGGAATCCAATTTCCAATACGAAATATGCGAATGTGATTGTATTACTAGTATGGCGACATGATATATGGTACCCATGCCGTCTATGATTGATATTTATGATGGAATTTGCTTTTAAAACATATATGCACTAGTAATAATATCAAACACTTCTGTTTTATACGTATGAAGCATCTTTGGCCATTATAAGGTAAAACTCTATCCTCCGTCTTGCGTTGCATTGTGTGATGGGACCTGAGTCTTATAATGGCTTCATTTTATGAAAAGCATTGCGATGATTTAATCATTTACTTTATTTCATGCACTAGCACTCATTGGAGTAAACCCGTTCCGCGAAAGTGGCGTGGTCCTTTGATTTGCCTTATTATTGTTGTTAATAAGTTATGTAGATTTCTCATACCAGTCCCATGACTGACTCGTAGTTTGTTTCACCTTGCAAACTCGGGTGCCCTCATTTTCACATGGGCAACCTAGTTACAGGTTTCTGACGCACCTTTTGGCTCATGGCGAGGCTTGACTACACCGTGCTGACTTGGGTTTTCTCCGCCATTACTGTATCTATATTATGATTCCGCCATTGGCGATGTAGACTGATATTATTTTGTGTACTCTTTATGTATGATTCCGCCTCAGGCGATGGTGACTGACTATGTATCATTATGCACTAAGTTGTATCCTGTACTGTGCTTCTCTGATGTGATGATATCTATATGATTCTGCTGTCATATGTGTGTAAATTATTCTATTTTCTGTTTATGCTATAATCTGTGATCTGCTAATGATGATTAATGTGTTATATTCCAATGATTATCCTTAACACCGTGTCACGGGGTTTTGCGATCGTCACAGCTGGTATCAGAGCTTTGGTTAACCTTAGTTCTGGAGTCTAACACATTAAACACTTCGTCAAAATAGAATCAGTAGTATTCTAAGGTGAGTCGCTCATTAGAGATAGGACTAGTAAAGTCCTAGAATGAGCCGAGCAGAATAGCGAAAACAATTTGATCAGTCCATCGTTATCTTTCCGTAAATTTTCTGCTTAACTAAGCAGTAAACTATCATTTCTGTTAGCTGACTCTTTTCTTGCTTATACAGAATTCGACAAATGGCTACTAGAGCAGCCGCCTCTAGAGGAGGCCGTGCCGGCCGAGGCCGAGGAAGGGGAGAAGCCCCAGCTCAAGAAGGACCTTTGATACAACCTCCGGCCGCTCAATACTTCGAGCTAGACCGTGTAGCTAAGAGATACAAAAACTTAGGAGGCAAGACCTTCTCGGGAACTGGCACCGTAATAGAGGCCCTTGCATGGCTCAAAACATGCGAGAAAATTCTTGAAGGCCTAAGGCTTGGAGACGAAGATAAAGCTATTATAGACGCCTGGCTTATGCAGGAACAAGCTGAACTATGGTGGGAATCTCTCACCGCCGGGAATAGAGAAGCTGGAAAAACATGGGATGGATTCAAAGAACTCTTCAAGGAGAAATATGTCCCGGAACAAGCTCTTGAACGAATGCACGATGACTTCGCCAACCTCCAGCAGGGGGATCTTTCCATGCAGGATTATCTGAATAAATTTACACTGTTGTCGCCCTATGCTCCGGAGCTCGTCGCCACTGCAAAGTCCAAAAATAAGAGGTTTATCCTTGGGCTGAGGCGACAATATCATGATAGAGCCATGGCCCATGTCAAGCTGGAATTCAACGAACTGGTGGAAATGACATGCAACTACGAAGACCTTGACCATAGGCATCTGGAGCAGGATCGCGCTAGAAGCCAAGCCGGGAACAAACACAAGCCTGCTGCGAATCAAGCCGAGTTAAGCCAAGCAGCATCTTCAAAACCTCAGACCGACAAGCCGCCAAGAGGAAATTGCTTTAACTGTGGCAAAGCGGGGCACTACTCTAATGTGTGCACAGCCCCGAAGTGGCAGAAGACAAATTCACAAGGTTTAAGCCAGGGTTCTCAAAACCCTCGCTCCTGCTTTAATTGCCGCAAGACCGATCATCTAGTCAAAGACTGTCCTTTGCTGAAGAAGGCCACGGTAGCTCACGTATATGACGGGTCGAGCCCGCCAGCTGCTTCCGACGGAGCAGGTAACCCGATGTTTTGGGAGGTACCCTTACAATTAAAAATATTCCTGTTTCTGTATTGTTTGACACGGGTGCGTCGCGTAGTTTTATTGCTAGAAACACAATGCACAAATTAAAGTTAAAACCGAGAAAGCTTAAAGATTCGGTTGATGTACATAATCCGATAGGGGGTTCTATTATTCTCGGTTCATATTGTAGAGTGCCAGTCTCTTATTCTTCCTACAAGTTTCCTTTTGATTTAAACGTTATGGATTTTCCCGAATTCGATATCATTCTTGGGCTAGATTGGTTAATGAAGTATGAAGCTGAAGTGAATTGTGTGGAAAGAATCGTTAGAATTCGAACGAAGCTTGGATATATTACGGTACCCTGCCATGGTTCGAATCCGAATAGAGAAGAATTTTGGTTAGCATTAGAAATTATCCCCACTTCCATAGAAAAGATTCCGATTGTTAGAAACTATGCGGATGTGTTTGAAGAAGTTGAAAACTTACCTCCGCAAAGAGAAATAGAATTCTGAATCGATCTAATTCCCAATGCCAGACCAGTAGTACATCCAATTCGCAGAATGACTCCGAAGGAAAAAGAAGAATTAGGCGATCAAACTCGCCAACTGTTGTGGAAGGGTCTAATCAGACCTAGTTTTTCTAATTGGGGTGCAACTGTTGTGTTTGTCCCAAAGTCAGACGGTACTCTTCGATTATGCGTTGATTACCGAGACCTCAACAAACAGACGCTTAAAAACAAGTATCCATTACCCCGCATTGATGATTTGCTAGACCAATTGAATGGGGCGAAAGTATTTTCCCGAATGGACCTAGCTACAGGTTTTCATCAATTGAGAATAGCAGAAGAGTGTGTTCCTTTGACAGCTTTCAGAGGTCCAGACATATTTTATGAATGGTTAGTAATGCCGTTTGGCCTGTGTAACGCTCCAGCATACTTTGTCGATCTAATGAATAGAGTGTTCAGGGGAGTTCTGAATAAATTTGTCCTCGTATTCATCGATGATATTTTAATCTACTCCAAATCAAAACCGCAATCATTGCCAATCTTATAATTACACCTAGCTTGATCGATAAGATATGTGCTCTCCAGAGGAGTGATTATTTCATTCAAAGGATCAAAGGGAGAATCCAGAAGGGAGAGCCCTCAAGTTTTCAGGTAGATAAAGGAGAAGTTCTGAGACTGAATGGGAGAATTTGTGTTCCCAACATTCCTGAGCTCAAAAGAGAAGTGTTAGACGAATGCCATAAATCCAAATTTTGCATCCATCCTGGTGTGAGTAAAATGTACAATGATATCAAACGCACTTTCTGGTGGAGGGCAATGAAAAGGGATATTTCTTTGTATGTTAGCAGATGCCCTACTTGTCAATTGGTCAAGAGCGACCAACAGAAGCTAGCTGGATTGTTGCAACCGTTGGAAGTCCCAGGTTGGAAATGGGAACAGATTTCCATGGATTTCATAGATGGTTTGCCGCGAACCAGGAAAGGTAATGACAACATTTGGGTAATCGTAGATCGCTTCACGAAGACTGCCCATTTTATACCTGTCAGATCCAATAGAACCGCTCAAAGTCTAGCACAGATATATTTCAAAGAAATCGTTAAGCTGCATGGAATTCCATCAGCATAGTCAGTGATAGAGACCCGATATTTGCTAGCAAATTCTGGGAGGCTTTCTAGTCAGAATTGGGAACGAAACTGAATATGAGCACCGCTTATCACCCTCAAACAGATGGCCAAACTGAGCGGGTGAATAGAATTCTTGAAGATTTATTGTGGGCTTGTATAATTGATTTTGGTGGGTCATGGGAAGATCACTTGCATTTGGCAGAATTCTCATATAACAATAGCTATCAAGCAAGTTTGGGAATGTCGCCATTTGAAGCATTATATGGCAGACCGTGCAGATCTCCAACATGTTGGGTAGAACCTGACAACAGACTTGTGTTAGGACCCGATATGATTAGAGAAGCATCTGATAAAGTCGACTTCATCAAAAAGCGTTTGAGAACCGCGCAAAGCCGACAGAAAAGTTATGCAGATTCTAGAAGAAGAGATTTGACATTTGCTGTTGGTGACCATGTTTATTTGAAAGTCTCTCCGATGAGAGGAGTAATAGGATTTGGCAAAACTGGGAAGTTGGCACCGAGATTTATTGGTCCCTTTCCTATACTCGAACGAATTGGAACTCTTGCTTATAGGGTTCAATTACCAGATTGGTTGCCTGGAGTGCACGATGTGTTTCACATATCTCAACTTAGAAGACATGTGCATGATCCGGATCTTGTTGTAGAGGAAGCAGCGCAACAGGATATAGATATAACTCCAGAATTAGCAGTCAGAAGAGAGCCATTAAAGATTGTTGGCAAAGAAACTAGAGAACTAAGAAGCAAAAAGGTTCATTTAGTTAAAATGCAGTGGAGCAGTGATCCTAGAGACTGTACTTGGGAGACTAAGGAAAGCATTAAGCAAGCTTACCCCAAATGCAGAGTGAATATCTCTGACTAACTCCGGTGCAAGGTACCTTTATAATACTTTGCATTTACATTTTGTTTCCTACTTTACTGTTGTTTCCTTTTCGAGGACGAAAAGTTTTAAGTGGGGGAGATTGTAATAACCCGGAAAATACGGGCCAATTTAAAATTTTTAAATTGGTGATTCCAAAGAAATTTGAACAATTGAAATAGAATATTTCAATAAAATGGTGAATTAGAAATAGTGAGTCAGTTTGAAAATTTGAATTCAAACTTTGACTGACTGTGCAGGGTGGAGAATATAACGGATTTTAGCGAAACCAAAAATATTTAAATCTGTTTATCAATACCTTTCTAACGAATCTGAAAAATCGAAGTTTCATAATGGAAATCAAAAGTTATGGCCGAATGAATTTTCAGAATGGTCGCTATATATAATATATAGCCCTCGAAATTTGATATTTTGCATACGACCTCGGAATTCGACGAAACCACTTTTGTTGGGTCCGGGATGTCAAACTTTTCCTAGGTTTAAAATTTCATAATTTTTGAAGCTAGTATGTGAGCGTGGCAAAAGAAAATGTGTTTGGTTAGTTTCTGTTAAATTGGATCGACCAGAAAATGGCCATTTTTCAAACGATCTCAGAATTCGACGAAACTAGTTTTGTTGGGACCGTAGCGTCAAAACATAGCTAGATTTTTTTTTCTGGAATTTTTCGAATCAGTTTGTGGCCCTGGCAAATTGAAATGTACGTTCAAAGTTAAAAATTAAATGTTTTATACTTTAATTTGAAAAATAACTGACTGTAACAGTCGAATTGGCCAACGAAACATATCCCATTGTGTCCGGGATGGGGGTATTTAGCTAGGGACGACAGTCGTTGGGTTTAAAAAGGAGTTCGTTGGAGAAAACACTATTTAAAAATATAATATATATATCGGCCAATAGGATTTTTTCTATCATAATTAAAAAAAAAAAAACCAAACCCTCGAACCAACGGCGAAACCCATTCCCCCCTTCTCTCCTCCGTCGCCGCCGCTACAGCCACTTCCAGCCAACGCCACCACCGCCGTTCGACGCGTCTCCGCCCCCTCGTCAGATCCGACCCACCCACGACCTCCCTCGACGCCTCCTCCGCCTGAATCGAGGCCAGAAAGCCCGCCACTTCCTGGCGCCGCCGACGACGATCCCGACCACCGAGCGCCACCAAACCACCACCGACAGGAACCCCTCTCGAAGCTCTTCCACGTCCAACCCGCCGATCATCCCCTCGTGCCTCGGTTCTCGCGAAAACCGCAAACCTAGTTTTGAACCGTCGTGAAAGGTGAGTTCTTTTTGATGTTTACACTTTGAAAAATCATATCTTTTTGGTGTGTTGACGAAATTCGATGAAACAGGAAACATCGGGTCCGCAAGGAAGCTCTCTACCACATAGAAGAAGCCACGGATTTTTCTGAGTCATCTACGATTTTTAGCACTCCGGAAACCAATGTGAGAAATTTAAATTAAATGAATTTGAATGGAAAATGTCGTGTATAAATTATATTAGCGAAATATAAATTACACACGTGTTGTATACCTCATGTACATGCGTAGTGTAAGCTATATAAGCGAAGTATGAATTATACATGCAAAGAATAATTGACATATGTGTTGAAATGCAAGTGAAATATAGCAATTAAATAAATATATATATATATATATACACTCCCCTCGTCCACAAATCATGGACGATATTTATTGTTGTGAATTGGTGTGAAATATTGGATGAAAAATACGAATGGCTGAATAATTGTTTGTGGTTGATATTGTTTGGTTGTGGTTGAAAAATACCCATTGGTGATTGAAATGAATTGGAAATATTTATGGAAAATAAAAAAATAAAACATGCCACCTGCGTGCGAATTAGATGCATGAATCCCCATTGTCAAAAACCGCGAGGTTTTAAGGTAGAGCGAGGAGCCGTACTAGGGACGGTGCCAGTTTTAACTACCCTGCCGTTATGCTGCCGAAATTTTGAATAATCTTTATGTGTTAGAATAATTTTCATATGTTGAAATTATTTTCATGCGTTGAAGTTAAAGTCATATGTTGAAACTATATCCATGTGTGGAAATGTTCATGTGTTGAAAAGTGTTGTGTGAAAATTAAATTCATTTGTGAATGAATGAAGTGTTTAAACAATAAAAATCACATTTTTATAATATATATGAAGTATGAAAAATATTCGCCTTATATAAATAGTTTCAACAATAAAAATTCAATCTTTCTATATATGAACAACATAAATAAAATATCCATGTGTGGAAATACTCATGTGTTGAGAAGTGTGTGTAGTGGAAAAGTTCATGTGTTGAATAAAAAGATCGAACAATAAAAATTACATTTTTATTGAAACTATGAAGTGTTGAAAACATCCATTTGTCGAATAAATATTTTAAATGAAAAAAATATCATATTTATCATATATGTGATATGCTAGAGATATGCGGACGTTGAAATAAATATTGGTGAAGAAATATTATTTTTAACATGCATAGGAACTAAATAAAATAGTCATGTATTGAAATCTATTTTAGTTCGCCAAATTTATCATCTTTGAAATGTGAAGTGTTAAAAATTGCCACTTGTTCAAATAAATGTGCACGAGTTGAAATATACATTAATTAGCTAATGATATGATTTTAGCCTATGCATGCAACATTAGAATGAATGGTGTTTTTAAACCAAAGTAAATTGAATATGAAGTTGAATGGAAAATGATAAGTGATAAAAATTGTATATATGTACATGCATATTTATTGAACAGGTTATAGCAAAAGGGGCTAGAGAAGAGGAATAAAATTTTGTGCCCGACAAATAGGTACACATTTACTGTTTTGTTTGGGTGATGATTTTATGAGCCTGTTGGCTAGCCGCTTGGCTTTTTCTTTTTCTTTTTGACATGAGACGCCCGTGTGGCTATTTGGGAATTTTCCCAGCCCCTCCCGTACAAAGGAGGTTATGGCAAAATTTTCCAAAATTTAAAGGCGTTAGTGAAATAATTGAAGTGGAAACGATATAGGAATTTTTGAATGAACTATGTTTATATAAATATATAAATATAAATAAAATTAAAACGAAACGTGGCCGTGCAGTTCGTGTTTTGAAACCGTGATTTCAAACGACTAGTGCGGGAAATCCAACCATTGGATTTTCCCGAAACCGCAACCGTTGGGTTCGCCTTGGAAATATCTTTCCAACGGCACCAAATTTGTGAAGATCCGACGGTTGGATTGTCTGGAATGTTTAATTCAAATCTGAAGAAAAACAGCGCTAGAAACGATTATATTTATATATATATAAATATAATTAAATTAAATCGAATAACGACGCTGCAGTTCGTAAATTGAAATCGTAACTTCAAATGACTAGTGTGGAAGATCCGACCGTCGGATTTTCCCAAAACTAAAACCGTTGGATTCGTTTTGAAATGACCTTCCTAATGATATAAAATTTGTGAAGATCCAACTGTTAGATTTTCAGATATGTGTAAAACAAAATTAGTGAAAAACAGCGCCAGTGCATCGACATGGCCTGAATCGTCGTTTAATTAAATTGGGCCGTTTTAAATTAAATAAAAATGGCGATATATCGTTATAAAATACTATAGACGGTATAGAGTGGAAATAAACCAATTTCGTTGTGTTTGCTTGATATGTGATGGTTGAATATATTTAACATGAAAATTATAACTAAAGAACTGAAATGTGAATGTTGAATAGTCCAACCATGTGAATAATTGATTTGAAAATCTAAATATACGTGGGTTATTTGAAAAGGCCGAGTTTATCTCATTTCAAATAATCGATCGACGTTGAGAAGTCGAATAGTGACGGTTGAAGACCGACGATCTTCACATCGGATGGATGGGCGCTACTGATGCTCGTGATTGGAGTAGCTACCATGAAGGAACTGAAGTAGTAGCCGTCCAAACATACTGTTGATTGTACAGATATGCGAGGAATTGGTGCCTCCGGTTTCGTTCAGACCCAGAACGGACTTGTAAATGGACTGTGTGTCTGACATTGGATTTTGTTCTGTGTTGATTGATCTCTGTTAAATATATATCTGTTTGGCGGCGGAGAATTTATTCTCTTGCTTAACGCCCTTCTCTGAGACGCACAAGCTCCGAGGTTATGTATTGATAGAAATCAGTCGCATGGAGTGGATTGCCTGTGTGGCACGCCTAAGTGGCATATGATCAAGGCTTCTATTGCAAAGCAAAGTCTTGTGGTTGATGATCAAAGCATGGTCTGTGTGACGTAGCTTTGTGTATAACGTGAATTCGCGAGCCTCACACCTCGGTATGAGTCAAAAACGGGAGAGTGACTACAGGGAGAGCACGGCGTTTCTTTCTAGCTAAGGTGGTGTCAGTGACCTACCAGCCCTGACATTATATATACTTTTCACCTGTGTGGTTGTTGGAATGCGAGGCGCCTCGATATAGGTCTGTAAGGACCGGGAAACGTGTGTTCAGGAATTGCCAATCCTCAAAAGTAAGAGAGGACCGACCCTGAAGATCCAAGGATCATAGTGGGGTCCTGGGACATTTGCTAGAGTGTCTCGAATCGGAAAGGAGCTTGCCCCTTGCCTCGACTCATGAAGGAATCCAATTTCCAATACGAAATATGCGAATGTGATTGTATTACTAGTATGGCGACATGATATATGGTACCCATGCCGTCTATGATTGATATTTATGATGGAATTTGCTTTTAAAACATATATGCACTAGTAATAATATCAAACACTTCTGTTTTATACGTATGAAGCATCTTTGGCCATTATAAGGTAAAACTCTATCCTCCGGCTTGCGTTGCATTGTGTGATGGGACCTGAGTCTTATAATGGCTTCATTTTATGAAAAGCATTGCGATGATTTAATCATTTACTTTATTTCATGCACTAGCACTCATTGGAGTAAACCCGTTCCGCGAAAGTGGCGTGGTCCTTTGATTTGCCTTATTATTGTTGTTAATAAGTTATGTAGATTTCTCATACCATCCCATGACTGACTCGTAGTTTGTTTCACCTTGCAAACTCGGGTGACCTCATTTTCACATGGGCAGCCTAGTTACAGGTTTCTGACACACCTTTTGGCTCATGGCGAGGCTTGACTACGCCGTGCTGACTTGGATTTTCTCCGCCATTATTGTATCTATATTATGATTCCGCCATTGGCGATGTAGACTGATATTATTTTGTGTACTCTTTATGTATGATTCCGCCTCAGGCGATGGTGACTGACTATGTATCATTATGCACTAAGTTGTATCCTGTACTGTGCTTCTCTGATGTGATGATATCTATATGATTCCGCTGTCATATGTGTGTAAATTATTCTATTTTCTGTTTATGCTATAATCTGTGATCTGCTAATGATGATTAATGTGTTATATTCCAATGATTATCCTTAACACCGTGTCACGGGGTTTTGGGATCGTCACACTGTAAGTGCAGTTCGATGGCCGTTGATGGAAATCAACTGTACGGGCCTTGATAAAATTATTAAAAATATCTATAATTGGTGAAAAATCATAAGAAATAGTTTGTGAAGAACTGGGATGAAAAATTCCACATTTGAAAACATAAAAATAGATTTTTATCGAAATGAACTAGTTTTGAACTAGAATTAAAATCAATTTATTTTTGAAATAAATAAATTGAATTTGAAAGTGGTTTTGGAAATAATCAGAATTTCCAATACGTGAATTGGACTGGAGTTGAATCGAAATTATCTTCGGAATATTTCGATGTTGGATTTTGTGATTATACAGATATGGTTGTGGAAATTTGAAACATATATTCATATCGTTATTTCCAATACGATATTTGTTGGTTTCAGAATTTGATACTGAATATAAGCCGATATATTTTCTATTCAGAGCCTTGTATTTAATATCAAACGTGATTTGGGTTTGTCGTGAATGGTGTCTTCATTAACACTGTTCTTAAGCCCAATTGGAAAAAAAATTGAATCTCTCTATTTAGATTTAATGAAGTGTACCGATTAAAGAATGTTTAATTGGAATTGAATTTGAATGTGATTTTGGGTTTATCGTGAACTGTGTTTTAAATGACACTGGTTCTTTAACCCAGTTAAAGACAAGATGTTGATTTTTGAGAAGATTAAAACTAAGTGGAGTTTTAATGAATCTTTAATTAGATTGAAATGTGAATTGATAATTTAAATTATCAAATCTGAAAGGTGATTGAGAATGGAGTACCACCAGTCTTGCTCCAAAGCGATAGTTAAATATTTAATTAGATTTGAACGTGAAATGGTAATTAATTTTACCGATAACATCGTGGTGTTAGATATGGAGTATTACCAGTTTTTCTCCAGGGGATGAATAGGTTGGGATTGGGAAATAAAATAAATAATTACTTCGGTGTGGTTCGCTAATCCCGACTAGTTTGAAATGATATCCAAAGGAAGATTAAAGAATAAATTTAAAGGGATTTATCTTTGATAAAATTAATGGGAACCTTTCCCTAAGAATGTGATTTTGTGAATAAAGGAATATTCTGAATTGGAATGAGGCGTTTGTTGTGTTTGTGTAACATTTGTTTATTATATACGTGGGTTATTCAGAAAGGCCGGGTTTATACCCATTCTGAATAATCGATTCGGCGATAAGTCGAAGATGAAGACGGTGGTTGAAGACCGGAAGTCTTCACATCGTTTGGGTGATTACTGATGATCTTGATTGGGCTGTACACCCAAGAGGAGAGAAACAGTTAGTGATCGTCCAGATGTACTTGGAGATCGATGGATATGCGAGGAAAGTGCCTCCGGTTTCGTTCAGATCCAGAACGAACTTGTAAATGGACTGTGTGTCTGACATTGGATTTTATTCTGTGTTGATTGATCTCTATTAAATATACATCTGTTTGGCGGCGGTGAATTTATTCTCTTGCTTAACGCCCTTCTCTGAGACGTACGAGCTCAGAGGTTGTATATCGATGGACACCAGTCGCATGGAGTGAATTGCCAGTGTGGCACGCGTAAGTGACAATTGATCAAGGCTTCTGTTGAAAAGCAAAGTCTTGTGGTTGATGATCAAAGCACGGCCTGTGTGGCGCAGCTTTGTGTATAGCGTGAATTCGCGAGCCTCACACCTCGGGTATGAGTCAAAAACAGGATAGTGACTGCAGGGAGAGCACGACGTTTCTTTCTAGCTATGGGTGGTGTCAGTGCTTAAACTGGCTGACATTTATATACTTTTCACCTGTGTGGTTGTTGGATACGAGGCGCCTCGGATATAGGTCTGTTAGGACCGGGAAACGTGTGTTCAGGAATAATTAATCCTCAAAAGTAAGAGAGGACCGGCCTTGAAGATCTAAGGATTGTTGTGTGTGGTCCTGGGACATTTGCTAGAGTGTCTCGAACGGAGAGGAGCTTGCCCCTTGCCTCGATTCATGACGAAAATCCAATTTCCAATACGTGATATTGCGGTTTTAATTGTAGAACTAGTATGGCGACATGATATATGGTACCCATGCCGTCTATGATTGATATTTATGATTGAAATTGTTTTGACACTATACACCTATAATAGTATCAAATGATTTTTTTTAAACGTACCAAGCATGTTTGGCTATTATAAGGGAAAACCCTATCCTCCGGCTTGCGTTGCATTGTGTGATGGGACCTGGGTCTTATAATAGCTTCATTTTTCGAAAAAGCATTGCATTGTGTGATGGAATTGTTGTAATATACAATGAAATGTTCTTCCGTCTGAGTTCTATTTTGTCTTGTCCTCAATTCTATCCGTGCTTTCCTTCGCAGGGAAGTTCGGGTCGTCTCATGCATGATTTGTTTGAATGTTTTTTTTTCATGCTTGATTTGTTGATTTATGGAAATGCTTTAAACTCTTGCCAAACAATTCTTCAATGCACTGATGTCTCATGTTTAATTTCTGCAAATAAAAATAGATTCTTTCTTGCCTAAAATTTGTTCTCTGTTGCCTTGTTCGAATTTTTTGAAACAAATAAAAGATTGCCAATTTGCCAAAATGAATTCCTTGAATGCATTCCTTCTTTGCATACGCATATTTCTCGAAGTAACTTGAGTATTTATTTGGCACTTGACTACTTCGGTTGCATGCATTTGTTCATTATTGATTTTGCAGTAACAATTAAACACTTGACAGAAAGGATTGAGTATATTTGCCGAGCTTTGCATTGCTTATTTCATGAACCAAAAGATTTCTTGCCTTTTAAAAAAAAATCCTTAGAAATGATTTATGCCCAAAATAGATTGAATGATATTTCCAAAAAAAAATCAATCATGTGGATTTTAAAACTTCTCAAAAAGAATTCCTTGCCAAAACCAATATACTGTTTTCCCGGAAAAACACTTGGTGTCATGCTGAGTTTTGATTGTGCATATTTAATTGTCACCTGATTTCTTTCATGCTAAAATGATGTGTGTCATTTTTGGAGTTTCTTTGCAAAATTAAATATTATGCATTCATGCCAAATACGCATTCATCCCAAATATGCATTCATGCCAAATATGCATTCTACCAAAATAATTATCTAAACGGATTGAAGTTTCCTTGCATGATCAAATGCTTCCTTGCAATACGTATGAATGCACTACTGTGATCTTACATGATTGACAAGGGAAAAAATGTTTTCCAAAGAAAAATCTGTTGCTAAACTTTTTGTTCCTCTTTTTTTTTAATGCCATAATTGCAATGTGAATGAGTGAAATGTTATAGTGAGGCAATGACTGTAAACTAGAGTGATGGCCATTATAGTGAGAAACAAATGTACAAAATGAGAAAAATTGTACTGATATTTGTAATAAACAAATTTGATTGAAATAAAATATTATTTTATTATGTTCAAACAAATTTGTCTATCGTATTCAATTTATTTACGAGTACAATACATGTCAAGTAATATGCGTGAATATACAATAGTGGAGTTAGAATGTTGTACTATTTCAGATGTTGAAATAAAATATTTAATTGAATAATATATTATGTATATATTCAATTGTGCATAATAGTATATTATTCAACAATTTTTTTTTTTGAAACGGTGTAAATTAAAATAGTACAATTACAAACACATTTAAATAATATCATATGTTTGTTATCATCAAACAAAAATCATAGAATTGTTAGATACAACACTATACACACATATTATAATAAAGTACAAGGGAAGTACATAAAATAAGACACTCGCCTTTCAAGCACCCTTCGTTAATTTGTTGCATACCCCCTTTTCTGCCCGAGCACTACATAAAAAATAGAGAAAAATTAAGCTGCCTTATATTGTGCAACTGTTCCAGCGGGTCAGATATACAAAAGGCAGCAATCACCGTTACAAGAGTGAGAGTCTCATGTCTGTATATGAAGAAATAAATATGTACTTCAATTACAACTCTAATGTCCCATATTTTTGGTGATCAAATATTTAATATATTTTATTATTTGAAATATTATATTTGGAATATTAATCGATTTTAATATTGAACTCGTTTATTAAAACGAAGTTTGAATGTTAATTTATATTTGATTATAAATAGAGCTTGAAATGGCGCGGTAGTTCGAAATTACGATTTGAACTTTAACTGGATATACCGGATCCGATATAAGTCGGAATTCTGTGAAACAAGAAACTTTAGAATCTTGTTGATAATAATTTCCATATGAAAGAGAAAAATTTGGATTTCGTGTTATCGATTGATAGTTATGTCCAATTCAAATTTTAAAATAGTCGCTATGGAAATCGTTATTATAATGTAACGTTTATTTAGTAATTTAATAAGGATTTTAATATAGTTTGAATAACGGTTAACTCAAAATTGACAATGTTGAGTTGTATAAGTTATATTTGAAGTTGTATATATATTCTGTTTGGATATATATATATATAATAAAAATAATTTATTATTATTTAATTGATTTTATTTGGAATTTATATAATATTTTAATTGATATTATATAAGCGTTAAAAATAGTAATTTTTGCAAATGGTCATGGTTTTCAATGAAATTAGTTTCATTGGAACCGTATCGTTAAATTATTGTAAGAAAATCGAATTTCGTCGCAAACCGATATTGTATGTGACTTTTGTGGCCAAAAATGTCTCTATTTCTATTTAGTTGTTTAGATTATTTAGACAAGGGTAACATTAAAGTAATAAACGACTAGCCAAGCAAACTCCCAATTCAATGAAACAAATTTCATTGGATTCGGTAGGAAGAGGTCTAGTAAAATGTCAAGGTTTCAGATTTATTGGATTTTTCCTGTAATTATCGGAATTTTAAACGCTTGATTTTTCATCGATATTTATAAAGGACTTTTCACAAACGACCTCGGATTTCGACGAGACCTGTCTTATTGGGTCTAGAATATTTTTTTATGCTAGGATTGCACCTCTTTGTCAAAAGTGGATATTGTATGTGATAATTTTATCAAGATACTTCACCGTGAAGTTTAAAAAATATTATAATATTCAAACCCTTTGCTATAAATACCCTTTCAATCAATCCAACCCTAAATTTCGCTCACGCATGGTCAAACACTCTATCGCCTCCACATATGAAATCGACGACCTTAAAACAACTCCCTTCTCCCTTGATTTGCCTCCAATCCGATTATTCATCCCTAATTCTCCAACTATGAAAATTTGTAACAACCCGAAAATCTGGGCCAGTTTAAAAAATTTTATTTTGGCAATTTTAGCGAATTTTGAATATTTAAAATAGATTATTTTAAATAAAATCGACGGAAAATTTATTTTGAATATAATTCGAGCGTATATATTATATACGTCGTCGTTAGAATATAAATAATTATATATAATTATAAATAGAATTGAAAATGGCGCGGTAGTTCGATAATTCGATTTCAAACTTCAATTGAATGTACCGGGTGCAAAACAATCCGGATTTTAGTGAAACCAAAAATATTTAAATCTGTTAGTGAATACCTTTCTAACGAATCTGAAAAATCGAATTTTCATAGCGGAAAGCAAAAGTTATGGCCGAATGTATTTTCAGAACGGTCGCTATGGAATTTATATAGCCCGTGAAATTGGCCATTTTGCATACGACCTCGGAATTCGACGAAACCACTTTTGTTGGATCCGGGATGGGAAGTTATTGCTGGGTTTCAAATTTCATAATTTTTGAAGCTAGTATGTGAGCGTGGCAAAGGAAAATGTGTTTTGGTCAATTACAGTTAAATTGGATCGACCAAAAATGGGCCTTTTTGCAAATGGTCTCAGAATTCGACGAAACTTGTTTTGTTGGGACCGTATCGTCAAAACATAGCTAGATTTATTTTTCTGGAATTTTTCGAATCAGTTTGTGACCCTGGCAAATTGAAATGTTCGTTCAAATTAAATATTGAATGTTATATATTTTAATTTGAAGGAAAACTGGCTGAAACAGTCGAATGGGCCAACGAAACATATCCCATTGTGTTCGGAATGGGGGTAAAACGCTAGGGACGACATTCGTTGGGTTTAATTTGGGGTTCGTTTAAGAAAACTCTAATTTTTGAAATAAATATATATCGGCGAATAGGAATTTTTCTTTCATTATTTATTTTAAAATAAAAAAATCAAAAAACCCTCGTTCCTTTTCGAGACTGACGGCGCCGCTTGCTCCCCACGTCCAGACCAAAATCCCGCCGCCTCAGCCATCTTCCACCGCCGCCACCACCTTGAATCGAGAGCCCCTTCCCTCCTCTTCAGATCCGACCAGGTCCCGCCACCTCCCATCGCGCCACCTGCGAGAACGAGCAACGTGAAGTCAGCACCTTCACCGACGTCGATCTCCCGCCTCTGACCACCGGAATTGCCGCCACCACCACCGATCTGAGCGCCATTCGTAGCTCTTCGACGCTGCAGCACCTGATCGTCCTCTAGCTTCACGGATTTCGCGATAATTCAAAACCTAGTTTTGAATCAAAAGGAAGGTATCGGCTGTTAATTATTTAACTGATTCCGACAGTTTAAAACCGTTGCAAACTTTGAAAAATCACATCTTTTTCTTACGTTAACGAAATTCGATGAAACAGGAAACATCGTGACCGTAAGGACGCCTTCTACATTTTAGAAGAGACCGCATATTTTTCTGAGCCTTCTGCTATTTTTGGTGGAGTGGAACCCAATGTGAGAACTTCTCACCTTTCAATTTCTTTTTCTAGTTATATATATATACTACGATGCAGACGGTGTTTAGTAGCACCCGACACCCGTCATCCACAGACCATGGATGGCTTGTTTGTTTAATTGTTTGGTTGTGTAGTGATTAGATTATTTGGTTTGAATTGAATTGTTTGGTGAATTGAAATTAATTTGATTGATGTGTGAATGGCGTGGGCCTTCACTAGACCGGGGATAAGGCTAGGCCTCGTCCCGTTTCTAGTATCGTGCCGTTATGCCACCGAAATTTTCTAAAATAAGTTAGAAAAATAAAAATATCATTTTTATTTTGGTAAATGAACAGAATAAAAATTCATGTGTTAAAATAAAATATTTGATCGTTAAAAATATAATTTTTAACGTGAATGTGAATAAATAAATATTCATTTACAAACCGGATGGTTTGTTTATGTACATCTATTTGAAGGACATTGATTGGGACGATAAATTTTACACATCGCCCAACTGCACAAATAAAAATCTGTGTTTGATTGCTTGAAACCCCACACGGGTATTGGGATGATATTTGACGTACACTAATCCCGATTGTTTAGTTGTATGTCGATCGATTGATTGACAGGCTGTTATAAGCGTTGAATATTTGTATTTGATGCTTATACAGTGTAGAATGCACTTTGGCTGATGGTTGATTATTCATCGCTGTTGATATATACATGTGTTGTAGTAAATCCATATAATTAACATTATATGGTAATTGATTGGGCCTCATTCCAGTTTTAAAATAGAAATATTTGAAAAAGAAATATTTGAAATAGAATATTTGAAAATAGGAATATATGAAGCCGTATTGATTAGATTGACGTCATTTTGACGTGAACGATATTTATATCGATTTTATTCATTTTATAATGAATATCGAAAGTGATTTCAAAATCTGATATTTTGAAAAGAATTGAATATAAATGAATTCGAATTGAAATTGAATTGAATTGAAAACGAACTGAAATTGAATTAGAAATCAATTTGAATTGAAATCAATTTGAAATGAATTTAAATTGGAATATTCAATTTTGATTTGAAATTGAATATGAAGTTGAAACCGTTTTGAAAATGAATTTAAAACGATTTATAAAGCACGTTTTGAATTGAAATCGACGAAGTATATATTATATATATTATATATATAATATAATGGCCTGAATAGAACGCGCTGCGCCGCGACAGTTCGCGAATTTCGACCGTTGACTTTGAACGGATATTACGGGAGATCCGACCGTCGGATTCTCCTAAAACCGGAACCGTTGGGTTCGTATCGAAAAGAGCTTTCTAATGAATGTTAGAAATTTGAAATCTAACGGTTGGATTTGGAATTATGTCCAAATCAAATTTGAAAAAGGTCGCTATACGTGCAGTTCGATGGCCATTGGTGGAAATCGACTGTACGGGCCTTGATAAAATTAATAAAAATAGTAATAATTTGTGTAAAATCATAAGAAATGATTTAGAAAGAATTGGGATGAAAAACTCCATATTTGAAAAGATAAAAATAGATTTTTATCGAAATGAACTAGTTTTGAACTAGAATTATAATCCTATTTATTTTTAAATAAATAAATTGAATTTGAAATGGTTTTGAAAATAACCAGAATTTCCAATGATTGCATTGGAATGGATTTGAATCGAAATTGTCTTCGGAATATTTCGATGTTGGATTTCGTGATTATACAGATGTTGTTATGGAAATTTGAAAGATATAGATATATATATCGTTATTTCCAATACGATATCTGTTGGTCGTAGAATTTGATATTGAATATAAGCCGATATATTTTCTATTCAGAGACTTGTATTTAATATCAAATGTGATTTGGGTTTGTCGTGAATGGTGTCTTCATTAACACTGTTCTTGAACCCAGTTGAGAAAAGATTAAATCTTTTTATTTAGATTTGATGAAGTGTACCAATTAAATGATATTTAATTGGAATTGAATTGATATTGATTTTTGGGTTTATCGTGAACAGTATTTTAAATAACACTTGTTCTTTAACCCGATAATTAATAGAATGTGATTTTGGGTTGTCGTGAATGGTATCTTCAATAATACTGCTCTTAGACCCAAAGAAGTTAAGAAAATCAGAAACTAACTGGAGATTAGTTTAGTTGAATGGTTTCTTGGGTATTGATCCGATGTTGGTTTCGGCCTTCGGGGTTAATACTTAGGGAACTGCTCACTTGCTACTTTACGGTTAGGGACTGATTGAAATGTGATGTGATTTTGGGTTTATCGTGAACCGTGTTTTAAACGACACTGATTCTTTAACCCAGATAGAGATTAAAACTAAGTGGAGTTTTAATGAATCTTTAATTAGATTGAAATAATCGAGAATGGAGTATCACCAGTTTTGCTCCAGGCGTTAGTTAAATCTTTAATTAAATTTGAACGTGAAATGGTAATTGAATTTACCGATAACACAGTGGTGTTAGATATGAAGTATTACCAGTTTTACTTCATGGGATGAATAGGTTGGGATTGGGAAATTAAAACAAATGATTGCTTCGGTAAAGTTCGTTAATCCCGACTAGTTTGAATTGATATTCAAAAGGAGATTAAAGAATAAATTTTAATGATTTATCTTTGATAAAATTAATGGGAACCTTTCCCTATGAATGTGAAATTTAGAAACTAACTGTCGGTTAGCTAAGTAGAATGGTTTTCTGGATATTGATCTGATGTTGGTTTCGGCCTTCGGGGTTAATATTTGGGGAATTATTCTCTTGATTAATTTACGGATAGTGACTGATGAATTGGAATGAGGCGTATGTTGTGTTTGTGTAACACTTGTTTATTATATACGCGAGTTGCTCAGAAAGACCGGGTTTATCCCATTCTGAATAACTGAATCGACGATAAGAAATCGAAAATGAAGACGGTGGTCGAAGACCGGAGATCTTCACCTCGTTTGGATGGTAACCGAGGTCCTGATTGGGAGGCATCCCGAAATAGGGATAATGAGTGGTGATCGTCCAGACGTATGTGGTGATCGATGGGTTTGCGAGGTATTTAGTGCCTCCGGTTTCGTTCAGACCCAGAACGGACTTGCAAATGGAATGTGTGTCTGACATTGGAATTCATTCTGTGTGATTGATAGCCATCAGTTGCACGGCGTGAATTGTCTGTGTGGCATGCTAAGATGCAATGATCAGGGCTTCTGTTGAAAAGCAAAGTCTTGTGGTGATGATCAAAGCACTGCATGTGTGGCGTAGCTTTGTGTATAACGTGAAATCGCGAGCCTCACACCCCGGTATGAACCAGAAACGGGAGAAAGGACCTTAGGGAGGGCCTACGTTTCCTCCTAGCTAAAAGTGGCGTCAGTGGTTTTACACGCCCTGACGAGTTTGACTTATGTGGTTGTTGCTGTTGCGAGGCGCCTCGGTTAGATCGGACGATCCGGGTCCGATGGAGTCACTTGTTGGCTCGCTTACGCCCCAAAGGGCGGCGAAACGTAGTGCTCAGGCATTTTTAATCCACTCCGTGTGGACCGGCCTTGTCGCTCCAAGGGTCGATGCGTTCTGATCCTGAGACTCGGGCTAGGCAGTCTCGAATTCGGTAAGGACTATCTTTTGCCTTGGTTCATGACGGAAATCCAATTTACAAATACGTGATCTTGCGGTTGTAGTTGTAATCCTATATATGGCGACATAGTGGGATGGGGCGCTCATGTCGCCTATGATTGATACTTATGATTTGAAGTTGTTTTATACACTATGCACTTAATAGTATCAAATGATTTGTTTTAAACGTATCAAGCATTCTTGGCTATTATAAGGTAAAACCCCTATCCTCCGGCTTGCGTTGCATTGTGTGATGGGAACTGGGTCTTATAATAGCTTCATTTTTCTTTATTTAGCATTGCGTTGCTGTTTTATGCACTGGTGTTCTTGGGAGGAAACCCGTTCCGCGTTAGCGGCGTGGTCCCTTGATTTACCTAACTTTAAAATAAAGATTAATAACTGTTTTAGTTCTCACACCAGTCCCATGACTGACCTGGAGTTTATTGTTTTGACCTAAACTCTGGGTGCCCTTATTTTGACACGGGCAGCTAGTAGTTTTGGTTTTGCAAATTTATATTCACAGGATCCTGGTTTACAGCTGGAAGGTGTAACGACCCAGGGATTTTCGACTCCGAAAATGACACAAAACCCAGCGTCGACTGTTCAGACATCGAAAAATACCGGATCATTAATAGAAAGAAATAAGAGGATGAGAAAGATAAGATAGAACTAATAGAATAGAAGAAGAAGAAGAACACAACTGAGCAGAATCAGAGTCAACACGAATCTCACAGCGGAACGAATAAAATATAATATATTATAAGCTTTGAAATACAAAATCTTGTATCATATATACATACCATCATCAGAGCACGATAAAACATTTGATACAGCGGAAATAACTCTAAGATAACTAGCGGTGAAGCCTCCTGCTTCAAGCTCCTCCAAGTGTATCTGTAAAGGCCTAAAACACTTGACTGCCCGTACAAATTTGGGCACCCAAGAGTTTAGGAAAACAAAACAAAATAAACTCTGGGTCAGTCATGGGACTGGTGTGAGTAAATTCCAACCATACAGTTTAACTTTGAAAATCCTTTTAAAACACAAGGATAATAGTAAGACCAATCCACACATAAACATGGACGGTTTTTACCTTACTATAACCCAAACCCTTTTTGATATCAAAATCCAGTGATATTATAATAATGTCTAATCAAGTAAATAACCAAATAGCAGAACGCTTGCATCTCACGCTCTACATATATAATATAAAATCAAAAACCGCAGGGCGCTTATTGGAGATTGGATTCCAACTATGACAAGGTATGGGACCACCCTCCGATGATGTATCTCTAGAGGCAAATACACCTGGGTTCAACAAGAACGTCTTGCAACCCGGCCCACACATGACCGACCACTCATTTCGCTTGAGTGTATCGAATGTATATCACCAACGGTTGGACTCAAACCACCGTTCCCGAATGGGCAGAATCGATAGATTTAGAAACAAAAGGAATTTCTCTAGATAGGTGATTATACACCCTAATGGGAGCGACCCACATAGCCATGCTGCCTGCCCGATTTTTGTCATTTCCCGGTTGTGAAGCTTGAGGCTACGTCTACCTTTTAGAACATCTGGCCCCCACACACTTTGAAATGCCACATCGTCAAACCCGTCAAATCACTAGTTGATCTTCCCAAAATATATCACGGGTATAAAAGCTAAGAGAAACGAATTTCTCCGCCACCAGACGTAATACCTTGAAAAGATCGTCTTATGTGACCGTTAGGAATACTCTGTCAGACATTCGTCCATACGAGTTGTCCTGGGACTGGACAAACAGAAAACATCATTCTGGTACAGAATGACCCTTGCATTTCACTCCGTCTTCAATTTCCTTCAGCATAACACAATTTGCAGCGCTTATGCCTATACGGAGTGGTTCTCGGATAAAATATCCAACCGGTCTCTCCGAATTGACAACGAGGGTCAAAACACTTCGATAGTCGGTTATTTAACTATCGAAGTAAAAACAACATCCATTCTAATGTATAACTAACCATCATACAATCACGCTTAAGTTTGGTCAACAGCGCTAATTTATCGTTATAGTTTAAAAACTTATCATACGCTGTAATATTCCCCTTTAACTAGTCTTGACATAACAGTCACGCTTAAGCCCAGTCGACCGCGTTACTTTATCGCTATAGTTCTAAGACTTGCCATATGCTGTCATATTCCTTTATACTAATCTTGACATCCCTTTCCGTTATAAAATCTTGACATCTTTTTCTGTTACAAAATATATTTGTAAATATCTCATTTAATTGTTCTTAAAACAATAAATACTTGTTAATAATCATCAAGTTAATCTCCGCCTACTTACTTATTAATCTTATCAATATAAGAATCCACTTACCAAATCATTTAGTAAGTATGGTGAAACACGTGCTTCGCACACGGTGGGATTTTTGTAAAACAATAGCGGTTAAAACAAATGATACATTTATGGTTGGTTGTTGCCACTATCTTAATCGATATCATCTATTGATTAATCAAATAACGTTTGAATTTCCATTCAACGCTAATATCAACACAAGGTTTCAAAAGTCATTTGGGTTCAAACAGTGCATCTATATAAAACAAACAGTACATATAAATATTGAGGAATCCGGTTGGATTTCCTCCAACCGGTTTCATGCATCCACCGATGTTAGTCAATAATTAACACTGATTCCATACCATGAATTATTAAAATCGATGGAATCAGTCCAACCAATGATGTGTATATATGCAACGATATATAATTCAACCAATTTAATTGTAATCTATCGAAGCGACCATCACCCAAAGTTCCACCAATATTTAAAATATAATTAAAATATTTTAAATAAAACAGAGTTAGTGAATTTACTCACCTTGGCGCGTTAACCGTTAAATAACGATTTGCGTTAGTTGATTATACCGGCGCTTTAATTCTGCCATATTAGTTCCTAAATGAAGACTTCGTCGTTATACTTTCAACGTGACCGGTCATGTTCAATTCTCGTTCTCTTCCAAGTGATATACGAGCGTGAATAACATCGGTTATAACCCATCATCATCTGTTATCACCCATTTTGACATCCTTAGCTCACCACCTTGCTCGCACCAGTGCTCCGCCCAGACACCGCTTCAACGCTTCCACATTCAAATCATCCAACGTTTCAACCATCCCGTTCTTAGTAACAGACGCCAAATGCATTGTTGACCTTCAAGTTTCCAACTAAACAAACATCCGCATGTCCCATGCACTACTACAAACTCTTAGCACTCGGTAAACGCCTATCCCTCCTTCTGGTCACGTTTTTTTTTCTTTTTGTCGCATACAGAAGTGTCTTTATAAACACATTACTTTATTTGCTATAGGACTCTTCTTCTTAAAATATATCTGCAAGCTTACTGAAACAAATCTAACTATATTGAAACCACCGAACTAAAACACTGTACTTCCAAGCCCAAGGTTACGGTCTGCCCTTTGTAGCTGCTCACGTCCTCCATCTTCATGGTTGCCAAGATGATTGTCACCAACTTATCCTTACGGTTTGCGTTAAACCCCCCTACGCTCTAGTTTGATTTAGTTTTTTTTTTTTTGTTTGAGTTGAGGCATTTGGGTTTGTTTTAAAATTTGCAGAGGAGTAAAGTTTTTTAATGTGTCGTATAATTCTGAAACCAAAAATAAATAAACGAGGCTATTTATAAGCTCAAATCCTTGGCTCTCACGTAATTAGCCACATAGGGTAGTCTGTTGCCTATGTGTTTTGAGCCTTCTTTTCACATATC
This sequence comes from Allium sativum, assembly GCA_030737875.1. Taxonomy (NCBI): domain Eukaryota; kingdom Viridiplantae; phylum Streptophyta; class Magnoliopsida; order Asparagales; family Amaryllidaceae; genus Allium; species Allium sativum. The sequence goes on along the minus strand of CM060921.1, from coordinate 574,042,352 downwards.
TTTTCTCTTCCTGGATTTGAAAGCCTAGTTAGCTGATCTTAGGTTTGCAGTTTCATAAATATCTTGATATGTCTTGACAAGAGGGTAGGCTGCGCTCTATTTATGGATGAAGGGACGTAGTTGTTGCTTCATGGCACAGACATGTGCCTTAGTACAGGGTTCGGCACATGCAGACTTAGGTAGGAAGTTCTTTAGAAAATATAAGTCTGCATTTAAGTCTCTCTCTTCATAGGGTAACTGTTCGATTAAATGTCTCATGTATAGTCAGCGTGTAAATACAGTAAGCTATGATTTGAAGTTGTCGGTTGGCTGGTGGGTACATCAAGACAATAGGGTGCAGGTTTCATTTACTGTTCTATGTAAGGTCGGTAGTTGAGAAAAACTTCACAGCCAAGGTAAACATATATATATATGGGTCATGTCACGTTGCTTTTGTTAGAGATGGGGATGGAACAAGATCCTTTTTCCCTTGCCCTTCTTAAATCAGTAGGCTATATTCTCACACCAAAACAACTAATCAACTAATACTAATAGATATCTTCCTATCGTATACAGGTTCAAAACTCTTAGCGAAATAACTGCCATGAATCAACTAATTGAAGTAGGCTAATACGATATATACATAGGGATGTATGAAAAAGTATTTTATTTTTGACAAGAATATATCCTTCCATTAGCTATGGCAATATTCGATTAAATTTAGTATGTATGTATAAGGTTGGTATCACAATATAAACGTTTATGTGAATACATTGAATAACACCTTGTCAAAGATGGTTGCGTCCTTCCTGTTTAATACTTTGTAATGGTACCATATATTTTAACATTTTAGTGTACCGCGTTACTTACATTTTCATTCATGTCGGAGCCGTTACAGACAGAAGTAAGGGTACAGTCGTACTCAACGAGGTGTCACGATCCCAGAAATATAATAATATCGGTAGATTAATTCATATTTTGAAACCTCAAAATATTGATATAGGGTGCAAAATACTCCAAATAAAAAGTTGCATATTTAATTAATTAAAAATTACAGTAAAATTCTAAAAATTAAATTATCACTACGTCTCTAAAGAACCTTGTCTAAATTCGAAACCGATAAGAAGTTATTTCAAATAAACCGTTATGGTCGATATACGATTTCATAGCGACTTTCTGAATATTTGATTTTGACATATCTTGCAATCTATACGACGAAATCTCAATATTTCACTTCTGTCAGAAAGATACAGTTCAACAGATTCCAATATTTCTTGTTTTGCAGAAATCCGATTTAAACTGGTTTCTGTACACTCAGTTGAAGTTCAGAACGTTAAATTACGAACTGCAACGTCGTTATGAGCTCGATTATATTGAATATATATTTTTATACGTTCAACTTCGTTTTAATTAATATTTAAATATACTTATATTAAGAATTCAATATTTAAACTGATTTAAATATTCAAATATAAACCGATAAAAATGCGGGACATTACAGAAGGATATCCGGAAAGCTTTGTATCCGTATATCTCCTTCAATTGTGTATTGTATTATTTTCCGCTGCTATGTAATGTATTGTAATCTCTGATATTTCTGTGTAATATTTATTTGTTTATACTCTGTATATTCTTGTAATCTGATGCATTGTTGTAATATACAATGAAATGTTCTTCCGTCTGCGTTCTGATTTGTCGTGTTCTCAAAACAATTCGTTCTTTCTCTCTCTTCGGAGACCGGGGAAGTTCGGGTCGTTTCATCGTGGTATCAGAGCTTTGGTTTACAAAGCTAGAGAACAAGGCACCTTAGAACCATACGAAAGAATTCATCAGATATTGGGTTAGTAATATCCAATTAGAATGACTCGTTAGAGATGGGATCAATAGTATCCTAGAACGAGTGTGAAGAGTATATTTTTAAAATGAAAACAATTTTTGTTTTGCAAATTTAAATCAATTACTCGTATTTGATTATTAATCTATATGAATTTGGACAATCCAATATATAAAGATTTTGCATATATGTCTTGCAAACGTGTATTCGAAGTTTTAATGTACTGGATAGTTATAGAATCATACTCTAGTGCCCGGGGATAATTCTGGTGACGGGGCACCATCGCCAGTATTTATTTTTGAGTTTCGAAAGTGAGATTTCTATATATTTCCAATCGACTGGTGTGAGAACCGAAACTAGATAGGGCTTATTGTAGTGATTTGGCATCAAAAATTTGATTTTTGACTATATATCAAAATTATGAATTTGAAACGTTAATCCACTAATTGATTGATGTTTGTGTTGTTTGTTTAATTGTTTGATAATTTTGAACCCTTACGCCTAATTGTATCAAATATGGAATTATATTGAAAATTTATCGCATTTGCTTGCATATACTTGTACTTACATTGAACAGGTCATAGCAAGGAGGCTAGAGCAGAGAATAAAATTTGTTTGCCCGACAAATAGGTACATGTTTAATACATAATTTACTGTTTTGTTTGGGTGATGATGATTTTATGAGCCTATTGGCTAGCCGCTTGGCTTTTTCTTTTTCTTTTTGAGATCAGAAGGCCTATACGGCAATTTCGGGATTTTCCCATGGCTCCCGGTGCAGGGGAGGTTATGGCGAAATTTTTCGAAAATTTAGGGTGTTTGCCAAATTTTTGAAATATTTGAAAATTCTCAGAAGCTGAAAAGTTGGAGAATGGGAGCCAGATCAAACGTGGAGTTGAATGATCAAACCACTTTCGACTTTGTTCCTTTTCAGGGATGAAAAGTTTTAAGTGGGGGAGATTGTAAAACCCGAAAATCTGGGCCAGTTTAAAAATTTTTATTTTGGCAATTTTAGCGAATTTTGAATATTTAAAATAGATTATTTTAAATAAAATCGACGGAAAATTTATTTTGAATATAATTCGAGCGTATATATTATATACGTCGTCGTTAGAATATAAATAATTATAAATAATTATAAATAGAATTGAAAATGGCGCGGTAGTTCGATAATTCGATTTCAAACTTCAATTGAATGTACCGGGTGCAAAACAATCCGGATTTTAGTGAAACCAAAAATATTTAAATCTGTTAGTGAATACCTTTCTAACGAATCTGAAAAATCGAATTTTCATAACGGAAAGCAAAAGTTATGGCCGAATGTATTTTTAGAACGGTCGCTATGGAATTTATATAGCCCGTGAAATTGGCCATTTTGCATACGACCTCGGAATTCGACGAAACCACTTTTGTTGGATCCGGGATGGGAAGTTATTGCTGGGTTTCAAATTTCATAATTTTTGAAGCTAGTATGTGAGCGTGGCAAAGGAAAATGTGTTTTGGTCAATTACAGTTAAATTGGATCGACCAAAAATGGGCCTTTTTGCAAACGGTCTCAGAATTCGACGAAACTAGTTTTGTTGGGACCGTATCGTCAAAACATAGCTAGATTTATTTTTCTGGAATTTTTCGAATCAGTTTGTGACCCTGGCAAATTGAAATGTTCGTTCAAATTAAATATTGAATGTTATATATTTTAATTTGAAGGAAAACTGGCTGAAACAGTCGAATGGGCCTACGAAACATATCCCATTGTGTTCGGAATGGGGGTAAAACGCTAGGGACGACAGTCGTTGGGTTTAATTTGGGGTTCGTTTAAGAAAACTCTAATTTTTGAAATAAATATATATCGGTGAATAGGAATTTTTCTTTCATTATTTATTTTAAAATAAAAAAATCAAAAAACCCTCGTTCCTTTTCGAGACTGACGGCGCCGCTTGCTCCCCACGTCCAGACTAAAATCCCGCCGCCTCAGCCATCTTCCACCGCCGCCGCCACCTTGAATCGAGAGCCCCTTCCCTCCTCTTCAGATCCGACCAGGTCCCGCCACCTCCCATCGCGCCACCTGCGAGAACGAGCCCCGTGAAGTCAGCACCTTCACCGACGTCGATCTCCCGCCTCTGACCACCGGAATTGCCGCCACCACCACCGATCTGAGCGCCATTCGTAGCTCTTCGACGCTGCAGCACCTGATCGTCCTCTAGCTTCACGGATTTCGCGATAATTCAAAACCTAGTTTTGAATCAAAAGGAAGGTATCGGCTGTTAATTATTTAACTGATTCCGACAGTTTAAAACCGTTGCAAACTTTGAAAAATCACATCTTTTTCTTACGTTAACGAAATTCGATGAAACAGGAAACATCGTGACCGTGAGGACGCCTTCTACATTTTAGAAGAGACCGCATATTTTTCTGAGCCTTCTGCTATTTTTGGTGGAGTGGAACCCAATATGAGAACTTCTCACCTTTCAATTTCTTTTTCTAGTTATATATATATACTAGGATGCAGACGGTGTTTAGTAGCACCCGACACCCGTCATCCACAGACCATGGATGGCTTGTTTGTTTAATTGTTTGGTTGAGTAGTGATTAGATTATTTGGTTTGAATTGAATTGTTTGGTGAATTGAAATTAATTTGATTGATGTGTGAATGGCGTGGGCCTTCACTAGACCGGGGATAAGGCTAGGCCTCGTCCCGTTTCTAGTATCGTGCCGTTATGCCGTCGAAATTTTCTAAAATAAGTTAGAAAAATAAAAATATCATTTTTATTTTGGTAAATGAACAGAATAAAAATTCATGTGTTAAAATAAAATATTTGATCGTTAAAAATATAATTTTTAACGTGAATGTGAATAAATAAATATTCATTTACAAATCAGACGGTTTGTTTATGTACACCTATTTGAAGGACATTGATTGGGACGATAAATTTTACACATCGCCCAACTGCACAAATAAAAATCTGTGTTTGATTGCTTGAAACCCCACACGGGTATTGGGATGATACTTGACGTACACTAATCCCGATTGTTTAGTTGAATGTCGATCGATTGATTGACAGGCTGTTATAAGCGTTGAATATTTGTATTTGATGCTTATACAGTGTAGAATGCACTTTGGCTGATGGTTGATTATTCATCGCTGTTGATATATACATGTGTTGTAGAAAATCCATATAATTAACATTATATGGTAATTGATTGGGCCTCATTCCAGTTTTAAAATAGAAATATTTGAAAAAGAAATATTTGAAATAGAATATTTGAAAATAGGAATATATGAAGCCGTATTGATTAGATTGACGCCATTTTGACGTGAACGATATTTATATCGATTTTATTCATTTTATAATGAATATCGAAAGTGATTTCAAAATCTGATATTTTGAAAAGAATTGAATATAAATGAATTCGAATTGAAATTGAATTGAATTGAAAACGAACTGAAATTGAATTAGAAATCAATTTGAATTGAAATCAATTTGAAATGAATTTAAATTGGAATATTCAATTTTGATTTGAAATTGAATATGAAGTTGAAACCGTTTTGAAAATGAATTTAAAACGATTTATAAAGCACGTTTTGAATTGAAATCGATGAAGTATATATTATATATATTATATATATAATATAATGGCCTGAATAGAACGCGCCGCGCCGCGACAGTTCGCGAATTTCGACCATTGACTTCGAACGGATATTACGGAAGATCCGACCGTCGGATTCTCCTAAACCCGGAACCGTTGGGTTCAGATCAAAAAGAGCTTTCTAATGAATGTTAGAAATTTGAAATCTAATGGTTGGATTTGGAATTATGTCCAAATCAAATTTGAAAAAGGTCGCTATACGTGCAGTTCGATGGCCATTGGTGGAAATCGACTGTACGGGCCTTGATAAAATTATTAAAAATAGTAATAATTTGTGTAAAATCATAAGAAATGATTTAGAAAGAATTGGGATGAAAAACTCCATATTTGAAAAGATAAAAATAGTTTTTTATCGAAATGAACTAGTTTTGAACTAGAATTATAATCCTATTTATTTTTAAATAAATAAATTGAATTTGAAATGGTTTTGAAAATAACCAGAATTTCCAATGATTGCATTGGAATGGATTTGAATCGAAATTGTCTTCGGAATATTTCGATGTTGGATTTCGTGATTATACAAATGTTGTTATGGAAATTTGAAAGATATAGATATATATATCGTTATTTCCAATACGATATCTGTTGGTCGTAGAATTTGATATTGAATATAAGCCGATATATTTTCTATTCAGAGCCTTGTATTTAATATCAAATGTGATTTGGGTTTGTCGTGAATGGTGTCTTCATTAACACTGTTCTTGAACCCAGTTGAGAAAAGATTAAATCTTTTTATTTAGATTTAATGAAGTGTACCAATTAAATGATATTTAATTGGAATTGAATTGATATTGATTTTTGGGTTTATCGTGAACAGTATTTTAAATAACACTTGTTCTTTAACCCGATAATTAATAGAATGTGATTTTGGGTTGTCGTGAACGGTATCTTCAATAATACTGCTCTTAGACCCAAAGAAGTTAAGAAAATCAGAAACTAACTGGAGATTAGTTTAGTTGAATGGTTTCTGGGGTATTGATCTGATGTTGGTTTCGACCTTCGGGGTTAATACTTAGGGAACTGCTCACTTGCTACTTTACAGTTAGGGACTGATTGAAATGTGATGTGATTTTGGGTTTATCGTGAACCGTGTTTTAAACGACACTGATTCTTTAACCCAGATAGAGATTAAAACTAAGTGGAGTTTTAATGAATCTTTAATTAGATTGAAATAATCGAGAATGGAGTATCACCAGTTTTGCTCCAGGCGTTAGTTAAATCTTTAATTAGATTTGAACGTGAAATGGTAATTGAATTTACCGATAACACAGTGGTGTTAGATATGAAGTATTACCAGTTTTACTTCATGGGATGAATAGGTTGGGATTGGGAAATTAAAACAAATGATTGCTTCGGTAAAGTTCGTTAATCCCGACTAGTTTGAATTGATATTCAAAAGGAGATTAAAGAATAAATTTTAATGATTTATCTTTGATAAAATTAATGGGAACCTTTCCCTATGAATGTGAAATTTAGAAACTAACTGTCGGTTAGCTAAGTAGAATGGTTTTCTGGATATTGATCTGATGTTGGTTTCGGCCTTCGGGGTTAATATTTGGGGAATTATTCTCTTGATTAATTTACGGTTAGTGACTGATGAATTGGAATGAGGTGTATGTTGTGTTTGTGTAACACTTGTTTATTATATACGCGAGTTGCTCAGAAAGACCGGGTTTATCCCATTCTGAATAACTGAATCGACGATAAGAAATCAAAAATGAAGACGGTGGTCGAAGACCGGAGATCTTCACCTCGTTTGGATGGTAACCGAGGTCCTGATTGGGAGGCATCCCGAAATAGGGATAATGAGTGGTGATCGTCCAGACGTATGTGGTGATCGATGGGTTTGCGAGGTATTTAGTGCCTCCGGTTTCGTTCAGACCCAGAACGGACTTGCAAATGGAATGTGTGTCTGACATTGGAATTCATTCTGTGTGATTGATAGCCATCAGTTGCACGGCGTGAATTGTCTGTGTGGCATGCTAAGATGCAATGATCAGGGCTTCTGTTGAAAAGCAAAGTCTTGTGGTGATGATCAAAGCACTGCCTGTGTGGCGTAGCTTTGTGTATAACGTGAAATCGCGAGCCTCACACCCCGGTATGAACCAGAAACGGGAGAAAGGACCTCAGGGAGGGCCTACGTTTCCTCCTAGCTAAAAGTGGCGTCAGTGGTTTTACATGCCCAGACGAGTTTGACTTATGTGGTTGTTGCTGTTGCGAGGCGCCTCGGTTAGATCGGACGATCCGGGTCCGATGGAGTCACTTGTTGGCTCGCTTACGCCCCAAAGGGCGGCGAAATGTAGTGCTCAGGCATTTTTAATCCACTCCGTGTGGACCGGCCCTGTCGCTCCAAGGGTCGATGCGTTATGATCCTGAGACTCGGGCTAGGCAGTCTCGAATTCGGTAAGGACTATCTTTTGCCTTGGTTCATGACGGAAATCCAATTTCCAAATACGTGATCTTGCGGTTGTAGTTGTAATCCTATATATGGCGACATAGTGGGATGGGGCGCTCATGCCGCCTATGATTGATACTTATGATTTGAAGTTGTTTTATACACTATGCACTTAATAGTATCAAATGATTTGTTTTAAACGTATCAAGCATTCTTGGCTATTATAAGGTAAAAACCCTATCCTCCGGCTTGCGTTGCATTGTGTGATGGGAACTGGGTCTTATTATAGCTTCATTTTTCTTTATTTAGCATTGCGTTGCTATTTTATGCACTGGTGTTCTTGGGAGGAAACCTGTTCCGCGTTAGCGGCGTGGTCCCTTGATTTACCTAACTTTAAAATAAAGATTAATAACTGTTTTAGTTCTCACACCAGTCCCATGACTGACCTGGAGTTTATTGTTTTGACCTAAACTCTGGGTGCCCTTATTTTGACACGGGCAGCTAGTAGTTTTGGTTTTGCAGATTTATATTCACAGGATCCTGGTTTACAGCTGGAAGGATATCCGGAAAGCTTTGTATCCGTATATCTCCTTCAGTTGTGTATTGTATTATTTTCCGCTGCTATGTAATGTATTGTAATCTCTGATATTTCTATGTAATATTTATTTGTTTATACTCTGTATATTCTTGTAATCTGATGCATTGTTGTAATATATAATGAAATGTTCTTCCGTCTGCGTTCTGATTTGTCGTGTTCTCAAAACAATTCGTTCTTTCTCTCTCTTCGGAGACCGGGGAAGTTCGGGTCGTTTCAAAATTTCAGGGTCGATGAGAGCTCCAAGTTGACCCGTTATGATGGTGGTTGGTTCGATGTTGAGGTTGAGTCACGAAGTCGAGACGGATCGGGGGTCTTTCCAGGAAGAAGAAGGCACTGTGGTGATCGTGGCTTAGCGCAGGCATGGAGGAAGGGTAGGCGCGGGTTCCGGCGAGGTTAGATGGGCCGCCGACGATCTGCACCTTGGCGCGGTGTAGCAATTTGTGCATGGAGGGTCTCTGAAAACAAGTCGGGTTCGTTCTTTTTAAAAAAGTAGAAATGATAGAAAGGGTCAGTCCCTTTTCTTCAATCAAATGATGTGGTAGAATGAATTATAGCAATGTGGATTTTTGTGATATACAGGGTATCGAACAGAAGAAGGAAACAAAATCTGATATTCTGAATGAAGCAAGAATGGATGGAGTGATGATTAACCATATCTTTTATTAATGTAATTAATTAGTATAATTAGTATAAGATTAATAATAAGTGATTTATTTAAACATGTGATTAATAATAATAGTAATTATTTAAGTGTTGATCGTTGCAGATGGATTAAAGGCAATGGAGAGAAATTTTGTTGAGCCTATATCTTTCGTACGGAAGAGAACAATGAAGAACACAGAACTATCGATCTAATTTCCTTTTAAATGTAATTAGTTACTTAATAGACCATTAAGGATGTGTTAATTTAATTTAATTATATTAAATTAAACCGTTAACTTAAATGCTAATAGCTCACCCATATATGATCAGAATTGGACAAACCAAGATTCTATGGAATCATATTAACAAGCACTTCATCATGGAATAGAAGTGGAAGCGATTGGAATCAATTGGATTTTTCAGTTAAAATTAAACACTTGTTTAATTTAACTGAAACGAGTCGATTAAACAGTGAATCAAATCAAGGTGAGTTAAACTCACTCAGTTATTCATACTTATTTTTTATGTAAGTTGGGTTTTTATTTTGTGTGCTATGAATGCTAATTGCTTGTTTTATGCCGATTGTTTACGTATATATTGTCTGAATTGGTTAAATTGCATGTTAGTTAATTCAAATAAAAACAAAGCATTATTTTAAAGATTATTTCTCCAAATGGGGTAACTTACCTTATTGGTCACAGTTATAAAATAACTGTGTTTTAATTTAATGAATTGTTTGAATTGTCTGAATTGTTTGTTAACGTTAAATAAATTGGTTGATATTAAATTACTGTTATTTTACTGTTTTAGAATTAAATCAGTAAAATTGAATTGAATGATATCATGTGAAATAACCATTTGGATGCAGAGACGAATAGGTCGGAGGAATCCAATCGGATTCCTCAAACATATTAGATATTATTTATTTTCATATTATCATTATACGAACTGTTTAAAATCCATCTATCTGGATGATTGATTTGGTTGTTGATTATTGAACTGAGATTCAACATTCATTTTATTTTAACCAATGGGCAGTATTGGTTGAGTAATTGGCAGCAGTTGGTCTATAAATTAATCGTTTTGAAATAGTGATTTACCGTCGGGTAAATCGATAAAAATAAAGTTATGAAATTTATTTTATAACTGAATATAGATTTTTAAATATATATTATTTAAAATGAAGTTTATAAAAAGGGAAATAAACCAAACACATATATATTGATTGTCTTAACCATCAATCACCATTTTTATACCAAAAATCAGTCGTGTGCGAAGCACGTGCCTTATCTTAACTAATGTAACGATTTATAACTGAGATTTATTATTTTAAAGAAACAGTTAAAATTATATTATATTATTAATTATTTAATATTAATTGAAGTAAATGAGATTATTTAAATTAATTTATTAATTAATTTAAATGAAGAGACGAGTTAAAGTGATCAACGAGTTAATCATGTTTTAGAGTTGACCAAGTCAACTATTTAAATTGAAACTGATTATTTAATTAAATTAGTTGTGCCAATTAGAAATTAAATAATTTAGAATATAGTTGTTAACTTAAATAAGATTTTAAAAAGGAAATTTAATACTAATTCTAGTTAATGATGAAGTAAATTATTATTTTAATAATAATTTAAGTAATTACTTCTTAAATGAAATACATTTAAGTACGTAACCAAATTTTAAAATGGAATATGGTTGAGTTGTAAAGGGGCTGTGAACCCAAGTTTACAACGAAGTTTTAAAAGAAGATTTTAAGAGAATGTGATAACTTAAAATAAATGTTTACTTAATATTGAGTTAAGTAAAAGAAATAAGATAAAAAGGGGGTTATCTTAAACCTGAGATTTTATAGACAAGATTTATGAATGGAAAGGACAAGTCAAGCGTGATTTGAATTGGCGACACTTAATAATGAATTAAGATAAATGGGATTGAAATGAGATTTTCAGAGAGGAAAATGGATTACGCTTGATTTGAATTGGCGATGCTTAATAATGGAATTAAGTAAAATGAATGAAATTGAAATGAGATTTAAAAAAGAAATGGTTAAAAGGAATGTGCAATGGAGTTTGGTAAAGGATTTAATAATGAGATTTGGTAATAGTGTTTCGAGTTGTAAAATAAATTATTTGAAAAGAAGTTAAGGTTAAGAAGTGATTTTTATTAATAATTTACTTAATCAACATATTAATTAAGGAATAATAAGTTATATTTTAAAAGAGATATTTTTAGAAGTGAGAAAGTTTTATAAACCATATCTTAAATTAAAGAATCTAATGCAATTTGTTTGATACCAGAATGAATATGGGTTTTTGAGTTACAACTCATATCTATATTAAGATAAGAATGTTGTGATCAAGGTATGAGAGGTAAATAAATAACCCAACTTGAATGACTTTAGGATTATCTGAAGATGATATTAGTTGAAATGGGAAAGGGGTTAAGAAAAATTTATTATTTCCATATGTGAAATAATAACGCAACGCTAAGTGAAAGGTTTAAGAATATAAAATGAGATTTCCAAAGTAACGGAAATGGATATATTTGAGAATATATGTATATATAAGGAATTTCCCGAAATAAATGAAACAAAAGAGATTATGTAAAATCATAACGATGTTCTCAAAGTAAAAAGGAATGAAAAGTTGAGATTTGAAACGATTTTATTCTAAAAAGAGAAGTGTTAGATTTTGTTTTCAATAATAAAACAAAAGGGATTTTGTAAGGATATTTTATGAGTGATAGGTTGAATTGATTTTCCCAATTATAAATAATGAGTAATGATATAGGAATTGTTTTGAAAATGATGGAAGAATAAAGTATTGGATATGATTATATAATGCATTAAAATAAAAGAGTTTGAAAATAATCTTGTGTTAAATAAGAAATAAAAGCTTTATAGAAATATTTAAAGGATTTGAAATTAACATTCGTTAATTATTTTAATTAAAAAGGCCAAGCAATGCCGAGTACTGAATCAGTGAACTCATCTTATTCTCATGATGATTTATTTGATAGTTAAATCACCGACTATCAAAATATGACCTATACGATTGTTGGTACGAAAAGACCGAGATCGAATATATATTTGAAAACCATTCCGAACAAGAAAATACGTGAAGATGATGATCAAGATAGAGCAATTGAAGACCGTGGATCTTCATAAGTGGAAGGATTACTTGTCGAATATTCTCTGATGTTGCAACCAGAAGTATTCTAACGTGATTCAATCATGGTTGAGAATCTACGGATTGCGAGGACTTTTCGCTACTGATCCATAGGGTAACTCAAGGTTGTGGTAGGAGAGTGCCTTCGGTTTGTCCAGTCCCAGGACAACTTATATGGACGAATGTCTGACAGAGTATTTCCAAAGGATTACGTATATTGATTTCTTCAAACATACTTTGTTGGTGGCGGAGGAATTCGTTCTTTTTGCGTAAACACCCAAAGTATTTTTGTGGACGTCAATTAATGATTATCTGGCGGATCTAACAATGTGACATTCAAAGTGAATGGTGGCCAGATGTTCTAAAATAATAATAAAGGTAAAGTAATTAATTAGTTAATTAATTATGATCACCTCAAGCCTCATAAACCGGAAAATGGTATAAAACTGGGTAGGTCACATGGCTAGGTAGGTCACACCCATCAAAAGGGTATATCATTACCTGATCTGGTGAAATCAAATGCCTTCGGTTGTCCCTTTTATTTTTATATGTATGCTGTTGGTTCGGTTGGCTAGACCCCAACCGTGGTAATGATATATTCGTTACTCTCAAGCGAAGTAAGGGGCTGGTCATGTTTAGCCGGGGTTGCAAGACATTCTTGTTGAATCCCCAATGTATTCATCTCTAGAGGTACATTATCGGAAGGTGGTCCCATACCTTGCAATAGTTGGAAATCCATTCTCCAATAAGCGCCCACGGTTTTGATTGTATACTATATATGTAGAGCGTGAGATGCAAGCGTTCTACTAGATTGATATTTATTTGTATTTAGACACTATTATAATATCAGAGAAGATATTGATTTCAAAAACGTTTTGGGTTATCATAAGGTAAAAACCAACTGTATTTATGTGTGGATTTGGTCTTACGATTATCCTTTTCTTTCAAAAGGATTTTGACTTTAAAATCAACTTGTGTGATACCTATAAACTTAGTGTGTTTTCCTCACTCTGGTTTACCAGGCTGATCCGTCGTTTGTAATGCTCTGGTTAGACCGGGCTGTACAGGTCCAGGTTATCGGACGCTGTAAAGAGACGAGCTGGAAGAGTTCAGACTTATGATATTATATTATTCTGCTGTGTGATTGTATATGAGAACAGGTTATTATAACTATCCCGATGTGTGATGTGCTCTTATGACTGTAAGTTTTATTTTCAAGCTCTCTATAAAGATTTATTTCTATATTATATTTTGTTCCGCTGCGATGTCAGACTCTGTGTTGTGTTCTACTCCTTCTTCTATTCTAATATTTCTTTCTTTCTTATCTCACCTTCTAACTTCTTTCTATTAACGTTCTAGATTTTCGGTACTCGAGTTTGGAAACGGGATGTATTGTGTCGAAAATTTGAGCATCAAATTTTCTGGTATGTTACAACAACCTAGGAGCTTTCAAACCCAACGTGGTCAAGCCCAAACCATCCAAAAAATATGTGCCACAAACTACACCAATAATGAAGTCGAGTCCTAGGTTTAGCTAATACTTCATAGTTGCATTGCATTACTCAATAGCTGAACACCGTAGGTCATTACAGACTTACAGTAGTTTTTCCCCCTTTAAGAAAGGGCTTCTGGATTTTAACAAAATGACCAATCCTGTCCTAGGTTTAGCTACAAAAAATTCTTGTACTCTATAGGATCATATTATTAAATCCATTGAGATAAACTTAAAATATTAAAATTGAACAATTTATCCGTAAGATCTATACCTTAACTACCGTGAAAAGATAAATAAAACATTATTTAAGGCGTATATAATATTAAAATATTAGTAAATTCCATAACGACTATTTGAAAATTTAGTTTGGACATATCTTACAATTTATAATATGAAATCTCAGTTTATTATATTCGTTAGAACGATATTATTAAATAGATCATAACGTTTCTTGCTCTACTGGAATCCGACTAATTTTGAATTCTTTAAATTTATTTCAAGTTCAAAACCAAATTTGTCGAACTACCGCGATGTTACGAGTTCGTTTCAATTAAATTTAAAATTTATACGTTCAAGCTTCATTTTTAAATTAGTTCTAAGTTTTTAATTCTCAAAATAAATCATTTTAAATATTTAAAATCTATTAAAATCAATTAAATTTCATATTTAAAATTGGTTCCAAAATTACGGATTATTACAATCTCCCCCACTTAAAAACTTTTCGTCCCCGAAAAGGAAGGTGGAATCGAAGGTCGTTTACTTAACCAACTCAACCTTTTTCTAGCTCAATTCTTCAACTTTTCAGTTTTTAATACCTTTCCAATTTCTCGAAATTTGGCTAACGCTTTAAATTTATGAAAAATTTCGCCATAACCTTCTTTGTACGGGTTGATCGGTACTACTGCAAGTTGCCTCTCTGGGCCTTCATCAACCAAAAAGAAAATCAATAGCCAAGCGGCTTGCATATCGGCTTATAAAATCATCAAACCCAATTAATACAATAAATATGTACCTTAGTGTCGGGCATGCAATTTTTTCCTCTTCTCGGCTACTAACCAATAACCTATCCAATATATAAATTTATATGTATATCCAATTCCTTTTAACTTCCAATTCAATTTAACATTATCGTTAAAATTAACTTAACTCAATTCAATCTCTCGTTCTTACATTGATTTTATTACACAATATTAATACAATTTAAAAAAAATCATCTCATAAATATCTATACATTCATTCATGCAACCACATATACATATATATATATATATATATATATATACACATCCAAAATCCTAGTTATTTATATTAGAACTTAACTTCCTAGGAAATCGTTCTTTCTTAACCTGACATTTCGTCATTGCCCACTTTCTTGCATAATTTCCAATGTAGATAGATCCTTTCCTTTGGACTTCACATCTACCCTCTTTAACGGGCATTTCTCGATTAAATGTCCTACTTCTTTACATCGAAAAAATTTCTTCTCTTTTCCTAAATTTCCAGGTTTCTTCTTTACTTTCAAACACATATTTAAAAAATGTCCTTCTGTTTGCACTTGAAAAAAACTATGTCCTCTCTTATCTCTTTCTTCTTGTTCTTCTTTATCTCAGGATACATAACTGCATAATACCCCTCTTTTCTGCATTTATAACAATAAATGACCATGCATCTTCCTAACTCCAACTCCCTTTCTTTTTCTACTTGCTGATGAGCCCTTCTTACTTGTTTTGGAGTCACCCAGAATTCAGTTCCAAATAAGCCGTAGTCATTCATAACCTACATAATATTTATGATTTCATCACGAGGGCTTATATTATATTTCTCTTAACAAATATCTTGATTTGAACTTTATCTTTTCGACATATTTAGCTTGTATTAGTTAAATTAAAAACTCAAATAATTTCCCATTACTTACTTAAATTAGTTTAAGTTTATTTCGATGTTTCAATTTGAATTATATAGTCATCCCACTTTTGAAACTAAAAAATTAACATTGATGATGCCTAGGACATCAATAGAATCATCCTCAAGCGACTAGAATGCGATTCTGTACCAATCCAGTATATTCAAGACTTTGTACACATGCGGATCAAACATATATGTGAAATCTTCTTATACTCGATAGTCTGACTTCGACATCAAAATAAACACTTAAAGACTTATTAAAATAATTAAGAATGTTACCCATATATTTTCAAAACATATTTCTTTTTGTATTTGAAATATAATCTTTTAAAACTAATTTTATTTATATATATATATATATATGAAAATTCATTTTCTTTTTTATATATATTTGTATACATATATATAATACTCTTTCAACTCATCCTAAGGTATTACTAGCCTTATCTCTAATGAGTCATTCTTATAGGATATGACTAATCCTATCTCTGATGAATTATTTCACCTCGTTCCAATGAGTCATGTCCCGAAGCTCTGTAAACTTGGCTTTGATACCACATGTAGCAACCCAAAAATCGCCGCCCTTAGAATCAATAGTAAACCGCACAAGTCCAATCCAAAAGACAAAAATCCACGAATCATCGGAATACAACACATCAGAACAGAACACAAAAGAACATTTCATTGCTATTGCAACAATTTTACATCAGAGTACAAAATATATCAGAGTACAATAATCGATACACAATGGAAAAATAATATCAAAGAATTAAATTACAATGCAGCGGAAATATGAATATATACAACAGAAGACTATCAAATGTACTGGACACAACTTTAGCATCAATCCAAAATCCTTCTCAATAAATTATCTACAAAACCAAAACTACTAGCTGCCCGTGTGGAAAATATGGGTGTAACAACGCAAGGATTTTCAGGGCACATCACAGTGGAATAAATTATAATATATAAATAACTTTATTGAGAGCTCGAAATAAACTTACAATCATCAAAGTACAACTTACAATCAACATATCTGGACAGTTATATAAATCTGTCCTTATATACAACACACAAAGGAATAAATAATAATACGTTTGAACTCTTCCAGCACGTCTTCTAAACTTTGTAGTAGCCAGTAACCTAACCTTATAAACCCGGGCTAACCAGAGCATTACAAACGCCGGATCAGTCTGGTGAACCAGAATGAGAAAACTCGCTAAATCTAAGGGGAACCATCCAACTTGATTATAAAGTTCAAAATCTTTTCGAAAGAAAAGGACAATCGTAAGACCAAATCCATACATAAATACGGACGGTTTTCACCTTACGATAACCCAAAACATTTTGAAATCATATATATCTTCTGATATTATAATAATGTCTTGATACAAATAAATACCAATCTAGCGGAACGCTTGCATCTCACGCTCCACATATATAGTATACAATCAAAACCGTGGGCGCTTATTGGAGATTGGATTCCGACTGTGACAAGGTATGAAACCATCTTCCGATAGTGTACCTTTAGAGGGGAATACACTGGGTTCAACAAGAACATCTTGCAACCTGGCCACACATGACCGACCACTCATTTTGCTTGAGTGTATCGAATGTATATCACCAACGGTTGGGAATAGCAACCATTTCCCGAAAAGGACAACATCGATAGATTAAAGAAGCAAATGGAATTTCTCTAGATAGGTGACTATACACCCTAATGGGAATGACCCACATAGCCATGTTGCCTGCCCCATTTTTGTCATTTCCCGGTTGTGAAGCTGGCGGTTAGAATTTACCTTTTGAATATCTGACCATCATTTACTTTGAATGCCACATTGTTAGATCTGCCAAATCACTAATTGACGTCCACAAAAATACTCTGGTCGTTAAGCTAAGAGAAGTGGCCCTCTCCGCCACCAACAGAAATGCATTTGTAAAAATCAGTACACGTGATTTTTTAGAAATTCTCTATCATATGTTCGTCTATACAAGTCATCCAGGAACAGGATGAACCGAAGGTACCCTCCTACCACATCCTCAGTATCACCCTATAGATTGTTAGCGAGTAGTCCTTGCAATGCATAGATTTTAACCACGACAGAATCCCAATATACCTCTGGGTCGAATCAAAGATTTTAAGTGGTTCTTCCCTTTTATATAGATATATGGTCTTCAATTTCTCCATCTCGATCGTCTCCTGATATCTTCTATATTTTTGTATTTGGGGGTCGGAATGGTTTACAAATATAAACTCGATCCCGGTCTTTCCATACCAACAATCGTATTGGCCAGATTTGATGATCGGTTATTTAACTATCAAACAGACAACCCTTCAAACATGAAAATAAAAATAGATTTACTAGTTCAGTACCCAGCTTCACTTGGCCCATTTTAAATTAGATTATTATCCAATGGTTAATTTAACTTCTAAAACTCTCGACATTTTAAAATACGGTGTTTACTTCTTAATTAAATATACAAATATTCTCAAAATCATTTCATTTCAGTATTTGGGAAAACAACTTATAACTATATATAATCTTCCATCTTACTTACTATTTCAAAACATTAGTTACAACATTTTCATGCATATATATACTCCAACCATCATTAGTTCCTAACCGCAAGTTGATAAGAGAATAATTCCCTAAATATCAACCCCGAAGACCGAAATCAACATCAGATCAATACTCATAGAATCACTCAACTCAATCAATCTCCAATTAGGTATTAATTCTTATCTTAACTCGCCATCAACCCATTATAATCCACTTCTAATTCATTTAAACATTTTCCACTTTGAAAATCTCATTTCAAATTCCATTTGTTAAATAACGTTAAATTAAAACTTAACGCTTTTGACTCACGCCCCTTTTTCAAACTTCATTTATACCTCTCAGGTTTAATATAAACCCTTGTTTATCTCGATTCCTTCTTACTTAATTTAAATATTAAGTAAACACTTATTTAAGTTATCGTATTGGCTTAAAATCCCCTTTATTAACTTTGTTTATAAACTCGGTTTTTAAAATAAATTTCGTTCATAAACACCTTTCTCAATTCAATCAGGTTTCTGTACGAACTTCGATTACTTATTTAAGCTATCGTATTGGCAAGTAGTTGCTCCTCCTCTACTGCTCTGAACATCATCCGAACCACAGTCGTCACTGCCTAACACCAGAACGGTTTGCCAAAGCCTGACCGGCGTTAGCTACCCATCACCTGACAACTGCTCTGACCCGTTCTATATTGACCCGACTCCCTGCGCTGTGCCATCGTCACCAGTATCGATGAACTCCGTGATGCAGGCGCATCCATTCATCAGTACGCATGTAGAAACCCCCTGCTCATTTATCCCCTTCCACCGTAGGCTTCCTTATCGTTATGTTTTTATTTTGATTTGTTTGGAGGAAGAGGCGCAGATAACAATCGAAGAAGAAGTGGAGTTTCGATCTGTTTTGCTGGAAAATATAAGGCGTGTTTGCGTATATTTACAGGGGAAGATGACCAAAGGGATAGGTTCAATTTCACTTCAACATGTGCATAGGGCTGTGAAGGGGTAGGATAGGTGGACAAGATGAGACTAAACAAAGCAGAATGCATTATAGCTGTGTATACTATAGCTGATGTGAAACTTTGACAAGAAGGAATAGACTTGCAGCATTATAAATCAAGGCATGTGATATTTTTAGTTATAGGGTAGCTGAAAGATTAGGAAAATTCAAGGCAGATAGGGTAGGAGAAGACAGCTCGCTGTGTGAGTTTTCACTTCAAGGAAATGCGTTGGATTGCAAGGTAATCGTAGTTGTAGCGTAGAAAAAAATAGAGCAGAGGCAGTGCATATTGCTTAGAAATTAAGTCTTCTCTTATTTATTTTATTATGATATTAGATTTTACCGCTCACCGTTGTGTATTGGTAACCGTTAAATTCGTACAGTCACACACAAATCCCAAACACAATGGAAATGGACACACCGCTACGTCTAGATGTTCCAGTCCCAATGAAATTAATTTCGTTGGAAACCGACTCTGTTTGCACAATGGAGTTATTTTAATTTATCAGTTCACCCTTAAATTGCACGCACCGATAAAATAACTCCAATTGGCTCCAAACTGAAAATCTAACAATAATTAGCTATACGTATTCCAATAAAACTTGTTTCGTCGAAAACGGAGGTCGTTTGAAAAGAAAACAATTTTTAAGGCCTATATAAGTTATAAATAAATCTAAACCAATTCTATTTAAATAATATAAATTATTATTATCGTATGTTCCAATGTTGCATATCTTCCAAATAAACCAGTATATAATTTAAACTCAATATTAAAATTTTTGAGCTAAAACAATATTCAAGTATATAAAAACCGCTTATATTTTTCTAAATAAACGTTATCGTTTGTTAACGAATTCCATAGCGACTATTCAAAAATTTGAATTGGACATAACTTACAATTTATAACATGAAATCTGGATTTTTCTCCTCCATATGAAAATAACAATCAACAAAATTCCAACGTTCCTTATTTCATAGAAATCTGACTTAAAACGGATTGTATATATTCAATTGAAGTTGAAAACTCAATATTACAAACTACCGAGCTGTTTCGAGCTCGATTTATATTAAATATAAATTTAACGTTTAAACTTTGTTTTAAAAAATGAAATAAATATTAAAATCCATTAATATTCCAAATATGATATTTAAAATAATAATTTAAATTAAATATTTGACTACCAAAAATACAGGACATTACATTCTTCCCCCTTGAAAGAATTTCGTCCCCGAAATTACTAAGGTGAGAAAAACGTAACAACCCATTAACTTTAAAATCCAATTTTTATTTCAAATAGAAACTAATTTATTATCATTAATAAAAAAATTCAAAATTATCAAAAAAATTCTAACACATTAAATTTCAGTAAAAATTCGGTAGAGTCTCCACTGTACGGAGTGACATCTGCAATATCGCAGGAACAAATAATATATACATTGACCCATATAGTCAGAAAATTCAAAACCTAAATTTACATTTCCGCGTAGGCGTACCTTTTACGAGCGCTATTGAGCATACTTGCTCCACTTATATGCAATTATTCACCCAAAATCAACCTCAAAGCCTTCTGGCACCTGTACGTAACTTATTTAACATGTAAGTCACAAATACAAGAAATTCCAAACAACGTTTCATTGATTAACAAGTATAACTTCCCAAATTCCAAGAATTAAACATGAATTATCAATTCAGTTTATGCAATACAAGGTTATATCACCCAATTTTAATTTATATGTGGCTTCATTCCCATTTAATTCTCGAATTCATTTTCTTAGCTTTAATTCATTCAACTTCTATTATTAAATCGTTGATTTATTTTATTCAAACAATCTACCAAACAATCAACAACCAATACACAACCAATTTAATCAAATCAATTGAATTTACATTCAACTTCATATTTACTTTGGTTTAACATATTTTAACATCAGTTGATTTATATTCGTTTGATTTTTATTTATAATGCATTCATATTTCCAAATTCAGATCAATATTATTTAATTTCAATATCATTTCTTAGTTTAAATTCACTGAACCAAGTTAAGTTCCAATTCAATTTTTAACCCAATTTGAATCCCATCAAATCAATCAACAAATAAACAATTACCTTAATAATTTAATCAAATTATTTCCTTTCTATACAAAAATATAATTTGGGTAAAATTATTTCATTTACCTTTTTTACAAAACAATATTGTATCGATTGCCAGTTCAACGCTTCTCGACACTTGAACCGATCAAATAACATAATATAGAACATTTGTATATAAAATTTACAAATATGCTCTCATATATATACATTGAAACTCAATCTAGGGTATTACTAACCCCTTTCCTATCGAGTTATGCCACAGAACCAAGGTTATTACTAAACCAACAGCTCTGATACCACTGTAACGACCCAAGGATTTTCGGCCCTGAAAATCGACATAAATACATTTATCATATCTTATACCGACCTTCCAAAGCACTGAAAACACTGGAATGTTTATAGAAAGAAATTAGAGGGTGAGATAAAAGAGAAAGAAATATAAGAACAGAAGAAGAAGAACCACACAACACAGAATCAGAGTCACATCGCAGCGGAACAAAATATAATATATAAATAACTTTATTGAGAGCTCGAAATAAACTTACAATCATCAGAGTACAACTTACAATCAGCATATCTGGACAGTTATATCAATATGTCCTTATATATTAAACACAACAGAATAAATAATAATACGTCTGAACTCTTCCAACACGTCTTCTGAACTTTGTAGTAACCAATACCTGAACCTGTAAACCCGAGCTAACCCGAGCATTACATACGCCGGATCAATCTGGTGAACCAAAGTGAGAAAACTCGCTAAGTTTAAGGGGAACCATCCAACTTAATTTTAAAGTTCAAATCTTTTCTAAAGAAAAGGATAATCTTAAGACCAAATCCACACATAAATACGGATGGTTTATACATTACGATAACCCAAAACATTTTGAAATCATATATATCTTCTAATATTATAACAGTGTCTAGATACAAACAAATATCAATCTAGTAGAACGCTTGCATGTCATGCTCCACATGTATAGTATACAATCAAAACCGTGGGCGCTTATTGGAGATTGGATTCTGACTATGACAAGGTATGGAACCACCTTCTGATAGTGTATCTCTAGAGGGGAATACAATGGGCTCAACAAGAACATCTTGCAACCTGGCCACACATGACCGATCACTCATCTCGCTTGAGTGTATCGAATGTATATCACTAACGTTTGGGATCAGCAACTGTTTCCTGAAAAGGACAGCACCGATAGATTAAAGAAGCAAATGGAATTTCTCTAGATAAGTGATTATACACCTTAATGGGAGCAACCTACATAGCCATGTTGCCTACCTGATTTTTGTCATTTCCCGGTTGTGATACGTGAGGTTAGAATTTACCTTTAGAATATCTGACCATCATATACTTTGAACGTCACATTGCCATATCTGCCAAATCACTAATGGACGTCCATAAAAATACTTTGGTCGTTAAGCTAAGAGAAGTGCCCCTCTCCTCCACTAACAGAAACACGTTTGTAAAAATCAACGTACGTGATTTTTAAGAAATACTCTGTCAGATGTTCGTCCATACAAGTCATCCTGGAGCAGGATGAATCGAAGGTACCCTCCTACCACATCCTAGGTATCACCTTATAGATTGATAGCGAGTAGTCCTTGCAATTCATAGATTTCAACCACAACAGAACCCCAGTATACCCCTGGGTCGAATCAGAGATTTTAAGTGGTTCTTCCGTTTAATGAAGATCTACGGTCTTCAATTTCTTCACCCCGATCGTATCCTGATGTCTTTTATATTTTCGTATTTGCTGGTCAGAATAGTTATCGAATATAAGTTTGATCCTGATCTTTCCATACCAACAATCGTGTTGGCCAGATTTGATAGTCGGTTATTTAACTATCAAATAGACAACCCTTCAAACATGAAAATAAAAATAGTTTTTGTAACACCCCGTATTTTCTGTAAACGTTAATGTAACAAATCAAAGTATACTTAATTTTTAAGAGAAGAATTAAGGGAAACAGGTTATGCCATTGCGTTTGTCTCGGATTTCTACTTGAGATAGAGTCCGAGTTTGCGTGAATCGGACTTCGTACGAAGAAGTTATAGCCTTCATAAGTTTCAAGTCAAATTTAAAAACAGTTCGAAACTGAATTCAAAATTCAAAACAGAACCCAAAAGCGGGTTGGGCGGGAAATTTCTCGCCCAGGACCCAGGTCGACCAGGGGGTCGACCTCCCCCCTATAGGTCGACCTGGGGGTCGACCTACCCTGTTTTCCAGATTCGAGGCAGAATTCATTTTTATGTATCCGGGCTGATTTCTGGACCAAATTCATGAGTTCTACGCTATATAAACGCCCCCAAACTTCACTTTCTCTACACAACTTCATTATGCCTACACTCTGCCTCAATCCTAATTAAAATAAATCTTATTCTCCATTAAAACAAGTTATAGTTCTTCTTCAAATTGGAGATTCAAATCAAGTTAAAGCTTCAAGTTGGACCATAGGCATTCCGCTTCAAGCAACGTCACTCGAATCATAGCAAATCACCTTTTCTAAACCGATCACTGTAAGTTCGGTTATTCCTTAGATTTGAACGTGTAATTGGAATTGTGAATGTAATGAATCAAAATATAGAACTATACCAATTTGCAAGTTAATTATCTTGATTCATGCTTATGTCAAATCTTACGTTATCTATGCCTTTGGATCTGATTCTCGATTGTGGCCTAGAACTTATTGTGGCTAATTGCCAATGACTATGATTATGGGACTTTTGCCTAAGACTGTGACTATGAAACTGTTGCCCATGAAACTATCGCCTATGACTATGATTCATGACAAAGAGACTATTACATATGACTATGACTATAAGACTGTTGCCTATGACTATGACTATGATTCATAATTTTGAGACTATTGCATATGATTCATGACTATGAGACTATTACTAAGATTCATGACTATGAGACTATTGCCTATGACATTGATTAAGAAACTATTGTGATTAGTCGCCCATGACTATTGTGGTTGATTGCCTATAACTATTGTAGTCAGTGACTTATGCCTATTCCCATTAACCTATTAGGTTGTACTTCGAACTGGCATTATGTTGGACCAAATCACCTATGCCTATTCCCTTAATTGTGTTGGATCTCATTTTTTTGGGTTGTAACTTGTCTAGTTTATTCCTATTCACTGTTATGTACATCAAACCCATTGGAACCATTATTTTTGTATTTGGTTCATTCTTGCATGGCTATTCTTTTATGTCAATTCTCGTGCTTATCCCCTATTCCTTGCTTTGATACTATTAGTATCATTCGATGAGTACTTAGAAACTTGTGAAATCATGTTATACGTACGATTACGGCGCGGGAATTTGGGCATAGCTTAATTAAGTTAGTTTGGCATAATAAATATGTTGGCATAATCTAAATTTGCTATAATAGTGAATGATTTACATGCATATTAGACTTGGGCACAAATTGATAAATTTAATTGGCCGCAAAGTGTGTAATTGGCGTGTAAACCAAGTTTTGGACATAAACGGTAAACTAGAATATTAAATCTAGTTTTGACATGAACCGTAAATTGGAATATTAATCTAGATTGGGCATGAATTGTAAAAGGGGAATATTAAATCTAAATTGGTATAAACTGCAAGTTGGGTTAATTGATTGGTAAATCAAGTTTTGGGCATAGAATATAAGTATGTTAATTTGCATGATAGTTGAATATGATCTAGGCTAAATTGATTTACGGAAAATTTACATAAATAGTAAATATGTAAATTTAGTAAAAGATGAATATGCCTAACCCGAGGTTAGACTGAGTTGTGGTGTAAAACTGCCCGGAATCGACCGGCACATCCAGTGACCACAACAATACCTGTCTAATGTGGGTGGTTAGTGCATCAAGCCCAGAAAGACCCGAGGTTAGACTGAGTTGTGGTGTAAACCTGCCCGGAACCGACCGGCACGTCCAGTAACCACAACAATATCTGTCTAATGTGAGTGGTTGGTGCTTTAATTAATTAATTAATTGAGGCTCATGAATAAATCAAGCTAGAAATGGTGAGGTTAAGTAATTAGGGAAACACTTAACCATAATAACATGTTAACTAGACATGTGAGTGAGGTTAAGTAAATTAAGGAAACACTTAACCGTAATAACATGTTAACTAGACAAGTGGGTGAGGTTAAGTAAATTTAGAACACTTAACGGTTGTAACATGTTAATTAAGCAAATGATAGGGTTAAGTTAACTAAAGTAACACTTAACCAATGTATAATGACATGTGGTGGGGTTAAGTAATACAAGAGGAAAACACTTAACCAATTATATAACACGATGTATGTGAAGGGTTAAGTTAACACGAGATGGCAACACTTAACCAATATAACATGGTTTGAGGTAGGGTCAAGTTAACACCAGAAGGAAACACTTAACCAACATGACGTGACGAGTGGGTGGGTTGAGTTAACTTGAATTGATTAATGACACTTGACCAATATAACTTGATGAACGAATGTGGTTAAGTTAAATGGGAAATACTTAACCAATATAACCTGATGAATGAACAGGGTTAAGTTAATAAATCACACTTAACCAATCCAACATGATAAGAAAGATAGGTTAAGTTAATAAGAACCACTTAACCAACACAACTTGACGAGTAGGAGGTTAAGTACACGTCGAGTAGGTGGTTAATATTAGTAAATATAGGCCCACAGAACTTAACCATTATATAAACATGCTTGGATCGATGGGAGGGTTAAGTACATCTTGTGTAGGTGGGTAATATTAGTACATATAGGCCCACAAACTTAACCGTTAAGAAAACATGCTAGAATCGGTGGGAGGGTTAAGTACAGCTCGTATAGGTGGGTAATATTTGTATATATAGGCCCACAAACTTAACCAGTAGGAAACCCTAGTAATGGGGACCTATTTCAGCAGTAACCCACATAGATGTATCATAGTACCCTGTAACTAGGCAGGGTGGGGCACGATTACTGGCCTGATTATAAGCGGTCAAAATAGCGGCAGGGGGTACGTCAGTGTAGGTTCCAACGGTTTACGGGCGTGCACGTACTCCGGAGTGGAAAAAGCAGGCACTGGGTACCAGTAGTTATACACTGTGCATCTTGAATCGTGTCGGGTCGCTATCATAAGGCTTGATACACGTTATGGTGGGGCCAGCACAGAGTATCTACACACAAGAGAGGGCCGACTGACACAGACACATGGAAAATTAATACAAAGTAGGTTGCATAATCCCTAGTTGGATCTAGGTCGCGTAAACCCTGAATCCAAGAAGCGTTCAATAGGTAGCATAAACCCCAGTGGCCCTGGGTAGCGTAAACCCTGGTTGAATCTAGGAAGCGCTCAATAGTAAACCCTATATTAGATCTAGGTAATAAATGGAACCCCCATAATAGATGTACACCTGAAGGCAACCGCAAAATACGGGGATTGGGATCACGTTATCATATGATCATAGATTACTAGTTTGGACACTAGTAGGTAGTGCAGAGATATAGAAATCAGTATAACAGGGTAGTTGCGAAGCAGAGAAGGAGTAGAAGCGCATTCAGTTTATCAGTACATTCAGTTTATCAGTACATTCTATTTATCGGTACATTCAGTTTATCTTGCCATATCCCATGTTTACCCCCATCTTATCTTGTTACTACGGTTTAGTCTTATATTTAGTTTATTCATGTCATGACCCTTTTTCCTCGTTTAAATACTAAGAATCACTGGACTTACCAGACTGTATGTCTGACCTAGTTTGCTTTCGCCTCTTTTCTTCCGTTTCCCCTCAGGTAGTCAGGGAGGGAAAAACTCAGCTCATTTTGGGGCCGTTACTCTTTCCGAGCTTGAAGATTCTTTGGCGCATTGCTTTGAACTCCATTTTCTACTACTATGGTTGGCTCATGCTTTATTGGGGAATATCATTGTCAGTTTGTGCTTCTTATATATTAAACAAGACAAATGCTTTCTTGTAATAAGTATTGGTGTTGTAAAACAATCTTTGTACAAGCTATTTTAATCAATAAAGGTTATTTATTTTTCGCTACTTTATTTGTCTGTCTTGTAATTTTTTCTGCGTCTTGTACTAAAAAAATGGTCCACCGATGTAACGACCCGTATTCTACGCAACGTAGGATCGTAGAATATTTATTTCTTTCACATACGAAGTCGTATGGTCATGTAACTTTGGGAGACGGCTATTGGGGTCATTTCCCATGTTCATGATTTTTCCCGGTTTTAAATGACCATTTTACCCCTAGTTGGCACTGTTTTGGCCATAACTTTTGACTGGAAAGGAATTTTGACCTGAAACCACTTCCATTGGCTTCGGATGATGGTTTCTCTTTCCGTAGAGTGGTCACATTAGCCAAACGGACTTACCGTTTGGGAGATATGGCTGAAACAAGTTTCAGATGGTGAAAACTGCTTAATTGGGCTTAACCGAGTGATTAGCAGCTAGGCCCAAGGGGAATTTCGGGTTTAGAGGTATAGGAGGACTGATTAGGGTTAGGTTATCACTTTCATTTCAGTTTTGAGCCGCCACAAACCTCCTTGAGACCTTAGTAATGGCTTCCTACATCTAAAACACCCCAAATCACTCTCTAATTGAAGATTAGGCTTAGCAACACCAAATTAAGGAGAAAAAGCACCAAAGCAAGGTTAGAGCCGCTGTTAGACATCAGTATTCGCCCCAAATCAGAGGAGTTTCAGTTCTGAGAATTTCATTTGTGGCCAAGGTGAGTGATAGCATCATTTTGACACTAATTACGGTTGATTAAGGGTAATTAGTGAAGATTAGCGAATTTATACGTAAATAAATTCTGGAAAAATTCTTAAAATTCTAAAATAATGTTTTAAGGCTCTGTTAGAAATTTGAGATAATTTCGATGTGTTTTGTTAATTGTATGCCTAAACATGATTAAGAGTGCTTAAGGGAAAATATGAAGTTTTAGCTACTTTTGATCCATTTTGATTCATTTGAATTGTTGGTTGTTGTTTGTGGTTGCTATTACATGTTGCTATGACTCTGTGGTATGTTTCATGATTGATTAGAATAGTTAAATTGCTCGAAAACGTCGTCGAATGGCGTAGAAAGCTTGCTGGAAAATTGCAGAAGTGTGCAGGTTCCGAACCGGTTCGGATCGGAGAAAGGGGGTCGGATCGGATTTGTGAACTGACCAAGGGGATTCGAACTGGATTGGAACTTGTCGCTGGAGAAGGCTTGGCAAAAAGGAAGGCTGTTCACTTAGAGTTGGGGTGGACAAGGGGATCGGATCGGAGTAAGCTAAGGAGCGGATCGGATCGGAGTAAGCTAGGGAGCGGAGCGGATCGGATCGGAAGAGTGATTGGAGGCCAGATCGGATCGACTGAGATGCAGGGCTCGGATCGGAAGCAAACACTCGGGAGAACTAGCAAGAGGGAAAGCCACGCGGATCAGATGGCAAGGAGGGATCGGATCGGAATACGTGAAGAAATAAGCAAGGGATTGGAGCGCTGGAGGGAAGGACACCCGACCCGACCTGGAGGAGGACCCCGACCCGACCCGGAGCGAAGTGCCCGACCCGAATCGAATGAAAGAAGACAAGGAGAAGGACCCGAACCCAGAGGAAGGTGGCACTCCGAACCGAACCGAGCATGGGTGACTGAACCGAACCGAATTCTAGAGCTGCTACTACACGACAACTTTTCTGAAGACCCACTCCAATTCGACCAAACCCGAGATGCAAAGGAAGTCCGAATGAGAAGTTAGAGCTTAAGATTCAGATGGGAATCAACGAGCTCACTTCGTGGTTGGGCTTTGCTGCGGGACGCGTGCTAAGGAGTTATCGACACCTATAGCTTTGGACCACTATGGTAGGAGGTACGAAGGCGGATTCAGGGCCATTATGGCATTGGTAGAACCAAAGGCTATGACCAATGAAGTGGGTCATTGAAATGTTTGGTCATGACTCCAAGTGTTTGGCTTGGTCACAGTAGGGTTTCTACAAGTCGGGATTCGTCGTTGCCTAAGTTTGTCTAGTGTTCCAAAGTGGTAGATGTCGTATGCTTTAGGCACTGAGTGAGAGGTGTGAGGATGGTTGCTATGGATGATTTGTTGCTATCATTTTGACATGCACACCCCACCCCCGTATTCTTACACTAATTATTATGGCACCTTGGAGTATTGTACGGTATGTGGTACTAACTCTTTGGTTGCAGGTCCAGGTTCAGGTATGGTTTAGTATACCTGTTATTACTCTGTCTTGATGCTTATCGCTCATACCAGGCTTTATGTCTGACCCAGAGTTTTATGTCTTTTCTTATTACTCTGGGTGCTCACACGAGCAGACTAGAGACAGGTTAGCTGGTGATGCACAGGTAGATGATCCGGAGACGAGCAGGAGGCTTCCACGTAATATATATATAGTATTCTCCTTGTGTTGTTGAAGATCACTGCTTGGGCATTGTTGGTGTATCTTCTACTTTAGCTTTCTTTTGTTTAGAGACAGTAAATTTGGAAAATTGTAATAAGCTGTATTTGGATTTCCGCTGCTTTGAGATTGATGTTGGTTTTAGTTATCAGCTTATGCACTGTCTCGCCTGTTTTATGTCAAGTATGTTATTATTATATTTTATTCCATGCGCTGTGAGACATTCTACAGGTTCTTTGATTAGTTCGTCCCCTTCTTTCCTTTCTTCTGACGACCGTCTTGTGCTAGTCGGGCATGTGTACAGCGCACTTTTGGAGGAAATGCAGGCTGGTGCGAGGCGGGCCGTCACACTTGGTATCAGAGCTCTAGGTTGCGTAGTTAACCTAGGGAAGTTATCAGGGAGAGATATTATACGTATACGAGAGAGCGTATTTGTGATTACTTTGGTTTTTAAAAGCTATATATATATATACTATTAGTAGTATAAGGATGAAGTCGTACTGCACTAGCACCACTATGGAGTCGTTAATCATTTCCTTTTTCAGATTGACGATGAGCCGAGATACTAGAGGTGCTGGTAGGGGAACCAATAATGGGAATGCTGCTGACATGAGGACGATGTTTACTGACCTCATGAGAGAGATGCTTAGAGATGTTCAGAGGGCAGCTCCCAATGGTGGAAATGGTGGTGGTCCAATAGTGCAGGCGCCAAGAGTCGACTTCGCCAAGCTGAATAAGGACTATACTAGTCTTGGTGGGAAGCCGTTCCACGGAACGGAGTCGGCTACGGATGTTCAAGATTGGTTGGATAGTTGCGAACGTATCTTCGAGGATTTGGGTATCGAGGATGCGATGAAGAGAAAGCTAGCGTCCCGTCAGCTGCAAGGGCGGGCAATGAATTGGTGGAATGCTATAAAGGCAGCTACTCCCGAAGATCAGATTACTTGGGAGCAGTTTAAGGCTCGCTTTAGTGAGAAGTTCATTCCAGCTGCTCAGAAGTCAATGTTGTTTAAGAAATTCTTGGAGCTCAAGCAGAATGGCAGGGCTGTCTCGGAGTATATTGCTGAATTTGACACCTTGTCAAAATATGGGTTATCTCTTATAGATACTGCCGAGAAAAAGAATGAGAAATTCATAACTGGTTTGGATCAGTACTTGGGGGAAAAATTTATTAACCACATCGATGAGACGTTTGAGTCGATTGTGGGGAAAGCGTTAAGGTCAGAGAGTCTCTACCCTAAGTCGAAGACTGAAGTTGCATCCGCAGATGAGCCAAAGCCACAAGCTAGTGGTGGAGGCAAAGGTGGTTCTCAGAATAAGAGAAAGCAGAATCAGGCTAAGGATGGCCAGAAGAAAAAGAATAAGCAAGATGTGGAGTGCTTCAGCTGTGGTAAGAAGGGCCATTATGCTAGTAATTGTCGGGCCAAGCCAGCGGATAGGAAGTGCTTCAATTGTGGCCAATTGGGACATCACAAGGACAAGTGTCCGCAACCCCCTAAGGAAAAGCAAATGGTGAAAGCCTACGCTCTTAATGCTATTCCTTCTTCGTCGAATGCCCCAACTGCGGCGGAGAAGGGAAAGAATGTCGTCATTCAAGGTATGCTTTCTGTTTACGATGTTCCTGTTAGAGTTTTGTTTGATACCGGAGCTTCCAGTTCTTTCATATCTAGTGACCTGGTAGGTAGGTTGGGATTGGAGCCCGAGATTGTCGATAGACCTTTAGTAGTGACGAACCCGATTGGTGGTTCGACTAGTCTTAGCATGATTTGTCGTAATGTGGTTCTATCGAGTCATGGATGCATGTTTGTTTGTGATTGCTTTGTTTTGGGCTTTACTGGGTTTGGCATTATTTTGGGAGTAGATTGGCTCCAAAGATACGGGGTGGTGGTAGACTGTGAGGGCTTGTTGGTGACAGCTAGAGCGGATGATGGGCGGAGGATAGTGTTTGGTGGTCTACCCAGTAAGGGGGTATTGGCTAGTTTTCTAAACTCCCTCGACATTCCGCATAGTGAGTTGTCAGGTTTGCCCGTGGTTGGCCAGTATCCGGATGTTTTCGAAGAAGTGACCGGACTTCCACCACACCGAGAGATTGAGTTTCGTATTGATTTGGTAAAGGATGCCAGGCCTATAGTGATGCCACTTCGTCGTATGGCACCAAGAGAGCAGCGGGAGCTCTAGGTGCAAGTCAGCGATCTTTTGAAGAAGGGATTTATCAGAAGGAGTGTTTCTGAATGGGGAGCACCAGTTGTGTTTGCTACCAAGGCGGATGGTTCCCTTCGTTTGTGTGTAGACTACCGCGAGTTGAATAAAGTGACGAGGAAGAACAAGTATCCTCTACCGCGGATAGATGATTTGTTTGATCAGTTGAGTGGCGCGAGAGTATTTTCTCAGTTGGATCTCGCGACAGGTTTTCATCAGCTTAGAGTGGAAGCTGAGAGTATAGCTAAAACGGCATTTCGAACGCCGTCTGGATTTTATGAATGGTTGGTTATGCCATTTGGGCTGACTAATGCCCCGGCATATTTTGTGGATCTTATGAATAGGGTATTCAGAGATCAGTTGAATAAGTTTGTCCTTGTGTTCGTTGATGATATTTTGGTCTATTCGAGGACAGAGGAAGAACACAAGGAACATTTAAGAGTAGCGATGGAGGTGTTGAGAAAACACCAATTGAAAGCAAAGTTTTCTAAGTGTCACTTCTGGAAGAGGGAAGTGAGGTTCTTGGGCCATGTTGTATCAGAAAATGGGATTGCCGTGGACCCAGCAAAGGTGGCTACGGTACAAGATTGGCCTACGCCCAAGAATGCAACAGATGTAAGAAGTTTCTTGGGGTTAGCGGGATATTATCGTAAGTTTATCCAAGGTTTCTCCAAGATAGCAGCACCATTGACCCAGTTGACCAAGAAGAATCAAGCTTTTGTCTGGGATGAAAGGTGCGAGAATGCATTTAAGAGTCTAAAGGACAAGTTGACAAGCGCACCAGTGTTAGTCATTCCTAAGGGGGATGAAGAGATGACGGTATACACGGATGCCTGTGGTACCGGACTGGGTGCTGTATTGATGCAAGGCGGTAGGGTTGTAGCTTACGCAAGTCGGCAATTGAAACCGCACGAGAGAAGATACCCTACCCATGATTTAGAATTGGCAGCGATCGTGTTCGCGTTAAAGATGTGGAGACACTATCTCTTGGGAGAAAGATTTGAGCTGTTTACAGATCATAAGTCGTTAAAGTATCTATTCTCCCAGAAGGATTTAAATCTCCGTCAGCAGAGATGGTTAGAGTTCTTAGCTTCCTATGATTTTGACATCGCATACACACCAGGAAAGGGCAATGCGGTGGCTGATGCATTGAGTAGAAGACATGCCAGCTTAGGGGCTATGTTCCTTGAATGGAAGCAACTGGAGTTTATCGCGGGGTTTGATTTCAGACCAAAGTGCGAATTGGATCCAGAAATGTTAGCGAGTTTGACGATCAGACCCACTTTGATTGAGCGAATCGGCTCTAGTCAGAGGGACGATCCTAACCTATTGGAAATCATCTCCAAGTTAGAGATGGGTATCGATGAGGAGATGAACAAGTATGGGCTTGATCGAGATAGATGGCTTAGAAAGAATGGAAAGCTTGTTGTACCTAATGTCAATGGATTGAGAGATGAAGTGCTTATAGAATGTCATCACTCAAAGCTAACTATACACCCCGATGGTAATAAGATGTATCGAGATATGAAGCAGACTTACTACTGGGAAGGGATGAAAAGAGACGTTGGGAAGTTTATATCCAAGTGCATGAATTGCCAGCTAGTTAAAGCCGAGCAAAAGAAGCCTAGTGGGTTGTTGCAACCATTAGAAATTCCCGAATGGAAATGGGAGCAAGTCTCGATGGATTTCATCGATGGTTTACCAAGGACTAGATTGGGATATGACAGCATTTGGGTAATTGTAGATCGACTGACTAAAAGTGCAAGGTTTATACCAGTCAAATCGACTAGAACAGCAGCTAAGTTAGCAGAATTGTATATTAAGTGGGTAGTGAGATTTCATGGAGTACCTAAAAGCATTGTGAGCGACCGAGACCCGTTGTTCACTAGTGGGTTTTGGAGGAGCTTGCAAGAGGCGCTAGGGTCAGAGTTACATCTCAGTACCGCATATCATCCTCAGACTGACGGTCAGACGGAGAGGGTGAACCGTATTTTGGAAGATCTCTTGAGAGCATGTATATTGGATTTTGGTGGATCGTGGGATGACCATTTGCATCTAGTAGAGTTTGCATATAATAATAGCTACCAATCCAGTATCGGTATGGCTCCGTTTGAAGCTTTGTACGGAAGGCCGTGTAACTCACCATCATGTTGGATAGAGACTGGCGAGAAGTTTATGCTTGGACCAGATGTGGTGAGGGAAACTTCAGATAAGATCAAGATCATTCAGCAACGAATGAAGGCAGCCCAAGATAGGCAGAAGAGTTATGCTGATAAGAGGCGGAGAGACTTAAAATTCTCCGTTGGTGACTTGGTGTTTATCAAGATTTCCCCGTTAAAGAGCGTAATACGATTTGGCAGGAGAGGCAAGTTGGCACCAAGATTTGTTGGCCCATTCCCTGTTCTTGAACTAGTCGGGAATTTGGCATATAGAATTGACTTACCGGAGAAGATGGCGGGAGTTCACAACGTATTTCATGTTTCCCAACTAAGGAAGTTCGTTCACGACTCAGATATGACTATTTCACCTGATCAGTTAGAGGACTTCGAAGTAGAACCCGAGGCGGTTGGGAACCGCAAGCCGGCCCGTATTGTCGAGTACGACATGAAGCAACTTCGAAGAAAGGCGGTGAAGCTAGTCAAGGTTCAGTGGGGCGAGGACGAGAATGACTGTACTTGGGAGACAGAGGAGAACATTAGGAAGACGCACCCAGAACTCTTTGTCTGGTAAGATTTTGACTTCGATTTAGTTTTCCGCATGCTAGGATAGGCTTGTTTGCTTGTTTTACATATTTGATTGTTGTATATAGTTGTTAGACATGCGGGATCCCTTGTATGTTTTGGGTTAAGGAATTTCGGGGACGAAATTTCTTAAGGGGGGGAGAGTGTAACGACCCGTATTCTACGCAACGTAGGATCGTAGAATATTTATTTCTTTCACATACGAAGTCGTATGGTCATGTAACTTTGGGAGACGACTATTGGGGTCATTTCCCATGTTCATGATTTTTCCCGGTTTTAAATGACCATTTTACCCCTAGTTGGCACTGTTTTGGCCATAACTTTTGACTGGAAAGGAATTTTGACCTGAAACCACTTCCATTGGCTTCGGATGATGGTTTCTCTTTCCGTAGAGTGGTCACATTAGCCAAACGGACTTACTGTTTGGGAGATATGGCTGAAACAAGTTTCAGATGGTGAAAACTGCTTAATTGGGCTTAACCGAGTGATTAGCAGCTAGGCCCAAGGGGAATTTCGGGTTTAGAGGTATAGGAGGACTGATTAGGGTTAGGTTATCACTTTCATTTCAGTTTTGAGCCGCCACAAACCTCCTTGAGACCTTAGTAATGGCTTCCTACATCTAAAACACCCCAAATCACTCTCTAATTGAAGATTAGGCTTAGCAACACCAAATTAAGGAGAAAAAGCACCAAAGCAAGGTTAGAGCCGCTGTTAGACATCAGTATTCGCCCCAAATCAGAGGAGTTTCAGTTCTGAGAATTTCATTTGTGGCCAAGGTGAGTGATAGCATCATTTTGACACTAATTACGGTTGATTAAGGGTAATTAGTGAAGATTAGCGAATTTATACGTAAATAAATTCTGGAAAAATTCTTAAAATTCTAAAATAATGTTTTAAGGCTCTGTTAGAAATTTGAGATAATTTCGATGTGTTTTGTTAATTGTATGCCTAAACATGATTAAGAGTGCTTAAGGGAAAATATGAAGTTTTAGCTACTTTTGATCCATTTTGATTCATTTGAATTGTTGGTTGTTGTTTGTGGTTGCTATTACATGTTGCTATGACTCTGTGGTATGTTTCATGATTGATTAGAATAGTTAAATTGCTCGAAAACGTCGTCGAATGGCGTAGAAAGCTTGCTGGAAAATTGCAGAAGTGTGCAGGTTCCGAACCGGTTCGGATCGGAGAAAGGGGGTCGGATCGGATTTGTGAACTGACCAAGGGGATTCGAACTGGATTGGAACTTGTCGCTGGAGAAGGCTTGGCAAAAAGGAAGGCTGTTCACTTAGAGTTGGGGTGGACAAGGGGATCGGATCGGAGTAAGCTAAGGAGCGGATCGGATCGGAGTAAGCTAGGGAGCGGAGCGGATCGGATCGGAAGAGTGATTGGAGGCCAGATCGGATCGACTGAGATGCAGGGCTCGGATCGGAAGCAAACACTCGGGAGAACTAGCAAGAGGGAAAGCCACGCGGATCAGATGGCAAGGAGGGATCGGATCGGAATACGTGAAGAAATAAGCTAGGGATTGGAGCGCTGGAGGGAAGGACACCCGACCCGACCTGGAGGAGGACCCCGACCCGACCCGGAGCGAAGTGCCCGACCCGAATCGAATGAAAGAAGACAAGGAGAAGGACCCGAACCCAGAGGAAGGTGGCACTCCGAACCGAACCGAGCATGGGTGACTGAACCGAACCGAATTCTAGAGCTGCTACTACACGACAACTTTTCTGAAGACCCACTCCAATTCGACCAAACCCGAGATGCAAAGGAAGTCCGAATGAGAAGTTAGAGCTTAAGATTCAGATGGGAATCAACGAGCTCACTTCGTGGTTGGGCTTTGCTGCGGGACGCGTGCTAAGGAGTTATCGACACCTATAGCTTTGGACCACTATGGTAGGAGGTACGAAGGCGGATTCAGGGCCATTATGGCATTGGTAGAACCAAAGGCTATGACCAATGAAGTGGGTCATTGAAATGTTTGGTCATGACTCCAAGTGTTTGGCTTGGTCACAGCAGGGTTTCTACAAGTCGGGATTCGTCGTTGCCTAAGTTTGTCTAGTGTTCCAAAGTGGTAGATGTCGTATGCTTTAGGCACTGAGTGAGAGGTGTGAGGATGGTTGCTATGGATGATTTGTTGCTATCATTTTGACATGCACACCCCACCCCCGTATTCTTACACTAATTATTATGGCACCTTGGAGTATTGTACGGTATGTGGTACTAACTCTTTGGTTGCAGGTCCAGGTTCAGGTATGGTTTAGTATACCTGTTATTACTCTGTCTAGATGCTTATCGCTCATACCAGGCTTTATGTCTGACCTAGAGTTTTATGTCTTTTCTTATTACTCTGGGTGCTCACACGAGCAGACTAGAGACAGGTTAGCTGGTGATGCACGGGTAGATGATCCGGAGACGAGCAGGAGGCTTCCACGTAATATATATATTATTCTCCCTGTGTTGTTGAAGATCACTGCTTGGGCATTGTTGGTGTATCTTCTACTTTAGCTTTCTTTTGTTTAGAGACAGTAAATTTGGAAAATTGTAATAAGCTGTATTTGGATTTCCGCTGCTTTGAGATTGATGTTGGTTTTAGTTATCAGCTTATGCACTGTCTCGCCTGTTTTATGTCAAGTATGTTATTATTATATTTTATTCCATGCGCTGTGAGACATTCTACAGGTTCTTTGATTAGTTCGTCCCCTTCTTTCCTTTCTTCTGACGACCGTCTTGTGCTAGTCGGGCATGTGTACAGCGCACTTTTGGAGGAAATGCAGGCTGGTGCGAGGCGGGCCGTCACAACCGAAGTTAAGGCATTCCCTTTGTGAGTGACCTTAACGGAGGTGGGGTGTTTCAGATTTACTGGTTCAGTACCCAGCATCACTTGGCCCATTTTAAATTAGATAATTATCCAATGGTTAATTTAACTTCTAAAACTCTCAATATTTTAAAATATGGTATTTACTTCTTAATTAAATATACAAATATTCTCAAATCATTTCATTTCAATATTTAGGTAAACATCTTATAACTATTTCTAATCTTCCATCTTACTTATTATTTCAAAACATTAGTTACAACATTTTTCATGCATATCTATACTCCAACCATCATTAGTCCCTAACCATAAATTGATAAGAGAAAAACTCCCTAAGTATCAACCCTGAAGACCGAAATCACCATCAGATCAATACTCATAGAATCACTCAACTCAATCAATCTCCAGTAAGGTCCTAATTCTTATCTTAACTTGCCATTAACCCATTATAATCCACTTCTAATTCATTTAAACATGTTCCACTTTGAAAATATCATTTCAAATTCCATTTGTTAAATAACGTTAAATTAAAACTTAACGCTTTCACCTCACGCCTCTTTTTCAAACTTCATTTATACCTCTCTGGTTTAATATAAAACCTTGTTTGTCTCGATTCCTTCTTACTTAATTTAAATATTAAGTAAACACTTATTTAAGCTATCGTATTGGCTTAAAATCCCTTTTATTAACTTTGTTTATAAACTCGGTTTTTAAAATAAATTTCGTTCATAAACACCTTTCTCAATTCAATCAGGTTTCAATACTAACTTCGATTACTTAAATGATTCATTTAAAACGTATTCACTTGAATTATTATCAATTAAAATAAAAATTACTTTCCCATTAACTGGAAATAAATATTAAACTCCTTTTAAAATCTTATTAAAACAATTATATGTTGACCATTTCATTCGGTTAATTTAGAACAAACCAATCAAATAATCAATAACAGTTAAGAGGTTAACTTAGTCAACCCAAAAACATGATTTTTTTCTTTAACCAATCCCGATTAATTCCTCCATTAAATTAATTAAGATTACAATTAATTTAAATAAATTTCATTCAATTATTTCTTAGAAACAATTTAGCCACTCTTAACCGTTATGTAAATTTCTGTTTATCCGATATAACTATTTGCAATATAAAATCATTTAATAATCACTTATAAACTAAAATAATAATTAATAAATGTTTATTTCCTTTTTTATAAACCTTTATTCAAAATAACAAATTTAGAGTTCCATTTTTAGTTATAAAATAAATTTTATAACTTTATCTCTATCGATTCAACTGACAGTGAATCAAAATTTAAAAATGATTAATTTATAGGACATATGTTGCTAATTACTCAACCAATATTTATTGTTGGTTAAAACAAAACAAACGTTAAATTTCTAGTCGACGATCAACACTCAAATTAATCATCCAATCAGAACAGATCATATAATGATGATATGAAAATAAATAACATATAATATTTTTGAGTTGGATTCCTCCAACCAATTTTTTTCCTACATCCAAATATGTTACCTCAAATAAAATCATACAGATATAATCTAAATAATCAACCAATAATTTAAACATCCAATTCTAATTTTATACGTTTATATTATTATAAACGTGACCAAAAGGTAAGTTACCTTGATTAGTTACGACCGTTAAAATAACAATCGATTTCAATTTAATTAA
The DNA here is from genome assembly GCA_030737875.1 of Allium sativum. Lineage (NCBI taxonomy): Eukaryota > Viridiplantae > Streptophyta > Magnoliopsida > Asparagales > Amaryllidaceae > Allium > Allium sativum. The sequence continues at coordinate 574,003,177 of CM060921.1, read as the reverse complement.
ACAAACGTTTAATTTAATCAGTTCAGTCAATATCAACAAATATATGTAGTAATCATCCAAAATAAACAATCATAGCACACATAAATTAAACCCGACTTGTACAAATATAAGTGGGATAAAAACTGAGTGAGTTGAACTCACCTTGGTTGTTCCCATCTATCGTCAAAACGGTTTAATTAAATTAAAAAATGTTTAATTTAGTTAGAAATTCCGACTGCGTCCGACTCTATCCAAACCCGCTTCATAATATCAGTCCATCGATACGATCTCAATGTCCTCTGGTTTGTTCCATCCTATTGCTGTATGATACGGTTACAATTTTAATACGGTATTCACTATTTTTAATTAATATTATTAAAATATTGAATATTAATTTAATTACCAAATCCTACTTACGTACATTTAAACTAGGATAAGGATAACATATTAGCTACTTTCAGGATGATAATGTTCACGTGGGGATTAGGCATTTGGTTAAATGGGGTTAGACATTACTAATTGGCAAGGCAAATTTAACAAAGACTAGCTGCATTTCCAGTTATTCCCAGGCGCATATATATAGATTAAAACTAAACTTAATTAAATAAAAAGTTGGGACTTACTTAATTTGGTCAAGCCCATTAGCCACGTACCCCTATATATACAGTCCATCTTCTTCTACAAATATATAACACCATCGTCAGCAGTGTTCCACAACGCCATCACCCAGTCCTCCACGCAAGCTTCCATTCAACTCCACATTCTACTTACCATTTCGTCCACCGCTCCACTGACTTTCGAACACTCAGCTCCTTCCAAAAACCGTCACCCTCCCCACTTTATAATCATGCGCTTAAACTTCTTTTTACCCCCCACGTTGTCACTTGTTCTCCCTGACCAACCCCACCAGTAACACTCTGATCAACTCTCTAGCCTCCGACCAACGTGGACCCACCCGTGGCCCCCACGACGCTGCTCAGCGGAAAGCATACCCACGCCATTATTATCCACCTACCTGCTGCATTCTCCACACACTAACACCCCACCTGACAAGTAGTTGCTCCTCCTCTACTGCTCTGAACATCATCCGAACCACGGTCGTCACTGCCTAACACCAATACGGTTCGCCAAAGTCTGACCGACGTCAGCTCCCCATCACCTGACAAATGCTCCGACCCGTTTTTTGTTGACCCCGACTCCTTGCGTTGTGCCATCATCACCAGTATCGATGAACTCCGTGATGCAGGCGCATCCACTCACCAGTACGCATGTAGAAACCCCTTTCTCATTTATCCCCTTCCACCGCAGGCTTCCTGATCGTTATTGTAAAGACCCGCAAATTCCCGCCCTTTGGATCGACCATAAACCACACAGGTCTGATCCAAAAAGTGAAAATCTACGAATACTTTAACTTTGGGCATACAACATATTAAAACAACAACAAAAGACTTTTATAACATATCATCATATAATGTTACATCAGAGTACAGAATATACATATCAGAGTACATTGGAATATAATTACAGCGGAAGATAAATACAAAAATGTAATATACTACAACGGAAGAACACAGCGGAAGACTTTCTATCTCTGGACACAGCTTTAAGCTTCAACCCAGAATCCTGTTTAATATATCTGCAAAAATAGCTACTCGACTGCCCGTGTGGAAAATATGGGCACCCGAGTTTGCCAGTGGACAAAACTACAGGTCAGTCATGGGACTGGTGTGAGAATTCTACTTAACCTATATAATATAATAAGGCTAATCACAGGACCACGCCACTTTCGCGGAACGGGTTTTCTCCTATGGATTTCCAGTGCATGACTAAAGTAAATCGTCAAAATAGCGCAATGCTTTTTAGAAAAATGAAACCATTATAAGACCCAAGTCCCATCACACAATGCAACGCAAACCGGAGGATAGGGTTTTACCTTATAATGATCAAAAGATGCTTGATACGATAAACACGGTATTATATAATAATAGTGTGCAAACAACTTGAAATACATCAAAGTAAATGTATCAATCCTAGACGGCATGAGTGCCCCATCCCACTATGTCGCCATATATAGGTATACAATCAAAACCGCGTGATGTCGTATTGGAAATTTGGGTTTCCATCTGAGTCAAGGCTAGGGAGGAGATCCTTACCGATTCGAGACACTCTAGCAATGCCCCAGGATTGGTACTCTGTCCAACCCTTGGATCCTGCAGGGCCGGTCCATACGTTAACGCTTAATGGATTGGCAATTCCTGAACACACGCTTCCCGGTCCTTTTGGACCTATAATACGGCCAGTGGCGACCGCATAAACCGAGGCCTCGAACAATCCAACAACCACAATGAATAAATGTCAGCGCTGGTAGGTCCCTGGCACCACTCTAGCTAGAAAGAAACGTGTGCACTCCCTGCGTTCCCTTCTCCCGTTTTAGACTCTACCGGGCTGTGAGGCTCGCGAAGTCACGATATACACAAAGCTATGCCTAATTAGACAGTGCTTTGATCATCAACCACAAGGCCTGCTTTTCAACAAAGCCTTGATCGATTGCATCTTAGCATGCCACATTGTCAGACTCTACCATATCATTGATCATCTACCAATATATATATAACCTCTAAGCTCATACGTCTTAGAGAAGGGGGTTAAATGAAGAATAAATTCTCCACCACCAAACAGAAATATATAATCAGTAGCGTTCAACAAATACAGTAGAAAAGAATACAATGTCAGACACACAATCCATTTACAAGTCCGCTCTGGGTCTGAGCGAAACAACGTGTCCGTCGATCTCCAAATGTGTTTGGACGATCATTACTAAATACCTTGCCTTGGGGTGTCCAGTCCCAATTCAAGATACCAGTCATCATCATCCCAACGATGTGGAAACTTCGGTCTTCCATTGCCATCTTCATCTTCGACTCTTGATCGTCGTGATGATTATTCAGAATGGGTTAAACCCGGTCTTTCTGAATAACTCGCGTATTTTGTGATTAAAAATCAAATATTGGAAAATCACACATTACGCCACATTTCCCACTCAGAGTATTCTTTTAATAAGATATTCATACTAAAAGATTCTCATTAATTTTATCAAAGATAAATTAATAAATTTAATCGTAAATCTTCCTTAAAAGATTTATTAAAAATTCTAAATTTGATTTAATATCCAAAAATCATTTTCACAAGATTATTTATTTTAAAGAATAAATCTTCTTTTAAACGGGTTAAAGAACTCGTGTCATTTAAACACAATTCACGATAAACCCACAAATCAATTTCCAAAATATGGAATTCCACAGAAATCAATCAGTACATAATCGATATAAATTTCTGTATCGGACTAACAATATACATGGAATAACGGCAAAGCCTCTTAAATTCCATATATAATATCGGTCTTCTATTACAGAAGCCCATCTCGATTATTACCAATCGAATTTCCACTTAATTCCAATTGAATATATATTAAATTGGAAAACTAGACTTTTAGAAAAATGCTTTTGTTAAATCTATGAATAGATTTATAAATTCCAAAAAATAATTTCGATGTAAATTGGATTAAAGGAGAAATGTCATTTAAAAACATCGTCCACGATAAATCCACTTCACATCTCAATGTATCTTATATCATGAAATATAATTGCAAATTTCAATAATCTTAATTAAAGGATTTCCCTTTAAATATTAATTCATTATAAAAACTATATATTTTTAAAATAATCATTAAAAATATTCTTTATACAAAAGATTCTAATTGGAAAGTATTCTTCACATTACATATTTTTATCTTTTACACATATTCTTTATCTTAAAAATATATTTAACTAAAATATCTTTTATATAAAAAGAATTTCTAGTGTAAGAATATTCTAATTTAAAAGATCATCTGAATCGAAATGCGACTCAACCATTTACCATATAATTTGGATTATATGGATTTAACACACATCATATATATGACAATAACAATATAATCATCAAATCATCCATTTCATCCAAAGTGTAAAATCCAACTGTGTAAGCGTTAAAATTAAATGATAACGCTCATCACAGCCTGTCGATCTACCGATCAACATACAACTAAATATTGGGATTAGTGTATGTTAATTTTCATCCCAACACCCGTGGGGTTTCAACCAACAAACAAATAATAAATTATTTGTGCGCTTGGGCGATGTGTGAAAATTATCGACCCAATCACATAAACAAGTCAGGTAACTTGCCTATGGCAGTGTAATAAACAATATATAACACGATGATAAAAATATCTCTTTTATTCCTGTTCTTTTTATCGCATCAAAAATGATGATAAAAATATAATCTTTATTTCAGTTCTTTTCATTGTAAATAAATGAAAAGAAAAATGTAATCTTTTAACTCCATTCGTAATAGGGGGGGTATAAATAATAACACAAAATATAACTATTCATTTCATGCTTTATTTGCAATAGAAAATGCAAATAAATATTCAACCTTTTTATTTGATGTTTATTTACATAGAGGAATGTAAATAAATAAAAAAAAATGTAACTTTTTCATTTCATAATATATTTGCATCTAAATTCGCAACAAAATGTAATTTTTATTTCTTGTTTGTTTGCAACTGAAGTTGCAAACAAAAATGTAATTTTATCTCCTTTATTTTATTTGCAAGACAAAATGCAAATAAAAATGCATATTCTCTTTTCTACATTTCGTTTGCATTGTAGCATGCAAACAAAAATGTAATTTTTTTTTTCTTGTATTGTTTACATTATGAAATGTTAACAAAAATGTGAATTTTTGATTTCATGGAATATTTGCATTGAAAATGCAAATAAAAATAAAAATGCACTACTTTAAAATCATGTTATATTTGTGTTGGAGTACACAAAAAATGTTCTTTTATTTTTAATGTTTTATTTGTGCTTAAGAACGCGAATAAAAAGACCATTTTAATTTTCTATGTTATATTTGTGTTTGAGAACACAAACACAAAGGATCATTCATTTCCTATAATGTATTTGTGTTTGGAAACACAAATAAAAAGATTCGTTCATTTTTCAAAATGTATTTGCATAAGTGAATGCCAATAAAAGAATAAATTTTACTTTAATATATATATTTGTATTCATAAATACAAATAAGAGAACAAGTTTCATTTTTAAATATATATTTGCATTTTTAGATGCAAACAAAAGAACAAGTTTATTTTTAATGTATATTCACATTGGTACATGCAAATAAAAGAATAATTTTATTTTCAATAAACCTTTGCATTGGCGAATGCAAAATAAAAGAACAACTTTTTTATTTACAAAATGTATTTACAAATATAATGTAACTTCTGAAAATAATTTCTTAAAGGTTTTGTTTGCATTGTGAATGCAAACAAAAAGGCCAATTTTATTTATTTCATGTTACATTCACATTGAAGAACATAATAAAAAGTTAACTTATTTCCTATGTTAGATTTACGTTAGTGAATGCAAAATAAAGAACAAATTTTGTTTTAATGCATAATTGCATTTGTGAGTGCAATTAAAAGAGAAAATTTATTTTCAGTGCATATTTGTATTTGTGAATACAAATAAAAGAATGAACTTTTGTTTTCAATGTTTTATTTGTATTTGAGGATACAAATAGAATAACATATTTCATTTTAATGGTTTATTTGTATATGTAAGTACAAATAAAAGGGACAAACTTTATTTTCTATGTTCACTTGTATTTGTGAAAACAAATAAAAAGAACAAATTATTTTTCAATGTTTTATTTGTATATCTGAATACAAATAAAAGAACAAATTATATTTCAATGAACAAAATTTCAACAAAAATGCAATCTTATTTTATAAACTCTTCATTTCAACAAAATGAAAATAAAGATATAATCTTTTTATTCTAATCTTTACGATGAAACCCAAATCACATTCAAAATGTAATTTCTTAATGTAAAATCTTTCTATTGAAAACAATGAACACATAAAAATCAAACCTTTTACATTGCTTCTTTTTATGATAACACTATTTCATTAAAAATGAAATTTTTAATGTTGCTTCTTTTTATGAAAACACTATTTCATTAAAAATGAAATTTTTATGTTGCAACTTTTTATGAAAACACTATTTCATTAAAAATGAAAATTTTATGTTGCAACTTTTTATGAAAACACTATTTCATTAAAAATGAAATTTTTATGTTGCAACTTTTTATGAAAACACTATTTCATTAAAAATGAAATTTTTATGTTGCAACTTTTATTGAACATCAAATTGACAAATAAATTATGACTTTTGATTGAAAACTATTTTTACATAAAAAATGAAATCTTTTGTTTTCATTCTTTTTAATGATAGAACCTCATATTAAAATATATCCTTTTTAATCACTCTTTTTAATGTAAACAAATCAAAATAAGAATGGATTTATCGCTCAATTTCTTTTGTAAATTCAACAAATAAAAATAAGCTTTCATTGTCGTTCAAGTTCTTATTATAATATTAACAAATAAAAATGAGTTTTTATTTGTCGATCAAGTTCTATTATTCATTACAGAATAATAGAAATAATATTTAATAACCTGAAATAAATTATAATAACTAAATCTGAATAAATATGATGTAATTCTGAATATAATATATTTTAGATCAATTTTAGATCTCATTTCTAATCGTAAATAAACTTCAATATTATCTGCAATTTTAATACGGATCTAACACATCGTACACAACAAAACATATCGCAATCACAACCAATGATTCATACAACACCAAACATTTCAGAATTGAATAAACATCATCATGCAATTATTTTTAAAGCGAGAAAATAATTTAATAAATAATTAAATAATAGAATTTTGAATTCTCACATTGAATTTTTGGCCAAAATTTTACTGTCTCCTTTTCAGCTGCGGTCTGCGCCATCGCGAAGCTCTTAATTTTGTGATTCCAACGCAATTTACGGTTCGTCAAACGGACCTCGTATGAAAGAGTTATGAATTTTTAAAGATCGGGTAATTAAATAATTAATTAATATTCATGAAAATACCTAAAAATTTCACTGTCTCAGAATTGGACAAAATTAGTGTCCACGCGTCCATCTCGTCCCCACGATCCCAACGCACCTGAAATCGTCGATTTTCGACTTCGTATGAGTGAGTTATGCAATTTTAAAGTTCTGGAAATTAATTAAATAATTTAAAAATAAAATAGAAAATACCCTCAGCCCATTGACCGCGAAACACTGTTCACCGCCGAACTTTGACCGCACTTTGCCGCTGCCTCGGGCCACCTGACGCCACGGGACCACTGCCAATGTCTTCGTCTCGGCGAGACGCACCACCACCAGAAAGAGCCGCCCCTAAAGCTTCTCCGATCATCGGGAAATCGTCTAGAAAGGATTTCGCCTCGCGGGTCCCACAGGCCGCCTCACACCTCCAAACTGCCTGAAATTTTCTGAGCATCTTCGTCTTGCGTAGACGAAGAACTTCCGTGTTCGTGACTTCGTCCAATTCTTCCTCGATTCACGGGAATTTCTTGATTTACGTTTTGAGCTTCTGAATTTCGAAAACAGCGAGCTTTAAGACGGGATTCCGGCGAATCCGAGCGCTGTTTGACAAAACCGACTACACCATTAGCTTCGTATCGTCGAGACCTTCGAGAAAACATATAATTTGCTATGGTTTGAAGAGATTTTATTTTTTTATGAATTTTAGAGGAAGAGGGAGCCGCCATGGAAATTGAGAAAAAATGATGGAAAAGAGAGCGGCTGCTGTGCATTTCGAATTTCAGCCCTAAAACTCAGAAAAAAGATAATATATACTATGGGTTTAATTTTGGTTTGGGCCCAAATATCATTATGTGCCCAATTACTCAATTTTCAACTGTTTTCTTCAGTTCAAAAATTCTTATAAATACATGCTGATTTCAAGATTAATAAAATTTTAAACATAATTATTTCAGGTCATTACGAACCCAACGAACCTGATTTCGTAATTTTCCGATTCCGTATGAATTTATTATAAATTTCCGAAGTCTGAAAATAGGCTGTATTTCCACTGTAAATATTATACAGGCCACAAAATAATTCCAAAAATTATAAATTTTAGAATTTAACCTTAATTTAATATTCCGAATCCATAGAAACTGGTATCGTCGAATTCGGAGTTCGTTTGCAAAAATTCTATTTTTCAGGTGTATATTTTAATATTTAAAAATACCAAAAATAGTGGAATTTTTCCGAAACTCAAAAATATAAGTTCTTATAGTCATTTTTATATGTAAACAACATTCTAAAACCAATGGAGATGGTTTCGGGTCCTAATTCCTTATTCTACAAAATTTAGCATTTTGGCCCTTATAAATTTCATAGCGACCTTTCTAAATATTGAATTGGCCATAACTTTTGATTCCCGTTATGAAATTTCGATTTTTTGGATTCGTTGGAAAGATATTTTTAAATAGATTCTAATATTTTTGGTTTCACTAAAATCCGTTAAATTTTGCATCCTGTACGGTCAGTCAAAGTTCAAGTTTGACTTTTCAAACTACCGCGTTATTTCTAACTCTTTTTATAATAATAATTAAATCATTCATTCTACTTCGATTTAAATCAAATTTGTGATCATTATTATTTAAATAAATTATTTTATATTGTCAAAATTCATTAAAATTTTCTAAAATAAAAATTTTAAATTGGTCCTGATTTTTGCGGGTTGTTACAGTTATGTTTTTATTTTTATTTTGATTTATTCGGAGGAAGAGGCACAGATAACTATCGAAGAAGAAGTGGAGTTTTGATCTGTTTTGCTGGAAAGTATAAGGCGTGTTTGCGTATATTTACAGGGGAAGATGACCAAAGGGATAGGTTCAATTTCACTTCAACATGCGCGTAGGGCTGTGAATGGGTAGGGTAGCTGGAGGAGATGAGACTAAACAAAGCAGAATGCATTATAGCTGTGTATACTATAGCTGCTGTGAAACTTTGACAAGAAGGAATAGGCTTACAACGTTCTAAATCAAGGAATGTGCGACTTCTAGTTATAGGGTAGCTGAAAGATTAGGAAAATTCAAGGCAGATAGGGTAGGAGAAGACTGCTCACTATGTGAGTTTTCACTTCAAGGAAATGCGTTGGATTGTAGGGTAATCGTAGCTATAGCATAGAAAAAAATTGAGTAAAGGCAGTACGTATTGCTTAGAAATTAAGTCTTCTCTTATTTATTTTATTACAATATTAGATTTTACTGCTCACTGTTGTGTACTGGTAACTGTTAAATTCGTACAATCACACACAAATCCCAAACATAATGGAAATGGACACACCGCTACGTCTAGATGTTCTGGTCCTAATGAAATTAATTTCGTTGGAAACCGACTCCGTTTGCACAATGGAGTTATTTTAATTTATCAGTTCACCCTTAAATTGCACGCATCGATAAAATAACTTTGATTGGCCCCAAACTAAAAATCTAACAATAATTAGCTATACATATTTCAATAAAACTTGTTTCGTCGAAAACGGAGGTTGTTTGAAAAGAAAACTATTTTTAAGGCCTATATAAATTATAATTAAATCTAAAACAATTCTATTTAAATAAAAATAAATTATTACTGTATATTCCAATATTACACATCTTCAAAATAAACCAATATATAATTTAAAATCAATATTAAAAATTTCGAGTTAAAATGATATTCAAATATATAAAAACCGCTTATATTTATTCAAATAAACGTTATCGTTTATTAACGAATTCCATATCGACTATTCGAAAATTTAAATTGGACATAACTAACAATCTATAACATGAAATCCAAATTTTTCTCCTCCATATGAAAATTACAATCAACAAAATTCCAACATTTCTTGTTTCACAGAAATCCGACTTAAAACGGATTCTGTATATTCAATTGAAGTTGAAAACACAATATTAAGAACTACCGCGCCATTACGAGCTCGATTTATATTAAATATAAATTTAATGCTTAAAAATTCATTTTAATAAACGAAATAAATATTAAAATCCATTAATATTCCAAATATGATATTTAAAATAATAATTTAAATTAAATATTTGACTACCGAAAACACGGGACATTACAATGGGCACCCAGAGTTTAGTGAAAAACAATAAACCCCAATTCGGTCATGGAATCGGTGTGAGAGCTTAAAAATAGTTATTAAAACTTTACTTAAAGTTGGGTAAGTCACGGGAACACGCCGTATAACACGGAACATGTTTCTTCTACATGAATACTAGTTTTGAAACAAATATCGCAATTATTTTTTGAAAATGAAGCTATTAAAAGACTTAGCTTCCGTTACACAATGCAACGCAAACCAGAGGATTGAGTTTTATTTTATAATAGCCAAGGTACGCTTTAAAATAAATACTTTTGATTTTTTTAAGTGAAGAGTGTAGAAAACCAACTTCAAATATAAATGTATCAATCATAGACGACATAGTACCCTATCCTACTATAAAGCCATAGTATACAACTAAAACCATAAAGTTTCGTATTGGAAATTGGTGTTCATTGTTACACCTCGTAATTTTATTAACATTAAAGAGGATAAATTAAATAATAATTAATTTAATATTCATAATTAAGGGAAATGGACTGCGCCTTTGCGTCCGCCTCGAAATTCTGGTCAAGATAGACATTTGGTTTGCGTAAAACGGACACCGTATGAAGAAATTATGAGGGTTTTAAGTTTGTATACAAGCAGAAAGAACATATATACACATATGAGTCACGTATGAGTCAGATATGAGTCAGACCCTATCCGGAACAATTCAAAAATCACAAATTCGTCAAGACGGCAAATTTCACGCTCTAGGGGGTCGCCCCCTTGAGGGGTGTCGACACCGGGGTCGACCCCCCTTAAGGGGTGTCGACACCGGGGTCGACCATGAATCGACCCACCCACAGGGGTATCGACACCCCTAGGGCTGATGTGGCACTCGGTTTCAAGGGGACTGGCAGCTATATATATGTGTCCAATTCTCCTATTTTCTTCATTGGAAATCATGTGAGCCAAATGCTGTCGGTGTGCCAACTGAGACGAATCCGTTTTCTTCAAACAGCTATCAGTTTTGCAAATCAAATCTAGAGATTCAAGATCCATTCTTCTTGTATTTTCTAATCCTAACGTTGTGAGCTTCTAGTTACTTTTAGATTTGAATATTTAAAAGTAAATCATGAAAGACTGTGATTTGGATATGTTGTAAACTATGAATCTATGCTATTGTTAAATCTTATACTAAGACATGATGGATCTATTTCTCTAGATCCAATGCAATTGTGGTTATTCTATTATGTCGCCTTTGTGGATCTTGAATTGTAACTATATTGTGGTTAATGTGAATTTGGACAGTTACAATGTTGGTCAGATCAAATTCTTTATGCAAATCACCTTTCACCTATCATATTGTATTTAGATATGTTGTAAATTGGACATGTGAATCCATATTTAGATCTAAACATGTTACTATGTCAACCTAATTATGTTAGATCTGTTTTTTTTACCACATTATAATTATGTTGGATCTAAATAGTTGGACACCTAAACGGTCAGTTAAGATCTCATTATGCTCACTATGACATCATAGTTATGTAGAACTAGTAATTTCCACAAGTTCATCAGTTTTATGCCCATATGTCCAACTTATCACCATGTTAGTTTATGTTTGTTCCAAATTATGTTAAAATGATCACTTTGGTTGTATTCCCATTATTTTCCCTATTGTCGTTTATGACTAGGCTATTGTCTAGCCCATTATTTTCCCATTAGTTAGGGAACGGGGGAAAAGGGTTAATATTGTCATAATTTGGATATGAACATTTTTGGACATATAATTCAAATTATTGGGTAGAGTGCACATTAACGCATTAGTGGTGGAAGTCTGCCCAGACCCGACCGGCATATCCAGCAGCCACTAATATTGAACCTAATGTGGGAGGTCTAAGTACGCAAATATGAATCGAGCTAAGACACGAGGTTAGTCCCAACTGTGGAATAAGACTGCCCGGACCCGATTGGCATATCTAGCATCCACACGTTGTAGGCCTAATATGGGAGGTCTAGCCCATTATAAACCATAAATGGACACGGTAATGAATTGGACTACTTAACAAAATCTAATCCATAGGGATTGTATGATTATGAACTAAAGTTAGGGTTAAGTAAATTAATTGGATAGTGGATGGGTTAAGCAAATCTGAAGGGGGTGGGTAATATTTACATATAGGCCCACAAACTTAACCATATAAGGTTATGTAATTAAAGACACCTAGTGGTATACATAACCAGAGGAAATAATAGAGTTATGTAATTAAAGACACCTTTTAGGGTAAGCAAAGTCAATGAAAACCTAGTGGGGGATACAAGACAAAGAGGAGAGCTTGTATCATATTGTGTGAGACCCATTTCATTCAGTAACCCGGAGTAGGTATCAAATAAAAGTACTCCGTACTAGGCGGAGAGGGGACACGCTTACTGACTGATTGTAAGGGATCCAAACGTGGAGGACGGTGTGGGCGGCGCAAACTAACCGTACCATGTGTGTGCATACGACCGTGACACCAGTAGATATGGTTGTGCACATCTTAGGAAATGAAGGGTTGCCACTTTAGGAAGTGATACCTCCTACTGTGGGGCCAGCACAGGGTATCTACGGGGTAGGGAGCCGATCGATTAGGGTAGTAGTTAGGGTATGTTTGGACATGTGCCCAAAGTCTACCGCCTTATAGTAAAAAGGGATCATCTCATTCTGGTTGTACTAGTAATTGTGCAGAGTATTCATTAGAGAAGTGTATACACCTTATCTTGTCTACCTTGTCACACCTGCCATTTATGTTGTAATCTCTCTTACCCACTTTATATGCCTGTCATGTTACTTTTATTTATCTACTTGCTAAAAGTCACTAGACTCGCCAGACTTTATGTCTGACCCTCTTGTTTCCTTCTTTCTTCCGTTCACCCCCCACCCCCCAAGGTTCGCAGGGAGGAAACACTCAGGCTTAGTCAGAACTCGGATATCATCTTGCTAGAGCTGCTTTCGAAGTATGGCTCAAGTTTTTTTCTCTACTATTCCTTTGTCTCTTTTATTTGGGAAATTATGTTTTCATTTAAGTATTTATGTACTTTGATGTTAAAAGACAGAAGTTATGTTATTGTAATGGTTTTTGAGACTTATGGTATTTTGGACCACGTTGTATGAATTATGTTTGAAATAAAAATTTGAATTTCCGCTGCTATCTTAATTGTATCTATCTTGTAATATTCTGTGTCTGTTTACCTATAACGCTTCACGGAACTTAATGCATTCCCTTTGTGAGTGACATTAACGGACGTGGGGTGTAAACTTGGTATCAGAGCTGAAGGTTACCAGATTGGGTAAAGTTTTTGAAAATTATTTTCAGAAAGATTTTAAAAGAAATCATTTTCAAAAAGAAAAGTCTGTTTTGAAAAACATTCCCTAAAAAGCCATATGTAATGTCCTTCAGTCCTTTGTCTAAATTTCTTCCTTTTTCTTTTCAGCATGTCTGGGGAACAAAACATTCCTAATATCCCAGAGGGCATCATGATACCCGGGTGGTTATGTAGGTATTTGGAGGCCACGATGCCTGCTGAAGGCCAAGGAAATGTTCTTCCCCCAGTTGCGCCAGTTATTCCTCCTCCTCCTCCCCCTCCAAGAGCAGATAACTTCGCTAAGATATGTAAAGACTTCCGTGCTATGGGAGGGAAGCCATTCCATGGGAACGAGACATTCATAGAAGCATGGAATTGGCTTAAAGAGACAGAGGACTTGTTTGTAATCTTCGAAGTAGAGGATAGAAGGAAGGTTCAGTTAGCTACTTGGCTATTGAAAGACGAAGCCTCATTTTGGTGGGAAGTCACCCAAGCTGGACGTCCGGTGGAAACTTAGGAGGATTTTAGATAGAGGTTCAAAATGAAATTTCTCTCCCAAGCTGAGAGAAGCATGCAGGTGGAGAGATTATTAGCACTCAAACAAGGAAACTTGATGGTGAAAGAATATGTGAATAAATTCAACCAGATAGCAAGGTTCAGGTTAGAGTTGGTGGATACACCGCACAAGAGGGCTTTGTGGTTTGCTAAAGGGCTGAATGAGCCTCTGGATGGGTTAGCCATGTCCTATATTCCAATGGGGGCCACCTTTTAAAAGCTTGTCGATATGGCACTAATTCATGAGGAAGACAAGGGAGAAAAGAAGGTTGAGGAGACATCGCAAAATAGGAAGGTGTGGCCCAAGAAGGGGCAGCAACAACAACAACATCAGCAGCAGAAGAAAGGAGGGAAGAATGATAAATGCAAGGATAAGAGAAAATGTCACAATTTTGGGAAGGAAGGCCACCTGATTAAAGACTGTAAGCGAAGGAAGAACTCTTACTACCACTGTGGAGAGATCGGACACTTTGCTAGAGAGTGCTCGAAGAAACAGGGATCACAGGGACTTCTGGAGGGCAGGTGCATGCTCTCGCGATCAATGCTCCTGATAGAGGTAGAAAAATTTCTGTGGAAGGTTTAATTTCTCTTTCAAACCATCCTAATAGAAGACTTTTTGATTCTGGCGCTTCACACTCATTTATATCAAGTTCTGTAGTTGAATCTCTACACTTAATTACTAGCATGGTAGCAATCCCGTAGTTGTTTCAAACCCCATTGGTGGTTCAGCTCATTTATCTATGATTTGTCGGGGTTTGAAAATATATGTGTTAGGCGTCGAGTTTGAATGCGACGCGTATGTGCTTGGGTTTATGGGCTATGGGTTGATTTTAGGAATGGATTAGCTTACCACTTATGGTGCCATTCTGTATTGTGATAAGAGGGTTGTTAGGTTTCTGACTTGTCAGGGAGGACCCTCGAGATTTCTTGTGACCCTCAAGGGTCTATTATGCTTAGCTTTCTAGAGTCTCTTGATGCATCTGTAGATGATATACAATTTGTTCCAGTAGTTCGAGATTATTCCGATGTTTTTGATGAGGTCCGGGGTTTACCTCCGAGGTGCGAGATCGACTTTCATATATATTTGGTAGACAATGCAAAGCCAGTTGCATTACCAGTGCGCCACATGGCTCCGAAGGAAAGGAAGGAGCTGAGTAAGCAACTAGGGGAGATGCTTGAGAAAGGGTTTATTAGACGAAGCATATCTGAATGGGGTGCGATCCAGTAGTATTCGCGACTAAGGCGAATGGTTCGCTTCGTATGTTTGTTGACTATGGGGAGTTGAATAAACTCACCAAGAAGAATAGGCACCCGCTTCCGAGGATTGATGATTTATTTAATCAGCTTGTTGGTGCCTTGGTATTGTATTTTCTCAATTAGACTTGGCCATGGGGTTCCATCAATTAAGGGTGGCTGAAGATAACATAGATAAGACTGCTTTTAGAACTCCGGACGGTTTCTTTGAATAGCTAGTGATGGCTTTTGGGCTAACGAATGCGACCGCCTATTTTGTCGATCTGATGAGTAGGGTGATTCAGGAGTTAATAAATAAATTTGTTGTAGTCATTGTTGATGATATTTTGATCTTCTCCAAAAGCAAAGAAGAGCATGCCCAACATTTGAGAGAAGTTTTGAAAACTCTCCGTGACCACCAACTTAAGGCAAAGTTCTCCAAATGCCATTTTTGGAGAAAAGAGGTGAGATTCTTAGGGAATGTGGTCTCCAAAGAAGGGATAGCTGTAGATCCCGTGAAAGTGGTTGCAGTGCAAGATTGGCAGATTCCTAAAAATGCAACCGAGGTGAGAAGCTTTCTTGGGTTGGCAGGTTACTATAGGAAGTTCATTAAGGACTTCGCAAAGGTATCAGCCTCACTCACTAGGCTGACGAAGAAGAACTTGGCATTCTCATGGGATATAGACTGTGACGTTGCTTTCCAACGACTGAAGAGGGCTTTGACAACAACCCCAGTCTTGACTTTGCTTGACAGGAGTAAAGTGTTTACAGTTAACACTGATGCGTGTGGTATAGGGCTTGGTGCGGTTGTAATGCAAGAAGGGAAAGTAGTATGTTATGGGGGTAGACAGTTGAGAGTTCATGAAAAGAACTACCCCACCCATGATCTAGAGCTAGCTTCCATAGTATTCGCATTAAAAACATGGCGTCATTATTTACTTGGAGAGAAGTTCGAGTTATACACCGATCATAAATCTCTCAAGTATCTGTTCTTGCAGAAAGACCTCAATTTAAGGTAACAACGGTGGATGGAGTTTCTTGCTTCTTATGATTTTGAGATTGCTTATATCTCTGGCAAGTGTAACGTGGTGGCAGACGCACTAAGAGGCAGAGGATGGCCTTGAGTCCTCTGTTTGTGGAGAGGAAGAGCTTGGAGTTCATCAACTTTTGATTTTAGACCCTCCATCGAGATTTTGCCTGATTTGTTTGCATCCTTGGAGATACGAATAACTCTTATGGACCAAATAGGAGCTTCGCAACAAGGTGACCCACAGATTTTAGACATCATGGGAAGACTCAGAAGAGGGGAGACTTCTAGTCACCTTAGTATATATGCCATAGATGAAAAGGGGTGGTTGTGACGAGATGGAAGGCTTTGTTTTCCTCAAACTGGAAGCTTGATAAAGGCAGTCCTAGAAGGAGCCCACCATTCTAAGATGACCATTCATCCAGGCGGTGATAAGATGTACAGAGACATGAAGAGGGTTTTCTTTTGGGCTGGGATGAAGAAAGATGTAGCCGAATTTGTTTCTCGATGTTTAGTTTGCCAGCAAGTTAAAGCTGAGCAAAAGAAGCCCGAGGGATTACTTCATCCTTTGGAGGTTCCTCAGTGGAAATAGGAAAGCATCTCTATGGATTTCATAGATGGTTTGGCTAGATCAAAGAAAGGCAACACCAGTATCTGGGTTGTGGTAGATAGACTCATTAAGAGCGCTCACTTTATTCCAGTTAAGAGCAAGAGGACGGCATCATGGTTTGCAGCAATTTATGTTCGTGAGATAGTTCGTCTTCATAGGGTACCTTCCAGCATCATAAGCGATTGTGACCCCATCTTTACCAGTGAATTTTGGAGGAGCTTTCAAGAAGCATTAGGTACACAATTGTGTTTGAGCACCGCTTATCATCCTCAGACCGATGGATAGACGGAGAGGGTGAACAGGATTCTTGAAGATCTTTTGAGGTTGTGTATCCTAGACTTCGGAGGGACTTGGGAAGAGCATATTCCTTTAGTAGAGTTTGCCTACAACAACGGCTATCAGACCGGCATCGGCATGGTACCCTTCGAAGCATTGTACGGATGACCCTGTAGATCACCAACTTGTTGGTGGGAATCTACAGAAAGATTATTACTTGGACCAGATATGGTTAGAGAAACATCCAAAAAGGTTGACCTCATTCGACGACGGATGAAGACAGCTAAAGATAGGCAGAAGTCCTATGCATACAAGAGAAGGACTGACATCAAATTTGAAGTGGAAGAATTAGTTTTTATCAAAGTATCACCTTTGAGGAATGTGGTTCGCTTCGGATCAGTAGGGAAGTTGGCACCTAGGTTTGCAGGACCATTCCCTATAACCGAAAGGATTGGAAAAATGGCCTATAGGGTAAAGCTCCCAGAAAATCTATCCGGTGTTCATAATGTTTTCCACTTTTCCCATCTACGGAAGTGCCTCCATGACACCATAGTAATTGTTGAGCCGAGTGTGTTGGAAGAAGTCAAAGTGGAATGGGAGGCGACAGTCAAGCGAGTTCCTACCCATATTCTAGGATCAGAAGTTAAGAAACTACGCTATAAAGAGATCAAGTTGCTAACGGTTTAATGGGGATATAACCTAGAAGATGCGACTTGGGAGACCGAAGACAAGATTCGTGCTTCGTACCCTTTCCTTTTCGAGGGTATGTTCTTAACTCCTTCTTCAAATTTTATCAGTACTTGTTTCTATCACTTGAGTATATCTTATCCATAGTTTTTTTCGACCTTTAGATAGGAATCCTATGGATGTAAACAAGTTTTTGAGACATGTTATGTTTGATGGAAGTAAGTGCATGCAAGTGTTTACTAGTGGTTGCCTGTGGACGCATATACACACACATTAGGCACTAGATCGGCTCAATCACTCTCATACTGCATATGAATGTGTGTCCATTTTCTTTTCTTTTATGGATGGAATGAATGAGTTAGCATATGGATGTTGCACTTGGACAAATGAGTGTGCACACATATAGAGCTTACATGTGATAATAGGACTGTTTGAATACATATTGGGTTCATGGCACTACCATACATTGCATTAATGAGGTCAATTGAATCAGTAGACCGCCTGATTTTCGCATTAGTATTGGGACATATACACACACCTTTGCATATATATTCATGTAAGCATTAGAAATCCTTAAGGACAATGGATGTCAGTGATTGATGGATGAGTAGATGGATGAGTAGATGGATGATGTACGGTAGGATATGCATTCTTCTCAACTTGGAGATTTCGAGGACGAAATCCAATAAGTAGGGGGGAATGTAACACCTCGTAATTTTATTAACATTAAAGACGATAAATTAAATAATAATTAATTTAATATTCAGAATTAAGGGAAACGGACTGCGCCATTGCGCTCGTCTTGAAATTCTGGTCAAGATAGACATTTGGTTTGCGTAAAACGGACATCGTATGAAGAAGTTATGAGGGTTTTAAGTTTGTATACGCGTAGAAAGAACATGTATACACATATGAGTCACGTATGAGTCAGATATGAGTCAGACCCTATCCAGAAAAGTTCGAAAATCAAAAATTCGTCAAGGCAGAAAATTTCCCACTCTAGGGGGTCGAGCCCCCTAGAGGGGTATCGACACTGGGGTCGACCCCCCTGAAGGGGTGTCGACCTATAGGACGACCCACCCACAGGGGTACCGACACCCATAGGGCTAATGTGGCACTCAGTTTCAGGGGGCCTGGCAGCTATATATATGTATCCCATTCTCCTATTTTCTTCATTGGAAATCATGTGAGCCAAATGCTGCCAGTGTGTGAACTGAGACGAATCTGTTTTCTTCAAACTACTATCAGTTTTGCAAATCAAATCTAGAGATTCAAGATCCATTCTTCTTATATTTTCTAATCCTAATGCTGTGAGTTTCTAGTTACTTTTAGATTTGAATATTTAAAAGTAAATCATGAAAGACTGTGATTTGGATATGTTGTAAACTATGAATCTATGCTATTGTTAAATCTTATACTATGACATGATGGATTTATTTCTCTAGATCCAATGCAATTGTGGTTATTCTATTATGTCGCCTTTATGGATCTTGAATTGTAACTATATTGTGGTTAATGTAAATCTGTTAATTTGGATAATTACAATGTTGGTTAGATCCAATTCTTTATGTAAATCACCTTTCACCTATCATAGTGTGGTCAATTTAGATATGTTGTAATTGGACATGTAAATCCCTATTTAGATCTAAACATGTTACTAGGTCATCCTAATTATGTTAGATCTGTTTTTGTGACCACATTATAATTATGTTGGATCTAAATAGCTGGACACCTAAATGGTCAGTTAAGAACCCATTATGCTCACTATGACATCATAGTTATGTAGAACTAGTAATTGCCACAAGCTCATCAGTTTTATGCCTATATGTCCACCTTATCACCATGCTAGTATACATTTATGCCAAGTTATGTTAAAATGACCACTTTGGTTATATTCCCATTATTTCCTTATTGTCGTTTATGACTAGGCTATTGTCTAGCCTAGGCATGCCGTCAATTTATGAGTGCGCTAGTTAGGGAACGGGGGAAAACGGGTTAATATTGGCATAATTTGGATATGAACATTTTTGGACATATAATTCAAATTATTTGGTAGAGTGGGCATTAACACCTATAAAGGGAAAGGTTTAATTAATTTATTAATTAATTAATAATGGAATGTCTAGTAATTACAATTAGAAATTGTAATTGTACTTATGACATGAGGTTAGGTTGCATTAGTGGTGGAAGTCTGCCTGGTCCCGACCGGCATATCTAGCAACCACTAATGTTGAACCTAATGTGGGAGGTCTAAGTACGCAAATACGAATTGGGCTAAGACACAAGGTTAGGCCCAACTATGGAATAAGACTGCTTGGACCCAACCGGCATATCCAGCATCCACACGTTGTAGGCCTAATGTTGGAGGTCTAGCCCATTATATACCATAAATGTACATGGTAATGAATTGGACTACTTAACCAAATCTGATGCATATGGATTGTATGGTTATGAACTAAAGTTAGGGTTACGTAAATTGATTGGATAGTTGATGGGTTAAGAAAATCTAGAGGGGGTGGGTAATATTTACATATAGGTCCACAAACTTAACATGATAAGGTTATGTAATTAAAGACACCTAGTGGTATACATAACCGGAGGAAATAATATAGTTATGTAATTAAAGACACCTTTTAGGTAAGCATAACTGGTATAGGGCTATGTAATTAAAGACACCTAATG
The DNA here is from genome assembly GCA_030737875.1 of Allium sativum. Taxonomy (NCBI): domain Eukaryota; kingdom Viridiplantae; phylum Streptophyta; class Magnoliopsida; order Asparagales; family Amaryllidaceae; genus Allium; species Allium sativum. Next base: position 573,982,729 of record CM060921.1, on the reverse strand, counting down.
GTATACATAGTCAGTGAAAACCTAGTGGGGGATATAAGACACCTAATGTAACACCCCTAAGTCCTACATCGTGGAAGCCTGTGTGAAGTGGGTACTTATATAGTAGAGCTCATCTCTTACTAACGTCGAGGCCTTTTGAGGAACAAAACCCCACACCTATACGGTAGCTAAGTTGGGGACAATATCTTGCGTGAACGGAAGTGCGGGTTGTTGTAGTGGTATCAGAGCCAATACCCAGCCGGAATTGTGGCTCCTGTGTGGACTACAACACTTGGGTGAGGTGTTTGTGAGCCAACGGGGACGTTGGACTCTGTAGAATGGGAGAATGTAACACCCCTAAATCCCACATCGTGGAAGCCTGTGTGAAGTGGGTACTTATATAGTAGAGCCTATCTCTTACTAACGCCGAGGCCTTTGGGGAAACAAAACCCCACACCTATACGGTGGCTAAGTTGAGGGACAATATCTTGCGTAAACGGAAGTGCAGGTTGTTACATATACATAGTCAATGAAAACCTAGTGGGGGATACAAGACAAAGGGGAGCGCTTGTATCATATTGTTTGGGACCCATTTCAGTCAGTAACTCAGAGTAGATATCAAATAAAAGTACTCCATACTAGGCGGAGAGGGCACACGTTTACTGACTGATTGTAAGAGATCCAAACGTGGAGGACGACGTGGGTGGTGCAAACCGACCGGACCATGTGCGTGCATGAGCTAGGCAGAGGGGGATAAGACGATCGTGACACCAGCAGATATGGTTGTGCACATCTTGGGAAATGAAGGGTTGCCACTTTAGGAAGTGATACCTCTTACTGTGGGGCCAGCACAGGGTATCTACGGAGTAGGGAGCCGATGGATTAGGGTAGTAGTTAGGATATGTTTGGATGTGTGCCCTAAGTCTACCGCCTTATACTAAAAAGGGATCATCTCATTCTGGTTGTATTAGTAATAGTGTAGAGTATTCATTAGCGAAGTGTATACCCCTCATCCTGTCTACCTTGTCACACCTACCATTTATGTAGTAATATCTCTTATCCACTTTATATGTCTATCATGTTACTTTTATTTATCTACTTGCTAAAAGTCACTAGACTCGCCAGACTTTATGTCTGACCCTCTTGTTTCCTCTTCTATCTTCCGTTTCCCCTCAGGTACGTAGGGAGGAAACACTCAGGCTTAGTCAAGACTTGGATATCATCTTGCTAGAGCTACTTTCGAAGTATGGCTCAAGTTTTTATCTCTACCATGGCTTTGTCTCTTTTATTTGGGGAATGTTTTCTTTTAAGTATTTATGTACTCTGATGTTAAAAGACAGAAGTTATGTTGTTGTAATGGTTTTTGAGACTTATGGTATTTTGGACCACGTTGTATGAATTATGTTTGAAATAAAAATTTGAATTTCCGCTGCTATCTTAATTATATCTGTCTCGTAATATTCTGTGTCCGTTTACCTATAAAGCTTCACGGAACTTAATGCATTCCCTTTGTGAGTGACATTAACGGACGTGGGGTGTCACATCCGTCCTGATGGCTGCTGATCCGAAAGATCGCTCACGAAGTGTATTTTCACGGTTAAGTCCAGAGCTTTGGAAAGCACCGTAATACACGTCCACACTATATCCAGGATTCCGAGTATCACTGCAGCTTAAGTCCAGGGCTTTGGAAAACATCGCTTACTCTTTCCTTCTGGGAATCAGGTATATGCCCTATCCCTTCAGGTGTGGAGCGACCACACCCAGCTCTCCTCGGTCGACCGAATCCATGACAACCCTAAAAGTTGTCAAATCTCAACCCGTAAGTTGCTCATCCTCATCACGAAAGTATACTGATCTAACCATCAGTTCACCATCATATAGTGTGTGGGGCTCGTCAAAATCACGACACACAAAGCTACGCTATATCAGCCATGATTTGATCATCAACCACAAAGCTCTGCTTTCATTACAACAGAAATAGTCTTTTATAGCGGCACATAACTGCAATTAAACAATATTATAGTGAACCGAAAAGTGTTGTATATCGACATGTTATAAAAAACAGTTGAACAATTATAACACACAAACTACCACTATAATTTTATAGCGGCTATGTGCGCTATGATACCTAAGGATAGTAGCTTGCTATTACCGCTATAAAACGTGTCATTCTTCATGAAAATAACGAATTTCTACAACATTGTATAACTTCAATAAAATATCAGTTCAATAACGGGTTTATCGCGCTATAACACTTATAGCTTCTATATTACATTATCTTTTATAACACTTTTCAATATATTATAATAATATCAATCAAATGAATCTTTACAACAATTTCAAAAGCGGTATATGACCCAAAAAATTATAATATTCAACAAATGTAACATATATTCACGATATCAAGATAAAGGATCAACTAACAAAAAATAATTTCAATATATATGTTTTCAATTTCATACTGATGTCAATTTAAGTTAACAAAAAATAAAACATAATTCAAATTTAAAGTCTACAATAAAACCCTAACCAACTGCTCTCCTCCATCAAACTTTCACAGCCAAGCTACCCATCTGATCTCTACTCCACACACTCACCACCCAAATGCATAAGTCGAAGACCATCACCATTGCATTACCACTACATGTACATCCATATATGATCTGAAGGCATATTTAACCAGTTACAAGTTATGCATAATTCTCATAAAATCCACATTTCATGCTGAAACAATGTGGTTCAGCCATATATAAAGGGTGTCTTAACTTTTATATCTAGATTATGTATTAGTTTTCTCCATGTGCAAAAAAGAAAATACTTGAAATTTCAAGACACACTCACTTTCCTAACTTTTATATTTGTATACTTTTTCCTTTTGCCATAGGAATAGACAACTCCAGTCTATTAATACTCATATTACCCAGTAAAATAAACATATCAAGAATCAGGGGACACCTATTTGTGAAAAAGAACCGATTATGTTTGCTTCTACTGCTAAGAAGGTCAATCTTACCATATGTAAAGAGAATCAACGACAATTTTTGCATTTCTCATTTTACTGGCCAACACTATTAATAGCCTATAATACCATATTTCCATGCTGCACAGTTATAGAATGAGATGTTAATTTATGAATAGAGGATCATTAACTTGAAAATAAATCATGGTATGTTCTACAATCTAACATAGCTAATATTGCTAGCATATACTGTAAATCGTGTACAATAATCATTGACAACTCAATATAATTTGGGTAAACATCTTAGATGTTGTCTGCTGACTGAAAAATAATTTGCAATTGACAGTACTGTGCTTTACCCTACTTTGCTGACCCAAAGTAGGTATGTAACAGTAAAATATTGGGTGTACATGTTAATGCACATAAAAAAGAAGGATGAAAGGTAATTGTTTATTATATTTTGAAGCATACCATATCATAACTCCACTTTTTTTTTATTATAGGTTGTTAAAGCATTATTCTTTATGTTCTTTTCTTTGTCTGAAAGATAACCATAGAATCATGTGTATTTTTAATTAAATAATGGTTTATAGAATACATGTGTCTACGGGCAAATGGGATAAGGATAAAAATATGTATCTGGCACCAATTATAAATGCCAATCATTGGATAAGAATGATAAACACTTGCCATGCTACTTACGACATAACAACTACGAGAAGCTGAATGACTGAAATGGCATGGAACCAATTTGACCAGGAAAATTTGAATCCAGTTCGTTGTGGTTTCAAAGATAAATTTAGTTTTCATAGAAGAAAATTAAAAATACTACATGTTAGTAAAAGTAAAGTTTTTAAGGTTACTAAAAGAGACCTTACTGTTTGTTTATAACAAATTGAAAGGATTTGCATAAAGTTCTAATTAAATTACTAATACATTTAGGTAAAGATAATTTAATGGCTAATTCAAAAAGTATACAATTCCTGTAACAACCCACCTCACAAAGGGAATGCCTTAACTTCGGTGGAGCATTTTTGGTAAAAGATGCAGATAAATTACAAGACAGGCAAATAAAGCAGCGGAAAAATAAAGTCATTTTATGAACAATGTAGTTCAGTCAAGCTTTTACAACAATTGTCTCAATCATACTTAAAAGTAATACATAGAACTCCTATCTTGATTCAAAAACTTCCAAGTATAAAAGAAGCATAAAAATAACAATGATATTCCCCAATAAAGCATGAACCAGCCATAGCAATGGAAGAGAGAGTCCAAAGCAATACATTGACTATCTCCGTGCTTGGAAAGAAAACTGAGCTAAGTGGTAGCATTTCCTCCCTGTGAACCTAGGGGGGAACGAAAGAAAAGAAGCGAAACAAACTAGGTCAGACATAAGTCTGGTTAGTCCAGTGACTTTCAGCATGTAAATAGGCAAAGGCATCATGACATGAATAAATTGAATATAAGACAATATCGTGATAACAAGGATAACAAGATAACATACGATTAGCATAGATATGATAAGGCAAGATAAACTGAGTACGCTTCCACTCTTTCTTTGTTTCGCTACTACCCTGTTATTCTGATTTCTATATCTCTACACCACCTAACTAGTGTTCCAACTAGTAATCTGTATAAAATGTTCATATGATAATGTGATCCCAATCCCCGCAATTGTGGTAGCCTTCAGGTGTACATCTATTGTGAGGATTCCACCTCAATCTGCCTAATTGCCATGAATATGTTAGATGTACCCTTACTACCCTATCGATTGACTCCTTACTTGTATTAATTTTCCTTGTGTCTGTGTCAGTCGGCCCTCTCTTGCGTGTAGATACCCTGTGCTGGTCCCACCATAAGGTGTATCAATCCTTATGATAACAACCCGACACGATTCAAGATGCACAGTGTATAAATACTGGTACCCAGTGCCTGCTTTTTCCCACTCCGGAGTACGTGCACACCCGTAATCTGTTGGAACCTACACTGACGTACCCCTGCCGCTATTTTGACCTCTTATAATCAACCTAGTAATCGTGCCCCACCCTGCCTAGTTTAAGGGTACCTTGATACATCTATGTGGGTTACTGCTGAAATGGGTCCCCGTTACTAGGGTTTCTTACTGGTTAAGTTTGTGGGCCTATAAAAAATTTAAGATGGCGTCCTCATCATGGCATTCTTTAATGGCGTCCTCCAAGAACGTCTTCTCCAAGATTGCGTCTTCGGTTAGTGACATACCGAATTTTTTTGATTCTTTGCCCTATTCTACGGTCAAAAGTGATGTTCCTCACGTGCAATCATACAGAGATGTTTTGGTAAATAATCCTCCGAAATTTTCAATTCCAAAAGAGAAATTCAAAGCGTCTTCTAATAATAATTATATTGAATTTCTTAGTGGTTTCAAATCCAAGAATGGTTGTTTTCGATGTGGATTAACAAATCATTGGGCGAGAGACTGTAGAAACGCTCTGGTGTGTTTCAAATGCAAGAAAATTGGGCATAAGGGTTTCAATTGTCAGTTAAATCGCAAATTTTCTTTTAATTCAAAAATGGCGACTGGCAAATTTGTCAAAATTTCTTCGGATAATTTTCCTGAGGCGATTCGATAGGCAAGATCTTTGGTAGTTATTTCGATTGCTAAGGGGTCTTTTTCTATGTTTCAAATTGAAGATCTACTTAAGAAGAAGTATGCTGATAAGGCGCCTAATTGGGGATGGGATGTTAAGAGGTTGGGTGATGAATTCATCGTGCGTTTCCCCCCTGCTTTGTTGAAGGAGAAATTCTTTGAGTCTATTATAGTTCAGGGTGGTATGTTGCGGATGAGGAACTGGAATGCGCAGATGGGATGTGTGGGTGTGAGAAAGAAACAGAGAATTTGGATTATTCTTAGAAATGCTCCGGTGGTTTGTCGTAAAGTTGATGTTCTGAGGAGGGTGATGTGGGATGTTGGTTATGTGACGAAATTGCAATTGGATGCTTTGCATGCTGCTGATTTCACTAGTATTAGGGCGGAGATTGAGGTTGATGAATCATGTGAACTTCCATCGACTGTTGGGGTGTGTGTTGAGAATTATGAACATGAGATGGTGCTTATGAAGTATGAAGGTGATCCAAATTTTAGGATGGATAATAAGATTTTTAAAGATCATGTGTTTGCAAAGGCTAGGAATGGGAAGTTGATGATACTGTGTAATAAGAAGAATTTTGTGCCTGAGGCTGGAACCTCTAGAGTGGGTGTAAGGGTGAATGTTGATGAAGTTGGTGGTGAGGAGAATCCGATTAATGTATCTTCTGATAAGGTTGTGGAAGACGAGGGGGATTCTGGTGATGATATGGGTGTAGATGATGAGGAGGATTCCAGTGATGATATGTCAAACTCTGATGTGGGTGTGGAGGATGTGGGAGGCTGTGATGTGGGTGTTGTTGATGGTGTGGAGGTAGTAACTGACAAGTATGGTGACTTGTTGGTTGTGGGAGGGAAGAGGGTTAATGCTGAGGAGAGGAATGAGGCTATGGTGAATTTTGATGCTTGCTCTGGGATTATGGGTGGTAAAGGCAAAAGGGATTTGGAGCATGGTGGAGTGGTAATGCTGCGCAGGAGTGCTAGGAGCTTGGACCACCCTCTGGAAGGTAGTGTTTTCATCCCTGCCTTTTTAAATTCATTATCTAGTGAGCAACTGCATGAATTGGGTAGTAGAACTCGATTTGTGATGAATGAGGAATTGATTAATGAGTTTAAGAAGAAGGAATTGGGGAGGGTTAGCAATTCATCGTGATTATTGTTTCATGGAACGTAAGGGGTTTGGGCACTTTTGAGAAGTGTCTTAGGGTCAGGAATTTTCTGAAGTCGTGCAAGCTAGATATTGTACTGTTGCAAGAAACTAAGCTTGAGTTTCCAGAAGATAATGTGTTTAGATGTTTGGGATGGGGTTTATTGGATGGTTGGAGCTTTATACCAGCTAATGGTAGTGCGGGTGGTCTATTTACCGGCTGGAATAGTGATAGATGGTTGCTGAAGCAGGAGGTTAAACAGACTCATTGTATACATTTATCACTGGAGTGTAGAGCTTCAAAAGTGACTTACTGCATTTCCAATGTCTATGGCCCTAATTCGAGGAGTGAGAGGAAGATTTTGTGGGAAGAGGGGATTAACTTCTCGCATTCATTCCGAGGTCCTTGGATAATTGGTAGTGATTTCAATGTCACTAGGTTTGAATTTGAAAGAAATGTTAGATGTACTGATCATTCGGGTGATATTGAAGATTTCAGTGAGTTTGTCAGAGAGTGCAACCTTATTGATTTGCCTATGCCAAATAGGAAGTGTAACGACCTAGAAATTCTACGTTTAAATATAAAGTAAATTAAGGATTTAACGTAATAATCAATGTTTATATTAAATTTTTTACTTAGAATTTGTAAATCTATTTATTTCAAATTGATTTTTGAATCAATCCGGGTAAGTATCAGTTCAATTTCAATATTTGAATCAAAATGGTTTAGAAAATTTAACGTTGTTAACATCTGTGAATATTTAAATGTTTATCAACGCCGTTTTATTTCTTTTCCGGTGCGTTATTATTCGACGTTTTCTGTTCGATTTATGTAAATCAAAATTTACATCGTTCGAAAATTTTCAAGTTCCCAGTGTATAACGCGTAAATGCCGATTACGTGATATTTTCCGTTATTGCAAAATCAGTTTAAAATTTATTTTGTAGTACCGTCTATGGTTGCAACGCTCGTGCATTCATTCTTTATTTGGGCATTATTCTTGAACGATCCCTTTTCTTCTTGTCCAAGAAAAATTAATCACACCATTTGCATTTTGCTACTTTTCTGAAATTGGTTACACAGAGGAATCTTTGCAGCACCTTTATTTCTATATAAACAATGTGTGCCCTCCTCATTTTACTCCATCTCTCCTCTTTCTCATTTTGTTATTTCAGCCGATATGCTCATTTTCCAGTCCCTCTTTAATGGCCTCCAAATCGATAGACCCAGGGCCGGCCCATACAAGTGGGGTGCCCTAGGCAAATTAAAATGCCCAAAATACAAAGCAAAGCGGAGGAGAAAAATTTTGCCCCAAAATTGCTGCCATCAGGAATCGAACCCATGACCACTCATCAAGTATGCCAACAACATACCACTCTGCTACACAACTACTTTGTTAGAAGTCTCCCACCGTAATTCTTTTCAACAGTAACTAATGTTCTTCTTCTATCTCCAGCAACCTGCTCCCTCCTGCTGCCCATCCAATGGTGGGTTTCCCAATTCGCTCGCCTCAAGGGCCTTGCCCTTGGGCCGGGCCTGGATAGACCCTCCTCAAATTAAATCCTTCCTCCATCGCCCACGGCCCGTTGCCGTTCACCGTCCGCCATCTTCGACTCCACCATCCCCAAGCGACTGCAGCTGCTTCTCCTTTTGCCTGCCTCTGAAGCCCTAACGAACCCGCTTTGCCTCCATCGCTCGTCAGTCGCCGAAGCCTTTGTCTTCTCGCAACCTGCTCAGCCCTCTTTTGAATTGAAGCACCGCCAGCGACCAAGCCGAACTCTGTCGTCGCTGAGCCCAGCGCTGTTGCACCGTTTTCCCTTTTCATCGCTGTTTATAGGTGAGTTTCGGCTCACGATTCAATTTATTTCAAGTTCGTCAACTTCAGTTTTGTGCTAGAATATAGCAGTAGTTGTATTGGTTAATTTATGTGATGTTTTGGCTGCTTTTCTCTGTTATCCTGACCTGAAATGTTGAAAGTTTGTTGAGCTTAAAAATTGAGCCATGTTGGGTACTTTAAACCATGAATTTTATGCACTATCCTTTGTCGACCCTTGGTTTATGGAAGTTAGAATGTGATTTGGAATCTACGTGTTCCGTCGAACATATGTGTATACATATATATATATATATATATATATATATTTATGTATGTATATACATATCGATGCCACACGTATATACCGAAACACGCCTGTTTTCTAGATTCATTTTGGCTTCCTGTCCATTCCGTCTAGATGAGTGCTATTTCGTAGAAGAAGGTGCATGTATATGTATGCGCCTGGTATGCATATATATGTACCGTATTTGAGTTTAGATCTAAATTAATCACTACACTTGACAACTTATTAAGTTTCCCTGCTGAATGTTACCTAGCGGTCTGCATGTATTTTCTGTATATGTGATATTGGGCACATTTGTGTTGTTTGCTTTATTAAATAGTATGGAATTCTTACATGCTTCATGTCACACCTGCTACCCTTGTTATTTTGCTAGCATGAACATCTCTGCTCCTTTGACGTTCTCTATGTGGGTACCTAATGATATGATCTTTTTCCCTGTACATGTTATTTCAAGCATAAGCCACACAACTAGTTAACTGATGAACTATATTTTTTTGGTTGGGTCCATTATGTTGGTTGAATTCATGGAAAGAAAAAAAAGAAAAAAAATAAACAACCTAAACAATATATATATATATATATATATATATATATATATATATATGTATTTGAAATGTGGATTTGTCCATGCATAGTGATATAGTGTAGAACCCTTGCTGTAAGAGTTTCCAGTTGGACACCCAAGTGTTTTTTTTGAGAAACCAAGACCCCATTCAAACAATGACAGCAGTTGAACACATATATATGGAAACATGTGTGAGGATTTTGTATGTGTGGTACCATGCAATGCACACCTGAATAAACAAACGCTCACGCATTTGATAAGATATAAAGTAAATTTGCCTTATTTTATTTCTGGAACCATTACCTATATACATGCTATTTGGAACTTTGCATTTCGTGACTCATGCTTGCCTTTTGAGTTTCCACGTTATACACATAGCCACCCACTTTTCTTTGTTGTATACATTTGAATTTTGGCATTTCTATGTAGTTGCGTAAGGACATTTAAATTGGCATGTAATAAACCAAAAAAAAAAAGGGTTAACTGAGTCCGAACACAAGTTACTCGCTATATTTTATGTCGGAACATGAACTGTCTCCTCACATATATTGTTCCTTTTCTTTGATCATTTAAATCCGAATATACTTAAGGTTGCCGCTTACTGAAAGTTCCATGCACAGTAGTCTACACGTATATTTGTTGTTTCACATGTATGAATGTCGGATTTGGTTTAGAATCAAGTAATAACATTGAAAATAAGCTTTTGCTGTTGAAATGAGATAAACAAGACACTTATATATATTATTCATGCATGTCTCCTGGCACTTGAATTCTTCCATTTTAGTTGCATGATATTTTACATTGTAGTGAACCTGCCATTTTAGTTGCATGATATTTTTACATTGTAGTGAATCTGTCATTTTAGCACATGGCATTTATACATTATAGTAGTGAACCTATCATTTAGTTGCATGGTATTTATACATTGTAGTGAACATTGTGGGCTTTGAGTATACCGTTGCTAAATTTTGCTTGAAAGATTCCTGTATCCAGTCTATATTCTTGTTTGTTTCCCTTTTGCAAAGCCTATCATAAAATATAGGTTAGTAAGGCACGTTGGTTGCTGCTGTAAGAAAATGTCAGTACAAATTTGATATTGTGTCATGTCCCATTTTAAAGTATGCCCCTAACGCCAAGAAAATGTCAGTAGAAATTTACATACATGCTGTTTTGGTACTTTACAGTCCGTGGTCCATGCACGCACCATGTTGAATTATAAATTGAGAAGCAACTCTCCTTCGTTTTGCTGTTCGCCATGCAACACCCTACATTAAGAACCTAACTTAATTTGCTTCCATGATTACCTGTTTGATATTGATATTGATAGGAGAAAATGACCTTGCATAAGCTACTAGTTGGCCAGTAAAGGGGTGGTCATGTTTTCACGTTGCATCCAAATATGGACATAATAGTACCCTCTTTCATTTAGATGAATACTGTTAATTGCCTCACTAAATACATGTCACGTTTTATTTTTGCTATGCATGATTTTAGGAGCTTCCTCATTTATGTTCCCTTTTAGGATGTTGTGGCGTTTTATTGCATATGCATGTCTTTAATATTGTTGTCGCTCATCCGTATGCTACTTTGCTAGGTTACACTCCATGATAGTTCACCAAATTGGGATACTCGAATTATTTAAAAAAATATATCATTGGGATTAAACTAATTATATTTAGTGTATATCAAAGTGTGCTAACTTGAAATAAGTTTAATCCTAACTCGGGTGTTTTGTGTATTTTGCATGGGACACTCGGGTCAGGCCTCAAGTGTTCCAGGTTTAAAGACATTTCAGCTCGCAACGAAGTGGAGAGGCACGTGAAGACGCTTACGCGCGCACTCGACAAACTGTAAAATTTTATTAAAAATTCATGTACTTTAATTCTTCTGCTGTTTACAATTAAAATGTTGTATTAACTCTGATATTATTTTGTGTAAAATTTCCGCTGTGAGATACTGTTCATTTTTTTTTTCTGTCTGTGATTCTGTGATTATTCTGTTTAGACCCGTAAGCTAAAATAACTATCTGTCTTTATGAACGCTTCGAGTTGGGTTAAATACCGACATGGAGCGGTCAAAAAGGCAGGTCGTTACAGTTGGTATCAGAGCTTTGGTTATACAAAGCTTAGCTTATCGGGTTTAAAAACTCATTAGAGATAGGGTAGCAATACCCTAGAATGAGTGGAATTGTCACAAGAATCACGCTAGAGTGAGCGTATTTTGAAGAATAAACTATTTTGAAAATATGAATTATTTTGAAACGTAAGGTATTTTGAAATTTAATTTTTCTGTTTCGAAATTCCCACTCTTCGATCTGTTTCTTTGATAGCTTCTTTCCGATAAGGTCTCATTTGATTTGGATCTCGATTTCATTAAAAATCCATCATTGAGATAAAGTAATCATATAACAAGTGAAATATATTTTGTACTTATGCTCAATGATTAAAAAGATAACTAATGAAGAATTTAAATTACGTAGGGAAGTCCTATTTAAGCCGTCTTGTACAACCCAATGGCAAAGACTGAGGAGCAGAAGGCCGCACGTCGAGAGCGAAGAGCGCTTTCCCGTAAGGAAAGGGAAGAGGCAATCACAGAGCATGAAAGGTTAATTAGGGAGAAACAAGGACCCGGTCCCTACGATAACGTCATTTGTTATAGATGCCATGAGAAAGGACATTTTATAGCCATGTGCAGTGGAAAACGAAAAAGAAGGGACGTAGAAGCTAGGGGTGCTCGCTTTGAGATTATATGTTTTAAATGCCGAAAAGAGGGACATTTTCTTAGTCGTTGTCCTGAGGTGAAGCAAAAGAAACACGTTCCCCCTACGTTGAAGGTCGAGGTGATGGTTTGCTTCCATTGTAAGGTGAGAGGGCATATTGCTAGAAATTGCCCCAATAGAGAAAAAGAAAAATTGGTGACACGTCCTCCTAGAGAGATGAGCCTAGAAATGAATATGGAGGGCGAGGAAGCTAGTCTATAAGTGAACTCCGTATAGAATTAAATACCTTGTTTTCTAAATTATTAGAATGTTGCCAACAAGAAGTTTTATTTGAGGCTTTCTTTTAAGTATGTACTGAATGTATTCTAAAACTTATTGTGCATGAAATTTTGATTTTTGGAATATCCAGTATTAGATAAATGATTAATTTTCTATGTTTTGGTTTAGTAAACGAATCGCTGAAGGGAATGAAACTTGAGTGTATGATGATCTCCAAAAGGATCCATGACGAATGAAATTGTAACTATGAAATCTTAGTTCACAAATCTTGAAATAAATTTGAAAGGTTAGGTGAAATACTCAAACAACTTAAATGATATTCAACTTGGAAAAAAAATTGAGTGAAACCATATGTGATTTTAAATCCGAACCGATATTGATAAAGTGTAAGAATCTCTGATTTTTTTTAAGTGTCGAGATACAGAAGCGTTCGAATTTGTAAGATGATTTATACATGAAATGAGGCTAATTCAAACTACTGAATTGAAAGTTAATGATATGAAATAATGATCTTCTTATATATAATGGAAATTCGAGTGTAGTCTGACTGAACAATTAGTTCAGCTTGAAAATTTTCCAAATTGAGTTTTAAGTTAAATTGAGTTTAACTTCGATATCAGAAATCAACGTTTAGATGAGCTTGGAATTTCGGATAAATTGATTCGGGTTGGACTATTTCTTGAGATTAGTTTATTTATTTTCAGTAAATACATATGATTTACCACGATTTTATTTAAACTATATTTATCTATCTTATTTAAACTATTTTATACGATAACCTTTCAGTTTAACTCAAAACTATTTTATATCAAACTTATTATTTATTTGAACTATTATTTACAAAACTTATCCAATTTATTCAAACCTATTTTACCGAACTTATTTAATCTATTTAAACTATTTTACATGGAAACTTGTCTAATTTATTTAGACCTATTTTATCAAAAACCTATTTGCTTTATTCAAATCCATTTTATATCAAGCTTATTATTTTACTTAAACTATTTTGTTTATAAATTTACTATGTTAGAAAAAAAAGAGATATTATTTCGATCCGAGCAATTTAAGTCCGACTAAATGTAAAGACCCAATTGAATAATGATATTTAGGATGTGTGATCCAAATCGAATGTGAATTTTTGATAGTGAATTGATTTGTGAATATGAATTCGAATTTGCAATGATATTAAATATCTGAACTGATTGAGAAATAAAAGTATTGAAATGAAAATTTTGAGACTCTTCAAAATTTTGGATATTTGATATGGAAGTTTCCGAACCTATATATATTAAAGATTTAAATTAGAACGATGAGTAATTCGAGAATTATTGATTTGAAGGGTAATTGATATGAAACGAAACCTTATATAATGAAATTTTTATAAGAATGATATGTTTGGAAACATTATTTGAAAGGAAAATCTTATGAAAAGTTAATTTTATATTAGCGATACATGCAGAACGAAATGAAATACTATGTATAGTATTATATGTTTTCAAATTGAAGATATGGGAAGTACCTTCCATCGAAAATCGCGATTCCTACTCGGTAGGGTTGCGTTGGAACTCCACCCGACGGGAGTGTCCATCGAAAATCGTGATTCCTACTCGGTAGGGTTGCGTTGGAGCTCCACCCAACGGGAGTGTCCATTGGAAATCGGGATCCTACTCGGTAGGAACACGTGCGAAATACCACTCGGTGGGGTCACTTTGATCTACTATACTAATCATTTTATATTACCATAGCGTAATTCGAGGGCGAGATGCGTACGGTTACAAGTGATTCCACTGGGATAGTGGCGTAACCGCTGAGTAACCGCGATCTATACAACAACCATGGCGAAATTCAAGGGGTGTGATACCTATAGTTACAAGGGATTCCACTGGGATAGTGGCGTAACCACTGCGTAACTACGATCCATGGGGGAATGTGCTTTCCATATCTATTTTAAAAGTTTTAAGTATTTTCACTAGGAGTTGAAACAAGTATGTTAAGTACTTGGAGATTTTAGTCATGCATCTGATCAACGTATGCCTAAATTCTGTAAGAACAAAAACAAACTTGTTAAGACTTCGAGTTATAGAAGTATTTTGACTTTAAATAACAAATCAATACCATGAAAATCTAATATTATATCACGTCAACATAATAAACTAAGAAAGAGGTTGTAAATATTTTGTAAGTTCATAGCTTTGAAATATATTAAAATACTAATTTTCGTCTTGGAAAAGAAAAGAACTAATGAAATAAATACGTAGTTGAACGTAAATCATTTTATTCGCATAACAATTCTGATTCAGTTTGGATATGCAATTTTGATTCTAAATAGAATTGTCCGCTTGATTCTCGACGGCGAACACTGATAGGAGTTTTTGATATGAATTTGAAATTCTCTATCATAGTTTATTTCTATGCAAGGAGAATAGAAGTTTCTAATCAAGAAGTCGAATTAGAAGTTCGCACTAGGGTGATCGAGTTAACAATACTAATTAGAAGTAAAATTCTTTTTTGAACAAGCAATCAAAGTCAATGTGCGTATGAATGATATATCGTTTAATTACCAATTCCTTATTTTATTCCTTTTCGAGGACGAAAAGTTTAAAGTGGGGGAGAGTGTAACGACCTAGAAATTCTACGTTTAAATATAAAGTAAATTAAGGATTTAACGTAATAATCAATGTTTATATTAAATTTTTTACTTAGAATTTGTAAATCTATTTATTTCAAATTGATTTTTGAATCAATCCGGGTAAGTATCAGTTCAATTTCAATATTTGAATCAAAATGGTTTAGAAAATTTAATGTTGTTAACATCTGTGAATATTTAAATGTTTATCAACGCCGTTTTATTTCTTTTCCGGTGCGTTATTATTCGACGTTTTCTGTTCGATTTATGTAAATCAAAATTTACATCGTTCGAAAATTTTCAAGTTCCCAGTGTATAACGCGTAAATGCCGATTACGTGATATTTTCCGTTATTGCAAAATCAGTTTAAAATTTATTTTGTAGTACCGTCTGTGGTTGCAACGCTCGTGCATTCATTCTTTATTTGGGCATTATTCTTGAACGATCCCTTTTCTTCTTGTCCAAGAAAAATTAATCACACCATTTGCATTTTGCTACTTTTCTGAAATTGGTTACACAGAGGAATCTTTGCAGCACCTTTATTTCTTTATAAACAATGTGTGCCCTCCTCATTTTACTCCATCTCTCCTCTTTCTCATTTTGTTATTTCAGCCGATATGCTCATTTTCCAGTCCCTCTTTAATGGCCTCCAAATCGATAGACCCAGGGCCGGCCCATACAAGTGGGGTGCCCTAGGCAAATTAAAATGCCCAAAATACAAAGCAAAGCGGAGGAGAAAAATTTTGCCCCAAAATTGCTGCAATCAGGAATCGAACCCATGACCACTCATCAAGTATGCCAACAACATACCACTCTGCTACACAACTACTTTGTTAGAAGTCTCCCACCGTAATTCTTTTCAACAGTAACTAATGTTCTTCTTCTATCTCCAGCAACCTGCTCCCTCCTGCTGCCCATCCAATGGTGGGTTGCCCAATTTGCTCGCCTCAAGGGCCTTGCCCTTGGGCCGGGCCTGGATAGACCCTCCTCAAATTAAATCCTTCCTCCATCGCCCATGGCCCGTTGCCGTTCACCGTCCGCCATCTTCGACTCCACCATCCCCAAGCGACTGCAGATGCTGCTCCTTTTGCCTGCCTCCGAAGCCCTAACGAACCCGCTTTGCCTCCATCGCTCGTCAGTCGCCGAAGCCTTTGTCTTCTCGCAACCTGCTCAGCCCTCTTTTGAATTGAAGCACCGCTAGCGACCAAGCCGAACTCTGTCGTCGCTGAGCCCAGCGCTGTTGCACCGTTTTCCCTTTTCATCGCTGTTTATAGGTGAGTTTCGGCTCACGATTCAATTTATTTCAAGTTCGTCAACTTCAGTTTTGTGCTAGAATATAGCAGTAGTTGTATTGGTTAATTTATGTGATGTTTTGGCTGCTTTTCTCTGTTATCCTGACCTGAAATGTTGAAAGTTTGTTGAGCTTAAAAATTGAGCCATGTTGGGTACTTTAAACCATGAATTTTATGCACTATCCTTTGTCGACCCTTGGTTTATGGAAGTTAGAATGTGATTTGGAATCTACGTGTTCCGTCGAACATATGTGTATACATATATATATATATATATATATATATATATATATATATTTATGTATGTATATACATATCGATGCCACACGTATATACCGAAACACACCTGTTTTCTAGATTCATTTTGGCTTCCTGTCCATTCCGTCTAGATGAGTGCTATTTCGTAGAAGAAGGTGCATGTATATGTATGCGCCTGGTATGCATATATATGTACCGTATTTGAGTTTAGATCTAAATTAATCACTACACTTGACCACTTATTAAGTTTCCCTGCTGAATGTTACCTAGCGGTCTGCATGTATTTTCTGTATATGTGATATTGGGCACATTTGTGTTGTTTGCTTTATTAAATAGTATGGAATTCTTACATGCTTCATGTCACACCTGCTGCCCTTGTTATTTAGCTAGCATGAACATCTCTGCTCCTTTGACGTTCTCTATGTGGGTACCTAATGATATGATCTTTTTCCCTGTACATGTTATTTCAAGCATAAGCCACATAACTAGTTAACTGATGAACTATATTTTTTTGGTTGGGTCCATTATGTTGGTTGAATTCATGGAAAGAAAAAAAAGAAAACAAATAAACAACCTAAACAATATATATATATATGTATGTATTTGAAATGTGGATTTGTCCATGCATAGTGATATAGTGTAGAACCCTTGCTGTAAGAGTTTCCAGTTGGACACCCAAGTGTTTTTTTTTGAGAAACCAAGACCCCATTCAAACAATGACAGCAGTTGAACACATATATATGGAAACATGTGTGAGGATTTTGTATGTGTGGTACCATGCAATGCACACCTGAATAAACAAACGCTCACGCATTTGATAAGATATAAAGTAAATTTGCCTTATTTTATTTCTGGAACCATTACCTATATACATGCTATTTGGAACTTTGCATTTCGTGACTCATGCTTGCCTTTTGAGTTTCCACGTTATACACATAGCCACCCACTTTTCTTTGTTGTATACATTTGAATTTTGGCATTTCTATGTAGTTGCGTAAGGACATTTAAATTGGCATGTAATAAACCAAAAAAAAAGGGTTAACTGAGTCCGAACACAAGTTACTCGCTATATTTTATGTCGGAACATGAACTGTCTCCTCACATATATTGTTCCTTTTCTTTGATCATTTAAATCCGAATATACTTAAGGTTGCCGCTTACTGAAAGTTCCATGCACAGTAGTCTACACGTATATTTGTTGTTTCACATGTATGAATGTCGGATTTGGTTTAGAATCAAGTAATAACATTGAAAATAAGCTTTTGCTGTTGAAATGAGATAAACAAGACACTTATATATATTATTCATGCATGTCTCCTGGCACTTGAATTCTTCCATTTTAGTTGCATGATATTTTACATTGTAGTGAACCTGCCATTTTAGTTGCATGATATTTTTACATTGTAGTGAATCTGTCATTTTAGCACATGGCATTTATACATTATAGTAGTGAACCTATCATTTAGTTGCATGGTATTTATACATTGTAGTGAACATTGTGGGCTTTGAGTATACCGTTGCTAAATTTTGCTTGAAAGATTCCTGTATCCAGTCTATATTCTTGTTTGTTTCCCTTTTGCAAAGCCTATCATAAAATATAGGTTAGTAAGGCACGTTGGTTGCTGCTGTAAGAAAATGTCAGTACAAATTTGATATTGTGTCATGTCCCATTTTAAAGTATGCCCCTAACGCCAAGAAAATGTCAGTAGAAATTTACATACATGCTGTTTTGGTACTTTACAGTCCGTGGTCCATGCACGCACCATGTTGAATTATAAATTGAGAAGCAACTCTCCTTCGTTTTGTTGTTCGCCATGCAACACCCTACATTAAGAACCTAACTTAATTTGCTTCCGTGATTACCTGTTTGATATTGATATTGATAGGAGAAAATGACCTTGCATAAGCTACTAGTTGGCCAGTAAAGGGGTGGTCATGTTTTCACGTTGCATCCAAATATGGACATAATAGTACCCTCTTTCATTTAGATGAATACTGTTAATTGCCTCACTAAATACATGTCACGTTTTATTTTTGCTATGCATGATTTTAGGAGCTTCCTCATTTAAGTTCCCTTTTAGGATGTTGTGGCGTTTTATTGCATATGCATGTCTTTAATATTGTTGTCGCTCATCCGTATGCTACTTTGCTAGGTTACACTCCATGATAGTTCACCAAATTGGGATACTCGAATTATTTAAAAAAATATATCATTGGGATTAAACTAATTATATTTAGTGTATATCAAAGTGTGCTAACTTGAAATAAGTTTAATCCTAACTCGGGTGTTTTGTGTATTTTGCATGGGACACTCGGGTCAGGCCTCAAGTGTTCCAGGTTTAAAGACATTTCAGCTCGCAACGAAGTGGAGAGGCACGTGAAGACGCTTACGCGCGCACTCGACAAACTGTAAAATTTTATTAAAAATTCATGTACTTTAATTCTTCTGCTGTTTACAATTAAAATGTTGTATTAACTCTGATATTATTTTGTGTAAAATTTCCGCTGTGAGATACTGTTCATTTTTTTTTCTGTCTGTGATTCTGTGATTATTCTGTTTAGACCCGTAAGCTAAAATAACTATCTATCTTTATGAACGCTTCGAGTTGGGTTAAATACCGACATGGAGCGGTCAAAAAGGCAGGTCGTTACAGGAAGTATACTTGGAGTAGCAGAAGAGATCCTCCTACTTTAGTAAGACTGGACAGATTTTTCATTAACACTGAATTTGAAGATGTTCATCCTCTTTCTTCCCAGAAAGGGATGTTATCTTTGATTTCTGATCATTGTCCGATTTTATTTGACAGTGGTGATAGTGAGAAGAGAAAGGCATTGTTTAGATTTGATAAGATGTGGTGTTTGGAAGAGGGGTTCGATGACTTGATTAGAAGGAAGTGGGAGGAGTTTGGTGATGTTGGGGATGCAGCGAGCAGTATTTGCAGGAAATTGAAATTGCTTAGAATTTTTTTGAAGAAATGGAATAGTGAAGTGTTCGGTAATATTAGAGTTAAAAAAGAAAAGCTAGAAAATGAAATACTCGAGCTTTGCATTTTAGAAGAGGAGAGGCTATTGGATGTTGAGGAAAAGATGTTACTTAAGAATATGGAGAGAGTTGTTAAAAGTGATAGATCAAGAGGAAATTTATTGGAGGCAAAGATCGAGATCTCAGTGGCTGAAAGAAGGAGATAATAATACTAGCTATTTTCATCGAGTAGCTAATGGCAGAAGGAGGTCGAATTTGATTAGTAGTATTGAGAAAGATGGTGTTGAGGTTTCAGCGCAAGAGGATTTGAATAATTCTTTTACTGAATTTTATAAGAAAATTTTTGGGGTGTGTAGTGTGAAGCGTGTGGATGTTGACTGCTCTTTGTTGTATCCAAACAATGCTGACTTGTGTGGTTTAGATGCACCATTTACAGTTGAGGAAATTATGGTTGCGCTTAATGAAATGCCAAGTGACAAGGCACCAGGCCCAGATGGTTTTCCAAATTTCTTCTTCAAGAAATATTGGAATTGGCTGCAAGTCGATGTGCTGAAGTTGTTTGATGAACTTTATGAAGGTGTTTTGAGGTTGGATAAGCTGAGCTATGCTAATGTAGTGTTGATTCCGAAGAAAGAGGGTAATGTTACTGTTGCAGACTTCAGGCCAATTAGTTTATTGAATTGTACGTTCAAGCTTATCACGAAGGTGTTGGCAAATCGGCTGAAGTTGAAAATGGAAGTACTAATTGATAAATCTCAAACTACGTTTATTAAGGGAAGGTCAATTTTAGATGGGGCGGCTTTGGTACAAGAAGTGATCTCGCATTGTAATAAATTCAATGATCCATGTGCAATTCTGAAGTTGGATTTTGCGAAGGCTTTTGACACTGTTGACTGGAACTTTCTCATTGATGTTTGTAAAGCCAGAGGTTTCCCTGCTAAATGGGTCGAGTGGTTGATTTGTGTTTTGTCCTCTAGTAGATCGAATATATGTGTTAACGGCATTGCTGGAAAAACTATCAGATCTAAGAGAGGGCTTAGGCAAGGCGATCCACTTTCGCCATTGCTGTTTGATTTGGCTGCAGATGTTTTTGCTCAAATTCTGAGAATTAGCAGTGATAGAGGCGTTATTCAGAGTTTTGGTAGCGAGCACATTACTAGGGGCATTAATTCTCTGCAGTATGCAGATGATACTATTATTTTCAGTAAGCCTATTTGCAAATACATTGCTGCTTTGAAATTTTTACTCTATTCTTTTGAGAGTTTATCAGGTTTGAAGATAAATTTCCACAAAAGCTGCGTGTATACAATTAGATGTTCAGATGAGCTCAAATCTTGCTGCGCTGAGATTTTAAATTGCAATGTTGGTGATTTTCCTCTCAATTACTTGGGCATGTGTATCAGGTCAAAGAAGCTTTTGAAACAAGATTGGCATCTGATAATTGACAAGGTTGATCGTAGGCTTGCTAGATGGAAGGGTAGTTCTTTATCGAGAGTTGGAAGGCTGGTGTTGGTGAATTCAGTCTTATCTGTTGTGCCGCTTTATTGGTTTTCATTTGTGAGATGTCCAAATTGGGTGTTGATTAAGATAGATGCGTTGAGGAGGAATTTTTTCTGGACTGGTTCGAAAGAAACTTCCAGCTTATCTTGTCTTATCTCTTGGCAACAAGTCTGCAAATCAAAGAATGAAGGTGGTTTAGGTGTGGTCAACTTGATGAATATGAATTCAGCCTTGCTTTGCAGGTGGATTTGGGATATGATTGTGGATAGAAACTCATTTTGGAAGGATTGGATTATAAATACGTTGTATGATGGTTGTTTTGATTGGAATTGTGATTTTTCAAACTGTTCAGTGTTTTGGAAGGGGGTTATGAGCAATGTGAGTTGGTTTAAGATTGGCATTGAAGTTGTAGTGAAAAGTGGGAGGAGTGTTTCTTTCTGGAGGGATAGATGGCTTCTTCCAATCTCTTTAGAAGCGGAATTTGGTGAGTTATTTGATTTAGCGTGCAATAAAGACTATTCAGTGGAAGATATGTTCGATGAAGAGGCTGTGAATTTTAAATGGAAGCTCACTTTTTGCAGAGTGGTAACTGGTTTGGCGCTGAATCAGTTATGCTATTTAGTTAGACTGTTAGAAGGGCTCTCTTTGTGCGATGAAAGGGATAAGTTTGTTTGGAAATTGGATGGTGCTGGTGGATCTTTTAATGTAAGGAGCATGTATGAAGTGTTGAACTTTGGAGGAAGAAGTTGGTCATGTTTTGATGTTATGTGGAATTATAAAGTAGTTCCTTTAAAAGTCAGAATTCACATGTGGACAGTGATACATGGAAAGTTAAACACTACTGCTAATTTGAGAAGGAAAGGAATGAATTACATTGAAAAGTGTGTTTTCTGCGATGGTAATGTGGAGGATTTCAAGCACATTTTTTGGGAATGTGATTTTGCATTCTATGTTTGGACAAAATGTCTGGTGTTCATGAATGTGGATTTGGCTCGGAGGGATTACATTAATGATTCGTTTGAGTTTTGGCAATATCAGATTGGCGATATGCTTCCTGTGGATAGAAGGGATATGTTTGTTTTGTTGTTTTTTGCATATACTTGGATTCTCTGGAATGAGAGAAATTCGCGGAAATTTAAATTCAAGATGAAATGTGGTAATTCGGTTATCGTGTTGATTCTCAAATATGTGTTTTCATGGACAGGATGTTCGAATTGGAAATACTTTGATAGCATTGGAGCTAGGGTGCGAGACAGAGCTAGAGGTAGCCGATGCTGAAGATGGGCGAAGTTGCTTGCTTTTACTACTTGTTGTGTTTGAATATGTAATATGATATGTAATGGTAGTGTATTTGTATTTTGTATGTTGTATGGGCGGTTGCTGTGCTTTGTTATGGGTTGTATTTTGCTTTCTTTTGGGTGGGTTGCAGTCTGTAGCTCTTTGTAAACTGCTTTTTGTTGCTGTTTTATTATAATTAAGACGTGAATCAGTTAATTCACCACCTTTTATTTCAAAAAATAAGTTTGTGGGCCTATATTTACTAATATTACCCACCAACCCGATATGTACTTAACCCTCCCACTGATTCAAACATGTTTTCTTAATGGTTAAGTTTGTGAGCCTATATTTACTAATATTACCCACCAACCCGATGTGTACTTAACCCTCCCATACATTATGTCATATTGGTTAAGTGTTGTCCATTCATGTTAACTTAACCCACCTACTCATCATGTCA
Source organism: Allium sativum (assembly GCA_030737875.1). NCBI lineage: Eukaryota > Viridiplantae > Streptophyta > Magnoliopsida > Asparagales > Amaryllidaceae > Allium > Allium sativum. The sequence continues at coordinate 573,959,941 of CM060921.1, read as the reverse complement.
TGTTGGTTAAGTATTTCCTATTAACTTAACCTCCTTCATTCATCATGTTATATTGGTTAAGTATTTCCCATTAACTTAACCTCATTCGTTCATCAAGTTACATTGGTTAAGTGTTTCTTATTAACTTAACCCCACTCATTCATTATGCTGTATTGGTTAAGTGTCATCAATCAATTCGAGTTAACTTAACCCACCCACTTGTCGTGTTACATTGGTTAAGTGTTGCTTTCTTGTGTTAACTTAACCCTTCCACGCATCCTGTTATATTGGTTAAGTGTTGCTCTCTTGTTTTAACTTAACCCTACCCATTCATCATGTCATATTGGTTAAGTGTTTCTTATTAACTTAACCCTAGTCATTCATCATGTCATATTGGTTAAGTGTTTCTTATTAACTTAACCCTTCTCATTCATCATGTCATATTGGTTAACCCTGCTCACTTATCTAATTAACATGTTATAACAGTTAAGTGTTCTAAATTTACTTAACCCCACCTTCTTGTCTAATTAACATGTTATAACGGTTAAGTGTTCTAAATTTTACTAAAACTTACCATTCTTAGCATGTCTGTTTATTGACATTAATTTATTAATGCCCCAACCTCTCACATTAGAACTGTTGTTTGCAGTTGTTGGATGTGTCGGGCGGTTCTGGGCAGACTTCTACCGCAAACTCATTCTAACCTCGGGTTCTAGGCTAAATGCGCTAACCTCTCACATTAGATCTGTGTTGTTGCGGTTTCTGGATGTGTCGGGCGGTTCTGGGCAGTTTTACACCGCAACTCAATCCAACCTCGGGTTAGGCATGTTTATCTTTTAGCATATTTACCATACATGTCCAAGTCTAGATTTTATATGCTAATCATCCCAAATTCACTAAACTAGTCATGTTCCAATTCTCAAGTTATACCCCAACAAAGCTGATTGCAAGTTATGCCCCACAAATTCAAATTTCAAGTTATTACTCAAAATAGGTTACACCCAATTTTCCCAAATTTGCAATAATAGTCATGCCCCAAAAATCACAATATAACACATTCCCTAAGGTTTAGTCATATTGCACCGTACAAAATATTCTCCAAAAACCCCCAACCATGATTCACGGTATAAACTATGCCAAATTATAGCCTTTAATTACAGTGCATGCCAATTACCCAAAATCCCAATTTAGGCGTGTTCACATTTAACAGTTATCCCTATCTTACTATAGGTTTTCATGCCTAAGCTATATATCACTATACACAATAATCCCCTTCTTCCAAGTCATAAACTATCATATATAATATGCCCCAATTTTAGGTCTTAAACCACAACATGTACTATGCCTTACATGTTTACAGTTCAATTTACGCCCCAAACCTCAAGTCATATGTCCAACATACTTTATGCCTCAAATCTCAAGTCATATGTTCGATACACTTTATGTTTTAAATACAACATGTGTTATGTTCTCAAATCAGTTATGCCCAATTATACATAATTTGATACTTTTCCCAATTTTAGCGCTGACCATGTCCAAATCATATATTATGTCCGATTTTTTCCAACGTACGTTCATCTCTTATGAGATTTGGCTCAGGCTCGCAGTAGCCTGGCTATAAAAACAAAAAGGGAAGAAGGAAATAAGAGACAAAGAATGGACATAATAATATCAATGAGATGGATCCAATGGATATAGAAAGACAGATAGAAATAGGCATAATCTTAGATTCAGATTTATTACAATGTCAGGGTCACAATTTAAATCTTATTTCTGAAAGTAACATGAACTTACAAATTACATAACGGTCTTGAATTCTGGGATCTGATTTCTTAATTTGATTAGCTATTCCTTTGATGTAGACTTTGATTGTTAACTTGAAAACTCTAATTTGATTAATTAAAGTGGAGGCTAGGTCACTTTAGATTTTAGCAGCATATAAACGCTTATGAATTCATGTGTAGAAAACAATAGGTTTAGGGGTCTTTTTATAGGTGTATAGGGAGATTTAGAGCCTTCGGATCAGTCTAGAAGTCATCAGAATCGTCCAGACCAGAATACCACGTCGCACAGCAAATCAGAAAGCGACATGTAGCAAAACACGTCATTGACCAGATCTAGGCCAAAAGGGGTCGACACCTATGTCGACACTCCTATAGGGGGGTCGACACCTATGTCGACACCCCTATAGGGGGGTCGACACCTATGTCGACTCCCCCTGGGTGGGGTCGACACCCCTGAGCGGGAAATTTCTCGCTCAGCCTGCTTTGACCCAAATTCGAGATTTGAACCCTGTTTTGACTTCTGGAATTATTTTATATGTATATATATACTTCCTCGGGCGTATACAAACTTCTAAGGCTTATAACTTCTTCATACGGTGTCCGATTTACGCAAACTCGGACACTATTTCAAGTAGAATTCTGAGACGAACGCAACAGCGATCCATTTCCCTTGATTCCTACTTTTAAAATTAAGTATTCTTTAATTCGTTACTTTAATATCCACAGGAAATACAATGTGTTACATTCTCCCCTCCTTTAAAGGATTTCGTCCCCGAAATCTCCAAGTCAAGGAGAATGTATCCTAACATCCAACATCCATCTACTCAACCATTCAATCACAGGCATCCATTATCCTTAAATGTATTTAATGCTTTTCATGAACATATGCATAGTGTGTGTATGTCCTTATCTAATGCAAAATCAGGCGGTTTACTGATTCAGTTGACCTCCTTAATGCGAATTATGTCAGTGCCATGAGTCCATCATGTATGCAATTATTCCTAATCGTACTTTATGACTTCTAAATGAGTGCACAATCATTCATACAAATGCAACATCCATAAGATAACACATTAAGTTTCAATTCATATATATATAAAAATTTCACTCATGCATATGCAATATGAAAGTGACTGAGCCGATCTAGTGCCTAATGTGTGTATATGCATCCACGAGAAACCACTAGCAAACACTTACATCCGCTTGCATCCACCAAACATAACATGTCTCAAACACATGTTTCCATCCATTGGCTTCTACCTAAGGATCGAGGACAGGATCGAGAGGATATACTTAAAAGATAAAGACTAGCAAATAAACTTTACAGAAAAAGAGAGATCAAGGATATACCCTCAAAAAGGGTATGATGTGCGTATCTAGTCTTCAGTCTTCTAAGTCTTATCTTCTTGAGCTTCATTCCATATTGCTCTAACTGTCTTAACTTCATGATTGTGTAGCTTCTTAATTTCTGTTTCCAGAATGTGCGTTGGAACTCATTTCACTGTCGCCTCTCGTTCCACCTTTTCTTCTTATAGTATACTTGGCACTACCACTTCTGCCGTGTCATGCTAACATTCCCAGAACTCTCTCTTGAAAATAAACAGATGCTAACCATGTTACCAAGTGTATATACTAAGATGATCAGATTCTTCTTCGTCAATCTAGTAAGTGGGGTAGATACCTTCATAAAGTCCTTAATTAACTTCCTATATTAGCCTGCTAGTCCAAGAAAGCTTCTTACTTCTGTTGCATTCCTTGGGACCTTCCAGTCTTGCACCGCAACTACTTTTGCGGGATCTACTGCTATCCCTTCTTTGGGCGCCACATGTCCTAGAAACCTTACTTCTTCTCTCCAAAAATGACATTTTTGGAGAACTTCGCCTTAAGTTGATGCACTTGGAGGGTATCCGAGACTTCCCTTAGATGCAAAGCATGTTCTTCCTCATTCCAAAATATCATCTATGCACAAGCGAAGTGAACCATCTTCCTTTGTAACGAAAACGACTGGAGCACCCCATTCAGAAATACTTCGCCTTATGAACCATTTTTCAAGTAACTCTTTTACTTGTTTACTGAGCCCTTCCTTTCTCTTGGAGTCATGTGTCGTACAGGTAATGCAACTGGCTTTGCATTGTCAACTAGATATATGCGGAAGTCTATATTGCATTTTAGGGGATAAACCCCTAACCTGATCAAAAACATCTGCGTACTCATGGACTACTCTAACGGATCGCAAATCGTCGATAGATGCATCAACTGTTTCTAGGTAGCCAAGACAAACTGATCCCTTAGGATCGCACGAACTCTCGAGGGTATTCCCGAGGCAAGTCGAAAGTCTAACTACGCTCCTTTCACAACTACTTGCTAACCAATCCATGCCTAGAATCAACCCATAGCCCATGAAACCTGAAAACATAAGCATTACACTTAAACTCAATACTTAATATAGCTATTCTCAAATCCTTACAAACCAAAGATAAACGAGCCGAACCACCAACCGGATTTGAGACAATAATGGGATCTTCTATTATACAAGTACTAAGGTGCAGAGACTCAACTATGGAAGCAGATATAAACGAATGTGAAGCGCTAAAATCAAAAAGAGTAATAACTGTTGGATCTAGATTAACCCTAGAGGGGGGGTGAATAGGGTTTATCACAGTTTTTAAACTGAATTGAAAAACTGACAGAATATTAAAATAATAAACAGATCACAGAATGCAGCAGAAATAAAAGTGCAGAAAATAAATCACACACAGATATACCCAGCTTCGGCAAAACCCTGCCTACTGCTGCATTCCTAAGGTTTCTACTAGGTGTTATAAACAGATCCCGCATACAAGACCATGTACACTCGCAGCGCCTGCTCCTGTCCTAACCCTACGCTCAAAACCCTAAACTGACCGATGTCCCCTCGATCAGATTCCCCGAATTACAACCTCGTAATCCGTATCCCAGAATTTTACAGACTCTGAAACTGACAGTCAACACCCTGACTGTTTTACCTAGACTTTACAGATCTAGACACCTGTTTGTTTGATTTTTACAACACGAATTAAAAACAAAAACAAAACAAAAAGAATTTAAACCCTTAAGGAATTAAAACAAAGGGGTCATCCCTTTAAAAAACATAGCCTAGTTAAATAACATGGCCGGCCCGCTTGTTGTGTTTGCACCCGACTTTTCTTTCTTTGACTTGTTTACTTCTGTGGAAAAAATGGCGGCGGCGATGTATGAATTCCTAGGGTTTTCTGAAACCCCCAAATCGTGGCTTCGAATTGATGTTGATTTCTGGTTCTCTGAAGAACTTCGATTCTTTGATTGTCTTCAACTATCGTCGTTCTTGCTCATTCAAGATTTGAAAAAAAAACCAATCGAAAAAAACTGTGAGTACTTCGGTTTTTATTCCTCTTTATGCTTTCAGTTTTTGTTGCTTGTTTTCCGATCTAAATAGCCTGTGATGAAGATGGTGTAATTATAGGATTATACAAAATCATAATCTCTGATTTCGAATATGGCTTGATTTGTGATGTGTATTTCCTCTTTTGTCTGACTTACTTTAATTCGGCTTTAAATCGAAATTTTCTGCGTGATTTTGTTGCGGCTGATTTTTGTTGCTTTCCATTTTTGCTTTGCTCCAATGAATGTTGCCATGATTGTAGTCTTGTGTGATTTGAGGAATATGATTCCTGGAATTCTAGCGCATTGTTTATTTTGTGGTCCCTTGGAAAGCTTGATGATCATTTCCAGAAAGTTTTAAACAGGCATTGATTTGTTTCTGGTTTTAAATTTCTTGTCCAAAAATATATCATGATTTCTGGAAATAATTTGCACGTGTGAATTCTTGGGCGATTTCAGGAAACATTTGAATGATATTGACTCCATCCTTGTTCAAGAGATACCAAAAATACATTTTCCATTTTCAGGAAAGAAGTGAAGAATTCTTATTGCCATAAATCAATAGAGTAATTTTTTTTTTTTTGGAAATCTGTTTGGCAGATTAATCACTTGCTCTGATAAAATACTTTTCCAAAACTGTGATTGTGAAACCCTTTAAACCCGATTGTTCTCTTGCCCTGAATTTGCTTTGTCATATAAACTTGACTTTGAACTTTGACAATGTTCACCGCATTAAACATGCAGAAAACTTTCATGAACATATTGTGCACATGCACTTTTACCATTGCTGCTTGACCATCTATCTGCACACATTGCCATATCGTTGCACTTGTATCATGGCCCTCGGCCACTTTGACTTGCACCTGTTCATGTGCATCTGCACTTTGCACTTCCATTTGCTTGTGCTTTTGCCGCCATGTGTATGTAGTTCACATTTGGAATTTGCATCATATGCTATAGTTTCATTTGAAACTGGTTTCATATTTTGCTGAGCATTTTCTTGATGTTTTGCACCATCCATATGTACTATGTGCATGCTTAATGCACCCATACTCCGCTTGTACTATGCTATTTAAAAGGAAAGTGATTTACCAACTAAAGTCACTTGTTTTGGAGTGATCTTACCATGTTTGTCTGGCCATTTTGAGCTGATCTGTAATGTTGCACATTCATGATATGTTTGACTTGAGTTAGTATGACTCGACACATGAGCTTGTATGTTGACTTTGCATCCATCGTGATTATTTTTTGTACTTCATGTTGACTATGCTGCACTGAGTCGAGACGGTCCACGTGGCTACTCCTCAGTTGCGCGCTGATTGGCGAGGCAATGCACACGTGTATATCTATACACGTGTGTATATGCAGCCATCAATATGAGTTTCCTTGTCCCTGCATTGATATATATATATATATATATACATACATACATATGTTGTCTGCCTTGTGGTATTTACAGTGTATCACTGTGAATATCACAAGCTGTCTAGACACAGATTGATGGTTATATAAATCAGATCAAGTCAGAAAAATGATGAGAAACACACCAGAAATCTGAGGCAAATAAAAATTTAAAAAATAAAATTTATATTCGCATGAATTCTGTTTTATTTCTATTGCAGTGTACTCTGTGTGTGTTTCATGTGACAGGTAAGAAGATGATGACTGGACTGACTGAGCTATGAAGATGCTGTAAAGACAGAAGACAAAAGACAGTTTTGTCAGCTTTTAACTGAAAATGAAAATGTAACTGAGTGTGAGTGTTGTAAATGAAGAAGTACTCAATGTATGAAGATTGTACTGATATGAAAAGTAACAGTGGAGTGTACAAATAGTGGAGTTATAAATTTGTACAGTTTAAATGTTGAAATAAAATATTATATTTAAATAAAATACTGTTTGAATTTCTAATTCTTGTGCAATAGTATTCATTTAAATATTAATATTATATTTCTGTTCTGAGATGTAGATATGAAACAATATAGTAACAAGCACATTTATAAAATATATTTGGTTGTTATCATCAAACAAAAATCATATAATTGTGTATACAACACCATTATATACAACAATCTCCCCCATTTGATGATGACAAACAAATAGAAGATTTTGAATCCAACAAATGTGTTTTACAGAGAAAAATGAACTCCCCCTATTTATTAGCTCCTCCTACAACAGAAAAACTACAGAGAATGAACTCCCCCTATAACTGTGCATGAGTGAAATGTATGAATAATAATAAATTTTCAAAATTAAAAATATTTATAAAATATTCACTCATAAATCAAAATCTAATCCATTCTCCCCCTTTTGTTATCATCAAAAGGATACAGAGTTTAAAATACAGCTGAAAATTGACTAATAATATAATTTCAGCTTAAGAGTAAGAACGGTCATCATAAATTTCAATCAGTCAAACAAAAAAATCATAATATTCTAAGAACAGGTGGCATATTTCACATTGTAGAGAATGACAGATATACGATGAATTTTATATAAAATGGAGAGAGTTAAAAAATTATTTCCAATTATTTTCAAAGAATTTTTTTTTAAAAATAAAGCACAAAAATAGTGATGGATTTGGACTATAATAAATAATTCAATTTAAGTGACAAACTCGAATAGTCTCAAATCCCAGTAGCTATCAGTCAACAAATCATAATACGTCATAAAATTTCAACATATTTCACAGAATAAAAGATGGATTGATAGGCTGGCTTTTATACTCAGAGGAGAATTTCACATTTATTTCTATTTTTAGCACTTTAATTCCCCCTTTTTTTTATTTAAGAGCACACTGACCACGCATAACCAGAGCTTGGATTTTTAAATGGGATCAGTCGCAGCTTAAATTATAAGACGTCTCATAACCATGCATAACCAGAGCTTGGATTTTTAAATGAGGTTAGAGACACTCTTATATATTAATTATATTTATTATTTTCAGCTTCAAAATAAAAAAAACTCAGTATATAAAACCAATATGGATGATAGAACTGTGGTAGGTACAGAAATGGACTATGAAATAAATTTCTAAATTAATTATATTATGAAATAAGCTCGACTGTACCGAAATTATTGAAAATTTTCAATTATCACTAATTCTGAATAATAATATAGTCCCATTTCTATCACACATAATTTTCACTGTTTTAAAACAAGATGATTAAAAAAACTCTCCACATTTATATAAAACAAAAATGATGGATGGCAGAATGATGATAGGTAATGAAGATGGTCGTGAAATAATTGCCAGTTCAAAGATATTATAATAAACGTTCAACCATCATGAAAACATTTAAATCAAATCCTCTCTTGTTGTGAAATATACTGCAGTCACAATTTCATCACAATTTCAAATTCTGATAATATGTTTTGATGAATTATAAGTACAGTTCAATTCGGATATTGATTTCAATTTCTGAATGAATAATCAATAAATAATTTTAAAAATTGAAAATCAATTACAAGAGGAAATTAAACAGATTTAAAAAAATGAGTCTATACAGGGTGATAATTCAAAATACAGATGAGTGAAAAAGGCTGATACCAATTGTAGTCTCCTTTATTGAGGAATTTAATTACACCCTGATGGACTATCATGGACATCTCAGACCAAAGAAATTTAAACACAAACCCAGCCAGACAAATTTAGCACATTTATTAGTATAAGGGAAAAAAATGTATGGATCTATATAAGGTGAGAATTTGAATCTCAGTACAGATGGGTGAGACAAATATAAGGCGCTTCTGATACCACTTGGTGTCTCTATTTACGAGGAATTTTAACATGATACTGAACAAGAATGTCATAGACAAAAGAATTATTAAGTACCAAGCCCAAACAGACGAGATAATAGATTATGCACATGTATCAGAGCAGCAAGCATGTGATTCCAGAACAAACATTTTTCAAAACAATATCAGAGCAACACAGAACATAGTTTCAAATCATACTTGTCAATATGATAGCCACATATGATGATTCATGATCTAATGATTAAAATACTGTTTTACTTGAAATCATTTGAGGAATATGAAAATATCAGAATTTAATGAATCAATCACACCAGATTATAAATTTTTGATTTGAGATATGTGTGATTGATTCATTATATCACAAAACTTGACATTGATTCAAGTGATTTCAAATTATTTATTTATTTATGGATCATGAATATCTCTTAATTATTTGATGTAAATGATCATAATTTCAAATTTAGGAGGTGTGTGATTATACAAAATATCAATAATTTCAGATGATTTCAAACAAAACAATTTCAACTAAAATGATCATGAATAAATATGAAATTACAAGATGTATCACTGAAATTTGGGAAATTCAAGCCAAACTGAAAATTAATGAAATTATCACAACTGATAAGAAGCTATGTACTGTAATGAGTATAATATGTCAAGTGTTTCCAAAATGATTTGGAAGAAACTCAGAACAGCAAAGGTGTGTGAAATCTCATAAATATTTCAGATTTTCAAAACAATTTAGAATTCAGACTAACAGCGTTCAAGATATAACATGAATAATCAACACTGTTAGGAATTAAAAATAAATAAACTCCAAAACAATTTCAGATATATACAAGTTTAAATCAAGTTCTGGAAATGATTAAATGTAAGGGTGTTATTTAGATTAAGCGAATTTCCAGAAAAACATGAGAAACTGCAATTGGAAGTTTAAGATGCACAAATTAAGTAGAATATGGCAGTGACAAATCAAATAAAAAAAACAGAAGAAAATAAAGTAGAAAGGGGTAGAAGAAGGAATAAGACAAGAAAATAAAAACAGAAAATATTTACAAAAATGAGTTAAGAGATTATACTTGGAAGCAAATGTAAATCAGAATCTCTAACTCCTCATACTTGGCAAAGGAACAGTAAAAGATTCCATGATATGAAGCAGTTCGAAATCACTTTCTCTTTCTGCACAGTTGCTCCTCAGTCGTCACATGTACCTAGCAGTTTAGACGATCGAGTGGTCTAACAAACTTAGTAAAACCACTCACAGTTTTGTTCGCAACCTTAGGTACCCAAACCTGTTTGTATAGCAATTCGTTCGAATCTATTTTTGTACCTTTAGGAACCAAAACTTGTTTGAATTTAGTGAAAATCGTTTTCCTTTCTTTAGGGGTCCAAGAATGTTTGAAAGGATTGTTATTAAACAAATTCACATCTCGTTTTTGATTTAAAAATCCTTTGAAATTGTTAGAGTATAAATTTTCAAAGCAATCATTTCCAAAGCGATTTGAAGGATTTTTAAAATCAAAAGAATTCCATTTTTCAAAATCATTGTTTTTCCCAAAACCGAGTCCATGTTTATTTCCATGAGAAAACTGATTTTTCAAAAGCATATTCAAAGATTTTTCACTGGTTGAAAAACGTTTCAGACTCAACTCAAGATTGTCGATTTTAGAAAATTATTCTCGTTTAGAAGTTCCTTAGTTTTGGCTTTACTCTCAGAAATCTCAAAATCAAACTGTTTTTGTTTTTCAACCTCAAGGATCTTGAAATTCTTAATTTCATTTTCAAGTTCATTCAGAATTGAATCAGTTTTCAACAAATTCTCCTTTTCAAAAAATTTATGTTTGGAACTAATATTATCCAACTCCTTTCGCAAAGAATCATTTTTACAAATTAACTCATCTTCATTTTGTTTTAAAATAATAATATCTTTTTCAAATTTCTGAAGATTCATATTGAGATGAGCTAAATTGTTCTTCAAATTAAAACAATTCTTGCACTCAGAGTTTTCAAATTTTAAATTTAGCATATTGTTTTTACGGGTCAACTCAGAATTTTCAGATTTCAAAGATTTGTTTTTCCGTTTGAGACGATCAACAGTTCTTGTTAAATTATTACAAAGAGATACCAAATCTTCATAACATAAGTTCCCATCATTTGAATCGTCATGAATAGCTCCAGTTAAACACAGATCTGAATCTGAGTTGCCTGTTGAGGGTTTTAAGCAGTTGTCCAGTTTCCGTCCATACTTTGCATCGAGAGTGTTCCAGATTTCCTGCGCAGTTAAGCATTGGGAGATAAGGCTATAATGAACATCATCAACATGAGAATATAAAATATGAGTAGCTCGTGAATTAAATCCAATATCAACCCTACTTACAATATCATACCCATTTAAAATAGTATCCCAACACTTAATATCAACAGATTTTAAATAAGATTCCATTTCTGATTTCCAATTCAAAAAATCTGTACCATTAAAAATAGTTGGAATATGACTGGACTGACTCTCTATAGACTGACAACTTGGATTACCCATGACTCTAGAGTTAACAGAAATACCTGCTCTGATACCAAATGTTGGATCTAGATTAACCCTAAAGGGGGGTGAATAGGGTTTATCACAGTTTTTAAACTGAATTGAAAAACTGACAGAATATTAAAATAATAAACAGATCACAGAATGCAGCAGAAATAAAAGTGCAGAAAATAAATCACACACAGATATACCCAGCTTCGGCAAAACCCTGCCTACTGCTGCATTCCTAAGGTTTCTACTAGGTGTTATAAACAGATCCCGCATACAAGACCATGTACACTCGCAGCGCCTGCTCCTGTCCTAACCCTACGCTCAAAACCCTAAACTGACCGATGTCCCCTCGATCAGATTCCCCGAATTACAACCTCGTAATCCATATCCCAGAATTTTACAGACTCTGAAACTGACAGTCAACACCCTGACTGTTTTACCTAGACTTTACAGATCTAGACACCTGTTCGTTTGATTTTTACAACACGAATTAAAAACAAAAACAAAACAAAAAGAATTTAAACCCTTAAGGAATTAAAACAAAGGGGTCATCCCTTTAAAAAAAACATAGCCTAGTTAAATAACATGGCCGGCCCGTTGTTGTGTTTGCACCTGACTTTTCTTTCTTTGACTTGTTTACTTCTGTGGAAAAAATGGCGGCGGCGATGTATGAATTCCTAAGGTTTTCTGAAACCCCCAAATCGTGGCTTCGAATTGATGTTGATTTCTGGTTCTCTGAAGAACTTCGATTCTTTGATTGTCTTCAACTATCGTCGTTCTTGCTCATTCAAGATTTGAAAAAAAAAACCCGATCGAAAAAAAACTGTGAGTACTTCGGTTTCTATTCCTCTTTATGCTCTCAGTTTTTGTTGCTTGTTTTCCGATCTAAATAGCCTGTGATGAAGATGGTGTAATTATAGGATTATACAAAATCCTAATCTCTGATTTCGAATATGGCTTGATTTGTGATGTGTATTTCCTCTTTTGTCTGACTTACTTTAATTCGGCTTTAAATCGAAATTTTCTGCGTGATTTTGTTGCGGCTGATTTTTGTTGCTTTCCATTTTTGCTTTTCTCCAATGAATGTTGCCATGATTGTAGTCTTGTGTGATTTGAGGAATATGATTCCTGGAATTCTTGCGCATTGTTTATTTTGTGGTCCCTTGGAAAGCTTGATGATCATTTCTAGAAAATTTTAAACAAGCATTGATTTGTTTCTGGTTTTAAATTTCTTGTCCAAAAATATATCATGATTTCTGGAAATAATTTGCATGTGTGAACTCATGGGCGATTTCAGGAAACATTTGAATGATATTGACTCCATCCTTGTTCAAGAGATACCAAAAATACATTTTCCATTTTCAGGAAAGAAGTGAAGAATTCTTATTGCCATAAATCAATAGAGTAATTTTTTTTTTTTTGGAAATCTGTTTGGCAGATTAATCACTTGCTCTGATAAAATACTTTTCCAAAACTGTGATTGAAACCCTTTAAACCCGATTGTTCTCTTGCCCTGAATTTGCTTTGTCATATAAACTTGACTTTGAACTTTGACAATGTTCACCGCATTAAACATGCAGAAAACTTTCATGAACATATTGTGCACATGCACTTTTACCATTGCTGCTTGACCATCTATCTGCACACATTGCCATATCGTTGCACTTGTATCATGGCCCTCGGCCACTTTGACTTGCACCTGTTCATGTGCATCTGCACTTTGCACTTCCATTTGCTTGTGCTTTTGCCGCCATGTATATGTAGTTCACATTTGGAATTTGCATCATATGCTATAGTTTCATTTGAAACTGATTTTATATTTTGCTGAGCATTTTCTTGATGTTTTGCACCATCCATATGTACTATGTGCATGCTTAATGCACCCATACTCCGCTTTTACTATGCTGTTTGAAAGGAAAGTGATTTACCAACTAAATTCACTTGTTTTTGAGTGATCTTACCATGTTTGTCAGGCCATTTTGAGCTGATCTGTAATGCTGCACATTCATGATATGTTTGACTTGAGTTAGTATGACTCGACACATGAGCTTGTATGTTGACTTTGCATTCATCATGATTATTTGTTGTACTTCATGTTGACTATGCTGCACTGAGTCGAGACGGTCCACGTGGCTACTCCTCAGTTGCGCGCTGATTGGCGAGGCAATGCACACGTGTATATCTATACACGTGTGTATATGCAGCCATCAATATGAGTTTCCTTGTCCCTGCATTGATATATATATATATATATATATATATATATATATACATATGTTGTCTGCCTTGTGGTATTTACAGTGTATCACTGTGAATATCACAAGCTGTCTAGACACAGATTGATGGTTATATAAATCAGATCAAGTCAGAAAAATGATGAGAAACACACCAGAAATCTGAGGCAAATAAAAATTTAAAAAATAAAATTTATATTCGCATGAATTCTGTTTTATTTCTATTGCAGTGTACTGTGTGTGTGTTTCATGTGACAGGTAAGAAGATGATGACTGGACTGACTGAGCTATGAAGATGCTGTAAAGACAGAAGACAAAAGACAGTTTTGTCAGCTTTTAACTGAAAATGAAAATGCAACTGAGTGAATGTATACTGAGTGTGAGTGTTGTAAATGAAGAAGTACTCAATGTAAGAAGATTGTACTGATATGAAAAGTAACAGTGGAGTGTACAAATAGTGGAGTTATAAATTTGTATAGTTTAAATGTTGAAATAAAATATTATATTTAAATAAAATACTGTTTGAATTTCTAATTCTTGTGCAATAGTTTCATTTAAATATTAATATTATATTTCTGTTCTGAGATGTAGATATGAAACAATATAGTAACAAACACATTTATAAAATATATTTGGTTGTTATCATCAAACAAAAATCATATAATTGTGTATACAACACCGTTATATACAACAATAACAGGATGATCAAAAAGAAAAACTAGACTTTTTTATAAGAAACTTTACTACCTCTCTCTCAGGTACGTCGGTGGTGAAAGCATGCACTTGCCCTCCTGAAAATCCTATCCTTAGTTTTTGCCCTTGTCCTTAATTATATGACTCGTTATAAAGACACTTCCTCTTGTCTTAGGTTTTCCTATTCTTTCTTCCCTTCTTGTCCTGTGATTCTTCCACTTACACCTCTTTGTTTTTACTTCCTTTGTGAACCAAGTCTATATCCATGAGTTCCTCATCCTTGGGTTGTGCTCCTTAGCCATCTCATTCTCATCTTTGCCATCCTTGTGTAACTTGTTGACAAGTCTCTTGAAAGCTGCCTCCATCGCACGGAAAACCCTACAAAGCTTAGAAGAGAATTAGCCGCAGGTGAAACTACTGCGACTATGGATGGAGTTTGGGGACTTCTTCGCCCTTTGATAGGTGTCATAGTCTCATCAAGCCTACGGAACCATGCCGCAATGAGGTTACCTCCCAGAAAGCCAGAAGCCCCGGAGACTTAGGAAAGAAGGAAACAAGGATTCAAATAGAGGCTCAAAAGATAGTGCATATGGCTTTGGGGAATATGCCTTTAAAACAAAACATTTCTTTTGAAAATGCTTCTTTTAAAACCGTTTTGAAAATAATTTTTCAAATCTTTTATCTGATCCGGTAACCTTCAGCTCTGATACCAAGTGTAACAATCCACCTCCGTTAAGGTCACTCACAAAGGGAATGCCTTAACTTCAGTGGAGCGTTTTTGGTAAAAGATGTAGATAAATTACAAGACAGACAAATAAAGCAGCGGAAAAATATAGTCATTTTATAAACAATGTGGTTCAGTCAAGCTTTTACAACAATTGTCTCAATCACACTTAAAAGTAATACATAGAACTTCTGTCTTGATCCAAAAACTTCCAAGTATAAAAGAAGCATAAAAATAACAATGATATTCCCCAATAAAGCATGAACCAGCCATAGCAGTGGAAGAGAGAGTCCAAAGCAATACATCGACTATCTTCGTGCTTGGAAAGAAAACTGAGCTAAGTGGTAACATTTCCCCCCTGTGAACCTGGGGGAATGGAAGAAAAGAGGAGAAACAAACTAGGTCAGACATAAGTCTGGTAGGTCCAGTGACTTTCAGCATGTAAATAGGCAAAGGCATCATGACATGAATAAACTGAATATAAGACAATACCGTGATAACAAGGATAACAAGATAACATACGATTAGCATAGATATGATAAGGCAAGATAAACTGAATGCGCTTCTACTCTTTCTCTGTTTCGCTACTACCCTGTTATTCTGATTTCTATATGATAATGTGATCCTAATCCCTGCAATTGTGGTAGCCTTTAGGTGTACATCTATTGTGAGGATTCCACCTCAATCTACCTAATTGCCATGAATATGTTAGATGTACCCTTACTACCTATCGATTGGCTCCTTACTCATATTAATTTTCCTTGTGTCTGTGTCAATCGACCTCTCTTGCGTGTAGATACCCTGTGCTGGTACCACCATAAGGTGTATCAATCCTTATGATAGCAACCCGACACGATTCAAGATGCACAGTGTATAACTATTGGTACCCAGTGCCTGCTTTTTCCCACTTCGAAGTACGTGCACACCCGTAATCCGTCGGAACCTACACTGACGTACACCCTGCCGCTATTTTGACTGCTTATAATCTGCCCAGTAATCGTGCCCCACCCTGCCTAGTTTCAGGGTACCTTGATACATCTATGTGGGTTACTACTGAAATGGGTCCCCATTACTAGGGTTTCTTACTGGTTAAGTTTGTAGGCCTATATTTACTAATATTACCCACCAACCCGATATGTACTTAATCCTCCCATACATTATGTCATATTGGTTAAGTGTTGTTTGTTCATGTTAACTTAACCCACCAACTCATCATGTCATATTGGTTAAGTGTTTCCTATTAACTTAACCCCGTTCGTTCATCATGTTATATTGGTTAAGTATTTCCCATTAACTTAACCCCATTCGTTCATCATGTTACATTGGTTAAGTGTTTCTTATTAACTTAACCCCACACGTTCATCATGTTGTATTGGTTAAGTGTCATCAATCAATTCGAGTTAACTTAATCCACCCACTTGTCGTGTTACATTGGTTAAGTGTTGCCTTCTTGTGTTAACTTAACCCTTCCACGCATCCTGTTATATTGGTTAAGTGTTGCTCTCTTGTTTTAACTTGACCGTACTCATTCATCATGTCATATTGGTTAAGTGTTTCTTATTAACTTAACCCTACTCATTCATTATGTCATATTGGTTAAGTGTTTCTTATAAACTTAACCCTTCTCATTCATCATGTCATATTGGTTAACTTAACCCTGCTCACTTGTCTAATTAACATGTTATAACGGTTAAGTGTTCTAAATTTACTTAACCCCACCTTCTTGTCTAATTAACATGTTATAACGGTTAAGTGTTCTAAATTTACTTAACCCCACCTTCTTGTCTAATTAACATGTTATAACGGTTAAGTGTTCTAAATTTTACTTAACCTTACCATTCTTAGCATGTCTGTTTATTGGCATTAATTTATTAATGCCCCAACCTCTCACATTAGAACTGTTGTTTGCGGTTGTTGGATGTGTCGGGCGGTTCCGGGTAGACTTCTACCGCAAAATCATTCTAACCTCGGGTTCTGTGCTAAATGCGCTAACCTCTCACATTAAATCTATGTTGTTGCGGTTACTGGATGTGCCGGGCAGTTCCGGGCAGTTTTACACCGCAAATCAATCTAACCTCTGGTTAGGCATGTTTATCTTTTAGCATATTTACCATACATGTCCAAGTCTAGATTTTATATGCTAATCATCCCAAATTCACTAAACTAGTCATGTTCCCATTCTTAAGTTATACCCCAACAAAGATGATTGCAAGTTATGCCCCACAAATTCAAATTTCAAGTTATTACTCAAAATAGGTTACACCCAATTTTCCCAAATTTGCAATAATAGTCATGCCCCAAAAATCACAATATAACACATGCCCTAAGGTTTAGTCATATTGCACCGTACAAAATATTCTCCAAAAACCCCCAATCATGATTCATGGTATAAACTATGCCAAATTATAGCATTTAATTACAGTGCATGCCAATTACCCAAAAACCCAATTTAGGCGTGTTCACATTTAACAGTTATCCCTATCTTACTATAGGTTTTCATGCCTAAGCCATATATCACTATACACAATAATCTCCTTCTTCCAAGTCATAAACTATCATGTATAATATGCCCCAATTTTAGGTCTTAAACCACAACATGTACTATGCCTTGCATGTTTACAGTTCAGTTTACGCCCCAAACCCCAAGTCATATGTCCAATATACTTTATGCCTCAAATCTCAAGTCATATGTTTGATACACTTTATGTTTTAAATACAACATGTGTTATGTCCTCAAATCAGTTATGCCCAATTATACATAATTTAATACTTTTCTCAATTTTAGCGTTGGCCATGTCCAAATCATATATTATGTCCGATTTTCCACAACGTACGTTCATCTCTTATGAGATTTGGCTTAGGCTCGCAGTAGCATGGCTATGAAAACAAAAAGGGAAGAAGGAAAGAAGAGACAAAGAATGGACATAATAATATCAACGAGATGGATCCAATGGATATAGAAAGATAGATAGAAATAGGCATAATCTCAGATTTAGATTTATTACAATGTCAGAATCACAATTTAAATTTTATTTCTGAAAGTAATATGAACTCACAAATTACAGAATGGTCTTGAATTCTGGGATTTGATTTCTGAATTTGATTAGATATTCCTTTGATGTAGACTTTGATTGTTAACTTGAAAACTCTAATTTGATTAATTAAAGTGGAGGCTAGGTCACTTCAGGTTTTAGCAGCATATAAACGCTTATGAATTCGT
Source organism: Allium sativum (assembly GCA_030737875.1). Lineage (NCBI taxonomy): Eukaryota > Viridiplantae > Streptophyta > Magnoliopsida > Asparagales > Amaryllidaceae > Allium > Allium sativum. The sequence continues at coordinate 573,941,622 of CM060921.1, read as the reverse complement.
GTGTAGAAAACAATAGGTTTAGGGGTCTTTTATATGTGTATAGATCAGTTTAGAAGTCATCAGAATCGTCCAGAGAAGAATACCACGTCACACAGCGAATTAGAAAGCGACACGTGGCGAAACACGTCATCGGCCAGATCTGGGCCAAAAGGGGTCGACACCTATGTCGACACTCCTATATGGGGGTCAACACCTATGTCGACTCCCCTTGGGGGGGTCGACACCCCTGAGAGGGAAATTTCCCGCTCATCCTGCTTTGACCCAAGTTCGAGATTTGAACCCTGTTTTGACTTCTGGAATTATTTTATATGTATATATATATACTTCCTTGGGAGTATACAAACTTCTAAGGCTTATAACTTCTTCATACGGTGTCCAATTTACGCAAACTCGGACTCTATCTCAAGCAGAATTCCGAGACGAACACAATGGCGCAATCCATTTCCCTTGATTCCTATTTTTAAAATTAAGTATTTTTTAATTTGTTACTTTAATATCCACAAGAAATACGGGGTGTTACAATTCCAAATAAACATTTTACGTAAAAGTTCGACAATTGAAGTACCATGAACTGATGGATTAAAAAGAGATTTTTTTTCGATAAGTTCCATTAAAGGTTTGTGTCAAGATGAACAATTATAAGTTGATGAATTTGTACATACGCACACTTTATTTTATTTAAGAAAAAATGCATTGAAATAGAAGCTTGATGGAACATGTATATACTGATAAAAGCAAACAGCTATTACCAACATTCCTCTAATGTCTCTTACCCCAATTCATATATCTTCTTCTTGAAGCATACCTGATCGATTGCCCCATCTCTAATTGTTAGTATCAGGTTACTTGTCCTTAGTTGGTTTTGTGATCTGACCACTACAAAACAAAGGAAAAGGATAACTGCAAATAGAGGGGAAAATAGTAAAGAAAGAAAGGGAAAAGGATAAATCACGACATGGAAAAGAACAAGATTGCCTTTTGTTGGGGACATAAATTACTGGTTTCCATATATAATCAGAGTAAACGATTGTGTTGTGTACTCAACTAAATATCATTTTTCTATGGATGCTTTCTTTAGGAGCTTTAAGAGGTTAAATTTCAAATAACTTTCATGAATTCACAGTAGTGAGCTACATGAAATGAAAGGAAAGGACAATTAGCATTATCATACAGTAGAATCGGCTTTCCTGTTTCTCTTTTCTATATTTATGATGTTTCCAAACACAATATAAGCACCCATTCGAAATATTTAAAAATTGCTTCCTTCGTCCCTCGTTTATAAGAAAAGAAAAACATTGCTCATCTCCCTCAATCCACAAACACTAGATAAGCACCCATTCGAAATATTTAAAAAATTTCCCTAAATTACATAATTTCATCGTATATAAACTAAAACTTTACATTTTCCTTCCCTATTTGTCCATTTCCTTTCCGTACCTCTTTGCGAATTAGTCCATATCAACAATATTTTTCTGCAACCGTCTTCTCATCGATGCATTGCATATGAATGGGAGCTCAGCAGAGCATACATGTAGGAAAAGAAAAAATAGATTTCAGTATCAACTTCACTCATAAATTATGTGGAATTTTAATGGTGCCTCCTTTGAGGGGTTCTAGTAAACCATCTTCACTAATTATTGGAAGATTGAGTATATAACATCCTAGTCTGTTTGGAAGAAGTGAGAAATTAGACCTTTTATGGGACAAAGGGATACAAGACTCTTTAGCTATAATTGCATTCAGGCTCCCGAAGCCAAAGTGGCTTTCAAAATAGTCATTTGTTATTTAGGAAGCGGTGGGGTCAACCTATGTCACACTTCAATTGGTGTAGATCTCAGTGAACCAACTACTTCTCATTGGAACACTACTACTAGTCTGAAGTTTGAGCATGTCCGCACTATTAATGACAATAGGCGTGCTATAAGCCAGGATCCTAATGCCTTTTCCTTTACAAGCAGTGGGGGGACTTATGACAATATGGTTATCTTGAAGCAAGAATCACAATATGCATCAGCAGATGATCATAGTTTTTCTAGATTAAATTTTCAAATGAAACAAGGGATGCCACTTCTGCCAAAGTGGCTAATCTTCAAGCGGTTCGAATTTGTTGCATCTAAAGGAGTAAAATATGGATGTGCTTTGCTAGTCTGCAGCCTTACAGGTGGTTCGATTGTAGGGGACATAGCTCCTCATCAAGCATTTAAAATTGGAGGATATGCAGTGTTAGAGGATTTGATGAAGTCACTGTTGGCTCATGAAGGTCATGCTTAATTTTAAGCAGCGAGGTTACAATGCCTTTGACAAAGGAACCGGAAGGGGCGGTTTTCATTGACTGTGGAACCGACATGGGCTCTGCTGATCATGTACTTGGTAATCCTACCCTTAGGCAAGGCAAACCTGGATATGGAGTTGGGTTTGGGTACGGCCTACGACTGAACTCACAATTAGGTCAGCTTCGGGTCGATTATGCCACTAATGGATTTCAAAGGAAGAGCGTCTATTTTGGTATCAATAATGCTACATCATGATCCATGTTGATTGAAAAATCTCACGACAGACAATTCTTTTTTAAAGAAAATAGCGATATGTTGTAGAAAATCATAAATATATTTCTTGTTACTCAACTGGTTTAGCAATGGTTCTTACTTTATTTCGCAAGCATTAACTAAACTATGCGTTTTTATTAAAGAAAATAGAGAAAATCAAAAATATATTTCTTGTTACTCGACAGACAATTTTTTATTATAGAAAATAGCAATATTCTGTTGAAAATCATAAATGTATTTCTTGTTACTTAGCTGGTTTAGCAATAGTTCTCACTTTTTTTCGCAAGCAATAACTAAACTGTGCATTTCACTTAGAAAATAAACTGCTCAACTTAATCAATAATAGAATTCACAAGCAAATCCAAAACTACTTATTGTCTTAGATAACAAAAAATAGAAAAATCAATTAGAAATTACCTACGTTTCCATTTATCTATGAAAAGAAGGTGCTTCGAGAACAATAACTGAAGATCCACTTTGCCATTCAAATTGGAAAAAAAGAAGTAAAAATCATGCACCAAACGAAAATACAATAGGGAGATAAAATGTATACCTTTTGGCAAAACAACGTAAATATTTGGAGAGATGCAATGGCGACAGAAAGGAGCTAGAAAACAACAGCCATTTCCTTGCCTTTTCTTTTTCCTCCTCCAACTAATTCTTTACTGTGATTTTATAACAATGACAAAATCACCTTTGTATTTTATTGTTTTTTTGTATGTTTAAGTTCTGCAATAAAAAGAATTCCAAATAAATATAGCAGCAACTACGCAAAATACAAATGCCACAACAATAAGAAGAATAGGATTATGAACAGCTCCGAGGATAAATCCACCTAAAATGAATCCCATTACAAATAATAGAATGACCGCACACGTTGAAGACGCAATAGTGAGGAGTGGGTGGCAGAAACCGCAGCCATGATCGACACTGCAAAGAGCAGATCGGATCTTGTGGTAGAGCGTGAAATAGAATCAGAGCTAGGGTTATAGGGATCGGAGAAGAAGGGAACTCGAAAATGGGGGACGCGAAAAATTATACCATTAAAATCGCACTCTAATAATTTTCCTTTTGATTAACGTAGAAGAAAGGCAACTTCATACTTGGCAAAGTGCGATTTAGGGTTACGAGTTAATTGTTAATTTGGAGGGAAGACAGGAAATTTGGAGTGAAAGTGTTACACAAAAGGGTACAGAATTAAATGAGTTAAAAAACAAATGTTTGACCATAAGCAATAACACTTAAGAATAACGCGTTATTAAACAATGTTATTAATAACATATTTTCTTGTAGTGCTTTCAACAAGAAGCTTTGACCACGACATCTCAGCATGCCACATTGTCAATCCATACCGTACCATAGATGTCTACCAGTATATAACCTCTAAGTTCGTACATCTCAGAGAAGGAAGTTAAGTTAAGAGAATAAATTCTCCACTACCAAACAGATATATATATTTAGTAGAGATCAACGAATATAACATAAAATACAATGTCAGACATACAATCCATTTGCAAGTCCGTTCTAGGTTTGAACGAAACCGGAGGTATCTTATTCCTTGTCCCATATGTTCAATACAGGAGAGAGCCCTCGCATATCCGGTCGATCTCCAAGTATGTCTGGACGACCGCCACTTATAACCTCATCTTGGGTTGTACACCCCAATCGAGACATCGGCAATAATCCAAATGATGTGAAGATCTCCGGTCTTCAACCACTGTCTTTAATATCTTTGGCTTTTAATCGTCGTATCAGTTATTCAGAATGGGTTAAACCCGGTCTTTCCGAATAACTATCGCATCTTTCAAATCAAGGTATATATAAACATAGCATACATTCATTTCAATCTAGAATATTCTTTTATTTAAATATCCTTTACATTGGGATTTAACCCATGTTTGTCTTATCAAAGAATTATACCATTTAAACTTCTTATTTAAATCTTTTCCTTAAAAATCAATGCGAAAGATTTTATAGTATCTTTTCATAGGTTTAAACCAATTTAAGGATTATATGTCTTGTCGCGATTAGCGAGCCTTACTGAAGTAATCATTCATATTATTATCCCAATCCCAACCTATTCATCTGATGGAGCAAAACTGGTGGTACTTCATATCTAACACCCATCGTGTTACCGATATATTTGATTACCATTTAACATTTCAAATATGATTAGAGATTTAACAATCGCATGGAGTAAAATCGATGGAACTCCATCTCGAACAGTTCTCGAATTCGGTAAACTTAACTACCCCATTTACATTTCAATCTAAATAAAGATTCATTAAAACTAAAACTTAGTTTTAATCTCCAAAATCATTGTTTAATGATTATTCAACTTTAGGAAATCAATCCTGCCTTTAACTGGGTAAAAGAACAAATGTCATTTAAAAACAATTCATGATAAACCCAAAATCAACTTCCATTCGAAATGGAACCTTCATGGAAATCATAACAGTATATAATCTATATAAATTCCATGTCAGACTAATACTATAAACGGGATAACGACAAAGCCTTTTAAATCCCATAATTTGTATAGGTCTTCCCCCATAGAGGTTCATCTCGATCATCACTAAATCGAATTCCATTCAACTCCAATTTAATTTATCAAATTGGAAAACTTCACTAAATCTTAATTAAATGGTTTATTTCATTAAATCATAATTAGAAGATTCTTAAATTCCAAATCATAACTTCATTGTTAACAGGGTTAAAGAACAAATGCCATTTAAAATATTGTTCATAATAAGTCCAAAATCAACTTCCATTTAATTCCAATTTAATTTATTAAATTGGAAAATTACATTAAATCTTAGTTCAAAGATTTATTCCAACAATTCCGTTTCAACTGGGTTTAAGAATAGTGTTATTAAAGACACCATTCACAACAAACCCAAATTTTCATTTAATATTAAATATAAGGCTTTTAATAGAAATCATATCGACTTATATTTAATATCAAATTCTGAAACCAGTAGATTTCGTATAGGGAATAACGATATCTATATCTTCCAAATTCTTCAACGATATTCGTATAATCATGGAATCCAATATCTAAAGATAAATTCCATTCAAATCCAATCCAATTTATATGTTGGAAAACTCTGGTTATATTAAAACCATTACAGTTCCTTTAAGTTCTTTATTCTAGTTGATCAACAACTTGTTAAGATAAAAATATCTTCTATCTTTCTAAAACTTGGAATATTTTATTTAAAATCTTTTCAAATTATTTATTATGATTTAACATAATTTTTCCTTATTTTTAATAATTTTATTAAGGCCCTTACAGTCGGTTTTCAATTCCGGCGACCGAACTGCATTTACAACGACTTTTTCCAAAACAGATATGGATATATTTTAAAGTCAAACCATTGGATCTTAAAAATTCTTATTTTATTTGAAAGCTCATTTTATTACGGACCCGACAGATCTAATTTTAGGAGAAGCCGACGGCATTACGTCTATTTGAAGTTGATAGACAAAATTCGTGAACGGCCGCTGCGCGACACGTCTTATTCAGACCATTTTATTATATATAATATGTTGCTTCGATTTCCATTCAAAAACATGTTTTGTAGAACGTTTATAATCTTGTTTAAAAAAGATTTCAACTCCAATTCAATTTTAAACCAAAATTGAATATTCCATATTATTATAACATTAAAATAATAATATTTTTCAAAATATAATATTTTGAAATACAAATCTTTCTGACAATCATTATAAAAATAAATAAGAACAATGGAAAAATCCGTCCGAGTTAAAAACGTTGTTTCTATACTTAACTCGAATTGACATTTTTAATTTAATATTTAGAATCTAATTTGAATTAAAACAAGTTGTTTTTAATCCAAATTTCTTTCAATTCCATTTGAATCATTTCAATAGTTATTTAAATTATAACAACTTCTTTTTTAAATCAGTTTGTATTTAAAAATCCCATTTTCATTTAATCTCCAAATTTCACTTAAATGAACGTAAAAATTCATTTAATATTTCAAATAAAATGAAGTTCAATAAATTTCCAATTTCATATTTGTGGTATAAATTTCTGTATTAACAATGAAAACACATCCATATCAACTACCATCCATCAACAAATAATTATAATATAAGTGTTTCTATCGATAATGCTTATATTCACAGTTTATAATATTAATAACAAAACTGTAAAATAAATCATCCATCAACCATGAAGCATACATTGCAAATATAGGCGATTAATATACATTCAAATAATAACACAACCAATCAGTCATCCATCTGGTTCTCAAACAACTCGTGAGATGAGCTATACCGTATAACCATTTGTGATAATTAAATAAATTAAATTCAGTGCTCTCACATGCGATCAATATGTATTTTTTATTTGATTATAACAACACAAAAAAATAATTGAGTAAGAGAGTTTTCATCTAGATCGGTTCGAAATCGTTATTAAACGATTATTTTGATTAAATTAAACTGAATGTTTAATTTAGTCAAAAACTGCAACTAGCTCCAAATTCCTTCCAGTTAGCTTCACTGCGAAGCTCTCTTCTCTACAATTCCAACGCAACTGATTTTTTTCGATTCTTATGTCGTATGAAAAAGTTACGAATTTTATAAGTTCTTCTACTTCTATACCATCATTAACATAATAGTTATATAATTAATTAATTACGTTTTCCCTTTCTTCCCCGCTTCTTCCAGTCATGCACAAAACTCTCCGAACCCACTTCGAAAACCTAAGGTTCCAAATCCCAACCCTCTATGCTACGCCGGAATCAGATCAGACACCTCCCGACGACGCCTTCTGACCCCTCACCCACCGCCGTAAGTGGCGGCCAACTCGGCCTCCCCTTCGATCCAAAAATGGCGCTTGAACGTAGCCTATTTATGGTCTGAGAACTCACAAATATCCACGCAAGAAAAGATCAAAACCATATAGATCGAAAGTGCTTGGAGAGATCCGTGATTTTTGTTTTGAGGTTGGATTGAAATTCGAAGAGGATTGGAAGATTTTAGCACTCGTAATCCGAACGTTTCTGACTTTCGAATGGAGAAATGGCGACTCCAACGTGTGTTGACCGCACATGAGTGAATTTTAGGGTTTGACCATGAAAAATGGTATTTATATACATGCTTATTATTTAATTCATCTATTACTTATAGGTGAAGTTTAACGATCCAAACTCCAAACAAACTCAAACGACTGTCGCCCCTAACTAAATACACTCATTCCGGACACAATGGAATATGTTTCGTAAGCGGATTCAAATGTTTTGATCAGTTTTATCAAAATTAAATATAACGTTAAATATTGAATTTGAATGTACGAATTAATTTTCCACGACCGCATACTAGCTCCAAAAATTACGAAATTTGGAATCAAGCAATAATTTAATATTTCGGATCCAACAAAATTAGTTTCGTCGAAAATGGTGGTCGTTTGCAGAATGGCCATTATTTAAGGCATATATAATATTAAAATATTAATAAATTCCATGGCGACTATTTGAAAATTTAATTTGGACATAACTTACAATTTATAACATGAAATATCAATTTCTTATATTCATCAGAAAGATATTATTAAATAGTGAAAAGTCAGTGTATGACTTTAAGGATCTTTGTATATGGACTTAAGCGGAAATGACTACGATATAGTAACTTAGATTAATACAATAGTTAAGCTGGTAAAGCTAAGATAGATAGAATATCTCAAATAAATAAAAGAAGTAAGTAAAGACATCCGGAATTTTATACTGGTTTGAACTTCCCGTTCTAAGTCCAGTCCCGAAGCTCCTCTTCGTAATTCACTAACAATGCGCTCTCTTCACCCGGAGGAACAAGTCACAATACACCCGAGCACCAACAAGGATGTCCTCGCCTGAGCACCAACACAGGACTTCACAATAACAAAGTATTTTAACTTCTGAATGTGTTCTTGTATCAATACTGAATAGCCAACGATTAAGTACAAACTTCCTTTAATCTTATCCTCAAGTATTTGATGTGTATGTAAAGATTGAAGGAAGTATATTACTTACTGAATCAAGAGATATGAAATAATTCAATGATTCAACAAGTAGTTTGAATATTGCAGAGCTTTTTGAATGCAAGAGAGCTTTTTGAATGCAAAAGAGTATAGATAGAATAAGTAAGAATAGATTGGAATTCAGTAATTCGGAAATCAAGTTTGTAGTGTATATATAATAGTAGAAGAGCATATTCAAAAATGAAGAGAAACCCTTTCATGAAAGAAAGCAACTCTTTACAAAAAAGGATGATGTTTCGAATCAATCAACTGATCTGAAAATCATTAGTCGACTGGTTAAAAACACTGTAATTTGTTTATATTTAAAAACCTTTAGAAACTAGTTGCTACTGGGAAGAATTTCTCTGACCAGTCAACTGGTCTGGTTTGAACCAGTCGACTGGGGGGCATATACACATATACATATATATATATATATATATATATATATATATATATTTGTGCATTCGTGTTATACTGTGAGGATAGATTTTAACATATATCTAACACGACTCAATACTCATATATATATATATAGACTTAGCTCTTCAAACTGATCTCCATATCTTTTGTTGTCATGAATCGAAAATTTCATGAATCAACAAATAGATCATAACGTTTCTTGCTTTACTGAAATCCGAGTAATTCTGAATTCTGTAAATTTATTTAAAGTTCGAAAACAAATTTCTCAAACATCGCGATGTTACGAGTTCGTTTTAATTAAATTTTAAATTTATACATTCAAACTTCATTTTTAAATTAATTATAAGTTTTTAATTCTCAAAATAAATCATTTTATATATTTAAAATCAATTAAATTTCATATTTAAAATTTTTAAATTGGTTCCAAAATTACGGGTTGTTACAATCTCCCCCACTTAAAAACTTTTCGTCCCCGAAAAGGAAGGTGGAACCAAAGGTCGTTTACTTAACCAACCCAACCTTTTTCTAGCTCAAGTTCTTCAACTTTTCAGTTTCTAATAACTTTCCAATTTTTCATAATTTGGCAAACGCTTTAAATTTCTAAAAAAATTCGCCATAACCTCCTTTGTACGGGTTGATCGGTACAACTGCAACTTTCCTCTCTGGGCCCTCATCAACCAAAACGAAAATCAATAGCCAATCGGCTCATAAAATCATCAAACCCAATTAATACAATAAATATGTACCTTTGTGTCGGGCATGCAATTTTATTCCTCTTGTCGACTTCTAACCAATAACTTGTCCAATATATAACTATATATGTATATCCAATTCCAATTAACTTCCAATTCAATTTAACATTATAGTTAAAATTAACTTAACTCAATTCAATCTCTCGTTCTTATATTGGTTTTATTACACAATACTAATACAATTTAAAAATAAAATTATATCATATATATCCATACATTCATACAGGCAACCACATATACATATATACATACATCCAAAATCCTAGTTCTTTATATTATAACTTAACTTCCTAGGAAAATCGTTCTTTCTTAATGTCGACATTTCCTCATTTCCCACTTTCTTGCATAATTTCCAAAGAAGATAGCTCCTTTCCTTTGGAATTCACATCTACCCTCCTTAACAGGCATTTATGGATTACATGCCCTACTTCTTTACATTGGAAGCACTTCTTCTTTTTTCCTAGATTTCTGGGTTTCTTCATTACTTTTGAACGCTTATTTACAAATTGTCCCTTTTGTTTGCACTTGAAACAAACTATGTCCTCTCTTATCTCTTTCTTTATGTTCTTCTTTTTCTCCGGATATAGAATTGCATAATGCCCCTCTTTTCTGCATTTATAACAATAAACACCCATGCATCTTCCTAACTCCAAATCCCTTTCTTTTTCTGCTTGCTGATGAGCCCTTCTTAATTGTTTTGGAGTCATCCAAAATTCAGTTCCAGATAAGCCGTAGTCATTCATAACCTACATAATATTTTAGTATTTCATCAGGAGTGCTTATACTATTTTTCTCTTAAAAATATCTTGATTTGAACTTAATCTTTTTGACCTATTTAACTTGTACTAGTTGCATTAAAAACTCAAATCATTTCCCAATACTTAAATTAGTTTAAGAATATTTCAACGTTTCAATTGGAATTATATAGTCATCCCACTTTCAAAACTCGAAAATAAACACTGATGATGCCTAGGACATCAACAGAATCATCCTTAACCGATTGGAACGTGATTTTGTACCAATCCAGTATATTCAAGACTTCATACACACGCGGGTCATTCGTATATGGAAAATCTTCTTATACTCGATAGTCCAACTTCAACGTCAATATAAACACTCAAAGTCTTATTAAAATAGTCAAGTATGTTATCCATATATTTTCAAAAAATATTTCTTTTTGTACTCGAAATATAAACTTTTAAAACCAATTTCATTTTTATATATATGAAAATTCATTTTCTATTACATATATATAATACTCTTTCAACTCATCCTAGGGCATTACTAACCCTATCTCTAATGAGTCATTCTTATAGGATATTACTAATCCTATCTCTGATGAATTCTTTCATATCGTTCTAATGAGTCGTATCCTCGAACTTTGTAAACTTGGCTCTGATACCACCTGTAGCAACCCGAAAATTGCCGCCCTTTGTATCAGCAGTAAACCGCACAGGTCCGATCCAAAAGACAGAAATCCTCGAACCGTTGTGGGAATACAACACATCAGAAAAGAACACAAAAGAATATTTATTGCTATTACAACAATTTTACATCAGAGTGCAGAATAATTAGAGTACAATAAACGATACACAACAGAAAAATGATATCAGTAAATTAAATTACAATGCAGCGAAAATATGAAAATATATAGCGGAAGACTATCAAATGTACTGGACACAGCTTTAGCTTCAATTCAGAATCCTGCTCAACAAATTATCTGCAAAACCAAAACGAATAGCTGCCATGTTGAAAATATGGGCACTCAGAGTTTAGGTGAAAAACAATAAACTCCAGGTAAGTCACGGGACCGGTGTGAGAACTTAAAATTTTTATTAAAACTTTACTAAAAGTTGGGTAAATCACGGGACCACGCCGTATAACACGAAATAGATTTCCTCCACACGAATACTTGTTTTGAAATAAACAATGCAATGCTTTTTTGAAAAATGTAGCTATTATAAGACTTAGGTCCCATCACACAATGCAACGTAAGCCGGAGGATAGAGTTTTACTTTATAATAGCCAAAGATGCTTGGTACGCTTTGAAACAAATGTTTTTGATATTATTATAAGTGCATAGTGCAGAAAAAAACTTCGAATATAAATGTATCAATCATAGACGGCGTAATACCCTATACTACTACGTCGCCATAGTATATAACTAAAACCGTAAAGTCTCATATTGGAAATTGTATTTCCATCCTGATGGCTGCTGATCCGAAAGATAGCTCATGGAGTGTATTTTCACGGTTAAGTCCAGGGCTTTGGAATGCACCTTAATACACGTCCGCACTATATCTAGGATTCTGAGTCTCACCGCGGCTTAAGTCTAGGGCTTTGGAAAACATCGCTGTGATGACCCCAAACTTCCGCAGTACGAAAGCAAGGATAATCATTGGAATATAACACATAAACAATAACAGCAGAACAGAAATATAGAATTACAGTAGAAAATGTTTCTCAAATTACACTGGGAATAATATATCATCAGAGTTACACAGCATAATAGGATCATACTTAGTACATAATACAGTTTTCAACTTAATATAAAATGTCTGCAGCGGAATCAAACATAATATACTAAATGAAGTCTGAACAGCATAATAGAAATGGTAAGATCCATCTTCAGCTCCATAGTTATCCAGAAGAATCTGCTAAACCTATATACAAGGCTGCCCATTTGGAAAAAAGGGCACCCGAGTTTGCAAAGTGAAACAAACTACGAGTCAGTCATAGGACTGGTTTGAGAAATCTTATTTAACCTATTTAATAATAAGGCTAATCACATAACCATGCCGCAAACACGGAACAGATTTACTCCATCGGATTGCCAGTGCATAAGTAAAGAAAATCATTAACCAACGCAATGCTTTTTAGAAAAATGAAACCATTATAAGACTCAAGTCCCATCACACAATGCAACGCAAACCGTAGGATAGAGTTTTACCTTATAATGGTCAAAATATGCTTGATACGTAAAAACGGATCTGATATTATTTTTAGTGTATATATATGTTTCAAAAACAATTTGAATCATAATGTATCAATCATAGACGGCACAACTACCATATACTATGTCGCCATATATAGGTTTACAATAAAAACCGCATAGTCTCGTATTGGAAGTTGGATTTCCATTATGAACCAGGGCAAAAGATAGTCCTTACCGAATTCGAGACACTCTAGCCCGTGCCTCAGGATCAGTCGCAACTGCACCTTGGATCTTCAGGGTCGATCCACAAATATGTTAGTGGATTAATAATGCCTAAACAATACGTTTCCCTGCCCTATGGGGCGTAAATAGAGCCACTAGGGACTCAAATAACCGAGGCGCCTCATTCCATCATCCATATAAGTAAAAATGTCAGGGCTTGTAAACGCTGACACCACCTCTAGCTAGAAAGAAACGTATGTCCTCCCTGTGGTCTTCTCCCGTTTCTGGTCCATACCGGGGTGTGAAGCTCGCGAAGTAACGCTGTATACAAAGCTATGCTATTTAAAGCTGTGCTTTGATCATTAACCACAAGGCTCTGCTTTTCAACAATAAGCCTTGTCCATTTGCATCTTGGCATGCCACACTGACGATTCACGCCATGTGACTAATGTCTATTAATATATAACCTCTAAGGGTGTTAAACAAGATAATAAATTCTCTGCCACCAACGGAAAGATATTAATAGAGATCTATCAACACGGAACGAAATCCAATGTCAGACACACATCTATTTATAAGTTCGTTGTAACATCCCGGATTTTTCAACCATTTATAAATAGAATATTGTCTAAAGTTAGAATTTTTAAAAGTTGAGTTTTAAATATTTTACTGAATAAACTAGGAAGTTGGTGGTTCTCAATTTGATAAAAGTAACACAAACAAAAAGTTGTATTCTCTTTCATGTTTTCTCATAAAATATCAACCCATGCATTACGTAATCCAATTCCCGACATGTTACTAAAAGCTATGCAGTAATTTGTTGTTTATTTCATGTGTTGTTTAGTCATGTTATAACTCCACCACGATTTTGTTTAACTATAATATAAGTCACAAAATATTTAATCCTAGGTGTATCTTTACACAACTCAGTTATACTTGGGTGGAACCACTCTGATAATAGCATTGTTGCTTTGCACTGGATTTATGATCTATTTAATCAATGTGTCAAATGTCTTGCAATATCATAAATGTGAAATCGAACACAGAAAAAGAGTGGAGAAAAAATGAATACAAAACTACTAAATTACTAAAGCCATTCACAACTAGAAATTCATAAGTTAATAAACATGAAATAGGTTTGATGCTAATAAATCATGTAGTGAATTCCTGTAGAAGTAAAACTTATATCCATGTTATTGAGATTTCATAATCAGGGGAAATATTAGCAATTCACACCTTGGAACTTGATTAAGCAAATAAATGAACAATCATAACAGAAATATATACTACACACCACTTGTATTTGCAATAGAATATTAAACACGGCACATAGCCAAAAGTACGAGTACACAACCTATCATTGGCTACATACATTGATAGGGTAATAAATACAATGATATGAAAAGAAAAAAAAACTTCTTCATGTCTCTTTTCTTCCTGAACCAGTAAAGCTGAAGCGTTTCCATTTTGATCTGCGTGCAAAAAGAGAAAGAAAACCCATTAAAAAAGGGAATATCTCATAACAGCATAAACAGTAGAATAAAATAAATTAAATCAAGGAAACAGTGAAATGCACAGCTAGGACAATGCATAGCCGAACTAAACAGAGATGAAAACATCAATCTTGTGAAATGAGATGAGCAGCTAAGGGAATAGTATAATGTGTAGCTGATAAGAACAGGTATGTATGTGCATTTATACATCAACTTTTAGTAGTACAATGCACATGCTAGAGAGAGGCAAATCTATACTTGAAAAAAATGCAAAACAGACAAGACAATTCATTTTCTTGCCAGAAAATCAACATGGAAACAACAAAACGAAATCTTTCCAAGTATGGATCAATAAACAGTGCAGTATCTTTTGAAATCTCTGATTAGGATTGAACAATCCATAGACAATGACCTACTATATATATAATCGAATCCAGATAAAAATACATAAGGGTTGATTAACAATGCAGTGGACATCATATGGAATAACCATTGACAAGCTAAAACGATGTATGGGAACGGGTATATATGCATGTACCCAAAAATCCTTATCAAACAGTAAAATATAGGCAGTACAACAGCTCAGGTAGGTAAATCATAGAAAACAGTAAACAAAAGAAAATTTTGAATATAGATCCACACATAAAAACCATAGCTAAGAAATGTATATCAAAATCTATAGGACCAAATGGAACAACTATATGTTGTACAGCTAACAGCTAAGAGGAAAACTAGTAGATTTTATATTTTATATATATACACATCAATCGAACAGATTGTATATATATTCATATACATACGCAGACTACCGCAAAGGATTTAGAAATGAGGGGGAAAGAATCTAACGTACAATTCAAGATCTCTGATTGAAGTTAACAACTCATAGCACAGCTATCTAAATCATAATCCATCTCGAACAAATCTGGAAATCATATACCCTAAAATCCGAACCAAAATCCAACTATAGATTCGGATCTGAGTGAAATAACAACTCATAATTTATGATAGACAGTGTTCTCATCTAGGGTCAAAACCACAACTATAAATAGGTATCCAAGCACAAGTGTTCATGAACCATTCACAAACACAGTAAATCAAGAAACAACCCAATTCGAAACCATACTAAAAAATCAAACAAAGTACAACAAATAAAGAAATCAAGGAAAAGGAAACTTAGCTTTCGTGGAAGCCTCTTCGTTCTTGGGAGTGGTTTCGAGTCGGGTTGTCGATCGAGAGGGTTGCGGTTCAAACGATGAAGCACTGGGAGGTTGTTGAGGGTTCTGGCTGATCACGCGAAGAAGGAGAAGGTGGATCGAAGGGTGGAAGAGGGGTGCGATGTCGTCAAATCTGGGGTTTGCTGTTGAAATTAAAAAGAGGGATTAGGGTTTCTAAATTTTCGGGTTTGGGAAATTTCGTGGCGGCTGATTGAATGAGGGAAGGATCGAAGGGGGAGGGTTTTTTATGAAAGCGGGTCGGGTTCCTTTTGTGGGCCGGTGGATCAAAAAGGATAAAGCCCATTTTAATTTAAATAGAAAAATCCATGTTTATTTAAATTAGTTTACAAATTTGTTTATGCGATAATTTACACATACGTTATCAGATTTACGCACGGTCAGATGCGTTGGGACCGTGGAGTCGAGCACTTCGAGATGGAGCAGGCGCAGTCCGGATCTGGAGTATCTAGAATTTTATTCAAATTAAAACGTCAAGTTAAATTGATCAGAACAGACCGTTTATCAACAGATTCCAACCGAGGTGAGTTAAACTCACTCAGCCTTCTCGTTTATATTTTATATAAACTGGGAATTTTATTTTGCGTGTTCTGGTTGTTAGTGTTGGACTGTTAGGTGTATATATACTATTGATCCTCGATCATTTAAATTTAGAGAATACCACTGTTGGGGATGACCCATA
This sequence comes from Allium sativum, assembly GCA_030737875.1. Lineage (NCBI taxonomy): Eukaryota > Viridiplantae > Streptophyta > Magnoliopsida > Asparagales > Amaryllidaceae > Allium > Allium sativum. The sequence continues at coordinate 573,925,312 of CM060921.1, read as the reverse complement.
ACAAAGTAACTCCTTGGGTTGATCACGCTTATAAACGTGTTTGAAATTATTGGGATTTGTTTGAATTGGATGTTAGTGGATCTGGTAATTGGCAGTAAATGGCCGAATGTGAGGTTTTAACGTCATTCGACCCGCCAGGTGAATTGACGTATTTTTAAAAAGTTATAAATTCATTTATAACTGAATTAAAGTTTTCAAATTATATTGTATGGGATTTTAAATTGGAAATTCACAAATAAATATTTTTAATCGAGTTAGTAAGAGAATTTAGTTATATGGTTTAGATCAGTTGGGAAGTAGAGATCGAGAATTTTCCATGGATTGGTAAAAAGGGGAAATAATTGTTTGCAAACAATTAAAAAGTGACTTTAATTAATTAAGTTAATTAATTAATTTAAGAAAGGGGAAATGACAATTGGAATTCAGTTAATAGTTAACTGATGTGTATGGTTGGTAAAATCCACCATTGTGAATGGAATGGACAGAGGAAATAAATATTGGTTTAAATATTCATAAAAAAGTAACGAATAGTGTTGGATATTAGTTAATCTTTGATTAACTATAATCTAAAGGGATAATTGAATTGGTTATTGTGAATAAACTGGATTATTATCGAGTAAGCGTGTAAACATGATGATAATGCTATTTTTGGTTAAGATTAAAGTTAACTATATTTTAATATAGTAGATGTTAAAGCAAATTATTCTTTAATTTAAAATGATTTAAGGTAGTTTGATGCCAAGTAAGAATTTTATCAAAGGACTTTATAAATCCAAGTTTCAACCACGATTTGATAAATGGAAATCAAATTAACGAGTGATCGACTGACGATGAGATTTAGCCAAAGAGGCGATAAGGGTTTGTTGTAGAATATCCAAGCAAATGGAATCAAATCATTTGACGAGGAATTTCCATTATAAATCAAAAGGATTTATAAGTGGAAGAATACCCGAAGATTAAGTGGTGTTTTAAAAGGATGTTTACTTGAATAAAGAATTAAGTAAAAGATCTTGAACGAAGTTTTCAAATATAAGGAATGGTTTTAAAAAACCCAGATTTGAAACCCAGAGGGAAATGGTATTTTGATGTTAGTAGGTCGAACTGGTATTATTCTGAGGCAAGAACGGGTTGATCAAGGTCTGAGAGGTAACTAGAATACCCCAACTTGATTGGCCTTACTATTATCAAGGAATAGTATTAGTTTGGAACGAGTGAAGTGTTGAGATTGGTTTTATCCTATACGAGAATATCAAACTCTTATGCAAGGTTTTGGAAATTAAATAATATTACGATATGAGTTCAAAAGAAATAAAAATGTTGTTTTCAATTTTATAGTAACCATTTGTTAGCCAATTAGAATTGATCGAATATAGTTAGAGATAGTCAAACAAAGTTATCTAGGGAAGTTTCCATTGCGTACGACTGCTAGCGTGATTCGCAGGGCTGCAGATAGCCTACGGCGGTTGGATGTTTCCTGAGGGAATCAGGCGTAAACGTTGTGATCGCTGCGATCTAGAGTCGAGCAAATGGAGTTAAGTCAAATATAGATGAATCGAATAAGAGTAATCACGTCAAGTTAATCAAGTTAATTAAGTCGAGTGAGTTAAGTAAAGTTAACCAATCAAAGTAATTCAAGCAGAGTTATTCAGAGAAAGTTGTTTTATATCGTTAAATATATTTTAAAGTGGTCGAGTTGTGTCAAGTGTTGTATTCACACTATTGTTATTCGACAGTTAAATCACCGACTATCGAAGTTTGACCAATACGATTGTTGGTATGGAAAGACCGGGATCGAATTATATTCGAATACCATTCCGACCAACAAATACGTGTAGAGATCGAAGATGATCGAGATGGAGCATTGAAGACTGTGGATTTTCATAAACGGAAGGACCGCTAATAATCTCTGGATCGCGGCCAGAGATAAACTGTGGTTCTGTCGTTGTTGGAATCTACGGGTTGCAAGGACGATCGCTACTGATCCATGGGGTGATTCCTATATTGGATGCAGTAGGAGAGTACCTTAGGCTCATCATGTTCCTGGATGACTTGTATGGACGAGTGTGTGACAGAGTATTTTCAAAGGGGTCACGAACGTTGATTTCTCCAAACGTACCATAGTTGATGGCGGAGAAATGATTATTCTCTAGCCTAACAACTAGAGTATTTTTTGTGGACGTCAATTAGTGATATCTGATGGATCTGACGATGTGGCATTCAAAGTGAATGATGGCCAGATGTTCGAAGAGATGATTTCTAGCCTCAAGTCTCATCAACCGGGAAATGACAAAAATCGGGCAGGCAGCATGGCTATGTGGGTCGCTCCCATTAGGGTGTATAATCACCTATCTAGAGAAATTCCTTTTGTTTCTTACTTTATCGATTCTGCCCATTCGGGAACGGTGGTTTGAGTCCAACCGTTGGTGATATACATTCGATACACTCAAGCGAAATGAGTGGTCGGTCATGTGAGGGTCGGGTTGCAAGACGTTCTTGTTGAACCATGTGTATTCGCCTCTAGAGATACACGTGCGGAAGGTGGTCCCATAAGCGCCTGCGGTTTTCGATTGTATACTATATACGGGGAGCGTGAGATGCAAGCGTTCCTCTAGATTTGCTAATTATTTGTATTTAGACATTATTATAATATCAGAAAAAGATATTGATTTCAAAAACTGATTTGGGTTATCGTAAGGTAAAAACCGTCCGTGTTTATGGGTGGATTGGTCTTACGATTACCCTTTTCTTTCGAAAGAATTTTAACTTAAAAATCAAGTTGTGTGATACTCTATATGCTGTGCGAGTTTTTCTCACTCTGGTCCACCAGGCTGACCCGGTGTTTTGTAAATGCTCGGGTTAGACCGAGGTGTACAGGTTCAAGTTATCAAGTACTGAGGAGTCCAGAGACAAGCTGAAGATGTTCAGATGAAGGATATTCCGCTGTGTGATTATATATATGAGGACAGATTATTATAACTGTCCAAGAGATGTTGATGTACTCTGCTATTGTAAGTATTTTGAAATTTTCAGTAAAGATTATTTCTGTATTATATTTTGTTCCACTGCGATGTGAGACTCTGTGTTATGTTAGTTCTTCTCCTTCTATTCTAATATTTCTTTCTTTCTTATCTCACCCTCTAAATTCTTTCTAAACGTTCCAGTGTTTTCGGTGCTTGGAGGATCGGCATGAGATACAGTAAGGGTATTTATGTCGATTTCCGAGACCGAAATTTGCTGGGTCGTTACAGTGGTATCAGAGCTGGTTGCTTAATTGGTACGGATGATAGGGGGTTCTCGCTTCGCGTTTGGTGGCGAACGGGAGACTCTTACCCCTACATCTCCCGACAATGTGGGTTGGTCGAGTCGAGAGGCTGGTCGTAAAAGCAGTTTTGAGGTATTTTTGTAAGCCACGGTGGGAGGTTAGCCCACTACCCTAGGTCATTACAGTGGTATCAGAGCTATTGGTTGAGTAGTAACCTTGGCTCTGTGGCGTAACTCAATAGAATGGGGTTAGTAACACCCTAGATTGAGTTTGAGTGTATATATATGAGAGCGTATTTGTAAAATGTTATATATAAATGGTTTGCATTGTGTTTGTTGATCTGTTCGAGTGTTGAAAAGCATAGAACCGACAATGGATACAGTACTGTTTTGAAAAGAGGGTAAATAAAATAATTTTACCCGATGTATATTTTTATATAGAAAAAGAAATTTATTTTCTATATTATAGTAATGTGGGTGTTTGTTTGTTTGTTCTGACTGATTTGATTTGAATCAAATTTGAATTATGAAATAAAATTTAATTGATTAGAAAATCAATTCATCGATTGAATCGGATATGGAAGTGAAGCTGAACCTAGTTAAGAAAAACCAATTTAAGAATAAATTCAAAAATAGTGAATTTGAATAAATTGGGATTTAAAAATATAATGGATAAATAGACTGGGATTCAAATAAAGTGGATTTCCATTCGAATTTTGGATTTTCTTTTCGAAGGAGTTGAGGCCTAGAGTGGCAGTCATAGTCATCCCGATCAGGCAGAGGAAGTGTTGGCAGAATTTTAGGAAAAAATTTAGAGTTCGAATTTATTTTGAATTTAATGCAAAGGTAATAACTTTAAAAATAATTCGATTCAAAATATTCTTCTTACTTTACAATTTCGAGGACGAAATTATTTTAAGGGGGGAAGAATGTAACATCCCGGATTTTTCAACCATTTATAAATAGAATATTGTCTAAAGTTAGAATTTTTAAAAGTTGAGTTTTAAATATTTTACTGAATAAACTAGGAAGTTGGTGGTTCGCAATTTGATAAAAGTAACACAAACAAAAAGTTGTATTCTCTTTCATGTTTTCTCATAAAATATCAACCCATGCATTACGCAATCCAATTCCAGACATGTTACTAAAAGCTATGCAGTAATTTGTTGTTTATTTCATGTGTTGTTTAGTCATGTTATAACTCCACCACGATTCTGTTTAACTATAATATAAGCCACAAAATATTTAATCCTAGGTGTATCTTTACATAACTCAGTTATACTTGGGTGGAACCACTCTGATAATAGCATTGTTGCTTTGCACTGGATTTATGATCTATTTAATCAATGTGTCAAATGTCTTGCAATATCATAAATGTGAAATCGAACACAGAAAAAGAGTGGAGAAAAAAATGAATACAAAACTACTAAATTACTAAAGCCATTCACAACTAGAAATTCATAAGTTAATAAACATGAAATAGCTTTGATGCTAATAAATCATGTAGTGAATTCCTGTAGAAGTAAAACTTATATCCATGTTATTGAGATTTCATAATCAGGGGAAATATTAACAATTCACACCTTGGAACTTGATTAAGTAAATAAATGAACAATCATAACAGAAATATATACTACACACCAATTGTATTTGTAATAGAATATTAAACACGGCACATAGCCAAAAGTACGAGTACACAACCTATCATTGGCTACATACATTGATAGGGTAATAAATACAATGATATGAAAAGAAAAAAAAACTTCTTCATGTCTCTTTTCTTCCTGAACCAGTAAAGCTGAAGTGTTTCCATTTTGATCTGCGTGCTAAAGAGAAAGAAAACCCATTAAAAAAAGGGAATATCTCATAACAGCATAAACAGTAGAATAAAATAAATTAAATCAAGGAAACAGTGAAATGCACAGCTAGGACAATGCATAGCCGAACTAAACAGAGATGAAAACATCAATCTTGTGAAATGAGATGAGCAGCTAAGGGAATAGTATAATGTGTAGCTGATAAGAACAGGTATGTATGTGCATTCATACATCAACTTTTAGTAGTACAATGCACATGCTAGAGAGAGGCAAATCTATACTTGAAAAAAATGCAAAACAGACAAGACAGTTCATTTTCTTGCCAGAAAATCAACATGGAAACAACAAAACGAAATCTTTCCAAGTATGGATCAATAAACAGTGCAGTATCTTTTGAAATCTCTGATTAGGATTGAACAATCCATAGACAATGACCTACTATATATATAATCGAATCCAGATAAAAATACATAAGGGTTGATTAACAATGCAGTGGACATCATATGGAATAACCATTGACAAGCTAAAACGATGTATGGGAACGGGTATATATGCATGTACCCAAAAATCCTTATCAAACAGTAAAATATAGGCAGTACAACAGCTCAGGTAGGTAAATCATAGAAAACAGTAAACAAAAGAAAATTTTGAATATAGATCCACACATAAAAACCATAGCTAAGAAATGTATATCAAAATCTATAGGACCAAATGGAACAACTATATGTTGTACAGCTAACAGCTAAGAGGAAAACTAGTAGATTTTATATTTTATATATATACACATCAATCGAACAGATTGTATATATATTCATATACATACGCAGACTACCGCAAAGGATTTAGAAATGAGGGGGAAAGAATCTAACGTACAATTCAAGATCTCTGATTGAAGTTAACAACTCATAGCACAGCTATCTAAATCATAATCCATCTCGAACAAATCTGGAAATCATATACCCTAAAATCCGAACCAAAATCCAACTATAGATTCGGATCTGAGTGAAATAACAACTCATAATTTATGATAGACAGTGTTCTCATCTAGGGTCAAAACCACAACTATAAATAGGTATCCAAGCACAAGTGTTCATGAACCATTCACAAACACAGTAAATCAAGAAACAACCCAATTCGAAACCATACTAAAAAATCAAACAAAGTACAACAAATAAAGAAATCAAGGAAAAGGAAACTTAGCTTTCGTGGAAGCCTCTTCGTTCTTGGGAGTGGTTTCGAGTCGGGTTGTCGATCGAGAGGGTTGCGGTTCAAACGATGAAGCACTGGGAGGTTGTTGAGGGTTCTGGCTGATCACGCGAAGAAGGAGAAGGTGGATCGAAGGGTGGAAGAGGGGTGCGATGTCGTCAAATCTGGGGTTTGCTGTTGAAATTAAAAAGAGGGATTAGGGTTTCTAAATTTTCGGGTTTGGGAAATTTCGTGGCGGCTGATTGAATGAGGGAAGGATCGAAGGGGGAGGGTTTTTTATGAAAGCGGGTCGGGTTCCTTTTGTGGGCCGGTGGATCAAAAAGGATAAAGCCCATTTTAATTTAAATAGAAAAATCCATGTTTATTTAAATTAGTTTACAAATTTGTTTATGCGATAATTTACACATACGTTATCAGATTTACGCACGGTCAGATGCGTTGGGACCGTGGAGTCGAGCACTTCGAGATGGAGCAGGCGCAGTCCGGATCTGGAGTATCTAGAATTTTATTCAAATTAAAACGTCAAGTTAAATTGATCAGAACAGACCGTTTATCAACAGATTCCAACCGAGGTGAGTTAAACTCACTCAGCCTTCTCGTTTATATTTTATATAAACTGGGAATTTTATTTTGCGTGTTCTGGTTGTTAGTGTTGGACTGTTAGGTGTATATATACTATTGATCCTCGATCATTTAAATTTAGAGAATACCACTGTTGGGGATGACCCATAACAAAGTAACTCCTTGGGTTGATCACGCTTATAAACGTGTTTGAAATTATTGGGATTTGTTTGAATTGGATGTTAGTGGATCTGGTAATTGGCAGTAAATGGCCGAATGTGAGGTTTTAACGTCATTCGACCCGCCAGGTGAATTGACGTATTTTTAAAAAGTTATAAATTCATTTATAACTGAATTAAAGTTTTCAAATTATATTGTATGGGATTTTAAATTGTAAATTCACAAATAAATATTTTTAATCGAGTTAGTAAGAGAATTTAGTTATATGGTTTAGATCAGTTGGGAAGTAGAGATCGAGAATTTTCCATGGATTGGTAAAAAGGGGAAATAATTGTTTGCAAACAATTAAAAAGTGACTTTAATTAATTAAGTTAATTAATTAATTTAAGAAAGGGGAAATGACAATTGGAATTCAGTTAATAGTTAACTGATGTGTATGGTTGGTAAAATCCACCATTGTGAATGGAATGGACAGAGGAAATAAATATTGGTTTAAATATTCATAAAAGGGTAACGAATAGTGTTGGATATTAGTTAATCTTTGATTAACTATAATCTAAAGGGATAATTGAATTGGTTATTGTGAATAAACTGGATTATTATCGAGTAAGCGTGTAAACATGATGATAATGCTATTTTTGGTTAAGATTAAAGTTAACTATATTTTAATATAGTAGATGTTAAAGCAAATTATTCTTTAATTTAAAATGATTTAAGGTAGTTTGATGCCAAGTAAGAATTTTATCAAAGGACTTTATAAATCCAAGTTTCAACCACGATTTGATAAATGGAAATCAAATTAACGAGTGATCGACTGACGATGAGATTTAGCCAAAGAGGCGATAAGGGTTTGTTGTAGAATATCCAAGCAAATGGAATCAAATCATTTGACGAGGAATTTCCATTATAAATCAAAAGGATTTATAAGTGGAAGAATACCCGAAGATTAAGTGGTGTTTTAAAAGGATGTTTACTTGAATAAAGAATTAAGTAAAAGATCTTGAACGAAGTTTTCAAATATAAGGAATGGTTTTAAAAAACCCAGATTTGAAACCCAGAGGGAAATGGTATTTTGATGTTAGTAGGTCGAACTGGTATTATTCTGAGGCAAGAACGGGTTGATCAAGGTCTGAGAGGTAACTAGAATACCCCAACTTGATTGGCCTTACTATTATCAAGGAATAGTATTAGTTTGGAACGAGTGAAGTGTTGAGATTGGTTTTATCCTATACGAGAATATCAAACTCTTATGCAAGGTTTTGGAAATTAAATAATATTACGATATGAGTTCAAAAGAAATAAAAATGTTGTTTTCAATTTTATAGTAACCATTTGTTAGCCAATTAGAATTGATCGAATATAGTTAGAGATAGTCAAACAAAGTTATCTAGGGAAGTTTCCATTGCGTACGACTGCTAGCGTGATTCGCAGGGCTGCAGATAGCCTACGGCGGTCGGATGTTTCCTGAGGGAATCAGGCGTAAACGTTGTGATCGCTGCGATCTAGAGTCGAGCAAATGGAGTTAAGTCAAATATAGATGAATCGAATAAGAGTAATCACGTCAAGTTAATCAAGTTAATTAAGTCGAGTGAGTTAAGTAAAGTTAACCAATCAAAGTAATTCAAGCAGAGTTATTCAGAGAAAGTTGTTTTATATCGTTAAATATATTTTAAAGTGGTCGAGTTGTGTCAAGTGTTGTATTCACACTATTGTTATTCGACAGTTAAATCACCGACTATCGAAGTTTGACCAATACGATTGTTGGTATGGAAAGACCGGGATCGAATTATATTCGAATACCATTCCGACCAACAAATACGTGTAGAGATCGAAGATGATCGAGATGGAGCATTGAAGACTGTGGATTTTCATAAACGGAAGGACCGCTAATAATCTCTGGATCGCGGCCAGAGATAAACTGTGGTTCTGTCGTTGTTGGAATCTACGGGTTGCAAGGACGATCGCTACTGATCCATGGGGTGATTCCTATATTGGATGCAGTAGGAGAGTACCTTAGGCTCATCATGTTCCTGGATGACTTGTATGGACGAGTGTCTGACAGAGTATTTCCAAAGGGGTCACGAACGTTGATTTCTCCAAACGTACCATAGTTGATGGCGGAGAAATGGTTATTCTCTAGCCTAACAACTAGAGTATTTTTGTGGACGTCAATTAGTGATATCTGATGGATCTGACGATGTGGCATTCAAAGTGAATGATGGCCAGATGTTCGAAGAGATGATTTCTAGCCTCAAGTCTCATCAACCGGGAAATGACAAAAATCGGGCAGGCAGCATGGCTATGTGGGTCGCTCCCATTAGGGTGTATAATCACCTATCTAGAGAAATTCCTTTTGTTTCTTACTTTATCGATTCTGCCCATTCGGGAACGGTGGTTTGAGTCCAACCGTTGGTGATATACATTCGATACACTCAAGCGAAATGAGTGGTCGGTCATGTGAGGGCCGGGTTGCAAGACGTTCTTGTTGAACCCTGTGTATTCGCCTCTAGAGATACACGTGCGGAAGGTGGTCCCATACCTTGTCAAAGATGGAAATCCAATATCCAATAAGCGCCCGCGGTTTTCGATTGTATACTATATACGGGGAGCGTGAGATGCAAGCGTTCCTCTAGATTTGCTAATTATTTGTATTTAGACATTATTATAATATCAAAAAAAGATATTGATTTCAAAAACTGATTTGGGTTATCATAAGGTAAAAACCGTCCGTGTTTATGGGTGGATTGGTCTTACGATTACCCTTTTCTTTCGAAAGAATTTTAACTTAAAAATCAAGTTGTGTGATACTCTATATGTTGTGCGAGTTTTTCTCACTCTGGTCCACCAGACTGACCCGGTGTTTTGTAAATGCTCGGGTTAGACCGAGGTGTACAGGTTCAAGTTATCAAGTACTGAGGAGTCCAGAGACAAGCTGAAGATGTTCAGATGAAGGATATTCCGCTGTGTGATTATATATATGAGGACAGATTATTATAACTGTCCAAGAGATGTTGATGTACTCTGCTATTGTAAGTATTTTGAAATTTTCAGTAAAGATTATTTCTGTATTATATTTTGTTCCGCTGCGATGTAAGACTCTGTGTTATGTTAGTTCTTCTCCTTCTATTCTAATATTTCTTTCTTTCTTATCTCACCCTCTAAATTCTTTCTAAACGTTCCAGTGTTTTCGGTGCTTGGAGGATCGACATGAGATACAGTAAGGGTATTTATGTCGATTTCCGAGACCGAAATTTGCTGGGTCGTTACATTCGTTCTGGGTCTGAACAAAACCGGAGACACCTTATTCCTCGTTCCATATGTCCAATACGGAAGAGAGGCTCTTGCATATCCAGACAATCAACAAGGACATCCGGACAACTAACACTGTAACCCCTCCTGGGAGCTAACTGATCCAGGGCATCAGTAGTCATCCATTCGATGTGAAGATCGTCGGTCTTCAATCACCATCTTCAATGTTTTCGAATCTTAATCGTCGTATAATTATTTGGAATGAGATTTAACTCCGCCTTTCCAAATAATTTGCGAATATACATAATTCAAAATCATTTCTTTGCTTGGTCAAATTCAATCCAATGTTATATATTGGTGTCGACTGAATTTAACCGTACAAATCAATTATAAACCAGAGGAAATTGGTTTAATTTCATTCCATATCGTTAATAATATTTTATAACGATTAATCGCTATTTTTATATATATAAAAATAGCCATTTTAACTAAACGACGCTTCGGGTCATTACATGGCCCTGGCGCTGTTTTCATCGAAATTTGTTTTACACATTTCTCAAAATCTAACCGTTGGATCTTAACAAATTTTATATCGTTGGAAAGATCTTTCCAAAGCGAACCCAACGGTTCCAGTTTTGGGAAAATCCGACGGTGGGATCTCTCAGTATAATCGTTTAAATTTACGATTCCAAATCGCGAACTACCGCAAATGATTCGTTTAAATTTAATTTATATTTATATATATAAATATAACTATAGCTCGTTCGACGATTTCAAGCTTTTTAATCTTTAAATGATTTTGTAATCTTCATATTCATGTTATTTTTAATGAATAAAAGTCTATTCCAAAACATGTACATTTTCTTCATTCCTTACATTACAATAAAAATGTAAATTTTTATTGTTTATCCTTTCCATTCCAAACTATGAACATTTTTATATTTCCTTTCTTTACATTAAAATGTGATTTTTTTAATGTAAACATGTTTTTATTTTTAAAACATGAATTATTTTCTAATTTCATTTCTTACATTAAAAATGAGGTTTTTAAGGTAAACATGTTTTTACATTTAAAACATGTACATTTTTCTATGTTCTCGTCTACCTTAAAAATGCAAACTTTATATTTTTAACTCTATTACATTAAACACATGTTGCATAAGAATATGATCCATTTTATATTGCATATAAATATAATCTTTTTATATTGCACAAAAATATAATCTTTTTATAATAAGTAAAAATGTAATCTTCTTACATTGTATAAAAATGTAATCTTTTTATTTCATTCTTTGATTACATTAAAATGTGATCTTTTTACATTACAATAAAAATGTAAACTTCTTCTTTTCTTGTATTACATTAAAATGTAATCTTTCCTATTCTTTCATTACATTATATAAAAATGTAATCTTTTCTTTCCTTTTATTACATTATATAAAAATGTAATCTTTCTTTTCTTTTATTACATTATATAAAAATGTAATCTTTTCTACTTAACCATTTTTTTTTTCAACAGATGACCATTTTACTTTACAATAAAATTGTGAATTTATTGTTAAGAATCTTCCTTCTGAATAATGATCATTTTGAACCTTTTCTTATGTACAATAAAATGTAAATTTTTATTGTAAACAAATTTTCATTTCAAATAAATGAATATTTTTAATCTTTCCTCATGATTCATTCATTACATAAAAATTGAGGTTTTAATGTTAACATGTTTTTATTTTAAAACATGAGCATTTTTCTACTTTCATACATGACATTAGAAATGAGATTTTCCATGTAAACATGTTTTTATTTTTAAAACATGACCCATTTCCATATATTCTACATTTACATTAAAAATGGAATTTTTAATGTTAACATGTTTTATTTCAAAAACATGAACAATTTTTCTATATCCTATCTTTACATTAAAAATGGGATTTTTATTGTTAACATGTTTATTTTAAGAACATGAACAATTTTTCTATATTCTTTCTTTACATTAAAAATGGGATTTTTTTAATGTTAACGTGTTTATTTTAAAAACATGAACAATTTTTCTATATTCTTTCTTTACATTAAAAATGAGATTTTTAATGTTAACATGTTTATTTTAAAAACATGAACTATTTTTCTATATTCTTTCTTTACATTAAAAATAAGATTTTTAATGTTAACATGTTTATTTTAAAAACATGAACAATTTTTCTATATTCTTTTTTTACATTAAAAATGAGATTTTTAATGTAAACATGTTTTATCTTAAAAATATGAACAAATTTTCTATATTCTTTCTTTACATTAAAAATGAGATTTTTAATGTAAACATGTTTTATCTAAAAAACACGAACAATTTTTCTATATTCTTTCTTTACATTAAAAATGAGATTTTTTAATGTAAACATGTTTTATCTTAAAACAATAAAAAAAATTCAAATACAATAAAAATTTGAATTTTGGATGTTCAAACAAATTTCATTTCATATATGAATATCTCACAACACATGAATATTTCAGAAAATTTCGGCAGCATAACGGTAGGGTAATTAAAACCGGCACCGTCTCGATGTACGACTCCTCGCGCTACCTTAAAGCCTCACGGCTTTTGACAAGGGGGATTTCAATAATCTATTTCGTACGCAGACGAATTTTCCCACAAACTAATCCTATTTGGTTTCAACCAAAATCAACAATCAACCATTCGTAATATTCACTAAATTTCAAATCACAACTCAAACAAGTCGTCCATGGTTTGTGGACGATGGGTGTCGGGAGTTTCTAAACTCCGTCTGCATCCTAATATAATTTTATTTAATTAATTCGGATTCAGAAATCTCACATCGCTTTTAATTTCTTCAAAAATTGTAGAAGGCTCTAAAAATTCTATCGCTTCTTCTGAAATGTAGATCTCGTCATTGTGATTCCAACGCTTCATGTTTCATCGAATTTCGTTATCGTATGACCGAGATATGATTTTACGAAGGTTATTAACAATTTAAATTAATTTAATAAAATAAAAAAAAGGATTTTTTTTTTTACCCTTCTTCAACCTTCAACAGACAAGGCCGATGAGATTTCCACACACGTCGAACCTAGGGCTTAGATCCACTCACCCTCTGAGACGTCGGAGCTCGATCAGGACCCACCACGTGGAGGAGCAAAGAGCGACGCGCCATGGGACCACTTGCGGCGGCGTCCGATCATTGGTAGGCGGGGGTAGGCGCAGCGAAACGAGGTGGGTTTGGGGGTGCGGTTCTCCTTGTATACGCCACCAGAGACGATCAAATCCGTATAGGATTCGAGAGGGAAGAATTCTCTAAACAATTGCCTTAAGAACCCCCACCTAATTCGAATTGAGTTGAGAGGAATTAGTGATTTAAATTCTGAGAATTGGGGCCATTGAATTAGAACATACGGCGACTGGACGAGATAGTTTTAGGGTTACGGTATACCGTATTTTATACGGTATTTAAATTTATATTTTATTTATTTAATTATCCTAAAATCCACAAATACCCTTTTGCTCACACGAACTTCAATTCAAACCCAATGAGTGTCGCCCCTAGCAAATACCCCCATGCCAGACACGATGGGATATGTCTTGTAAGTCAATTCGATTGTTTCGATCAGTTTTGCTTTAAATTAAAATATAAAACATTCAATATTAAATTTGAACGTACATTTTAATTTACCGGAGCCACATAATAATTCTAAAAATTCCAAAAAAATTATATCTAACTTTGTTTTGACGATACAGTCTCAACAAAACTAATTTCGTTGAATTTGGAGACCTTTTGAGAAATAGCGATTTTCTGGTCGATCGAAATTGACTGAAATTGTCAAAACACAATTTCTTTTGCCACGCTCACATATTAATCCCAAAAATTATGAAAATTGAAATCTAGCAATAATTTGACATTCCGGTTCCAACAAAATTGGTTTCGTCGAAAACGGAGGTTGTTTGTAAAATGGCTATTTATACGGGCTATATATTATATTAAATATACGTATAAATTCTATAGCGACTTTTCTGAATATTCAACTAACCATAACTTTTGATTCCCGCTATGAAATTTCAATTTTTCGGATTCGTTGGAAAGATATTATTAAGCATATTTAAATATTTTTGGTTTCACTAAAATCCGATTTATTTTGCAACCTCTACAGTCATTCAAAGTTTGAATTCAAATTTCCAAACTGTCGAGCTATTTCTAACTCCTTTTAAAATTAAAATAAATATATTCAGTCTAACTTCGATTTAAATAAATTTTTAATCGTTATTATTTTAAAATAAATTATTTCAACTATTCAAAATTCAATAAAATAGTCAAAAAAAAAAATTTAAATTGGTTCTGAATTCCCGGGTTGTTACAATCTCCCCCACTTAAAAGCTTTTCGTCCCCGAAAAGGAAATAACAGTAAAGCAGGAAACAAAACGGAAAATGTAAAATATGGTAAATGTACCTTGCACTAGAGTTAGTCAGAGATATTCACTCTGCACTGGGGATAAGCCTGTTTGATGCTATCCTCAGTCTCCCATGTACACTCTCTGGGATCTCCGCTCCACTGCATTTTGACTAGATGAATTCTTTTGTTCCTCAGAATTCGGGTTTCTTTGCCAATAATCTTTACCGGCTCCCTTCTTACTGCTAAGCTAGGGTAATCTCCAAATCTTGTTGTTCAGCTTCCTCCACAATCAAGTCTGGATCATGTACATGCTTCCGAAGTTGAGACACATGGAATACATCATGTACCCCTGGCAACCAGTCAGGCCGCTAAACCCTGTAAGCGAGAGTTCCAATTCTTTCTAGAATAGGAAATGGACCAATGAACCTCAGCGCCAAATTCCCAGTCTTCCCGAAGCGAACTACTCCTCTTAATGGAGAAACTCTCAAGTACACATAATCGCCGACAGCAAATTCTAAATCCCTTCTTCTTGCTTCCGCATAACTTTTCTGTCGGCTCTGAGCTGCTAGTAATCGCTTCTTAATAAAATTAACTTTGTCCGAAGCTTCTCGAATCATGTCGGGACCCAATACCAGTTTATTGCTTGGTTCCACCCAACATGCGGGAGATCTACACGGCCTTCCATACAATGCTTCGAATGGCGACATTTTCAATCTTGCTTGGTAACTGTTATTACAAGAGAACTCGACCAAATGCAAGTGATCTTCCCATGATCCGCCAAAGTCAAGAATACAAGCCCGCAACAAGTCTTCCAGTATACGGTTCACCCTCTCTGTCTGGCCATCTGTTTGAGGATGATAAGCGGTGCTCAGATTTAATGTTGTCCCCAGCTCTTCTTGGAATGCTTCCCAGAATTTGCTAGCGAATATAGGGTCACGATCACTTACAATGCTACTGGGGACTACATATAGTCAGACAATTTCCTTAAAATAAATTTTCGCCAAACCTTGTGCTGTTCTAGTTGATCTGACAGGAATGAAATGGGCAGACTTCGTGAAACGATCAACAATCACCCAAATACTGTCATTACCTTTTCTAGTTCGGGGCAAGCCATCAATAAAATCCATGGAGATTTGATCCAATATCCAACTCGGATCTTCTAGTGGTTGTAACAAGCCAGCAGGTTTTTGCTGATCACTTTTGACTTGCTGGCAAGTAGAACACCTGCTGACATAAATGGAGATGTCTCTTTTCATAGACTTCCACCAGAATGTGCGCTTGAGATCATGATACATCTTGCTCACCCCTGGATGAATACAAAGCTTGGATTTATGACATTCATCCATTACTTCTCTTCTAAGCTCAGTGATATTCGGGACACAGATTCGGCCTTTTAACCTCAGAATTCTCTTGTTATCAATTTGAAAACTGGAGGGTTCGCCTTCCCGGACTCTTTTACTAATCCTCTGAATAAATTCGTCATCCTTCTGAAGAGCAGAGATTTTGTCAATCAATGTAGGTGTAATGATAAGATTGGTGACGCCCGCATTCTTTCTGTTAAGTGAATCTGCCACAACGTTGGCTTTCCCTGGAGTATACAAGATGTCCAGATCATAGGCTGCAAGAAATTCTACCCAACTCTGCTGCCTTAAATTCAAGTCCTTTTGGGTGAATAGATACTTCAGGGATTTATGATCTGAATATAATTCGAACTTCTCACCCAAAAGATAGTGCCTCCATATCTTTAAAACAAACACGATGGCCATCAGCTCAAGATCATGAGTGGAGTATTTCTTCTCATGCGGTTTCAATTGACGGCTAGCATAAGCAACTACTTTGTCTCTTTGCATTAATGCTGCACCAATACCTTCTCTAGAAGCATCTATCCAGACTTTCGAATCTTGATTTCAATCAATTATAGTCAACACGGGGGCAATAGTCAACCTTAGTTTCAACTCTTGGAAAGTTGCCTCACATTCAGGTGTCCAAATAAACTTTGTATGCTTCTTTGTAAGCTTCGTCAATGGACAAGCTAACCTCGAAAAATCTTTAATGAATTCCCGATAATAGCCAGCCAATCCTAGAAAACTTCTGACTTTAGTAGGAGTGCTAAGCTGCTTGCAATCTTGAATGGCTGTGATTTTGCTAGGATCCACTGAAATTCCTTCCTTCGATACTGCATGACCAAGAAACTTCACTTCTTCTAGCCAGAATACGCATTTAGAAAATTTGGCTTTTAATACATTCTTTCTCAGAATTTCCAAAACTTGTTCTATATGTTTCTCGTGCTCAGCAGTTGACTTAGAAAAGATTAAGATGTCATCAATGAAGACCAGCACAAATTTGTTTAAAACATCCCGGAATACTCGATTCATTAAATCGACAAAATAGGCTGGAGCATTGCATAAGCCGAACGACATTACTAACCATTCATAAAATATGTTTGGACCTACGAAAGATGTCAAAGGAACACACTCTTCAACAATACGCAATTGATGGAAACCTGTAGCTAGGTCCATCTTTGAAAACACTTTCGCTCCATTTAAACGATCCAATAAATCATCTATACGGGGCAATGGATAGTTATTCTTGAGCGTCTTCTTGTTGAGGTCTCGGTAATCCACACATAGTCTAAGAGTACCATCTGACTTTGGGACAAACACTACTGCTGCACCCCACTCCGAAAAACTAGGTCTGATCAGACCTTTCCATAAAAGCTATTTAGTTTGGTTACTCAATTCCTCTTTCTCTTTCCATGTCATTCTTCGAATAGAATGCACAACTGGCCTTGCATTTGGAACTAAATCAATCCTGAAGTCGATTTCTCTTCGCGGAGGTAAGCTATCAACTTCTTCGAACACATCCGCATAATTTTTGACGAGAGGAATATTTTCAAGAGCAATGGGAGTGACCTCAAGAGCAGCCCAAAATTCTTTTCTATCTTAATCTGAGCCTACACAGGGTATAACAATATTTCCAAGCTCCGTTTTGACTTTAACAACCCTTTCAGCACATTTAATCTCGGCTTCATATCTCGTTAACCATTCCGGCCCAAGAATAACATCGAACTCAGAAAAATCCATGACGATCAAATTAATAGGGAACCGGTAACAAGAAAATGAGATCGACACTCGGCAATATACACCAAGAACAAGGGAACCACCGACCGGACTATGGACACTAATCGATTCTTTAAGATCCCTTGTTTTTAGATTGAGCTTCTTGACTGTATTATTCGAAATGAAACTTCATGATGCACCTATATCAAATAATACTATGACAGGAATATTTTTAATAGAAAGAGTGCCTTTCAAAACATCTGGACTTGGCTGAATAGCTGAGGGCATTGCAGCATCCGTCGTGCTATTGACTTGAGCTACCTTGGTCGCTTTCAAAAGTCGGCAATCTCTACTTATATGACCTGGCTTATGGCAAATATTGCATTCCCTGGTCTCTTAAGACTTCTTATTCGATTTAGATTCATCGTTCTTTCGTTTCTTTAGAGATCTGCAATTTGTTGCCAAATGTCCTTGTATATTGCAGTTAGAGCATGTGGCAGTCGTTAATGGTTCTTTCTGAGACCTTGCCCTTCTCTTATCAATTTTAGGCTTCTTGTTGACCTCCGGCTTTGAACTTGCCTCAGGGCTGTCAGTTTCAAACTTTCTTTTGTTGCTAGAACTGCCTCCTTCTTCATCTTCCAAAATACCTTGCTTATCAAGATCCTCATAGCGACAAGCCATAACTATCATTTCAGAAAAAGGGAGATTAATATGTGTAGTTACCCAACTTAGGTATTTTCTTTGAAGTCCTTTAATAAATCTCTGGTTTTTCCTCAAAGGATCTTCGACTAGTTCTGGGGCAAAGCGGGAAAGTTCCTCGAATTTCTTCTGATACTCCCAAATGGTCATATCACCTTATTTCATATTGTAGAACTCATAATATAACCGATCAATTTCTCCTGGAGGAATAAATTTTTCTGTGAAAATTTCTTTGAATTTATCCTAGGTAATATTACCTTCTGTATTCTCCTTTGTAACAGTTTCCCATCAGAATAAAGCTTTGCCTTTGAGTGCCCAAGATGCCACTAGTCTTTTCTGATCATCTCTCAGCTTTAGTTCTTCAAAAATTCTCTCAGCAGAATGCATCCATGCTTGTGTTTCAATAATAGATTCTTTGCCCGAGGATGGTTCTCCACCCAGATTTCGATACCTCTTTACTAGAGCTTCTAGATCCGGTTCTGGTTGTGGGAGCATGACTGGCTCATTAGATTGCTGAACCAAAGAATTACTTCTTCTGTTTCTGCCACTCATTTTCTACTATGTCTGCAAATAGCAGACAAAGAGTCAGGCCAACCGAAAGGATATTCTAAAGTATAGAGACATATATTTAAATGTAAATGAATCTATGGGGGTGTATTTTTACTCATTCTAGGACATTACTAGTCCTATCTATGATGAGTTATTCGTTTTGGAATTTTGCTGATTCTATCTCTGATGAGTTTGTTAATATGCTATATTCTGAGCTAAGTTTAACCTAAGCTCTGACATCAACTGTGATGACCCCAAACTTCCGCAGTACGAAAGCAAGGATAATCATTGGAATATTAAACATAAACAATAACAGTAGAACAGAAATATAGAATTACAGCATAAAATGTATCTCAAATTATAGTGGGAATAATATATTATCAGAGTTACACAGCATAATAGGATCATACTTAGTACATAATACAGTTTTCAACTTAATATAAAATGTCTGCAGCGGAATCAAACATAATATACTAAATGAAGTCTGAACAGCATAATAGAAATGGTAAGATCCATCTTCAGCTCCATAGCTATCCAGAATGAATCTGCTAAACCTATATACAAGGTTGTCCTTGTGGAAAAGAGGGCACCCGAGTTTGCAAAGTGAAACAAACTACGAGTCGGTCATGGGACTGCTATGAGAAATCTTATTTAACCTATTTAATAATAAGGCTAATCACAGAACCACGCCGCAAACGCGGAACGGTTTTACTCCATTGGATTGTCAATGCATAAGTAAAGTATATCGTTAAACAATGCAATGCTTTTTAGAAAAATGAAACCATTATAAGACTCAAGTCCCATCACACAATGCAACGCAAACCGGAGGATAGAGTTTTACCTTATAATGGTCAAAATATGCTTGATACGTAAAAATGGATCTGATATTATTTTTAGTGTATATATATTTTTCAAAAACAATTTGAATCATAATGTATCAATCATAAACGGCATAGCTACCATATACTTGTCGCCATATATAGGTTTACAATCAAAACCGCATGGTGTCGTATTGGAAGTTGGATTTCCATCATGAACCAAGGCAAAAGATAGTCCTTACCGAATTCGAGACACTCTAGCCCGTGCCTCAGGATCAGTCGCAACTGCACCTTGGATCTTCAAGGCCGGTCCACAAATATGTTAGTGGATTAATAATGCCTGAACAATACGTTTCCCGCCCTATGGAGCGTAAATAGAGCCACTAGGGACTCAAATAACTGAGGCGCCTCATTCCATCATCCACATAAGTAAAAATGCCAGGGCTTGTAAACGCTGACACCACTTCTAGCTAGAAAGAAACGTGGCCTCCCTGCAGTCCTCTCTCGTTTCTGGTCCATACCGGGGTGTGAGGCTCGCGAAGTAACGCTATATACAAAGCTATGCTATTTAAAGCTGTGCTTTGATCATCAACCACAAGGCTCTGCTGTTCAACAATAAGCCTTGTTCATTTGCATCTTGGCATGCCACACTGACAATTCACGCCATGCGACTGATGTTTATTAATATATAACCTCTAAGGGTGTTAAGTAAGAGAATAAATTCTCCGCCACCAGTGGAAAGATATTAATAGAGATCAATCAACACGAAACGAAATCCAATGTCAGACACACATCCATTTATAAGTTCGTTCTGGGTCTGAATGAAACCAGAGACACCTTATTCCTCGTTCCATACGTCCAATATGGAAGAGAGGCTCTCGCATATCCGGATAATCAACAAGTACGTCCGGACAACTACCATTGTAACCCTGCATGGAGCTAACCGATCCAGGGCATCAGCAGTCAACCATTCGATGTGAAGATCGCCGGTCTTCAATCACCGTCTTCAATGTCTTCGAATCTTAATCGCCGTGTAATTATTTGGAATGATATTTAACTCGGCCTTTCCAAATAATTTGCAAATATACATAATTCAAAATCATTTCTTTGCTTGGTCAAATTCAATCCAATGTTATATATTAGTGTCGACTGAATTTAACTGTACAAATCAATTATAAACCAGAGGAAATTGGTTTAATTTCATTCCATATCGTTAATAATATTTTATGACGATTTATCGCTATTTTTATATATATATAAATAGTCATTTTTAATTAAACGACGCTTCGGGTCATTACATGGCCCTGGAACTGTTTTCATCGAAATTTGATTTACAAATTTCTGAAAATCTAACCGTTGGATCTTAACAAATTTTATATCGTTGGAAAGATCTTTCCAAAGCGAACCCAACAGTTCCAGTTTTGGGAAAATCCGACGGTCGGATCTCTCGGTATAATCGTTTAAAGTTACAATTCCAAATCGCGAACTACCGCGCGCGATTCGTCTAATTTTAATTTATATTTATATATATAAATATAACAATAGCTCGTTCGACAATTTCAAGCTTTTTAATCTTTAAATGATTTTGTAATCTTCATATTCATGTTATTTTTAATGAACAAAAATCTATTCCAAAACATGCACATTTTCTTCATTCTTTACATTACAATAAAAATGTAAATTTTTATTGTTTATCCTTTCCATTCCAAACTATGAACATTTTTATATTTCCTTTCTTTACATTAAAAATGTGATTTTTTTAATGTAAACATGTTTTTATTTTTAGAACATGAACTATTTTCTAATTTCATTTCTTACATTAAAAATGAGGTTTTTAAGGTAAACATGTTTGTACATTTAAAACATGTACATTTTTCTATGTTCTCATCTACCTTAAAAATGTAAACTTTATATTTTTAACTCCTTTACATTAAACACATGTTGCATAAGAATATGATCCATTTTATATTGCATATAAATATAATCTTTTTATATTAAGTAAAAATGTAATCTTCTTACATTGTATTAAAATGTAATCTTTTTTATTTGATTCTTTGATTACATTAAAAATGTGATCTTTTTTACATTACAATAAAAATGTAAACTTCTTCTTTTCTTGTATTACATTAAAATGTAATCTTTCCTATTCTTTCATTACATTATATAAAAATGTAATCTTTTCTTTCCTTTTATTACATTATATAAAAATGTAATCTTTCTTTTCTTTTATTACATTATATGAAAATGTAATCTTTTCTACTTAACCATTTTTCTTTTCAACAGATGACCATTTTACTTTACAATAAAAATGTGAATTTATTGTTAAGAATCTTCCTTTTGAATAATGATCATTTTGGACCTTTTCTTATGTACAATAAAATGTAAATTTTTATTGTAAACAAATTTTCATTTCAAATAAATGAATATTTTTAATCTTTCCTCATGATTCATTCATTACATAAAAATTGAGGTTTTAATGTTAACATGTTTTTATCTTTAAAACATGAGCATTTTTCTACTTTCATACATGACATTAGAAATGAGATTTTCCATATAAACATGCTTTTATTTTTAAAACATGACCCATTTCCATATATTTTACATTTACATTAAAAATGGAATTTTTAATGTTATCATGTTTTATTTCAAAAACATGAACAATTTTTCTATATCCTATCTTTACATTAAAAACGGGATTTTAATGTTAGCATGTTTATTTTAAAAACATAAACAGTTTTTCTATATTCTTTCTTTACATTAAAAATGGGATTTTTAATGTTAACATATTTATTTTAAAAACATGAACAATTTTTGACACGACCCGAACTTCCCCGTGAAGGAAAGCACAGATTGAGTTGAGAACAACACACATCGGAACGCAAACAGAAGAACATTTCATTGCTTATTACAACAATTCCATCAGAATACAAGAATATACAGAGTATGAATGAATATTACACAGAAAATATCAGAGATTTAAATTACAATTAAATACATCACAGCAGAAAATAATACAAAATACAACTAGAAGTAATACACGGATACAGAGCTTTCCGAGCATCGTTCCAGTTGTAAATCAGGATCCTGTGAATATAAATCTGCAAAACCAAACCACTAGTTGCCCGTGTCGAAAATAAGGGCACCCATAGTTTAGGTTAAAACCATAAACACCAGGTCAGTCATGTGACTGGTGTGAGAACTAAAACAGTTATTAATTTGATTTTAAAGTACGGTAAATCAAGGGACCACGCCGTATAACACAGAACGGGTTTTTACCCCAAGAATACCAGTGCGTAAACAAACAGCGCAATGCTAAATAAAGAACAATGAAGCTGTTATAAGACCCAGGTCCCATCACACAATGCAACGCAAGCCGGAGGACAGAGTTTTACCTTATAACAACCAAAAATGCTTGGTACGTGAAATTTCATCTTTTATTATTACTATAAGTGAAGAAAACAACTTCAATCATGATGTACAAATCATAGACGGCATAAGTGCCCCATCCCACTATGTCGCCATACTAGGCTCTACAAATAAAACCGAAATATCACGTATTGGAAATTGGATTCCATCATGAGTCGAGGCAAGGGGCAAGCTCCTCTCCGCTTCGAGACACTCTAGCAAATGTCTCAGGACTAGTCTCCCTGGGTAACCCTTGGATCTTCAGGGCCGGCCCTCTCTTACGTTTGAGGATTGGCAATTCCTGAACACACGTTTCCCGGTCCTAACAGACCTATATCCGAGGCGCCTCGCATTCCAACAACCACATAGGTAAAAATAATATAAATGTCATCCAGTTTAAGCACTGACACTACCTCTAGCTAGAAAGAAACGTCGTGTTCTCCCTGCAGTCACTATCCCGTTTTTGACTCATACCGAGGTGTGAGGCTCGCGAATCAAAGCTATACACAAAGCTATGCCATGTAGGCCGTGCTTTGATCATCAACCACAAGACTTTGCTTTTCAACGGAAGCCCTGATCATTTGCCACTTAGGCATGCCACACAGGAAATTCACTCCGTGCGATTGGTGTCCATCGATATACAACCTCTGAGCTCGTACGTCTCAGAGAAGGGCGTTAAGTAAAAGAATAAATTCTCCGCTGCCAAACAGATGTATATTTAATAGAGATCAATCAACACAGAATAAAATCCAATGTCAGACACACAGTCCATTTACAAGTTCGTTCTGGGTCTGAACGAAACCGGAGGCACTTTCCTCGCATATCCATCGATCTCCAAGTACGTCTGGACGATCACCAACTGTTTCTCTCCTCTTGGGTGTACAGCCCAATCAAGATCATCAGTAATCACCCAAACGATGTGAAGACTTCCGGTCTTCAACCACCGTCTTCATCTTCGACTTATCGTCGAATCGGTTATTCAGAATGGGTATAACCCGGCCTTTCTAAATAACTCGCGTATATAATAAACAAGTGTTACACAAACGCAACATACGCCTCATTCCAATCCATCAGTCACTAACCGTAAATTAGTAAGAGAGCAATTTTCCAAATATTAACCCCGAAGGCCGAAACCAACATCAGATCAATACCCAGGAAACCATTCTACTTAACTGATCCCCAGTTAGTCTCTAAATTTCATATTCCTCGGGAAAGGTTCCCATTAATTTTATCAAAGATAAATTCTTTTAAATTTATTCTTTAATCTTCCTTTGGATGTCATTTCAAACCAAATTATGGTTTTCCAAACTAGTCGGGATTAGCGAACCACACCGAAGTAATTATTTATTTTATTTCTCAATCCCAACCTATTCATCCCATGGAGCAAAACTGGTAATACTCCATATCTAATACCACGGTGTTATCGGTAAAATTAATTACCATTTCACGTTCAAATCTAATTAAAGATTTAACTATCGCTCTGGAGCAAAACTGGTGATACTCCATTCTCGATCACTTTCCAAATTTGATAATTTAAATTATCAATTCACACTTCAATCTAATTACAGATTCATTAAAACTCCACTTAGTTTTAATCTTCCCAAAAATCAATATCCTGTCTTTAACTGGGTTAAAGAACCAACGTCATCTAAAACACGGTTCACGATAAACCCAAAATCACATTCTATTGTTAATCGGGTTAAAGAACAGGTGTTATTCAAAACACCGCTCACGATAAACCCAAAACCAGTTTAAATTCAATTCCAATTAATATTATTTAATTGGTACACTTCCTTAAATCTAAATAGAAAGATTTAATGTTTTTCTCAACTGGGTTTAAGAACAGTGTTAATGAAGACACCATTCACGACAAACCCAAATCACATTTGATATTAAATACAAGGCTCTCAATAGAAAATATATCGGCTTATATTCAATATCAAATTCTACGACCAACAAATATCGTATTGGAAATAACGATATATAATATATCTTTCAAATTTCCACAAACATATCTGTATAATCACGAAATCCAACATCGAAATATTCCGAAGATAATTTCAACTCAAATCCATTTCAATTCACGTATTGGAAATTCTAATTATTTTTAAAACCACTTTCAAATTCAATTTATTTATTTCAAAAATAAATTGGTTTTAATTCTAATTCAAAACTAGTTCATTTCGATAAAAATATATTTTTATCCTTTCAAATGTGGATTTTTTTCATCCCAGTTCTTCCCAAATCACTTCTTATGATTTTATACAAATTATTGATATTTTTAATAATTTTATCAAGGCCCGTACAGTCGATTTCCATCAACGGCTATCGAACTGCACTTACAGCGACCTTTTCCAAATTTGATTTGGACATAATTCCAAATCCAACCGTTAGATTTCAAATTTCTAACATTCACTGGAAAGCTCTTTTCGATACGAACCCAACAGTTCCGGTTTTAGGAGAATCCGACGGTCGGATCTCCCGCAACGTCACTTCGAAGTCAATGGTCGAAATTCACGAACTGCCGCAGCGCGGCGCGTTCTATTCAGGCCATTATATATAATATATATATATATTATATATTTCGTCTATTTCCTTTTAAAACGTATTTTATAAATCGTTTTAAATTCGTTTTCGAAACGATTTCAACTTCATATTCAATTTCGAATCAAAATTGAATATTCCACATCATCGATATACAAATGATAATATTTTCAAAATGTTATATTTTGTAATCACTTCCTTTTCTATAATCATTATAAAAACGAATATAATCGATATAAATATCGTTCGCGTCAAAATAGCGCATCTCTAATCAACACGGCTTTATATTTTTTAATAACTTCGTTATTCTATTCAACAAATGAATATTTATTCTATTCAACAAATGAATCTATATTTCTTTCAACACATGACTATTCTCAACACATAAGTACTGTCAACACATGACTATTTTTGCTATTTAATATATTTTATAAAATTATGATTTCTATCGTTAAATTCTTAATCAGACTCCAACCGTAAATTAGTAAGAGAACGATTCCCTAAATATTAACCCCGAAGGCCGAAACCAACATCAGATCAATACCCAGGAGACCACTCATCTTATCTATTTTCCAGTTAGTTTCTAATTTTATATATGATAAAGATGTAAATTTTATTGTTAAAATATTTCGTTCAACACATGAATCTATATTTCCTTCAACACATGACTATTCTCAACACATGAGTACTGTCAACACATGACTATTTTTATTTTATAATATTCTTTATTTTCCCAATTGGAATGAGGCCCAATCAATTACCATATAATGTTAATTATATGGATTCCATACAACACATGTATATAATAGCAACGATAAATAATCAACCATCATCCAAAGTGCACCACACCACTACATAAGCATTAAATATAAATAATTAACGCTTACACAGTCTGTCGACCAATCGATCGACATACAACTAAGTAATTGGGATTAGTGTACGCCAAATATCATCCCAACACCCGTGTGGGGTTTCAATCCACAAACACTGAATATTATTTGTGCAGTTGGGCGATGTGTAAAATTTATCGTCCCAATCAATATCCTTTAAATAAGTGTACATAAACAAACCGTCCGGTTTGTAAATGAATATTTATTTATCCACATTCACGTTAAAAATTATATTTTTAACGATAAATTCTTTTATTTCAACACATGAATTTCTACTCAGTTCATTTATTCAATAAAATGATATTTTTATTTTTCTAACTTATTTTAGAAAATTTCGGCGGCATAACGGCACGATACTAGAAACGGGACAAGGCCTAGCCTTATCCCCGGTCTAATAATGGCCCACGCCATACACATACCAATCTAATCAATCCCATTTCACATCCCAAACAAATTCAATCAAATTAATCAACCAAACAAATAAATCAATCACCAAACAACCAACTAAACAAACAAGTCGTCCATGGTCTGTGGACGTCGGGTGCTGCTAAGCACCGTCTGCTTCCTAGTATATATTTATAACTAGAAAACAAGATTTAAAGTGAGGAGTTCTCCCCCAAGCTAAACTAAACGCCACGACTCTCCTTATGTAGAAATCTTCGTCGTGCTCGCTCTTTGTCAATTCCATTGTCCGTAACCACTACACATATAAAAATCACATTTTTATATTGTAGCTATGTATATAAAAATCACATTTTATAACTACGCTATATAGATAAAAATTCTATTTTTATACCGTTGTTCATATAATAAAGATCAAATCTTTACTATCTATATAATATAAAAATCGTATTTTTATTATCACTACTATATAAAAATCATATTTTTATTTTCTCTATACTATAAAAATCATATTTTTATTCTTTCTATAATATAAAAATCATATTTTTACATACTTCATTCTTCAAAAACCATAGAAGCTTTAAAGCGGAGAAAACTCACATTTTTTTCTAACGCCCGAATTTGCTGTTCTGGTTCCAGAATTTGCAAACGAGCTCCAATCTTCACATCATCTTTTTTTCAAGCTTAAACGCACCATTCCGGACAACTTTGGCCTAGTGGTCTTCCTTCCGAAAATGTGTCATTTCGCCGGAAATCGCGAAAAGATAGCATTTTGATAGTGTTTGAACAACAGACTTTGGACGTGTTTTCCCGACAACTCTGCAATGCAAAATAGGACTATCATATATCAAATCGAAGAGAAAATCGTGCTCTTCGACTTTGGTTTAGAGGAGTTTTGGCTAGAAACGCACGGTTTGGGAGTTATTGGCGAAATAAGGACAGGGTGTTATTTGCAAAACGGGATTTTTGATGAAAATGAGTTTTTTGGTGTAGCGGGGCCTACGACCGGAATTGGGTGGCCTGAGGGGGGCGCCGGACCTGATTGGAGGTGGGGAGGCCGCTGGTGGTGGTGGTTGCGGCGGTGGGGGCGCGGTGGTGGTGGTTGGCTCCTAGGGTTTGCAAAATCAAAGTGAGAAAGAGGAGGAGAGGGAAGAAAGGAGGAAGGAGGAGATGAGGAGGAGGGGAGGGGACTGTCGGCCAGCGGAGGGGGAGGGAGGGGTGCGGCAGCCAAGGGGAGGAGGAGCTCTCCATTAAGGAGGAAAATGAAGAAAGGAGGAAGAGGAAGAAAATGAATGAAGAGAAGGAGAAAAAGTGGATATATGCTCGTTTCTCGCGTATCGCCAAACTACAAACGATCTCCGTTTGCTACGGATTTCGGACACGAGATAGTAGACGTCAAGACGAGTCCAACGAAACAAGTTTCGTCGAATTCCGAGTTCGTTTGACCGTCCATTAAAATTCTCAAAAATGCTCAGATAAGCTCTAAAAATGCGATTTTAGCGCGCCTTTTCTTCTTGCACGCTCACATGCTAACTCCAAAAATCAAGCCCTCTTGGATTTTGTTGGATCTAGAATAACCCTAGAGGGGGGGTGAATAGGGTTTTTCACAGTTTTTAACTGAATTAAAAATCAAACGAGTCAAATAAGAATAAACAGATCACAGAATATAGCAGAAACAGAAATGCAGAAAATAAATCACACACAGATATACCCAGCTTCGGCAAAACCCTGCCTACTGCTGCATTTCTAAGGTTTCTACTTGGTGATAGAACAGATCCCGCATACAAGACAATGTATACTCGCAAACCCTGCTCCTATTCTAACCCTACGCTCAAACCCCTAGACTGATCGATATCCCCTCGATCAGATTTCCCCGAATTACACCCCGTAATCCGTAACCCAGATTTTACAGACTCTGAAACTGACAGTCAACACCCTGACTGGATTCCTCTAGATTTTACAGACTCTAGAACTGTTCAGTCAACCCTCGACTGATTTCCCTGGTTTGACAAACTAGAAAACGAACGACGATTTCAAAAAAAAAACACAAAAAACAAAATACAAAGTAAATTAAAACAAAACCCTAGGAGATAAAAGAGAGGGTCATCCCCCTTTTAAAACAAAGATGGTCGGCCCCTTTTTTATTTGTGTTGCACCCGTTCACTTTCCTCTCTATTCCTTTTGTCCTCAAAAAAATGGCGGCGGTCCCTTAGAAAATGAATTAGGGTTTTTGTTTTTCTCCAAATCAAATCGACTTCGAATGATGGATAGATGGTTCTCTGCAGCTTGAACTCGTGTAGCTCCTTCGTCGTTGAATTGTCCCTCTCTGATATGGGAATATCTGGCGACCGAAACCCTAGAAAGAGAATGTGAGTTATCTGATGTTAATTTCTTTTATCTCGTCTGAATTTGTTCGGTTTCGATGTGATTTTGCCAGTGATGATTGGTGATAATATATAGGATTATATAATCCTATTAACGCTCTCTGATTTCATCGATATGGCTTGGCCTGATTTTGTGGTTTCCTCTTTTGGTTTCTTCGATTGAATGTCTTGCGTGATTGTTGAAATATGTTGCCTTGAATATCTTGATGAATTAGATAATATCCTGGACTTGATTGTGTCCTTTAAAAAAAAAGTTCCCCTTTTTTTGAATGAATCATTTCTGAAACAAATTGTCCACTATGTAAAACTGAATTTCTGGAATTAAAATGTTGTCATGCTTTCTTGCCATTTTTGCATATTGAAAAACTAGATGCAATTTTGAAATTCAAACTGTGGTCCCTCTGATTTTTACCATGAATGTCATTTCTGGAAACAATTTGTTGCCAAAAGAAAATTAAAAACTTCCCCCTTTTGCTCGACAATTTCTGGAATTAAATCTTTCCTGACTTTGCTTGATTGCTGGAACTTGAATTTGCCCCTTGCGTGTTGTTTACCATGATTTGTGAATTTCAGAAAATGTATTACTCACTTGCCAAAAATGTTGTTTACAGATATGTTTTCTTTAGCAAAATTTAATACCATTTCTTGCCAAGTATGCCATCAGATTCTTCCCATAACATGTTTTGATGATTTTGGAAAACAAACCATATGAGCACTGATTATTCACCCATGCTGCTACATATATCCTTGCACTCATGTTCTCGAGATTGGTTGATTAAATTTCTACACTTTCATCCATAAAACAATATTGTTCTTGCCTGCATTTGATGGTGATTTCCTTGCACATTAAACCTGGCTTGAACTATGCTCACGACCATATCACATGCTGTTTCATTAGTCTTGTATGTGAAAAAAAATACACTTGCACCCATGCGTATGCTACTCCTCAACATGTTTAGGAATCACCATACAAGTCTGCACATAGATATACTTGCTGAAATATGTATTCTCCCTTGTTTATCCTTGCATGTTGAAAACTTTGTTCAGTTGACCTGAATTGCTCCTGTGCTTGTGCTCAACTGCTTTGACATTCATGTTGGCTTGCTCATGTAGCTAGTACACCATCATAGAAACTGCTGTAGCCTATGATTGATCACTGTGCATTCCTGTATACTTGAAAGTAATTTCAGTATGAAACATAGCTGCAGTTTTGTCTATGTTTACTTTTTCTTCATCATGTATACACATTTGCAGCTAAACTTGTGATGAAACATGTTTGCCTTCACTTCTGCATGTACCCAGCTTGACCACTTGACCATGTATTCTTGATTGCTTGGTATTTGAACTGTCTATTGAATTCATGCATTTGGACATGAAAAATGCAGCACCCATTGCTATTGCACGTCACACATTTTATTTGCACCATCCATGTATAAGTGTACCCATGCTTTTTGATTTCTCTGTCATGAAAATTCTTTTATGCTCGGCCATTTGAGAAACTTGAACAAGTTGTACATGAGTTTGCTGTTTCCTTTAAGCTGATGCATGCTGCTCCATTCTGAAACATTGCATTTGCATGAGTTTGTCTTTGCACTTTTTGCTTCATGCTCGAACCCAAAACTTGTGATTTCTGTGTTGTTACTGGCTCGACAATTTTGATATGTTTTGACCACTTTGACATGACACTTGCTGTTTCCTTTACTTTGACATTTCAGACTTGGTGGACTTGAAAAGTGTGATCTGTTATGATTTCCATCTTGTGTTTGCTGATCTGAAATTTTGCACTTCCATTTCTCTTTTGATTTTTGACCTGTCTTGTATACTGAAAAAATATCAGCAGACTGATTGTACTGTGTTGGGGCTGGTCAGAATCAGCTGAGTTTGATGCTGGTTCTGATCAGCAAACCAGTATGGTTATGTCGAGGTTGATCAGTGGGTACTGAAAATATATCAGATCAAGTCATGAAAGATGATGAGAAATACACCAGAAATCTGAGGCAAATAAATTTTTAAAATAAAAAATTATATCTGCAAGAATATGAAATTATTTTTGTTCTAGATACTGTGTGTGTGTTTCTGTATATGACAGGTATGAAGACTGGACTGACGGACAACAGTGAGCTGGACTGACAGTGAAGACTGTGAAGACAGAAGGCAAAAGACAGTTTTGTCAGCTTTTAACTGGAAATGAAAATGTAACTGAGTGAATGTATATTGAGTGTGAGTGTTGTAAATGAAGAAGTACTCAATGTATGAAGATTGTACTGATATGAAAAGTAACAGTGGAGTGTACAAATAGTGGAGATATAAATTTGTACTGTTTAAATGTTGAAATAAAATATTATATTTAAATAAAATACTGTGTTAATATTTGAATGTCTGTACTGTAGTATTTCACTTAAATATAAATATTATATTCTTGTTTGATGTGAATATAAAACAGTACAGTGACAAACACATTTAAGATAATATATACTTGTTTGTTATCATCAAACAAAAATCATATAATTGTTATATACAACTACGTTATATACAACAATCTCCCCCTTTTGATGATGACAAACAAATAAAAGATTTTGAATATAATAAATGTGTTTGTTCGTGAATATTTGAACTCCCCCTATTTAAATGCTCCCCCTACAATAGAAACTCCCCCTATAACTATGCATGAGTGAAATGTATGAATAATAATAAATTTTCAAAATTAAAAATATTTATAACATATTCACTCATAAATCAAAATCTAATCCATTCTCCCCCTTTTGTTATCATCAAAAGGATACAGATTTTAAAATACAGATGAAAATTGACTAAAAATATAATTTCAGCTTAAGAGGAAGAACAGTCATCATAAATCTCAATCAGTCA
Source organism: Allium sativum (assembly GCA_030737875.1). Taxonomy (NCBI): domain Eukaryota; kingdom Viridiplantae; phylum Streptophyta; class Magnoliopsida; order Asparagales; family Amaryllidaceae; genus Allium; species Allium sativum. The sequence continues at coordinate 573,893,022 of CM060921.1, read as the reverse complement.
AACAAAAATCATAATAAACTAAGAACTGGTGACATATTTCACATTGTAGAGAATGACGGATTTACGATGGATAAAAATGGAGAGAGTTTTATAAACAATTCATTTCCAATTATTTTCAAAGGATATTTATCAAAAAAAATAATGATGGATTTGGACTATAATTAATAATTCAATTTAAGTGACAAAAACAAATAATCTCAAATCCCAATAGCTATCAATCAACAAATCATAATACTTCATAAGATTTCAACACATTTCACAAATTAGAATATGGATTGATAGGCTAGTTTTTATATACCAAGGAGAAATTCATATACGAATTTAATTAGCAAATTATTTTCTTTTCTTTTTCTTTTAATTTAAGAGCACACTGACCACACATAACCAGATCTTGGATTTTTAAATGAGATCAGTTGCAGCTTAAATATAAGTAATCTCATAACCATGCATAACCAGAGCTTGGATTTTTAAATGAGGTTAGAGAAATACTTCTGAATATTATATTATTATTATTTTCAGTTTCAAAATGAAAAACTCCTCAGTATACAAAACTAATATGTATGATAGAAATGTGGTAGGTACAGGAATGGATTGTGAAATAAATTTCTAAATTAATTATATTATGAAATATGACCAACTGTACCGGGATTATTGCAAATTTTCAATTATCACTAATTCTGAATGATAATATAACCACAATTCCATCACAAATATTTTCACTGTTTATTCAAGATGATTTTAAAAAAAATATTAAACTCTCCACATTAAAAACAATTTTTATTATGGATAGCAGAATGATGATAGGTAATGAGGATGGTTGTGAAATAATTGCCAGTTCAAAGATATTATAATAAATATTCAACCATCATGAAAATCCAGATAAAATCTCCTCTTGTTGTGAAATATACTGCAGTCACAATTCATCACAATTTCAAATTCTGATATATTTTGATGAATTATAAATACAGAACAATTGGGATATTGATTTCAATTTCTGAATGAATAATTAATAAATAATTCTAAAATTGAAAATCAAATACAAGAGGAATATGCTGATCTATACACGACAAGAGGGAAAAATGTGTACAAGACAAAAAGAGTGTGTGGATTTATACATGGTGAAGATTTGAACCTAAGTACAAATGGGTGAGACAAATATATGGCGCTTCTGATACCACTTGGTGTCTCTATTTACGAGGAATTTTAACATGATACTGAGCAAGAATGTCATAGACAAAAGAATTATAAATACAAAGCCCAATCAGACAAGATAACAGATTATGCACATGTATCAGAGCAGCGGTCAGATTAAAGCAGACAGTTATTTAAAACAGTATCAGAGCAGCACAGAACATAAAATCACGTCAGACTTGTCAGCGGATGGTCACATAAGATCATTCATGATCCAAGATTAGAAATACCGTTTATTTGAAATCATTTGAGGAATATGAAAATATCAGGATTTAATAAATCAATCACACCAATTTATAAATTTTTGAATTGAGATATGTGTGAGATTTAATAAATCAACAATTTCGAATGATTTTCAACAAACAAATATTTAAATCATATAACCATGAAATAACAGAGAAATTCAAGACCGGATTTTCAAAGAATTTTCACAAGAATTTTCTGACAAGTCCTCAAAAAATTTCAGATCATTTACATCAATTTTGTGAGATATTCATGATCCAAAGAAAAAAAAAATATTTGAAATCATTTGAATCAATGTCAAATTTTGAGATATAATGAATCAGTCACACAAGGTTACTAATTTCAGATTTAAGTGGTGTGTGAGATTCAAAATATCAGGAATTTCAGATGATTTCAAACTAAACTAATTTCAACCATAATAATCATGAATAAGGATGAAATTCAAGATGTATCACTGATTCAACCCAAATATTTTTCAAGTCAGAAATAATCAAGCCAATCAAAAAAAATTAATGAGATTATCACAACTGAGAAGTAACAGTGCTGTAATGAGTATAATACTTTAAGCGTTTCCAAAATGAATTGGAAGGAACTCAAAACAGCATAAGTGTGTGAAATTTCATTAATTATTCAGATCTTCAAAATTTTAGAATTCTAGTTAACAGTGTTCAAGATATGATATGAATGCATCAACACTGTTATGAATTCAACAATCAGAAAATAAACTTCAAAACAATTGCAGATATATACAAGTTCAAATTAGGATATGGAAATGATTAACACATGATGATTTTATACAAGTAAGGCAAATTTCCAGAAAATCATTAATTCTGCAACTGGAAGTTTAAGAAGTACAGACAAAGAAGAATATGGCAGTGTCAAATAAAAAACAAAAAAAAGAAGGAGATAGAGAAAGGAATAACAACAGAAAATAAAAACAAACAAAAAGAATATACAAAGGTGAGTTTAGAGATCATACCAGAATCCAATGTAAAGCAGAATCTCTAACTCAACGGATGTGGCTAAGGAACTGTGAATGATTCTGTGATATGTAGCAGTTTTGAATCCAGTTTTTCTTTAGCTATGCAGTTCCTCAGCCTCCTTTGGTACCTAACTGTTAAGAGAATTGAGTGGTCTAACGGAAGTAGTAAAACCACTCACAGTTTTGTTTACATCTTTTGGTACCCAAATCTGTTTATATAACAAACCATTTGAATTAACTTTCGTACCCTTAGGAACCCAAATCGATTTGAATTTAACAAAACCCGTTTTATTTTCATTTGAGATCCAAGAAGGTTTAAATGGTTTGTTATAAAACAAATCCTCATCTCGATTGTGATTTACAAATCCTTTGAAGTTTTCAGAGTTAAAATTTTCAAAACAAACATTTCTAAAGTGATTTGAGGGATTTTTAAAATCACAAGAATTTTGATTTCTAAAAACATCATTTTTCCCGAATCCAAGTCCAGATTTATTTCCACGATAAACTTGGTTTTGTAACAGCATATTCAACGATTTTTCCCCATTAGAAAATTTATCCAATGTTGATTCTAATCGTTGAATTTTGGATTTCAGATCGCTATTTTCTTTTAATAAATTTGAGCAATTATTTATAGCGATCATCTATTCAGCATTGGTCTGTTTCAAAACCAAATTCTCATTTTCTAACGATCTAATTTTGGCTTGGGATTCGGAAATTTCAAGTTCAAATTGTTTTTGCTTTTCCGACTCAAACTTCTTGGATTTTTCAATCTCATTTTCAAGTTCTTTCAAAATCCAACCACTTTTCACCAAATTTTCATTTTCAGCAATTTCAAATTTGGAATATATATCAGTCTTAAAAATTTCAAATTCCTCTTGTAAAATGTTATTCAAACTTGATAACTCAATCTTGTTCTCTTTTAGGATCAGAATTTCCTTTTCAAACTTTTGGATATTTTTATTGAGATGAACAAGATTGGTTCTCAATTTCAAACAATTTTTGCAATCTGAATTTGAAGAATTTTTAAAAAGTTCAAGTTGTGATTCCAAATAATCAATTTTGCTGATCAACTCAGAATTCCTAGATTTCAGAGACTTATTTTTCAGTTGGAGTTTATCAACAGATTTTGTTAAATCAAGACACATGTAAACCAGATCTTCATATGAGAAATTTTCTGTTTCAGCACTTGTTGATTCTCCATCATCTGTTCCATCTGAAGTTTCATCTGCATGGCTTGTTAAGCACAGATCTGAAGCTGAGTTGTCGTTCTGGGGTTTTGAGCAGTCGTCAGACTTTCCATACAACGTACTGAGAGTTTTCCAAATATCCTGCGCAGTTAAACAATGAGAGATAAATATTAATTGATCATTACCAAGAAAAGAGTAAATAATATGCATAACACGAGCATTAAAAACTTTATTCCTCTTATCTAACATGTCTCCCAAATTTTCAATAATATTCCAATATTCTAAATTAACAGATTTTAAATAGGATTCCATTTCTGATTTCCAAATTAAAAAATCTGTACCATCAAAAATATTTGGAATGTGACTGGACTGACTCTCAACGATCTGACAACAAGGATTACCCATTACTCTAGAGTTAAACAAAAAATACCTGGCTCTGATACCAAATGTTCTCGCTTTCTCGAGGATTTTAATGACACCCCGGTGGCAAACAAAGGTACCTCAGACACTGGTTTCACATCCTGCCTCTCGACACGAACAACCACCCACGGACATGTAGGGATAAGAGTCAATACTTCGCCACTTGATCATAAAGCGAGAACTCCCTATCATGTTGTAACCTTATACCAGCTCTGATACCACTGTTGGATCTAGAATAACCCTAGAGGGGGGGGTGAATAGGGTTTTTCACAGTTTTTAACTGAATTAAAAATCAAACGAGTCAAATAAGAATAAACAGATCACAGAATATAGCAGAAACAGAAATGCAGAAAATAAATCACACACAGATATACCCAGCTTCGGCAAAACCCTGCCTACTGCTGCATTTCTAAGGTTTCTACTAGGTGATAGAACAGATCCCGCATACAAGACAATGTATACTCGCAAACCCTGCTCCTATTCTAACCCTACGCTCAAACCCCTAGACTGATCGATATCCCCTCGATCAGATTTCCCCGAATTACACCCCGTAATCCGTAACCCAGATTTTACAGACTCTGAAACTGACAGTCAACACCCTGACTGGATTCCTCTAGATTTTACAGACTCTAGAACTGTTCAGTCAACCCTCGACTGATTTCCCTGGTTTGACAAACTAGAAAACGAACGACGATTTCAAAAAAAAAACACAAAAAACAAAATACAAAGTAAATTAAAACAAAACCCTAGGAGATAAAAGAGAGGGTCATCCCCCTTTTAAAACAAAGATGGTCGGCCCCTTTTTTATTTGTGTTGCACCCGTTCACTTTCCTCTCTATTCCTTTTGTCCTCAAAAAAATGGCGGCGGTCCCTTAGAAAATGAATTAGGGTTTTTGTTTTTCTCCAAATCAAATCGACTTCGAATGATGGATAGATGGTTCTCTGCAGCTTGAACTCGTGTAGCTCCTTCGTCGTTGAATTGTCCCTCTCTGATATGGGAATATCTGGCGACCGAAACCCTAGAAAGAGAATGTGAGTTATCTGATGTTAATTTCTTTTATCTCGTCTGAATTTGTTCGGTTTCGATGTGATTTTGCCAGTGATGATTGGTGATAATATATAGGATTATATAATCCTATTAACGCTCTCTGATTTCATCGATATGGCTTGGCCTGATTTTGTGGTTTCCTCTTTTGGTTTCTTCGATTGAATGTCTTGCGTGATTGTTGAAATATGTTGCCTTGAATATCTTGATGAATTAGATAATATCCTGGACTTGATTGTGTCCTTTAAAAAAAAAGTTCCCCTTTTTTTGAATGAATCATTTCTGAAACAAATTGTCCACTATGTAAAACTGAATTTCTGGAATTAAAATGTTGTCATGCTTTCTTGCCATTTTTGCATACTGAAAAACTAGATGCAATTTTGAAATTCAAACTGTGGTCCCTCTGATTTTTACCATGAATGTCATTTCTGGAAACAATTTGTTGCCAAAAGAAAATTAAAAACTTCCCCCTTTTGCTCGACAATTTCTGGAATTAAATCTTTCCTGACTTTGCTTGATTGCTGGAACTTGAATTTGCCCCTTGCGTGTTGTTTACCATGATTTGTGAATTTCAGAAAATGTATTACTCACTTGCCAAAAATGTTGTTTACAGATATGTTTTCTTTAGCAAAATTTAATACCATTTCTTGCCAAGTATGCCATCAGATTCTTCCCATAACATGTTTTGATGATTTTGGAAAACAAACCATATGAGCACTGATTATTCACCCATGCTGCTACATATATCCTTGCACTCATGTTCTCGAGATTGGTTGATTAAATTTCTACACTTTCATCCATAAAACAATATTGTTCTTGCCTGCATTTGATGGTGATTTCCTTGCACATTAAACCTGGCTTGAACTATGCTCACGACCATATCACATGCTGTTTCATTAGTCTTGTATGTGAAAAAATATACACTTGCACCCATGCGTATGCTACTCCTCAACATGTTTAGGAATCACCATACAAGTCTGCACATAGATATACTTGCTGAAATATGTATTCTCCCTTGTTTATCCTTGCATGTTGAAAACTTTGTTCAGTTGACCTGAATTGCTCCTGTGCTTGTGCTCAACTGCTTTGACATTCATGTTGGCTTGCTCATGTAGCTAGTACACCATCATAGAAACCGCTGTAGCCTATGATTGATCACTGTGCATTCCTGTATACTTGAAAGTAATTTCAGTATGAAACATAGCTGCAGTTTTGTCTATGTTTACTTTTTCTTCATCATGTATACACATTTGCAGCTAAACTTGTGATGAAACCTGTTTGCCTTCACTTCTGCATGTACCCAGCTTGACCACTTGACCATGTATTCTTGATTGCTTGGTATTTGAACTGTCTATTGAATTCATGCATTTGGACATGAAAAATGCAGCACCCATTGCTATTGCACGTCACACATTTTATTTGCACCATCCATGTATAAGTGTACCCATGCTTTTTGATTTCTCTGTCATGAAAATTCTTTTATGCTCGGCCATTTGAGAAACTTGAACAAGTTGTACATGAGTTTGCTGTTTCCTTTAAGCTGATGCATGCTGCTCCATTCTGAAACATTGCATTTGCATGAGTTTGTCTTTGCACTTTTTGCTTCATGCTCGAACCCAAAACTTGTGATTTCTGTGTTGTTACTGGCTCGACAATTTTGATATGTTTTGACCACTTTGACATGACACTTGCTGTTTCCTTTACTTTGACATTTCAGACTTGGTGGACTTGAAAAGTGTGATCTGTTATGATTTCCATCTTGTGTTTGCTGATCTGAAATTTTGCACTTCCATTTCTCTTTTGATTTTTGACCTGTCTTGTATACTGAAAAAATATCAGCAGACTGATTGTACTGTGTTGGGGCTGGTCAGAATCAGCTGAGTTTGATGCTGGTTCTGATCAGCAAACCAGTATGGTTATGTCGAGGTTGATCAGTGGGTACTGAAAATATATCAGATCAAGTCATGAAAGATGATGAGAAACACACCAGAAATCTGAGGCAAATAAATTTTTAAAATAAAAAATTATATCTGCAAGAATATGAAATTATTTTTGTTCTAGATACTGTGTGTGTGTTTCTGTATATGACAGGTATGAAGACTGGACTGACGGACAACAGTGAGCTGGACTGACAGTGAAGACTGTGAAGACAGAAGGCAAAAGACAGTTTTGTCAGCTTTTAACTGGAAATGAAAATGTAACTGAGTGAATGTATATTGAGTGTGAGTGTTGTAAATGAAGAAGTACTCAATGTATGAAGATTGTACTGATATGAAAAGTAACAGTGGAGTGTACAAATAGTGGAGATATAAATTTGTACTGTTTAAATGTTGAAATAAAATATTATATTTAAATAAAATACTGTGTTAATATTTGAATGTTTGTACAGTAGTATTTCACTTAAATATAAATATTATATTCTTGTTTGTTGTGAATATAAAACAGTACAGTGACAAACACATTTAAGATAATATATACTTGTTTGTTATCATCAAACAAAAATCATATAATTGTTATATACAACTACGTTATATACAACAGATTTAACCATTATTAGACGATACAAATCCAGAAAAAAAAAGTAGAATCGAATTCTGAGGTCGTATCAATAATGTTCCTTTGTAAAATGACTGCCCGTTTTACCCTGAACTGTTTTAGCTCGCACGACCACATACTAACTCCGTTCGACGCGCCCTTTAGAACTCAACAATGATTTGTCATTATGAATCCAGAAAATTTTATCTCGTCGAATTCTGAGCTCATATGCAAAATTTCACTTTTTAAGGGCTATGTTTTGCTAACCGAAAAGCTCCTGTCAATTGCCACTATTCCAGGTATCGGAATATATCAAAGCTTATACTTTTCGGAGTTCTAAACGGCATTTTGAACTCAATGGAAGTGGTTTCGAGTCCAAATTCATCCGCATGCAAAATATGACTTTTTGGGCGATGTATAATTTCCATAGCGACTATTCTGAATTTTCAACTGGGCATAACTTTTTATCCCCGCTATGAAATTTCAATTTTTCGGATTCGTTGGAAAGATATTCTCAATTAGATTCTAATATTTTTGGTTTCACTAAAACCGGTTTATTTTGAATCCTGTACATTCATTTGAAATTCAAAATCGAATTTTCGAACTACCGCGCCATTTTCAACTCCTTTTATAATTTAAAATAAATTATTAATATTCTAACGACGATCTATATAAATATATACGTTCGAATTCTATTCAAAATAAATTTCTCGTCGATATTATTTAAAATAATTCATTTTAAATAATCAAAATTCACTAAAATTGCCAAAATAAAAAATTTAAATTGGCTCAGAATTTCCGGGTTGTTACATTCTCCCCCACTTAAAACTTTTCGTCCTCGAAAAGGAACGAAACTGAAAGTTGTTTTACAAATCAACTCAACTTCCATTATTTTCTTTACGGCTTAAGTTCTTCAACTTTTCAGTTTCTAAGAACTTTTCAAATTTTTCAAAAATTTGGCTAACACCCTAAATTTTCGCCATAACCTCCCCTGCACCGGGGACTTCGGGATATTTCAAATAGCCTCCCATGGCCCTCATCAATCCAAAAGAAAAAGAAAAAGCCAAGCAGCTAGCCAACCGGCTCATAAAATCATCCAAACCCAATAAATTTGTAAACATGTACCTATTTGTCGGGCAAACAATTTTATTCTTCTGCTCTAGCCTCCTTGCTATGACCTGTTCAATGTAAGTACATGTATATGCATGCTTTTGTAATCATTTTCCAATACAGTTCAATATTCGGTTCAATTTGGCCTAAAGGTTCAACATATAATTAATTCAAACAATAATCAAACAACATAACCATCAATCAATTAGTTGATCAACGTTTCAAATTCATAATTTTGATATATATACAGAAAATCATGTTCTTGATGCCAAATCACAACAATAGACCCTATCTAGTTTTGGTTCTCACACCAGTCTAATGGAAATATATAGATATCACACCTTCGAAACACGAACATAAATACTGATGATGTGTCCACATCACCAGAATCATCCCCGGGTGTCTAAAATGTGATTCTATATATATCCAGTATATTAAAACTTCGAATATACGTTCATGACGCGTATACGCGAAATCTTTATATACTCGATTGTCCAAATCAATATAAAATAAAATATTCAAATACAAATAAAATGGTTTAAATTTTCAAAACAAAGTTTGTTTCATTTGAAAAATATACTCTTCACACTCGTTCTAGGATACTACTGATCCTATCTCTAATGAGTCATTCTCATTGGATATTACTAATCCAATATCTGATGAATTCTTTCGTTTGGTTCTAATGTGTCTTGTTCTCTAGCTCTGTAAATCAAAGCTCTGATACCAAACTGACACGACCCGAACTTCCCCGTGAAGGAAAGCACGGATTGAGTTGAGAACAACACACATCGGAACGCAAACAGAAGAACATTTCATTGCTTTTTACAACAATTCCATCAGGATACAAGAATATACAGAGTATGAATGAATATTACACAGAAAATATCAGAGATTTAAATTACATTTAAATACATCGCAGCGGAAAATAATACAAAATACAACTAGAAGTAATACACGGATACAGAGCTTTCCGAGCATCGTTCTAGTTGTAAATCAGGATCCTGTGAATATAAATCTGCAAAACCAAACCACTAGCTGCCCGTGTCGAAAATAAGGGCACCCAGAGTTTAGGTTAAAACAATAAACTCCAGGTCAGTCATGTGACTGGTGTGAGAACTAAAACAGTTATTAATTTGATTTTAAAGTCCGGTAAATCAAGGGACCACGCCGTATAACACAGAACTGGTTTTTACCCCAAGAATACCAGTGCGTAAACAAACAGCGTAATGCTAAATAAAGAACAATGAAGCTGTTATAAGACCCAGGTCCCATCAAACAATGCAACGCAAGCCGAAGGATAGAGTTTTACCTTATAACAGCCAAAAATGCTTGGTACGTAAAATTTCATCTTTTATTATTACTATAAGTGAAGAAAACAACTTCAATCATAATGTATAAATCATAGATGGCATAAGTGCCCTATCTCACTATGTCGCCATACTAGGCTCTACAAATAAAACCGAAATATCATGTATTGAAATTGGATTCCATCATGAGTCGAGAAAAGGGGCAAGCTCCTCTCCGCTTCGAGACACTCTAGCAAATGTCTCAGGACTACTCTCCCTGGGTAACACTTGGATCTTCAGGGTCGGTCCTCTCTTACGTTTGAGGATTGGCAATTCCTGAACACACGTTTCCCAGTCCTAACAGACCTATATCCGAGGCGCCTCGCATTCCAACAACCACATAGGTAAAAATAATATAAATGTCAGCCAGTTTAAGCACTGACACTACCTCTAACTAGAAAGAAACGTCGTGTTCTCTCTGCAGTCACTATCCCGTTTTTGACTCATACTGAGGTGTGAGGCTCGCGAATCCACGCTATACACAAAGCTATGCCACGTAGGCCGTGCTTTGATCATCAACCACAAGACTTTGCTTTTCAACAGAAGCCCTGATCATTTGCCACTTAGGCATGCCACACAGGCAATTCACTCCATGCGATTGATGTCCATCGATATACAACCTCTGAGCTCGTACGTCTCAGAGAAGGGCGTTAAGCAAGAGAATAAATTCTCCGCCGCCAAACAGTTGTATATTTAATAGAGATCAATCAACACAGAATAAAATCCAATGTCAGACACACAGTCCATTTACAAGTTCGTTCTGGGTCTGAATGAAACCGGAGGCACTTTCCTCGCATATCCATCGATCTCCAAGTACATCTGGACGATCACCAACTGTTTCTCTCCTCTTGGGTGTACAGCCCAATCAAGATCATCAGTAATCACCCAAACGATGTGAAGACTTCCGGTCTTCAACCACCGTCTTCATCTTCGACTTATCGTCGAATTGGTTATTCAGAATGGGTATAACCCGGCCTTTCTAAATAACCCGCGTATATAATAAACAAGTGTTACACAAACGCAACATACGCCTCATTCCAATCCATCAGTTACTAACCTAAATTAGTAAGAGAGCAATTCCCCAAATATTAACCCTGAAAGCCGAAACCAACATCAGATCAATACCCAGGAAACCATTCTACTTAACTGATCCCAAGTTAGTCTCTAAATTTCATATTCTTAGGGAAAGGTTCCCATTAATTTTATCAAAGATAAATTCTTTAAAATTTATTCTTTAATCTTCCTTTGGATGTCATTTCAAACCAAATTATGGTTTTCCAAACTAGTCGGGATTAGCGAACCACACCGAAGTAATTATTTATTTTATTTCTCAATCCCAACCTATTCATCCCATGGAGCAAAACTGGTAATACTCCATATCTAATACCACGGTGTTATCGGTAAAATTAATTACCATTTCACGTTCAAAGTTAATCAAAGATTTAACTATCGCTCTGGAGGAAAACTGGTGATACTCCATTCTCGATCACTTTCCAAATTTGATAATTTAAATTATCAATTCACACTTCAATCTAATTACAGATTCATTAAAACTCCACTTAGTTTTAATCTTCCCAAAAATCAATATCTTGTCTTTAACTAGGTTAAAGAACCAACGTCATCTAAAACACGGTTCACGATAAACCCAAAATCACATTCTATTGTTAATCGGGTTAAAGAACAGGTGTTATTCAAAACACCGCTCACGATAAACCCAAAACCAATTTAAATTCAATTCCAATTAATATTATTTAATTGGTACACTTCATTAAATCTAAATAGAAAGATTTAATGTTTTTCTCAACTGGGTTTAAGAACGGTGTTAATGAAGACACCATTCACGACAAACCCAAATCACATTTGATATTAAATACAAGGCTCTAAATAGAAAATATATCGGCTTATATTCAATATCAAATTCTACGACCAACAAATATCGTATTGGAAATAACGATATATAATATATCTTTCAAATTTCCACAACCATATCTGTATAATCACGAAATCCAACATCGAAATATTCCGAAGATAATTTCGACTCAAATCCATTCCAATTCACGTATTGGAAATTCTAATTATTTTTAAAACCACTTTCAAATTCAATTTATTTATTTCAAAAATAAATTGGTTTTAATTCTAGTTCAAAACTAGTTCATTTCGATAAAAATATATTTTTATCCTTTCAAATGTGGAATTTTTCATCCCAGTTCTTCCCAAATCACTTCTTATGATTTTACACAAATTATTGATATTTTTAATAATTTTATCAAGGCCCGTACAGTCGATTTCCATCAACGGCCATCGAACTGCTCTTACAACGACCTTTTCCAAATTTGATTTGGACATAATTCCAAATCCAACCGTTAGATTTCAAATTTCAAACATTCATTGGAAAGATCTTTTTGATACGAACCCAACGGTTTCAGTTTTAGGAGAATCCGACGGTCGGATCTCCCGCAACGTCACTTCGAAGTCAATGGTCGAAATTCACGAACTACCGCAGCGCGGTGCGTTCTATTCAGGCCATTATATATATAATATATATATTATATATATTTCGTCTATTTCCTTTTAAAACGTATTTTATAAATCGTTTTAAATTCGTTTTCGAAACGATTTCAACTTCATATTCAATTTCGAATCAAAATTGAATATTCCACATCATCGATATACAAATGATAATATTTTCAAAATGTTATATTTTGTAATCACTTCCTTTTCTATAATCATTATAAAAATGAATATAATCGATATAAATATCGTTCGCGTCAAAATAGCGCATCTCTGATCAACACGGCTTTATATTTTTTAATAACTTCGTTATTCTATTCAACAAATGAATATTTATTCTATTCAACAGATGAATCTATATTTCTTTCAACACATGACTATTCTCAACACATGAGTACTGTCAACACATGACTATTTTTGCTATTTAATATATTTTATAAAATTATGTTTTCTATCGTTAAATTCTTAATCAGACTCCAACCGTAAATTAGTAAGAGAACGATTCCCTAAGTATTAACCCCGAAGGTCGAAACCAACATCAGATCAATACCCAGGAGACCACTCATCTTGTCTATTTTCCAGTTAGTTTCTAATTTTATATATGATAAAGATGTAAATTTTATTGTTAAAATATTTCGTTCAACACATGAATCTATATTTCCTTCAACACATGACTATTCTCAACACATGAGTATTGTCAACACATGACTATTTTTATCTTATAATACTCTTTATTTTCCCAATTGGAATGAGGCCCAATCAATTACTATATAATGTTAAATATATGGATTCCATACAACACATGTATATAATAGCAACGATAAATAATCAACCATCATCCAAAGTGCACCACACCACTGCATAAGCATTAAATATAAATAATTAACGCTTACACAGTCTGTCGTTCAATCGATCGACATACAACTAAATAATTGGGATTAGTGTACGCCAAATATCATCCCAACACCCGTGTGGGGTTTCAATCCACAAACACTGAATATTATTTGTGCAGTTGGGCGATGTGTAAAATTTATCGTCCCAATCAATATCCTTCAAATAAGTGTACATAAACAAACCGTCCGGTTTGTAAATGAATATTTATTTATCCACATTCACGTTAAAAATTATATTTTTAACGATAAATTCTTTTATTTCAACACATGAATTTCTACTCAGTTCATTTATTCAATAAAATGATATTTTTATTTTTCTAACTTATTTTAGAAAATTTCGGCGGCATAACGGCACGATACTAGAAACGGGACAAGGCCTAGCCTTATCCCCGGTCTAATAATGGCCCACGCCATACACATACCAATCTAATCAATCCCATTTCACATCCCAAACAAATTCAATCAAATTAATCAACCAAACAAATAAATCAATCACCAAACAACCAACTAAACAAACAAGTCGTCCATGGTCTGTGGACGACGGGTGTCGGGTGCTGCTAAGCACCGTCTGCATCCTATTATATATTTATAACTAGAAAACAAGATTTAAAGTGAGGAGTTCTCACCCAAGCTAAACCAAACGCCATGACTCTCCTTATGTAGAAATCTTCGTCGTGCTCGCTCTTTGTCAATTCCATTGTCCGTAGCCACTACACATATTAAAATCACATTTTTATATTGTAGCTATGTATATAAAAATCACATTTTTATAACTACGCTATATGGATAAAAATTCTATTTTTATACCGCTGTTCATATAATAAAGATCAAATCTTTACTATCTATATAATATAAAAATCGTATTTTCATTATCTCTACTATATAAAAATCATATTTTTATTTTCTCTATACTATAAAAATCATATTTTTACTCTTTCTATAATATAAAAATCATATTTTTACATACTTCATTCTTCAAAAACCATAGAAGCTTTAAAGCGGAGAAAACTCACTTTTTTTTTCTAACGCCCGGATTTGCTGTTCTGGTTCCAGAATTTGCAAACGAGCTCCAATCTTCACACCATCTTTTTTTCTAGCTTAAACGCGCCATTCCGGACAACTTTCGCCTAGTGGTCTTTCCTTCCGAAAATGTGCCATTTCGCCGGAAATCGCGAAAAGACAACATTTTGACAATGTTTGAACAACAGACTTTGGACGCGTTTTCCCGACAACTCCGCAATGCAAAATAGGACTATCATATACCAAATCGAAGAGAAAATCGTGCTCTTCGACTTTGGTCTAGAGGAGTTTTGGCTAAAACGCACGGTTTGGGAGTTATTGGCGAAATAAGGACAGGGTGTTATTTGCAAAACGGGATTTTTGGTGAAAATGGGTTTTTGGGTGTAGCGGAGCCCACGGCCAGAAATGGGTGGCCTGAGGTGGGCGCCGGACCTGATTGGAGGTGGGGAGGCCGCTGGTGGTGGTGGTTGCGGCGGTGGGGGCGCGGTGGGGGCGCGGTGGTGGTGGTTGGCTCCTAGGGTTTGCAAAATCAAAGTGAGAAAGAGGAGGAGAGGGAGGAAAGGAGGAGGAGGAGATGAGGAGGAGGGGGAGGGGACTGTCGGCCAGCGGAGGGGGAGGGAGGGGTGCGGCAGCCAAGGGGAGGAGGAGCTCTCCATTAAGGAGGAAAATGAAGAAAGGAGGAAGAGGAAGAAAATGAATGAATAGAAGGAGAATAAGTGGATATATGCTCGTTTCTCGCGTATCGCCAAACTACAAACGATCTCCGTTTGCTACGGATTTCGGACACGAGATAGTAGACGTCAAGATGAGTCCAACGAAACAAGTTTCGTCGAATTCCGAGTTCGTTTGACCGTCCGTTAAAATTCTCAAAAATGCTCAGATAAGCTCTAAAAATGCGATTTTAGCGCGCTTTTTCTTCTTGCACGCTTACATGCTAACTCCAAAAATCAAGCCCTCTTGGATTTAACCATTATTAGATGATACGAATCCAGAAAAAAAAAGTAGAATTGAATTCTGAGGTCGTATCAATAATGTTCCTTTGTAAAATGACTGCCCGTTTTACCCTGAACTGTTTTAGCTCGCACAGTCAAATACTAACTCCGTTCGACGCGCCCTTTGGAACTCAACAATGATTTGTCATTATGAATCCAGAAAAATTTATCTCGTGGAATTCTAAGCTCATATGCAAAATTTCACTTTTTAAGGGCTATGTTTTGCTAACCGAAAAACTCCTGCCAATTGCCACTATTCCAGATATCGGAATATATCGAAGCTTATACTTTTCGGAGTTCTAAACGGCATTTTGAACTCAATGGAAGTGGTTTCGAGT
Source organism: Allium sativum (assembly GCA_030737875.1). NCBI lineage: Eukaryota > Viridiplantae > Streptophyta > Magnoliopsida > Asparagales > Amaryllidaceae > Allium > Allium sativum. The sequence goes on along the minus strand of CM060921.1, from coordinate 573,877,209 downwards.
CCAAATTCATCCGCATGCAAAATATGACTTTTTGGGCCATGTATAATTTCCATAGCGACTATTCTGAATTTTCAACTGGGCATAACTTTTTATCCCTGCTATGAAATTTCAATTTTTCGGATTCGTTGGATATTCTCAATTAGATTCTAATATTTTTTGTTTCACCAAAATCCGGTTTATTTTGAATCCTGTACATTCATTTGAAATTCAAAATCGAATTTTCGAACTACCGCGCCATTTTCAACTCCTTTTATAATTTAAAATAAATTATTAATATTCTAACGACGATCTATATAAATATATACGTTCGAATTCTATTCAAAATAAATTTCTCGTCGGTATTATTTAAAATAATTCATTTTAAATAATCAAAATTCACTAAAATTGCCAAAATAAAAATTTTAAATTGGCTCAGAATTTCCGGGTTGTTACAATTTTTCTATATTCTTTCTTTACATTAAAAATGAGATTTTTAATGTTAACATGTTTATTTTAAAAACATGAACAATTTTTCTATATTTTTTCTTTACATTAAAAATGAGATTTTTAATGTTAATATGTTTATTTTAAAAACATTAACAATTTTTCTATATACTTTTTTTACATTAAAAATGAGATTTTTAATGTAAACATGCTTTATCTTAAAAACATGAACAATTTTTCTATATTCTTTCTTTACATTAAACATGATATTTTTAATGTAAACATGTTTTATCTTAAAAACATGAACAATTTTTCTATATTCTTTCTTTACATTAAAAATGAGATTTTTAATGTAAACATGTTTTATCTTAAAACAATGAACAATTTTCATATACAATAAAAATGTGAATTTTGGACGTTCAAACAAATTTCATTTCATATATGAATATTTCACAACACATGAATATTTCAGAAAATTTCGGCAGCATAACGGCAGGGTAAAAAAACCAGCACCGTCCCGATGTACGGCTCCTCGCGCTACCTTAAAGCCTCGCGGCTTTTGACAAGGGAGATTTCAATAATCTATTTCGTATGCAGACGAATTTTCCCACAAACTAATCCTACTTGGTTTCGACCAAAATCAACAATCATATATTCGTAATATTCACTAAATTTCAAATCATAACTCAAACAAGTCGTCCATGGTTTGTGGACGACGGGTGTCGGGAGTTTCTAAACTCCGTCTGTATCCTAATATAATTTTATTTAATTAATTCAGATTCAGAAATCCCACATCGCTTTTAATTTCTTCAAAAATTGTAGAAGGCTCTAAAAATTCTATGGCCTCTTCTGAAATGTAGATATCGTCGTTGTGATTCCAACGTTTCCTGTTTCATCGAATTTCGTTATCGTATGAACGAGATATGATTTTACGAAGGTTAATAACAGTTAAAATTAATTTAATAAAATAAAAAAAAGGATTTTTTACCCTTCTTCAACCTTCAAGAGACAAGGCCGATGGGTTTTCCACACATGTCGAACCTAGGGCTTAGATCTGCTCACCCTCCGAGACGCCGGAGCTCGATCAGGACCCGCCACGTGGAAGAGCAAGGGCGGCGCGCCAGGGGACCACTTGCGGCGGAGTCCGATCATTGGTATTCGGGGGTAGGTGCAATGAAACGAGGCGGGTTTGGGGTGCGGTTCTCCTCGTATACGCCACCAGAGGCGATCAAATCCATATAGGATTCGAGAGGGAAGAATTCTCTAAGCAATTGCCTTAAGAACCCCCACCTAATTCGAATTGAGTTGAGAGGAATTATTTATTTAAATTCTGAGAATTAGGGCCATTGAATTAGAACATACGGCGGATGGACGAGATAGTACCAGGGTTACGGTATACTGTATTTTATACGGTATTTAAATTTATATTTTATTTATTTAATTATCCTAAAATCCACAAATACCATTTTGCTCACACGAACTCCAATTCAAACCCAACGAGTGTCGCCTCTAGCTAAATACCCCCATGCCGGACACGATGAGATATGTCCCGTAAGCCAATTCGACTGTTTCGGTCAGTTTTGCTTTAAATTAAAATATAAAACATTCAATATTAAATTTGAACGTACATTTTAATTTACCGGGGGCCACATACTGATATTAAAAATTCTAGAAAAAATATATCTAGCTTTGTTTTGACGATACGATCTCAATAAAATTGATTTCGTTGAATTTGGAGACCGTTTGAAAAATGACCATTTTTTGGTCGATCGAAATTGACTTAAATTGTCAAAACGCATTTTCTTTTGCCACGCTCACATATTAATTCTAAAAATTATGAAAATTTGAATCTAGCAACAATTTGACATTCTGGAGCCAACAAAAGTGGTTTCGTTGAAAACGGAGGTTGTTTGTAAAATGACTATTGATATGGGCCATATATTATATTAAATATATATATATATATATATATATATATTCTATAACGACTTTTCTGAATATTCAACTGACCATAACTTTTGATTCCCGCTATGAAATTTCAATTTTTCAGATTCGTTGGAAAGATATTATTAAACAGATTTAAATATTTTTGGTTTCGCTAAAATCCAATTTATTTTACAACCACTACAATCAGTAAGAGTTTGAATTCAAATTTCCAAACTACCGTGCTATTTCTAACTCCTTTTTAAATTAAAATAAATATATTCGTTCTAACTTCGATTTAAATAAATTTTAATCGTTATTATTTTAAAATAAATTATTTCAACTATTCAAAATTCAATAAAATAGTCAAAATAAAAATTTTAAATTGGTTCTAATTTTCCGGGTTGTTACAATCGCTTACTCTATCCTTCTGAGAATCACGTATATGCCCTATCCCTCCAGGAGTGGAGCGACCCTACCTAGCTCTCCTCGGTCGACCGAATCCATGACAACCTTAATAGTTGTCAAATCTCAACCCATAGGTTGCTCATCCTCGTTTCGAAGGTATACTGATCTAACCATCAGCTCACCATCATACGGTGTGTGAGGCTCGTTGAAATCACGACACACAAAGCTACGCTATATCAGCCATGCGTTGATCGCCAACCATAAAGCTCTGCTTTCATTACAACAAAAACAGTCTTTTATAGTGGCATATAGCCGCTATTAAAAAATATTATAATGGCCCGAAAAGTGTTGTATATCGACATGTTATAAAAAATAGTTGAACATTTATAACACATAAACTGCCACTATAAAAGGATATGATTTTATAGTGGCTATATGCGCTATGATACCTAAGGATAGTAGCTAGCTATTGCCGCTATAAAACGTGTCATTCTTCATGAAAATAACGAATTTCTATAACATTTTATAGCTTTAATAAAATATCAATTCAATAGCGGGTTTATTGCGCTATAACATTGTATAACTCCTATATTACATTATCTTTTATAACACTTTTCAATATACAGTTATAGTAGCAATCAATGAATCTTCACAACAATTTCAAAAGCTGTATATGACCCAAAAAATTATAATACTCAACAAATGTAACATATATTCATGATAGCAAGATAAAGGATCAACTAACAAAAAAATAAGTTCAATATATATGTTTTTAATTTCATATTGATGTCAATTTAAGTTAACAAAAAATAAAACATAGTTCAAATTTAAAGTCTATAATAAAGCCCAACCAACTGCTCTCCTCCATCAAACTTCCACATCCATGCTACCCGTCTAATCTTTACTTCACACATTCATTTCCCAAGTGCATAAGTCGAAGATCATCACCATTGCACCACTACTGCATGTACATCGATATATGATCTGAAATCATATTTAACCAGTTACAAGCTATGAATAATTCTCATAAAATCCACATTTTCATGCTGTAACAATGTGGTTCATCCACATATAAGGGTGTCTTAACTTTCATATCTAGATTGTGTATTTGTTTTCTCCGTGTGCAAAAAAGAAAATACTTGAAATTTCAAGATATACTCACTGGCCTAACTTTTATATTTGTATACTTTTTCCTGTTTCCATAGGAATAGACCACTCCAGTCTGTTAATACTCATGCTGCCCAGTAAAATATACATGTCAAGAATCAAGGGATGCATATTTATAAAAAAGAACCGATTATGTTTGCTTCTACTGCTAAGAAGGCTAATCTTACCATATGGAAAGAACATCAACGACAATTTCTACATTTCTCATTTTACTAGCCAACACCATTAACAGCCTATAATACCACATTTCCATGCCGCACGGTTATAGAATGAGATGTTAATTTATGAATAGAGCATCATTAACTTGAAAACAAATCATGATATGTTCTACAATCTAACATAGCTAATATTGCTAGCATATATAGTAAACCATGTACAATAATCATTGACAACTCAATATAATTTTAGGTAAACATCTTAGCAATTGTCTGCTGACTGGAAGATAATTTACATTTGACAGTACTGTACTCTACCCTACTTTGCTGATCAAAAGTAGGTATGTAACAGTAAAATATTGGGTGTATATGTTAATGCATATAAAAAATAAGGATGAAAGGTAATTGTTGATTGTAGTAAAGTTGAAGCATACCATATCATAACTCCAGTTTTTCTCTTCTTATTATAGGCTGTTAATGCGGTAGTCTTTCTGTTCTTTTCTTTGTCTAGAAGAGAAACATAGAATCATGTGTATTTTAATTAAATAATGGTTTATAAAATACATGTATCTAAGTGCAAATGGGACAAGGATAAAAATATGTATCTGATACCAATTACAAATGCCAATCATTGGATAAAAATGACAACACTTGCCATGCAACTTATGACATAACAACTACGAGAAGTTGCATGACTGAAATGGCCATGGAACCAATTTGAGAAGGAAAACTTGTATCTGGTTCACTATGGTTTCAAAAGTAAAATTAATTTTCATAGAATAAATTTAAAAGTTCAAGTTAGTAAAAGTGAAGTTTTTAAGGTTATTGAAAGAGACCTTACTGTTTTGTTTATAACAAATTGAAAGGATTTGCATAAAGTTCCATAAAAATTACCAATACATTCAGCTGAAGATAATTTAATGGCTATTTCAAAAAAGTATACAATTCCAAATAAACATTTTACGTTAAAGTTCGACAACAGAATTACCATGAACTGATGGATTAAAAAGGGATTTTTTTTCGATAAGTTCCATTGATGATTCATGTCAAGATGAATAATTATAAGTTGATGAATTTGTACACTCGCACACTTTATTTTATTTAAGAAAAAATGCACTAAAATAGAAGCTTGATGGAACATGTAAATACTGAAAAAAGCAAACAGTTATTACCAGCATTCCTATAATGTCACTTACCCCAATGCATATATCAGCTTCTTGAAGCACACCTGATCAATTTCCCTCATCTCTAATTATTAGTGCCAGATTACTTGTCCTCGGTTGGTTTTGTGACCTGACCACTATAAAACAAAGGTAAAGGATAACTGCAAACAGACGGGAAAATAGTAAAGAAAGAAAGGGAAAAGGATAAATCACGACATGGAAAAGAACAAGAGTGCCATTTTTTGGGTTGGGGGGGGCATAAATTAATGCTTTCCGTCTATAATCAGAGTAAATGATTGTGCTGTGTACTCAACTCAATATCATTTTCCTATGGATGCTTTCTTTAGGAGCCTTAAGAGGTTAAATTTCAAATATCTTTCACGTATTAACGGAAGTGAGCTGCATTAAATGACAGGATGGTTTGCATTATCATACGCTAGAAATGGCTTTCCCATTTCTTTTTTCTATATTTTTGATGTTTCCAAAGTAGCTATAATTTGATTTAGCCCTTTAGGATAAAACTACATGCAAATTTGGAAAATCTTAGATGGCTGATATACAAAAGTGCTACATGACTTTGTCATTTCTGTAGTAATCAGGTATTTTTATGGTCATCTTGTTTTACCTCATGGTTGAAATTAAAGGGAACAAATTATAAATAAATGTTGTTACACACATACCCAGTATTGATGTCAGTTTCCATGATTCCATCTTGTCGCCCATAAGAACCCAAATCTTTGTTCAAGCTGGTGCCACTTTTTCAATACATTCAAGAACCCCATATGTAGCTTATGTTGGATAGCTGTAGTGCCAAGGAAAAAAATTAAATCCATTTATAATAATAATACTCAGATACTACTAAGAACCCCCTATACAAATATCTATACACACATACTACAATATAGTACAGGGGAAGTACATAAAATAAGATACTTGCATTTCAAGCACGCTTTGTTAATTTGCTGCATACCCCCTTTTCTGCCCGAGCACTATATAAAAATATAGAAAAAAGTTAAGCAACCTTATATTGCGCAACTATTCCAGCAGGTCAGATATACAAAAGGTAGCGGTTCACTGTAACAGGAGTGAGAGTCTCATGTTTGTATACGAAGAAATACAACCTAGAAGCTTTCAAACCCAATGTGGTCAAGCCCGAGCCATCCAAAAAATATGCGCCACAAACTACACCGATAATGAAATCCAGTCGTAGTTTTAGCTAATATTTCATAGTTGCATTGCATTACTTAATAGCTGAACACTGTAGGTTATTACAGTGGTTCCCCCCTTAAGAAAGGCATTCAGTTGGATTTTAACAAAACGACCAGTCCTGTCCTAGGTTTAGCTACAAAAATTTCTTGTGCTCTATAGGATCACATTATCATATCCATTGAGATAGACTTAACATATTAAAATTTGAACAATTTATCCGCAATATTTGTACCCAAACTATAGTGAAACGATAAATAAATCACTAATTCAACAGGTAGGTTATCTAAAGGAACGGTTTGGCATGTTATTATTTTCTTAGTAGACTCCCTTCATCCCTCGTTTATAAGAAAATAAAAACATTACTTGTCTCCCTCAATCCATATACACAAGATAAGCACCTATTCGAAATGTTTAAACATTTTCTTCTAATAACATAATTCCATCATATATAAACTAAAACTTTTCAATTTCCTTTCATAGTTGTCCGTCTCCTTTCCGTACCTCTTTGCGAATAAATCCATATCAAAAATATTTTTCTACAACCGTCTTCTCATTGATGCGTTGCGTATTAATGGGAGCTCAGCAGAGCATACATGCAGGAAAAGCGAAAATAAATTATAGTATGGACTTCACTCATAAATCATGCATAGCTTTAATGGTGTCTCCTTTGAGGGGTTCTAGTAAACCATTTTATGTAGTTATTGGAAGATTGAGTATTAAACATCCTAGTCTATTTGGAAGAAGTGAGAAATTAGACCTCTTATGGGACAGAGGGATACAAGACTCTTCTGTTATAATTGCATTCAGGCGCCCAAAGCTAGAGTGGCTCTCACAATAGTCATTTGTTATCCAGGAAGCGGTGGGGTCAACCTTTGTTGCACTTCAATTGGTGTTGATCTTAGTGAACCAACTACTTCTCATTGAAACACTACTATTTGTCTGAAGTTTGAGCATGTCTACACTATTAATGATAATACGCGTGCTATAAGCCAGGATCCTGATGGCTTTTCCCTTACAAGCAGTGGGGGGACTTATGACAATATGGTTATCTTGAAGAAAGAATCATAGTATGCATCAACGAATGATCATAGTTTTTCCAGAATAAATTTTCAAATGGAACAAGGGATACCACTTCTTCCAAAGTGGCTAATCTTCAACCGGTTCAAATTTATTGCATTTAAAGGAGTAAAATATGGACTTGCTTTGCTAATCTCCATCCTTACAAGTGGTATGATTGCAGGCGACATGGACCCTCATCAAGAATTTGAAATTAGAGGATTTGGCAGTGTTAGAGTCTATGGAGAAGGTGTTTTTGGCTCAGGAAGGTCATGCTTAATTTTAAATAGCGAGGTTACAATGCCTTTGACAAAGGAACAGGAAGGGGAGGTTTTCATGGACAACGAAACCGACATGGGCTCTGCTCATCATGTACTTGGTAATCCTGCCCTTAGGCAAGGCAAACCTGGAAATGGAGTTGGGGTTGGGTACGGCCTCCGACTGAACTCGCAATCAGGTCAGCTTCAGGTCGATTATGCTATTAATGGATTTCAAAGGAAGACCATTTGTTTTGGCATCAATAATGTTACATCATGATCTATGTCGATCTGAAGAATCTTACGATAGACAATTTTTTTATTAAGAAAATAGTGATATAATGTAGAAAATCATAAATATATTTCTTGTTACTCGAATGGTGTATCTTTGGTTCTTACTTTATTTTGCAGATAATAACTAAACTGTGCATTTTTATTAAAGAAAATAGAGAAAATCATAAACATATTTCTTGTTACTGGACAGATAATTTTTTTATTAAAGAAAATAGCAATATACTGTAGAAAATCATAAATATATTTCTTGTTACTCAGCTGGTTTAGCAATGGTTCTTACTTTATTTCGCAAGCAATAAGTAAATTGCACATTTCGCTCTGAAAATAAACTGCTTAACCTAATATAATAGAATTCGTTAGCAAATCCAAAACTACTTTATCATCTTATATTATAAAAATGATAGCAAAATCAATCAGACATTTCTACTATTTAACAAACCAGATCTCAAAACACAAAAATAAACAATACCCACGTTTCCATTTATCTATGAAAAGGAGGTGCTTCGAAAACAATAACTGGAGATCCACTTTGCCATTCAAATTGGAAAAAAAGAAGTTCAAATCATGCACTAAACGCAAATACGACAGGGAGATAAAATTTATACCTTTTGGCAAAACAACTTAAAATATTTGGAGAGATGCAGTGGCGATAGAGAGGAGCTAGAAAATGGCTTCCATTTCCTTGCCTTTTCTTCTTCCTCCCTCTAGCTAATTATTTACAATGATTTTATCACAATGATAAAAGCACTCTTGTTTTTTGTATGTTTAAGTTTTGTTGTAACAAGAATTCCAAGTAAAAATAGCTGCAACTACACAAAATACAAATGCCACAACAATAAGAACAATAGGATTATGAACAGCTCTGAGGATAAATCCACCTAAAATGAACCCCCATCACAAATAATAGAATAACCACGCACGTTGAAGACGCAATAGTGAGGAGTGGGCGGCAGAAACAATAGCGATGACCGACACTGCATAGGGGAGATCGGATCTTGTGCAATTAGGTCAGGTCTAGGGTTATAGGGATTGGAGAAGAAAGGGAACGTGAAGAGAGGGCCGATGAAAAAAATTAACCATTAAAATTGCACTCCAAACATTCTCCTTTGATTAACATAGAAGAAAGGAAACTTGATACTTGCCAAAGTGCGATATAGGGTTACGGGTTTATTGTTATTTTGGAGGGAATATAGGAAATTTCAGAGAGAAAGTTTTACACAGCAGGGTACAGAATAAAATGAGTTAAAAAACGCATGTTGAACTATAAACAATAACACTTTAGAATAACACGTTATTAATAACATATTTTCTTGTAGTGTTTTCAACAAGAAGCTTTGATCAATGCAACTCAGCATGCCACATTGTCAATCCATACCGCACCATTGATGTCTACCAGTATATAACCTCTAAGCTCGTACGTCTCAAAGATGGGTTTTAGGCTAAGAGAATAAATTATCTACCACCAAACAAATATATATTTAGTAGAGATCAACAAATGCAGCATAAAATACAATTTTAGACATACAATCCATTTGCATGTCCGTTCTAGGTCTGAAACGAATGCGGAGTTACCTTATTTCTCGTCCCATATGTCCAATACATGGGAGAGGCCCTCGCATATCCGGTTGATGTCCAAGTATATCTAGACGACCACCACTTATAATCTCGTCCTGGGTTGTACACCCCAATCGAGACATCAACAATAATCCAAATGATGTGAAGATCGCCGGTCTTCAACCACCGTTTTCAATATCTTCGACTTTTAATCCTCGTATCAGTTATTCAGAATGGGTTAAACCCGGTCTTTCCGAATAACTATCGCATCTTTCAAGTCAAGTGATATATAAACATATCATACATCTCATTTCAATCCAGAATATTCTTTTATTTAAATATTCTTTACATTGGGAATTAACCCCCGTTTGTCTTATCAAAGAATTATATCATTTAAACTTCTTTTTTCATTCTTTTCCTTAAGAATCATTGCAAAAGATTATATAATATATTTTCATAGACTTAAACCAATTTAAGGTTTATATGCCTTGGCGGAATTAACGAGCCTTACCGGAGTAATCGTTCATATTATTATCCCAATCCCAACCTTGTAGCGAACCAAATTTCCGGTACCTTTTGAGCTGACCAAACAACACCAGTCCAACCCAAAATGTACTGAAAACTCATATGCCAATAGAATGAATTTAGAGGGTGAGATAAGAAAGAAAGAAATATTAGAATAGAAGAAATAATAAGAAGAAAACACAACAGAATCAGAGTCTCACATCGCAACGGAACAAATATAATATAGAAATTACTTTTATTGAGAGCTTATAAAATACTTACAATCATCAGAGTACATTAATACATCTGGACAGTTATAATAACCTGTCCTTATATACACCACACAGCGGAATGTACTAGATATCATACGTTTAAACATCTCCAGCTCGTCTTCTGAACTTCATAGTATCCAATAACCTAAACCTGAAAACCCGGGCTAACCCGAGCATTACAAATACCGGGTCAGTCTGGTGAACCAGAGTGAGAAAAACTCGCACAGTTTAAGGGAGATCATCCAACTTGATTTTAAAGTTAAGAATCCTTTTGAAATAAAAGGATAATAGTAAGACCAAATCCACACATAAATACGGACGGTTTTTACCTTACTATAACCCAAAACATTTTGAAATCATATATTATTTTGATATTATAATAGTGTCTAAATACAAATAAATAATAATCTAGCGGAACGCTTGCATCTCACGCTCCACATATATAGTATACAATCAAAACCGTGGGCGCTTATTGGAGATTGGATTCTGACTATGACAAGGTATGGAACCACCTGCCGATAGTGTATCTCTAGAGGCGAATCACAGGATTCAACAAGAATGTCTTGCAATCCGGCCCAAACATGACCGACCACTCATTTCTCTTGAGTGTATAGAATGTATATAACCAACGGTTGGGACCAGCAACCGTTTCCCGAAAAGGGACAGCATCGAAATAGGTTAAAGAATGAAATGGATTTTCTCTAGATAGGTGATTATACACCATAATGGGAGCGACCCACATAGCCATGCTGCCTGCCCGATTTTTGTCATTTCCTGGTTATGAGGCTTGAGGTTAGAATCGTCTTCTTGGTTATTTGGTCGTCATTCACTTTGAATGCAACATCGTCATATCCGTTTAATTACTAATTGACGACCTCAAAAATACACTAAGCACCTTTGAAGAAATCAATGTACGTGACCAATTGGAAATACTCTGTCAGAAACTCGTCTATACAAGTCATCCAGGAATAGGATGAACCGAAGGCACCCTCCTATCACATCCTAGGAATCACCCTGTGGATTGGTAGTGAGTGGTCGTTGCGAATCCATAGATTTCAACCACGATAGAATCACAGTTTATAAACCTCTGGTAGCTAGCCATAGAAATTCAACAGCAATCCTTCCGCTTATGAAGATCCACGGTCTTCAATGCTCCATCTCGACCGTCTTCTAATATCTCTAGCGTTTACGTATTTACTGGTCGGAATGGTTTTCGGATATAAATTAGATCCCGGTCTTTCCGAACCAGCAATCGATTTGGCCAGATTTTTGATAGTCGGTGTTTTAACTATCAAAATAAACAACCATCATCCATAGAGATAAATGGATTCACTGGTCCAGTATACAACGTCGGTTGACCTCTTTAGTTAAACAGTCGTTAATTTGATTTCTAAAAACTTTCGACATTTGGATTACCCCCTTTCCAATTTTTATTCAACTTATAATAAGTTTAAATAGGTCTATTCAAATTAATGAAGTAAACGATTTCAGAATTATTCTCCAAATATAATCAATGATATTTTTTGAAATAGAAAATGGACAATATAAGTTGGAAATCTTATTTGCATATTTTATCTTGTTATATTCATACAAGTAATGGCGCTTAACATTTGAAATTTGCATTTCAAACATATTTTTAATTCACATAAGTATAGAATTGCATAGACTTATAAATAAAATGATAATTTACAGAGTGTGACAAAGGTTATAAATTGCAAATAAACGTTGTATAAACAAACTGACAAACGGAGTAAAATACCATGTGCGACGCACACACTTTAATTGTTCATTTACAAAGGATAGTCACAACTGAATAATTTACCGTGTGCGACGCACACACTTTAGTTGATCGTTTATAAAAGATAACAAAACCTTTGGGTTTAAACAATATAGTCATATATCCTTCCTGTTGGTTAAAGATCATTGAATAGAAAATAAATTATACTCATTCACTTATTCCCAGAAAACTTAAAATCCTTCGAATTATCGTTCATGATATTCTTTACGGAAATACTTATTTTAATCACTTCCACTATCCTCGTTTCTAAACTAATATCATCCTTGGATAATCATGAAGTCATTACAAGTTGGGGTATTTTATTTACCTCTCAGACCTTGAGACGAGAACATTCTTTTCTTCTGAATAGATAGAAGCTTATCAACGAAATCATATTCTATCATTTTCCCCTAACACTTATATTCAATTTAGAATCCCTTTTTAAACAACCACTTATGTTAGTTCTGTTCAAACAACTCCTTTCATATTTGAAATATTCATCTCTAGATCTTTGCCGTTTAATTCTCACTTTTAGAACCAAGTTCAATCCACTAAAGTTTTCGTTCGAATTCACTTCACATTAATCTTGTTCAAAGCTATCCTTTTATATAATTTCTTTCCGGAAATAACTCATATATATATGAGTAAACTTGTTAAAAATCCTTTTAAATCATAAACAAGGTTTTACTCAACTAATCCCCTTTATCACCATTTCCATTTCAAACTGGTTCCTTTCAAACATTTTTTTACTTTGAAAGTTAACTTTATTCTTTTCATAGAAATCTCGACTCAATATATCAAAACAACTTGGTTTCATTTGAAAACACTATCTTATTCACATCTTGTCTATCGAGTCCCTTTATGAATTCATATTCATACCATACATTTAAAATTCCTTTCTCAGGTTCACTCTTCGTTAATTGTCTAATGTCCTTTACCTCAAATAGTTTATCTCGTTATCAACTTTAAATAAAATGAAAATTAACTCCAGTAATAATTAACAGTCTAATAATAGTTTTTAATAATCAACTCTCTTTCAGGTAGTCGATTTGATCATCTCAAACAAGGTTACCTTGTTACCCATTTCCACTTAGTTATTCCTTTTAAATTAATAAAATTTATTTAAATAATTCTCATTTGATTTAACAATCTAATCAAATTTAATAATCTCATATAATTGTTTATTGAAAATAATAACTAATTCAACCCTTGACCATTTTGTTAATTTCTGCCCATTTGTTTGCAAAACTCATTAACCTACGAATCTCGCTTTATATACTTGTTTATAATAAAAATAACTATTTATTTGCTTTAATACTTCATTTAAAAATAATATATTTATATATAATAGATTTCCCTGTCTTTAGTTATAAAACAGACTTTTTAACTTTCTTTTTATTGATTTAACAGATGGTAAATCAATCTCTATACAATGGTTCATTTACAGGCCGTCTTCCGTCACTCAACCAATATCACTCATTGGTTAATGTCACACAATTGTTGAATTTAGATTCAACAATCAAATTGATTAACAGTGCATATAAATAAACAATATATTTGAGGAATCCGGCTGGATTCCTCCAACCTGTCCTTTCCTGCATCAAATGGGTTACCTCAATTTTAACACCACAATACAGTTCAACCAATAACAGTCAACGAACAATTCAATCAAGCATTCAATTATGTATTCAATACGTTTATATTATTATAAACGTAACCAACAATGTAAGTTAGCTTGTTTGGAATTTAATCGTTAAAAATAACGATTTAATTTGATTAAATTAAACAAACGTTTAATTTAATCAATGAATATCAAAAATATTTAGCACACATCCAAACAGTCATCAAATCACCAATCATTAACAACCAATGCACACAAAATAAAAACCCAATTTATATAAAATATAAATGGGGTAAACTGAGTGAGTTGAACTCACCTTTGTTCTCACTCGGCGAGATACCGACTAATTTCAATTAAATTAAACATGCGTTTAATTTAACTGAAAGCTCCAGCTGCTTCCAATTCTGTTTTAAACTGGCTTCACCATGAAGCGCTCATCAAAAAGGTTCCAATTCTCCTTGTTTGGTCCACTTCTGTTAACATATAGGAACATTACATAAATAACTAGTTCACGGGTTTTATTTATTTATTTAAACAGAAAATTTTTAATTTAAATTTTGTTATTAAATAAATTGTGCACGTTTATAGTTAGATTTGGCACTTTTCTTTACAATGGTTACGCAAGATTAACCATCTAATAATCACGGTTAGGCATTTACTTTTATATTTTTGAAACTGGCACAAATTCATTTTTTTCTACATCACAGTGACCATGTAAACATAGGAATACCATATTTAGGCATAGTCACGTTTCCAAGATTAATTACATATATTATTAATTCATTAGGCAATTCAAAAATATATATGGACGGTGCAGGCCACGTTCTCCTTATATGCATATTTAATTTTAAACACTTCAATTACCCAAGGCCATGTATATGCTAATATATTTCATTAGTTAACTTGCGTGAATAGGCGATTAGGCATTCCAAAATCTTCCTCACAGTTCACTGCTCATCTTCTACTCCTTCTGCAACACAAACTTCCTCCACACCGTGATACAAACCAGTTCATCACTGCTCTCGCTCCTCTTCTTCACTTCTCAGCATTGTTTCCTTCCTTTCCTCACATACTCACTATCAACTTCACAAAACACCTTAGTTCTGAAACCCAACAGCATGCATGATGTTTCCTCTACATCCCTGACCAGCCGCATATCCATTTCAACATTTCTATTATTTCATTCTCTGTTCTTCCCATCTTAACCTCCCAAGTTCCCTCTCACATCCCTTTAGCTCAAGAATCTGAACAGTGCAACCGCACCATACTGCTTTTCAATGTATCATTCGTTTTTTTTTTCTTTTTTTTTTCGAAAGCTTTCCTGATGCTTTGCTTTCTCCTTCTCACTCCACTACCCAACACCCTTCATACTTAAACATTTCGAACTATACCCGCAACTCCTATACTCACGCATGTCATCCCTTCCACGGTTCAAACAAGAATCTTCCCCATGCAGCATACATCTACCCGCCTAATTACCCATGCTGCCCTCAAACGAACACGCCACGTCCTCCTTAGCAACACCGCACTACTTCTTCACTTCACTACAGTATTCAACCTCCTCCGTCCCATAATACTTCACGCAAGTTCCTTCTTCACACTACATACTTGCGTTCCCCCTTAACTCATTGCCTGCATGTCCTTCTTTCCAAACCATACTCCACCGAGTACCACATTCAACATGCCATCACTACTACTTCACTATTTCCTTGTTCTCTTCAGTTGCCACACCATACAACTCAAAACGGAGCCGAGTTCCACCAGTAAACGCCGCGTTGGTCTCCGACACCCTGGCCGTCGATCAGTGTTCCCCCACAGCAGCTCCAAAGACTCGGACATGTTAATAAATTTTTGAATGGAAAAAATAAAACAAGGTGAATGGTTTGTAATTTTTATGGAGTTGGATTTTAAGCTTGCGTCTCAAACGAGGAGGTTTGGTTAAATTATTACTGGGGAGGAATGAAGAATGGGAAGCTTAGTTTTTTTTTTCTATTTTACAGATGGGTTAAAATTTTGAACGAGAAAAGAAATAGGAAGGTTTGGTTGTCTGAAAACTGGAGGAGACGTATTCCTATATATAGAGAAGGAGAAGTGTGTGAAGCATGGCATTGGAAAGTAATTTTTAATTGTTGTGTGGCACGCAAGAAATCGGAAGCTTACCGTTGAAGGCTTGGGAATAGCAGCTTGCGCGGAACGTAATGCATTTTGTATGGTCATATAAGCTGTAGGATAGCTGTACATTATATACACCTGCGTGTGTTTAGGGTGTACATTTTTTTTAATATGATATGGTTATTTAAATTTTACCGTTAACAGTAGTTTACAATGACCGTTAAATTTGTATCGATACACATGTGAGCTTCAACCACAATGAAAATGGATATATCGTTACGTCTTGACGTTCTGGTACCAATGAAATTAATTTTGTTGAAAATGGGCTCCGTTTGCACTACGGTGATATTTTAATTTATTGGTTCACCTCTAAATATTTCCTACCAGTAAAACGGCTTCAATTGGCTCCAAACTGGAAATTTACCAATAATTAATTGTACGCAGTCCAATAAAAATCGTTTCGTCGGAAACGAAGGTCATTTGAAAAGAAAACCATTTTTAAGGCTTATAATATTGATAAAATATTTTTATATTGAAAACAAATCCTATTTAAATTATAATGAAATCGTATTTCTCCCAATGAAGTTCTACAGATCTTGAGAATAAACCAATAAAAATTTTAAACTCAATATTATGTAATTCCAGGTTGAACGATATTCAAATATATATAAAATTCTGTTAATATCACCAAATCAATTTTTAAAACTGATTTAAATATTCGTAATTAACGTTCAAAAATCTGGGATGTTACATTTTTTCCCCCTTAAAAGAATTTCGTCCCCGAAATTACAAGGTAAGAATAATGCTCTGAACCTAAATGCTTTAAAATGACTGTATCTTGAATTATCAACAACGCAAATTCAAACTCTTTAGAATTTTCAAAAATTTCGTCAGCACCTCCTCTGCATGGCTCGATCAGAACAACCACAACTGCCGCTACGGGCCTCTACTTCCCCAAAAGAAAACCAAAAGCCAAATGGCTACCCAACTCTGGGGTTTAAAATCAATCACCAACCAATAAATTAAGGTTTACCTATTTGTTGGGCAACTCAATTCCAATTTCGAAGCAAATCAATTATCTGATCTTCGCCTTCTAATCTGTACTTCCATTTTGTCTAACCAAGTCAACTCCATAGCCTACGAAAACCTGGACTTAACTCAACTTACAATGCCAATATCCACTACAGAGTAGAATAATCCTATTTCATTTCATAAACGATTATTGCCAATCCACTATACTGGGAATTCAATTCCACTTCATTCAAACTGTTTGATGAATTTTATTCAACCAATCCAAAATCCAAATAACAAGCAACCAAATCATTTGCTTATGTTTAACACTGATACTTACTGGTTGCGTTCTCTTTGGTTTAACAAGTATTAATATCAATCAATTTATATCCAATTGATTTCTATTTCATTCATCTGATTCCCAAACCCATATTTTATTAATTTAATTTCATTTATCTAGGTTAAGTCTTATTTTTATATCCAATTCAATTTACTAATTTATTTTATAAATATTAATCCAATTTTATTTCATAATTTTCTTTGAATTCCAATCAAATCAAACAACACAACTAAACAACCAATATTACTATACTATAGAAAATTATTTCATTTTTCGATAAAAATATAGTTCGGGCAAAATCATTTCATTTACCCTTTTTATAAAAGAATATTGTGTCAATTGCCAGTTCAATAAGGTTTCCCAATACTTAACCGATCAATTAACACAATACAAAACATTTTTATATAAAATATACAAATACGCTTTCTCGTATACTAAACTCAATCTAGGGTATTACTAACCCCATCTCTATCAAGTTATGCCACAGAGCCAAGGTTACTACTCAACCAATAGCTCTGATACCAACTGTAGCGACCCAAATTTCCGGTACCTTTTGAGCTGACCAAACAACACCAGTCCAACCCAAAATGTACTAAAAACTCAGATGCCAATAGAAAGAATTTAGAGGGCGAGATAAGAAAGAAAGAAATATTAGAATAGAAGAAATAATAAGATGAAAAACAACAGAATCAGAGTCTCACATCGTAGCGGAACAAATATAAGATAGAAATAACTTTTATTGAGAACTTATAAAATACTTACAATCATCAAAGTACATCAATACATCTGGACAGTTATAATAACCTGTCCTTATATACACCACACAGCGGAATGTACTAGATATCATACGTTTAAACATCTCCAGCTCGTCTTCTGAACTTCATAGTATCCAATAACCTGAACCTGAAAACCCGGGCTAACCCGAGCTTTACAAATACTGGGTCAGTCTGGTGAACCAGAGTGAGAAAAACTCGCACAGTTTAAGGGAGATCATCCAACTTGATTTAAAAGTTAAGAATCCTTTTGAAAGAAAAGGATAATAGTAAGACCAAATCCACACATAAATACGGACGGTTTTTACCTTACTATAACCCAAAACATTTTGAAATCATATATTATTTTGATATTATAATAGTGTCTAAATACAAATAAATAACAATATAGTAGAACGCTTGCATCTCACGCTCCACATAAATAGTATACAATCAAAACCGTGGGCGCTTATTGGAGATTGGATTCTGACTATGACAAGGTATGTAACCACCTGCCGATAGTGTATCTCTAGAGGCGAATACACTGGATTCAACAAGAACGTCTTGCAATCCGGCCCACACATGATCGACCACTCATTTCTCTTGAGTGTATCGAATGTATATCACCAATGGTTGGGATCAGCAACCATTTCCCGAAAAGGGATAGCATCGAAATAGATTAAAGAATGAAATGGATTTTCTCTAGATAGGTGATTATACACCCTAATGGGAGCGACCCACATAGCCAAGCTGCCTACCCGATTTTTGTCATTTCCCGGTTGTGAGACTTAAGGTTAGAATCGTCTTCTTGATTATTTGGTCGTCATTCACTTTGAATGCAACATCGTCAGATCCGTTTAATTACTAAGTGACGACCTCAAAAATACACTAAGCACCTTTGAAGAAATCAATGTACGTGACCAATTAGAAATACTCTGTTAGACACTCGTCTATACAAGTCATCCAGGAACAGGATGAACCGAAGGCACCCTCATATCACATCCTAGGAATCAACCTGTGGATTGGTATAGATTTCAACCACGACAGAATCACAGTTTATAAACCTCTGGTAACTAGCCAGAGAAATTAAACAGCAATCCTTCCTCTTATGAAGATCCACGGTCTTCAATGCTCCATCTTGACCGTCTTCTAATATCTCTAGCGTTTACGTATTTGCTGGTCGGAATGGTTTTCGGATATAAATTCGATCCCGGTCTTTCCGAACCAACAATCGATTTGGCCAGACTTTTGATAGTCGGTGTTTTAACTATCATAATAAACAACCATCATCCAGAGAGAAAAATGGATTCACTAGTCCAGTATACAACGTCGGTTGGCCTTTTTAGTTAAATAGTCGTTAATTTGATTTCTAAAAACTTTCGACATTTGGATTACCTCCTTTCAAATTTTTATTCAACTTATAATAAGTTTAAATATGTTTAATTCAAATTAACGAAGTAAATAATTTCGAAATTATTCTACAAATATAATCAATGATATTTTCTGAAATAGAAAATGGACAATATAAGTTGGAAATCTTATTTGCATATTTTATCTTGTTATATTCATACAAGTAATGGCGCTTAACATTTGAAATTTGCATTTCAAACATATTTTTAATTCACATAAGTATAGAATTGCATAGACTTATAAATAAAACGATAATTTAAAAAGTGTGACAAAGGTTATAAATTGCAAATAAACGTTGTATAAACAAACTAACAAACGGAGTAAAATACCGTGTGCAAACGCACACACTTTATTGTTCATTTACAAAGGATAGTCACAACTGAATAATTTACCGTGTGCGACACACACACTTTAGTTGTTCGTTTATAAAAGATAACAAAACCTTTGGATTTAGACAATATAGTCATATACCCTTCCTGTTGGTTAAAGATCATAGAATAGAAAATAAATTATACTCATTCACTTATTCCCAGAAAACTTAAAATCCTTCGAATTATCATTCATGATATTCTTTACGGAAATACTTATTTTAATCACTTCCACTATCCTCGTTTCTAAAATAATATCATCCTTGGATAATCATTAAGTCATTACAAGTTGGGGTATTTTATTTACCTCTCAGACCTTGAGACGAGAACATTTTTATCTTCTGAATAGATAGAAGCTTATCAGCGAAATCATATTCTATCATTTTCCCCTAACACTTATATTCAATTTAGAATCCCTTTTTAAACAACCACTTATCTTAGTCCTGTTCAAACAACTCCTTTCATATTTGAAATATTCATCTCTAGACCTTTGCCGTTTGATTCTTACTTTTAGAACCAAGTTCAATCCACTAAAGTTTTCGTTCGAATTCACTTCACATTAATCTTGTTTAAAGCTTTCCTTTTATATAATTTCTTTCCGGAAATAACTCATATAAATATGAGTAAACTTGTTAAAAATCCTTTCAAATCATAAACAAGGTTTTACTCAACTAATCCCCTTTATCACCATTTCCATTTCAAACTGGTTCCTTTCAAACATTTTTTTACTTTGAAAGTTAACTTTATTCTTTTCATAGAAATCTCGACTTGATATATCAAAACAACTTGGTTTCATTTGAAAACACTATTTTATTCACATATTGTCTATCGAGTCCCTTTATGAATTCATATTCATACCATACTTTTAAAATTCCTTTCTCAAGTTCACTCTACGTTAATTTTCTAATGTCCTTTACCTCAAATAGTTTATCTCGTTATCAACTTTAAATAAAATGATAATTAACTCCAGTAATAATTAACAGTCTAATAATAGTTTTTAATAATCAACTCTCTTTCAGGTAGTCGATATGATCATCTCAAACAAGGTTACCTTGTTACCCATTTCCACTTAGTTATTCCTTTTAAATTAATAAAATTTATTTAAATAATTCTCATTTGATTTAACAATCTAATCAAATTTAATAATCTCATATAATTGTTTATTGAAAAAAATAACTAATTCAACCCTTGACCATTTTGTTAATTTCTGCCCATTTGTTTGCAAAACTCATTAACCTACGAATCTCGCTTTATATACTTGTTTATAATAAAAATAACTATTTATTTGCTTTAATACTTCATTTAAAAATAATATATATAAAATAGATTTCCATGTCCTTAGTTATAAAACAGACTTTATAACTTTCTTTTTATTGATTTACATATGGTAAATCAATCTCTATACAACGGTTCATTTACAGGCCGTCTACCGTCACTCAACCAATATCACTCATTGGTTAATGTCACACAATTGTTGAATTTAGATTCAAAAATCAAATTGATTAACAGTGCATATAAATAAACAATATATTTGAGTAATCCGGTTGGATTCCACCAACCTGTCCTTCCCTACATCAAATGGGTTACCTCAATTTTAACACCACAATACAGTTCAACCAATAACAGTCAACGAACAATTCAATCAGGCATTCAATTATGTATTTGATACGTTTATATTATTATAAACGTAACCAACAAGGTAAGTTACCTTGTTTGGAATTTAATCGTTAAAAATAACGATTTAATTTGATTAAATTAAACAAATGTTTAATTTAATCAATGAATATCAAAAATATTCAGCACACATCCAAGCAGTCATCAAATCACCAATCATTAACAACCAATGAACACAAAATAAAAACCCAATTTATATAAAATATAAATGGGGTAAACTGAGTGAGTTGAACTCACCTTTGTTCTCATGCGGCGAGATACCGACTGGTTTCAGTTAAATTAAACACGCGTTTAATTTAACTGAAAGCTCCAGCTGCATCCAATTCTATTTTGAACTGGCTTCACCATGAAGCGCTCATCGAAAAGGTTCCAATTCTCCTTGTTTGGTCCACTTCTGTTAACATATAGGAACATTACATAAATTACAAGTTCACGGTTTTTATTTATTTATTTAAACAGAAAATTTTTAATTTAAATTTTGTTATTAAACAAATTGTGCACATTTATAGTTAGATTTGGCACTTTTCTTTACAATGGTTAAGCAAGATTAACCATCTAATAATCACGGTTAGGCATTTACTTCTATATTTTTGAAACTGGCACAAATTCATTTTTTCTACATCACAGGGACCATGTAAACATAGGAATACCATATTTAGGCATAGTCACGTTTCCAAGCTTAATTACATATATTATTAATTCATTAGGCAATTCAAAAATATATATGGACGGTGCAGGCCATGTGCTCCTTATATGCATATTTAATTTTAAACACTTCAATTACCCAAGGCCATGTATATGCTAATATATTTCATTAGTTAACTTACGTGAATAGGCGATTAGGCGTTCCAAAATCTTCCTCACAGTTCACTGCTCATCTTCTGCTCCTTCTGCAACACAAACTTCCTCCACACCGTGATACAAACCAGTTTATCACTGCTCTCGCTCCTCTTCTTCACTTCTAAGCATTGTTTCCTTCCTTGCCTCACATATTCACTATAACTTCACAAAACACCTTAGTTCTGAAACCCATCAGCCCACACATGATGTTTCCCCTACATCCGTGACCAACCGCATATCCATTTCAACATATCTATTATTTCATTCTCTGTTCTTCCCATCTTAACCTCCCAGTTTCCCTCTCACGTCCCTTTAGCTCAAGAATCTGAACAGTGCAACCGCACCATACTGCTTTTCAACGTATCATTCATTTTTTTTCGAAAGCTTTCCTGATGCTTTGCTTTCTCCTTCTCACTCCACTACCCAACACCCTTCAAACTTAAACATTTCAAACCGTACCCGCAACTCCTATACTCACGCATGTCATCCCTTCCACGGTTCAAACAAGAATCTTCCCCATGCAGCATACATCTACCCGCCTAAATACCCATGCTGCCCTCAAACGAACACGCCACGTCCTCCTTAGAAACACAGCACTACTTCTTCACTTCACTCCAGTATTCAACCTCCTCCGTCCTATAATACTTCACGCAAGTTCCTTCTTCACACTGCATACTTGCGTTCCCCCTTAACTCACTGCCTGCACGTCCTTCTTTCCAAACCATACTCCACCGAGTACCACATTCAACATGCCATCACTACTACTTCACTATTTCCTTGTTCTCTTCTGCTGCCACACCGTACAACTCAAAACGGAGCCGAGTTCCACCAGTAAACGCCGCGTCGGTCTCCGACACCCTGGCCGCCGATTAGTGTTCCCCCACCGTAGCTCCAAAGACTCGGACATGTTAATAAATTTTTGAATGGAAAAAATAAAACAGGGTAAACGGTTTGTAATTCCTATGGAGTTGGATTTTAAGCTTGCGTCTCAAACGAGGAGGTTTGGTTAAATTATTACTGGGGAGGAATGAAGAAT
The DNA here is from genome assembly GCA_030737875.1 of Allium sativum. Taxonomy (NCBI): domain Eukaryota; kingdom Viridiplantae; phylum Streptophyta; class Magnoliopsida; order Asparagales; family Amaryllidaceae; genus Allium; species Allium sativum. The sequence goes on along the minus strand of CM060921.1, from coordinate 573,853,883 downwards.
GGGAAGCTTAGTTTTTTTTTCTATTTTACAGATGGGTTAAAATTTTGAACGAGAAAAGAAATGGGAAGGTTTGGTTATCTGAAAACTGGAGGAGAAGCATTCCTATATATAGAGAAGGAGAAGTGTGCGAAGCACGGCATTGGAAAGTAATTTTTAATTGTTGTGTGGCATGCAAGAAATCGGAAGCTTGCCGTTGAAGGCTTGGGAATAGCAGCTTGCGCGGAACGTAATGCATTTTGTATGGTCATCTAAGCTGTAGGATAATTGTACATTATATACACCTGCGTGTGTTTAGGGTGTACGTTTTTTTTAATATGATATGGTTATTTAAATTTTACCATTAATAGTTGTTTACGATGACCGTTAAATTTGTATCGATACACACACGAGCTTCAACCACAATGAAAATGGATATATCGTTACGTCTTGACGTTCCGATACCAATAAATTAATTTCGTTGAAAACGGGCTCCGTTTGCACTACGGTGATATTTTTATTTATTGGTTCAACTCTAAATATTTCCTACCAATAAAACGGCTTCAATTGGATCCAAACTGGAAATTTACCAATAATTAATTGTACGCAGTCCAATAAAAATCGTTTCGTCGGAAACGAAGGTCATTTGAAAAGAAAACCATTTTTAAGGCTTATAATATTGATAAAATATATTTATATTCAAAATAAATCCTATTTAAATTATAATGAAATCGTATTTCTCCAAATGAAGTTCTATAGATCTTGAGAATAAACCAATATAAATTTTAAACTCAATATTATGTAATTCCAGGTTGAACGATATTCAAATATATATAAAATTCCGTTAATATCACCAAATCAATTTTTAAAACAGATTTAAATATTCATAATTAACATTCAAAAATCTGGGACGTTACAAACCTATTCATCCCATGGAGCAAAAGTGGTGGTACTCCATATCTAACACCCATCATGTTATCGATAAATTTAATTACCATTTAACGTTTCAAATCAAATTAAAGATTTAACTATCGCATGGAGTAAAACTACTGGTACTCCATCTCGAACACTTCTCGAATTCGGTATATTTAATTACCCTAGTTACATTTCAATCTAATTAAAGATCCATTAAAACTCCAACTTAGTTTTAATCTCAACAAATCATTGTTTAATGATTATTCCACTTTAGGAAATCTATCTTGCCTTTAACTGGGTAAAAGAACAAATGTCATTTAAAACACATTCACGATAAACCCAAAATCAACTTCCATTGTAAATGTAACATTCAAAGAAATCATAATAGTATATAATCGATATAAATTCCATGTCAGACTAATACTATAAACGGGATAACGACAAAGCCTTTTAAATCCCTCAAGTAGTACAGGTCTTCCTCCACAGAGGTTCATCTTGATCATCACTAAATCGAATTACATTCAATTCCAAATTAATTTATTAAATTGGAAAACTTCACTAAATCTTAATTAAAAGATTTATTTCATTAAATCTTACTTAAATTCCAAATCATAACTTCACTGTTGATGTGCACGTAAATATGCACATTTATATACACACATTTATTCTTGTTTTAGTTAAATAAATAATATAAGTGGGCTATTTTTACATGTTTTAACCAAAAACCCAAAATTCTCATATTATCATGCATTCATCTTCATATTGGAGTAAAACGGACATTTGTACATGTATTTATTTTTGATAAAAATTTACTTGTTCATTTTCATGTGGCTTACAGGAATTTAGGAGCAAAAATGAAGTATGCACATGAAGTTTACATGGAGATAAGCATGCAAAAAGTGGACACAAAGGAATAGAGATGGAATTAATTCACACACAACTTAGTGGAGAACCCTACCATTACCACTCTTTCTTTAATGGAACAATTAGAAGCTAATATTTTGGCAAGTGGAGACCAAAAAGCTTCATGAACTTTTAATGATTAATTAGAGGCTAAAGACAAATGGAAGCTTCATGAAGGGGTATTTTGGTAGTCACCAACAAAATGGATTAGGGTTTTAGAGTTTCAAACATGTATATATATACCTCTTTATGTCATGTAAAATAAGATCCTCTTTTGAAGTTAGTTAGTTTGTAGGATCAAAAACTAAAGCTCTTTCTTTCTTTCATGGCTTCTTAGTCATTTCCCTCTTATGTAATTTTCGTGTTAATGCAATTTAATTTCTTGTTCATTCAATTCTTGTTATTTACTTTATGCATTAGTGTGGTGTTATTTTATGCAAGTAGTTTAGTTTATTTTTGTTAATTAGTTCTCTCTTTTTCCTTTATTTTTAATGTTGCAATCTATCTTTGTTGTCATGATTACATACATTAGAAGCTAATCCCTTTTTCAACTTAGGAGTAATGAAGCTTTCTTGATTATGTAGATGCAACATAATTTGTTTATTCATGCTCTCTTTTTGTGCTTCATGTCATGTTGATGTTATTGGTTTTGTGTTCATTATTGAATTTGATAACCTATATTGTTGACACCAAATAGGGTATGCTTAGTCATATGTTCACTAATTACCTTTTCATCTACATGTGATGATGGTGGTTAAGTGGAGGTTGAAATGAAAATTTGATGGTTTATAGTTCTAATTAATAGTTCATAGGAGTATATTTCAATTTCAACTTGTTCATTTTTTTCATTAGAACTGTAAGGTGATTTAGTGGGTATGTTATAGTTTGATAGTTTATGTTTGCTAATTAATAGCATGAATAAGCTATACTTATAATAATGATATCAACTAAATTCACAAATGACCCAAAAAAAATAGATCATGGTTTCATTTTATGTTGATTCGTGTGATCTAGAGAGTGGATTTATTCCTAAGTTGTCATTTCATCTCATAGTTTTTATCAATCTTAGTTTGTTAGTTTAGTTTAGTTGTAGTTAAAGCTTCACTCGAATTTGGTATAATTTGATCGAATATAATTAAAATTATTTCTTTCTCCGTGGATTGACCCGTATTATCCATGTACTATAATTGTACGCAGTGGGCATGCGGTTTATTACACTTCACGACGGATTTCTAACTGATAGAAACTTCGTCGTCGAACAAGTTCGTAATGGGTCGGGTTGTTTGAAATTGTGTGTGTGTGTCAGTGTGTGGGTTTGTTAATTAGTTTTTTTTAGTTTGCCGTTTTCTCAAATTTGTTTCTATTTTCCTTTGGCTTAATTAAAAATAAAAAGGTTTGGATTCAATTTGGCTTCGTAAATTTGATTGGAGCTTGCTGTTTCGAGTTTTCTTACGATTAATTTCATTTTAAGTTTTCCTTTTGACTTTTTGACTTTTTGCCTTTTAGTTTTGATTTTAAAATAAACAAAAAGGAAATTAGTGTAAATTCAGTAGCCTTGTGTTCCTTTCCCTCTCTTAAAAAAATCCTTTTTGATTTTGTTCTCTCCTTTTATAAAATCTTTCCATGTTGTAGGAAACTCGAATAGAAGATGGCTTTCTTGCTTGCTTAAAAATAAAAATCGTCGCTTAAAAAAATTACTAAAAATTCTGCACGCTCTTGTATTGTATTCTAGCTTATTTTTTATTTCCTTGCATTATTACTTGCTTGCATTTGCATTCACAAAAAAATCCAAAAACAAAGCAAAAATTCATTCATAGTTGCATCGTTAATTCGCATTTAATTTCTGTTTTGCATTCATCTTATTTTTGTTTTTATTTTCTAAGGACATTGTTATATTTTGGCAAATTGGTTTATTTCCAACAAATTATTTCTTGGTATCTTGACTACCGTAGAGTAATAACCGTATATAAATATTACGGTGATTTGTAAATATTATATTGGTTGTTCCTCTTTAGGTACTTAAACCTTCGGTTGCATTGCTAAGGAGATTCCTGGTGCACCGATAACTCATGTTCGTTAACTGGCTGAGATATCTTTTGTTGAAATTAATCTAACCGTCATTATATAATTTTAGAAAAAAATTCAATAAGTAATTTGCATTCATATAGTTGCATAAGGTTCATGCATATAAAAAAAGCAAAAAAAATAATAATTGAAAAATGATTTTCTTTTGTAAATATCTATTTCCTTTTTTCTTTTAAAACCTAAAAACAATCCATTTTATTGAAAATGTCTCAATTTCCTTATTCCCACAGATTTTTCGATAGTTGTGAAAATCAATATAATCCATATAAATTTACACAAAATTCATATGGATATTTTAATAACAACTATTGTACAAAAAATTTGGATTTTACACCACAAAATTTTCAAAATAACGATCAACCCTCAACTTTGGAAACAAGTATGGAATCTTTACTCTAAACAAATAAAAGATTAATTGAATGGTATAATTCATTAATGAGCAATAATTCAAGTCAAAGTTTTCAAAATAAGAAAAATTCAAATTCAATTCCAAATTCAAATGATTTTGATTATAACCCTTGCCAATTCAATTTCGAACTCCAAAATGAATTTCAAAGTCAAAATGGAAATATGAATTACTTTTCAAATAATTTTGGCAATAGAAATAATTTCAATTGTGATGCAAATGAAACCTTTTGTTCTCAAATTGGGAATTTTCAAATAGATAGTCACGAATTTGATTTTGATGAGGAAACTTACACTAATTTGTTATATGAAACATACTTGAAATTTCGTGAGAAACACAATAAAATCCAAATGTGTGACGATTCGAATAATATTCCATCTTTTACCAAAATCGACGATTTTCAAATAACGATTTTCGAAATTGAAAATAATGATCTTAACGAAGTTGTTAATAATACGGTAATTGATTTTGATTTCAATTCTTATAAGAAGGTGGAACAAAATTTAAAATTTGATCTTCCTTTTTTTGAAAATTTGAAAACAACAACTTTGAATTTTGAAAATAATACATGCATTGAAGTTGTTGATAATTTACTAAAGGAAAACGAATTTGATGAATAATTTTTTTGGACTTTTCGAAAATGAGTTGAATCTTAAAGATGTAGATTTGAATCACCATTTTGATTTTGAAAATGATAATTCAAAAGAAATTTTCAATGATAATTTTAAATTCAATTTGGTGGAAATAAAAACGAAATTCAATCCATTATTCAATTTACCCTAAAAACCAATGAAAATAAACCAACTCATTCGTTTTTTAATAAAATGACATTCATTTTTTAAAACAAACGTTTAACTTCAGAATCTTTTACGATTTGATTTTTTGAGCTTGAGTTGTGTCTCTCATACTTGAAGAGACAAATGAACCGGTCTTTGGAAGATCATTTCATATACTTCATTTCAATATATATTTTTATATACTATAAATATTTTTTTCTTTTAGGTAAATATAGGGCATATTTTCAAAATTTTCTTTTCCTTTTTTCTTTTCTCTTACCATTTGGGTTGACAATGGGGACACAGTCCAAATCAAGTGTAACGAACCAAGGATTTTCGACCCCGAAAATCGACATAAAATCACTATGTCAACTATTCAAGCATCGAAAACACTGGATTGTTATTAGAAAGAAATTAGAGGGTGAGGAAAGAAAGAAAGAAATATTAGAATAGAAGATAAAGAAAAACACACCAGAATCTCATAGCGGAACGAATAAAATATGATATATCAAATCCCTTTATACAAAAGAAACTGTATATACATACCAATCATCAGAGTACAACATATATCTGTCACAGCGGAAGTACACTTTATATATCTAACGGTGAAGCCTCCTGCTTCTAGCTCCTGAACTCTAGCGAAACCTAACCTGTAAATATACTCGGTCTGACCCGAGCACATTTGAAGCAAAGCAAATTCACCCGGATCAGTATGGAATGCTTTCAGTGATAAATCCACAGCACAAACAATTTGTTTAACTTTGAAAAATCCTTTTTGAAATCAAAGGATAATAGTAAGACTAGCCCACACATAAACACAGACGGTTTTTACCTTACTATAACCCAAAACAGTTTTGAAATCAATTCCTTTCTTGATATTATACTAATGTCTATCAAACCACAAATAAATATCAATCTAGCAGAACGCTTGCATCTCACGCTCTACATATATAGTATACAATAAAAAAACCGCAGGCTCTTATTGGAGAATGGATTCCAACTATGGCAAGATATGAGACCACCTTCTGACAATGTATCTTCGAAGATGAATACATTGGGGTTCAACAAGAACGTCTTAAAACTCGGCTCACACATGACCGGCCCTGTAATGACCCGGATTTTTGGCGACTTTAGTTATCGACATAAACTCGATGTCGATAACCAAAACATCGAAAAATCCTGGCAATTAGTGAAAGAAATTAGAGGGTGAGGATAGATAAGATAGAAACTTAGAATAGAAGAAGAAAAGAAGAACTTACATCATCAGAGTAACACGAATCTCACAGCGGAACGAATAACATACAATATATAACATAACTTTGAAATATATCAGTTATGTATACAATAGCACTTATCAGAGTACAGCACTTACAACACAGCTGAAATAAACTATAGCTATATGATCCTGAAGCCTGCTGCTCCAACTCTTCAAGTATATCTGTAAATCCCGACTACTTGACTGCCCGTACAAATTTAGGCACCCAAGAGTTTAAGGAAACAAACCAAAATAAACTCCGGGTCAGTCATGGGACTGGTATGAGTAAAACAGTTTAAAACAGTTTGAACAAGTAAACGATATCTCATAAGACCACGCCGTATAACGGAACAGGTTTTTCCCTTATGAGAATCCAAAATATCTTTATATCAAAAACCCTTTTGATATTATAATAATGTCTATCAACCACAACTATAATAATCATCTAGCAGAAACGCTTTCATCTCACGTTCTACATATATAGTATACAATCAAAACCGCAAGCACGTATTGGGTAATGGATTTCCAACTATGACAAGGTATGGAACCACCTTCCGATCAGTGTACTCTAGGAACGATACACTGGAGTTCAACAAGAACATCTTGCAACTCAGCCACACATGACCGACCACTCATTTCGCTTGAGTGTATCGAATGTACATCACCAACGGTTGGGATCAGCAACCGTTCCCGTATATATATATATATATATATATATATATATATATATATATATATATATGGGACAGCATTGATAGATTAAAGAAGCAAATGAATATTCTCTAGATAGGTGATTATACACCCTACTTCGGTGCGACTGACTTAGCCATGATGCCTGCCCGATTTCTGTCATTTACCGGATGTGAGGCTAGAAGCTACGCTTATCTTTTCACATACCACATCTTCATTCACTTAGAATGTCACATCGTCATACCCTCCAAATCACAAATTGACTTATCCAAAAATACCACGGGTATAAAGCTAAGATAAACGAATTCCTCCGCCACCAATGTAAATACGTTTGAAACGATCAACTTACGTGATCCCCCAGATATACTCTGTCAGACCTTCGTCCATACAAGTTGTCCTGGGAGTGGACAAACCGAAGGCACTATTCAGTATATCCATCTTAGGCACTGTTATCTAAGACTTATACAATAGCCCTTGCACTTTACTCCGTCTTCAATTATCTTTGGCATATATGATTCGCAACGCTTATGCCAATACAGAGTGGTTCTCTGGATAATAATCCAACCGGTCTCTCCATATTAACAACGTTAAAATGGTCAAAACTTTGATAGTCTGTGATTTAACTATCAAAGAAAAACAGGTGTGCAAACAACGATATTATTTCCAAATGGAAATTATATCGATCAATCATTATTAACCATATATATATATTCACATTTCCTTATTTTCTATGTTTAGAAAATATATGTTATTACACTGGAAACATTTCCATTGTTTATTTACATATCACTATCATTCCACAACTATCAGTCCCTGACTGTAAACTAGTAGGAGAACAATTCTCTAAGTATAAACCCCGAAGGCCGAAACCAACATCAGATCGATACTCAGAAAACTATTCAACTTAACTAATCTCTAGTCAGTTTCTAATTTTGTTTAACTCTATTTCGATTAACTCTAATTGAATAACTCTATTTGTTTAACTCTAAATCGAATAACTAATATTCGATTTAACTCCATTCGCTTAACTCTAGATCGCAGCGATCACAATGGTTACGCCTGATTCCCTCAGGAAACATCCGACCGCTGTAGGCTATCTACAGCCCTGCGAATTACGCTAGCAGTC